>CAWUFW010009187.1:0-600000 GCA_963921515.1 Calotriton arnoldi
AAAAACATTTTATAACATTTGTACTTTTTATTTAAACAGTTGTGTAAACTTTGTAATATCAGATAATGTAGTTTCACATTTTTTAATATACATTTGAAAAATAAAATATTTATTTATAACAATTGTTAATTTTAGTTTGGTATTGTTAACATTTTTTAATATATTACATCTATTCGTAACATTTTACAAATATAACAGTTTAAAAAATGTTATAATATAATTTTTATATATACATTTAGTTACATTTTTTAAAGAAATAATACTATTTAATTAATATTAATATATGAAATATTAAAACAGTTTTTAATATTAAAAAATAAAACAATTTTTAAATACATGTTGTATGTCACATTTAAATATATGGAATTATAATATTAAATATTATTTGTTTAATACTATTTATTAATATAATTTTACAAGAACAAAAAAATTAATAATACATGTAAACAAATAATATAGCAATTGTAGTATTTTAATTAAACATGTAATTAATTTTGACATAATGTTATAACCTTTTTTAAATAAATTGCATTTATTTTCTATGTCTAAAGCTGCCATATTTGTTTTGGGCCTTGTATTTTTGTAACCAGTCACGGTTGTTTTGGTTTATTTCGAAGGGGAGAAGGTAGCGGTCGGGAGCTGCTTCACGTCGAGGAAGGTAAGATTAATTTTATTTATTTAAACTACATTTTTAATTACATTTGAAGGTAGTTAGGTTGTAGTTAGTGTCTAGAGTTAGGTTTGTGGAGTTTGGGTGTTTTTTATGTGTATGTTAGGTTTTAACGATTTATGTATCGTTAGGTTTTGAGGCCTAGTTTAGAGATGTTAAAGTATGGTACAATATGTGTTATTATTGTGTGTGTAATGTTTGTAATATGGTGTAATATGTGTATATTTGTGTGGGTGGGAATGTTTGTGTTTTTTACAGGTTTTGTTCGACAAAAGCTGCTGTTACTGGAAGATTGCGTTTTTTTAAATTAAGGAAGTGTAGATTAGTTTTAGTAACTAATGGTTATTTTACACTTTCTTAATTTTTCGGGTTTTAATGGAGCGTTACTTTTTTTAAAACAATTTTTCGGAATTTTTATGGTTGATGGATTGTGGATTTATGGACCGAGGATTAGTTTTTGAAACAGTTGTATTTTTTCATTTTTTGAGGGGAAACTTTTTATTCTATTTGGATTATGATCTACCTGGATTGTTTTGCAAGATGTGGAATTTTCTGTCTACAGCTACGGAAATGGTAAGTTATTTAAATTATTTATTGTGGGAGGGAAATGCAATGAAATTTACTATTGTTGTTGTTTATTTTTTCAAATATCTAATTAATGTGTCTATATATATTTTTATTCATTAATAAAAAATCTATTAGACAAATTAAATAGTATTGTGAAAAAATAAAATTATTTAGTATGCATTTTAAAATTTGAAACAGAAATGTATTATACATTTTACACTGTTTTGACAGTTTAGAGTAGGCTTTTTGCAATTATTGCTAAGTATTCTAGGCCTCTTGTTGTAGGGTATAGTCTGACTTGTTGTTGTAGGTATTCAAACATTTGTTTAGTTTGTTTGGATAGTTTAGGTCTAATTTGTGTAACAGATTGCTCTCTTCTTAGCTGTTGGTAGCTCTGTTCTTTTTGTAGGGAGAGTAGGAGTTTGTGTAGAGTAGGTGTACCTCGTCCTGTTGATGCTTGGAAGGCATTATGCCAACCTTCAACAGCATTGTTTGTTTTTGCCTCTTGGTTTAGTGTGCTAAGGTAGACATTCCACCATGGTATTTGGTATTTTGGTTGTCTTCTATGTCCTGATCTATGGAGTCTTCCCATCCAGCTATCTTCAAAATAGTCTAGGAGGGGACTTAATTTTTGTTCGTGTTGCTGGTTAAGGACTTTCTATTAAAAGGTTGTAATGTTCGGCCACGTCAGTAACTGGGACGTAGGCCAGTGCAATAAGCTTTTTTATTTGGCATGCGAATGAACTGTTTGTCGCATATTCAACACTTAGGGGCCGATTCCGATTCGGGTTGTAAAACGTACCGACCGACACGGACCGGGACTGGAGTCCGACCCACACGTACACGCTCCGTACGACCGTACGAGTACGATGCTATGCGTGTGATTTCCAAACGAGTCTCACGGAGCGCAATCCGCACGCCCGAGCCGCACGGTAAACAGTGACTCGCCCGTAAAGGGAACGCGAAACGTATCGACCGACACGGACCCGGACTGGACCCGAACGACACGTACACGCTCCGTACGACCATACGAGTATGATGCAATGCATGCAAAAGGTAAACGACTCACCCGGAGCACAATCCGGAAGAACGAGACGTACAGGAAACAGTGACTACCATTGAAAACAGCCCGTCGCGACCAACGAGTACGCAAACGCTGCAACAGAGCACATTGTCAGTGAGACAGACTCGGAGTACCTCTCAATTGCCCCTGTCAGCGTCCTTCCCAGTCAACTGAATGTCTCCATCATGCACAACAAAACCTATGTTTAAATCCTGAGAAAAAAATCAAACCAGAAATGTCCAAATCAATACAGAAATAATAAAAAAAATCATGAACAAAGACACACCCACAACTCCACCTACATTAAAGCCCAAATCCACTACCATGATCCTTTGCTATTTTCAAACACATGACAGCAGAGAAGATAACTATACTGCACTCTGAGCCACACCCACAACTAACTCACCACACAACATCCACACCATTATCACCTCCTAAACACACTCACAACAAGCAAGAGAAACTGACACCCACTCACCCTCACTTACACCATCACACACACATCAATCTCCGAAACCACCCAGCACCATGCCCCCAAAGAAGAATCCAAAGTTCACAGATAGTGAGTTGGTAGTCTTGGTTGATGAAATACTCTGAGTAGAGCCACATTTATTTCGAACCTTGGTCCAACAGACCCCCATGTCACAGAAAACAAAGATGTGGGAGAGGATCGTCGACAAGGTGAACGCACAAGCAGCTTGCCTGCGCACAAAGGATGACATCCAGAACAGGTACTACGATGTGCGAAGGAGGGTCAAGAAGCTCAAAACCAGAGAGCATGCCTTGAGCCAGCGTACTGGCGTTGGCCCTCCTGTAAAACCAACATACTTCACGTCCTGGGAGGAGAAAGTGCGGGCCATACTCCCACCGGATGGCATCCATGGATTGACAGGAATACCAGAGCCTGGTGAGTACACAACCAATCTAGTCAATATTGTGTGGCAACACACACACATCACTGCCAAGGGGACATTGAAAACAAGTAGCGTTAGCAAAGCCAAATTAAGCCTGAAAAAAGTTATTCTGTGATGTGTATGCCAGTTACACAAACGCAATAGCTGCTATCTCAGAGTAATATAGAACTAGGTCATAACATGTAAAAACCTAACAACAAATACAGCAAGGCATTGGTACTAAACACCAACAAACACTGTCAGTCATCTTGCCAAACCTGTCACACTACCTCACAGGGAAGCTGATTCACAGGAAGGAAGGTGGGTATGCTGGGAGGGTGGGTGTAGCCAAACGCTTGATGGGAGTTGTAGTCACAGACACCAGACCCCCTCCCACATGGTCCATCAAGCCCACCCTGAACCATGTTCACCTTATAGGGAGTGGAAAAGTACTGACAATATGGCTGACACTGGGCCCTGCTATGGGGAGCACAAGGGCCTGGTGGGGTTTGTGCTCCAACATACACCAGGACACCACTGTCAGCCATCTTGACAGCACTGTTACACCACCTCACAGGGAAGCTGAGTCACAGGAAGGAAGGTCAGGTATGCTGGGAAGGTGGGTGTAGCCAAAAGCTTGATGGGAGTTGTAGTCACAGACACCAGACCCCCTCCCACATGGTCCATCAAGCCCACCCTGAACCATGTTCACCTCACAGGGAGTGGAACAGTACTGACAATATGGCTGACACTGTGCCCTGCTGTGGGGAGCACAAGGGCCTGGTGGGGGTTGTGCTCCAACAACACCAGGACACCACTGTCAGCCATCTTGCCAGCACTGTTACACCACCTCACAGGGAAGCTGAGTCACAGGAAGGAAGGTCGGGTATGCTGGGAAGGCGGGTGTAGCCAAAAGCATGATGGGATTTGCAGGCATAGCCAAAAGTCCCCTCCCACATAGCCCATCAAGCCCACCCTGAACCATGTTCACCTCACAGGGAGTGGAAAAGTACTGACAATATGGCTGACACTGGGCCCTGCTGTGGGGACCACAAGGCCCTGGTGGGACTTGTGCTCCAACAAACACCAGGACACCACTGTCAGCCATCTTGCCAGCACTGTTACACCACCTCACAGGGAAGCTGAGTCACAGGAAGGAAGGCCGGGTATGCTGGGAAGGCGGGTGTAGCCAAAAGCATGATGGGCTTTGCAGGCATAGCCAAAAGTCCCCCTCCCACATAGCCCATCAAGCCCACCCTGAACCATGCCCACCTCACATGGAGAGGAAAAGTACTGACAAGATGGCTGACACTGGGCCCTGCTGTGGGGAGCACAAGGCCCTGCTGGGACTTGTGCTCCAACAAACAACAGGGCACCACTGCCGGACATCCAGAACTTTAACTTGGACTCCCTGCAATGGAAGCATCCTACAGGGGGGATTAGCTGGCCTCTGTGGGAGAAGGTGAGCCTGCAAGTACACCAAATACCAGCAATCCCGCTAATACACACACCTTCACAGCAGGAACAAATACACCCCTTGGGACCACTCACACAAAAAGTAAATGCCCTGGCAAGATGCCTGACACATGGGCCAGATGTATGAATTGGCTGCAAGTCCCACCTATGCACTTGCCCCCTCAAACCCCTTCACACTGACGGCCATCGCAACTGTATGTATCCTCTCACTGTCTGGGTGTGCAGTGTGGCAGGGGTGCCCCCTGGCCTGGCTGTGAAGGTGTGTGCCCTCTATGACAATTGGGGAGATGCAGACATAGCACATACCAAAACCCACACCCCAAACCACATACACACCATTCACAGGTGACACATGACAGTGAATGGAATTGCCACAGCAACATAGCTGACACCGTAGCATGGTGTCATTAACACAAGGCACTGTGGTGATCTGCATGCCACTCCTACATCATGCAGCGTTGATTGCATCCCTCACACAACACTCCCCTCACTGTCATTGACACTTGCAACACAAGGAGTAACCTGGCCTGGGTAGGAGTAGGCATACAACTCACAGCAGCATAAGTCAAACACACAAACCCCTGGCCCTCACTCTCATGAGCATGGGAAAATCTGCGATCTGCCATGGTCAATACCCCTTACCATGGAGGACATTGACCACATAAATGACATCATCACGCACAGAACTCTGCCCCAACATCATTAGCTACGGATAACACCATCCAATGTGTGAAATGATATGTGAACTAGGGACACACACAACAAAATAGTATCTCCACAGTGAATGCAGCCATACCGTACTGTGACCATGTTGTTCAGACACAACAATGTTACTCACAAATACAAGCACAAATGCCAGCACACATCGTCCAAACATGCTACACATCGCAAGTGGAAGTGCATGTATGTCATTGTTAAAGTACAAATGTTGAGAGGAGGGACACACCTGTGTCAGGCACATGATGGCACATGAGTAGCAATGCCCATGTACAGTCAAACAATCATGAAATGAGATGTCCATGCACACAGCTCTACATGCCCATCAAAATGCTCAAGCATCAAATGACATTGTGCTAAACCAAAATAGACACCTGTCTCTGACAATGTAGGACAATGCAATGTACATACACTCATCATGATGTGCAGTGGCAACTGTAATGTGGGTGAACCGTTGATGTGTGCATAAACATTACATACATTGTGTGTCTCTTCCACCCACAGGGGATGCTGAGGACACAGCAAGAACAGAAGAGGAATCCCAGTCCCAGACTCTGGATGACCCTGAGCTCCCCGGTGTGGATGCCTCTAAGTCCTCTTCGGACGAGGATGAACGACCTGGCACCTCCGGTGTGGCTCTGCTTCCAGCCCCAGCAACTGCAACATCAGCACACCCTGCCACCACTCCTGGACCATCTGCAAACACTTCAATCACCCCAGCCAACACAGACAGACCAAGGCAACAGGACAACGATGGCACAGGTACACAGGGCACCCAAGAGCTGACGGACAACAACACCAGTGCCAACACAGACAGGGGCCCAGTGTCGCCTGTGCCTGCCAGGGCAGGTCCTGCCCGTGTGGGCCAGTGGTGTGAGGGTGGTCAGGGCGAGGCCACGGCCTGCAGATGGGGCTGGACTGCAGGAAGATCCACAGTTGGGACGCATCATAGATGCGTACCAGGAAAGCACCGGAGGATTTGGCCAGGTTGTGGGGATCCTCAGGGACATGCAACAACAGCAGGCTGCACATCTTGCCAGAATGGACTCCCACATGTCCCGGGTGGAACAACACATGACCCAGATGGAGTCCAAAATGGACAAAATAGATGACCTTACGGCGGTGCATAGGGACATACTGACATGCCTCCGCCAGATAGCCAACAACATGACCACACCTCCCTGTGTGCCCACTACATCAGTTGCCACTACATCAGCAACTGCCACAGGGAGGGAGGTGGACTCTGGCGGAGAGTCCTCTGCACCGCAGCAGCCTGCACATGACGGTCCCCCTGAGAAGAAGAAGAGGGGTCATCCGAAGAAGGACAAGTAAGAGGCAGATAGCCATGCATACCCACCAGGACGTGACTACCTGTTCTAGACATCATCCAATGTGTGCAAAGCGTTCACCTTGTTGACTGTTGCTAAACTCCCACACATGTGAAGGAGGGTCTAAGTTGGACCAATGTTCCAAAGGACTGTGGACTGTACTCTAGAAATTTCATCAATCAACACTACCAACTGCACTGTGAGCTTTGGATTCCTATTGCACTGTACAGCACTTTCACTTACGAATAACTTTCAAACACATGCATGTAAATAAATTCACTACAACACAATACATGCCTCTGTTGTGACTGAAACTTGGTTTGTGTCATTGAGAGGATGACCTGTGAAAAGATGTCTGTGCATGGAAACTACTACAGCTATGTAAACACAGTCATGTGAGTCATGGTGATGTGACACATATGAGGTAGACACTCCACTACGTCAACACAACACATACTTACCATGCCCATCTAACTCATCGTCCTAACTTATGTGAACAGAGAATGCAGTGGGATACACATACACAACACCCATCCTGAGTCTGTGGCAAGCTGCCCACAGGTACAGCATGCAAATGAATGTTGGATGTGTGGACACAGACAAAGCACATTCCAAAGTGATGCACAGGTTTATTACACCAGCAAAAGTCATAAGTCCTCAACAGATGGGAGGTAACCTCACGTGACAACGAGCACAAAGTCAGCCACTGGTAAACCATATAAGTCCAGGGGTGTGTGGCACATCATGGTTAGGACAACGGCAGCCTGCAGTCTGCAACATGAATCTGTGATTTGGGGGGTCACACGTGACCAAACAACAGCCATAGGACACTGTGGAGCACAGACATACAACACCATTAGAATCACTGAATGACAGCATACATCTCCAATACACATGCCAGACACTAAGCTCAAGATACCTGGACACAACACAGTTACAATCCCAGCACTGTTTGGTAGTACATACTCAATAGTAGGACACATCACTGCAAGCAGCCTGTCAATGAGCACACAGACACACTTAAGCAGCAACATTGCAACACCTACACATATCAGCCAATTACAAAACATAGACAACATATCACTGTATACTCACTATCATGTGAAGAAGTTGTTGATGAGATGTGTTCGTACATCCCCCTCACCCTCACCCGCAACATGTCCCAGAGCAGGATCCTCCACGGCAGGCGGCTGTTGGTCATCATCATCCAGGATGAGAGGCAACTCTTTCCTCACTGCCAGGTTGTGTAGCATGCAGCACACAATAACGATTTTGCACACCTGGTCAGGGCCATATTGGAGGGCACCTCCTGTCTTGTCCAGGCAGCGGAATCTGGTTTTCAGTAGGCCAAATGTCCGCTCTATCACTCTCCTGGTCCGCCCATGTGCCTCATTATAACGGATCTCCGCAGGTGTAACAGGGTTCCTGAGGGGGGTCAGCAACCACGGCATGTTTGGGTATCCAGAGTCACCTACATACAAACAAACAAACAAACATTCAATGGGTTGGAGAAGTGGGTGAATCTCTAAAGTTAACAAAACACACAAGGGAAACAGATATTACACACCAACAAGCCAGGCACGCTGGTTCTGCAGCTAGGTCATCATGTTTGGTATCCGACTCATCCGCATGATGTAAGCGTCATGTGCAGAACCAGGGAAACGTGCACACACATGTGAGATGGTCATTTCTGGCAGACATACCGCCAGGGCATTAATAGAGTGGAAATGTTTTCTGTTCCGGTATGTCTGCTCATGTGCCTGTGGTGGTACCAAAGCAACATGTGTGCCATCTATGGAACCTATGACATGTGGCATTCTTCCCAAGGCGTAAAAGTCACTCTTAATCACAGTGAATTGTCCTGGGGTTGGGAATTGGATGTACCGGTTCAGGAATAACAACATTGCCTCCAATACATCATGAAGCACACGACTGAACATGGTCTGTGACATCCCACCAGCACTAGCCACAGTGTACTGGAAGGTACCGGTGGCAAAGAAGTGTAGGGCTGCCATCACCTTCACCTTGGGGGTCAGCGCTGATGGATATGTCCGGCCAGGTTGCAAATGTGGTGCCAACTGCTCTGCCAAATCCTCAATTAGTGGCCTGGTGAGGCGGTACTGCCAGATGCAGTCACGTTCAGACATGGTTGCAAGGTCTGGGAATGGTCTATGGACAGCTGGTCTCCTGCAGTACACAGGTGAGCAAAGAAAGTTTGTCAGTGACCCTACATATGTGGCAATGACCATGCACAATATCACATGCAATTTCAGAACAAGACACAATAACGTGTTGTGTGTGCTGTTGGGCATGGACAACAATGTCAGCTATGTGCCCCTCACATAACATCTCAGCTCTACATGTTTACACAACAAGTGCTAAACTGTGCTGTGAACAATCAATGTGGTCTCTCCCAGTACATCATCACACATGTCACGTACCCAAAACACACCTCAGTGACTAGGACGGACAGATGTGTTCCCCACATGACAGGTGTTTGTCTGTCACACACACAACTATCTTGTATTGGCACAAGGGCACTGACATTATGTAGCATCTGATGTACATGTAACAACACACCCACAAAACACACATGATGTGCTACCAGATTGTTGCACAGGGAAAAAATGGATGCCTGTGACAAACAGGCACAACAGCGACTCACATGTCAAAATCACATGGATGTGATGATGATTGCCAACAACCACAAATAATCAGAGACATGTGTGTAGCACAATACGCCCATACTCTGCAGCAACACCACAATGTTAGCTGTGGGACACCCAGTGACACACAGTCCTTTTCACCTATGAGTCAGGGTGTATGTAACATGTCAGCACACAATGGGCACCTAGAACTGTGTACATGCCTCGGGGTGTGAGCTGCACAGTTGTAAATGACAGTGGTGATGTACATTACCCACAATGGTGTCTGTCCCCATCACACCTTGCAAAGCCTGGGAGTGTGTGCCACTAAGTGCAACATACAATATCCCATGTGGACCCACATATTCACACAGGTAATACATCCTGAGATGTCACATCATACACTGTGTGACAGGCTGTTTATATGTTGTAGAGCAACTGAATCCATGGTAAGGTATTGTGTGTGTAGCATCACTTAGCAATTGCCTGCAATGGTGACCGATGCGTGTGAGTTTTCTAAAGACGCGTCGTCCACCTAGAGACCGATCCATGCGCACGCCTATGCTATTGACTGCAATGGTGTCTGATGCGTGTGTGTGTTCTAAAGACGCCGCTTCCACCTAGGGACCGATCCGTGCGCACGCCTATGCTATTGACTGCAATGGTGTCCGATGCGTGTGTGTGTTCTAAAGACGCCGCGTCCACCTAGGGACCGATCCGTGCGCACGCTTTGGAGATTTACTGCAATGGTGTCCGATGCGTGTGTGTGTTCTAAAGACGCCGCGTCCACCTAGGGACCGATCCGTGCGCACGCTTTGGAGATTTACTGCAATGGTGTCCGATGCGTGTGTGTGTTCTAAAGACGCCGCGTCCACCTAGGGACCGATCCGTGTGCACGCTTTAGAGATTTACTGCAATGGTGACAATGCGTGTGAGTTTTCAGAAGACGCGTCGTACACTGAATGAGCGAGACGTGCGCACGCATAGGCTATTGACTAACATGGAGACAGACTCGGGTGAATTTTTAAAAGACGCTTCGCACACTCACGGCCCGAGCCGTGCGCACGCATTGGCTATTGGATGTAATGGAGACGGACGCGGATTTGATCGTTGTACGAATAGTGTCCAAATAAAATTCAGTTGGCTCCCTACAACATTGTATCAACAGCAATGGTGTGATGTAGTTGAATTTTTGAACGATGCAGGAGGCGTGTACGAAGCGTACAATGCAATTGATTGGCCATTTTCATAACATGCAAACGTGTCGGACCTATCACATAGGTCGCCTGGGACAGATTCAGCTCTGCAGCACAGATATAAGACTGTCTGTTCCCCAGGGACTTCACTTGCCTGCACCAGCTGCTACAGCATTACATCTCCGCTACCACTGCTGCTGTCTCTGCATCCTCTGGCTTCAAGAATGGCACATACTGTGGAGAGAGCCCCAGCCTTCACCGAGGAGGAGAACCAGGCCCTGCTGGACAGCCTCCTTCCACAGTACAGCAAGCTGTATGGGAAACCAGGGGAGCAGGTGAGTGCGCAGTCCACTGTCTTCCTAATTGTGCATGGAGTCTGACTAGCGCTACTAGCATTGTGTTCAGCAATGCCAAGCATGCTCACTGAGTATTTGTAACTCTCAAACTTTGTGGATACAATTACTGTACAGGTGCAGTGATGCCAATGTGTACATTTTATTTCTTGTCTGACTGTTCATGCTCAGTTTTCAGTTTGTTGATGCAGGCTTGCACACAGGACAAATGCCCATGACCATAGTTGCTCTAACTGTATACATCATATTCCCTTGTGATGACAACATGTATGGTCAAATGTGTGATGTACAAACATGTTGCATGTGTAGTAATGGTGTCTTACATTGTCACCCTTACAGGTTGATGCCCATCACAAACAGGAAATCTGGAAGACCATCGTACAGGCAGTTCGATCAGTGGGGGTCTACAAGCGCCGCACTCGCAACTGTCAGAAGAGGTGGCAGGACCTTCGTGGCTGGACCAGGAGGATCGCCAGGGTCCATCTGAAGCTGTCGCCTCCATGCTGACAGGGAAGAGGATGGACACTGACCCCCCACATGCTGAGGATTTTGACAGTGGTCTTCCCTGACCTGGATAGGCAGTTGAAGGCCAGACAGCAGCAAGGAGGGGGTAAGTTCATTCCTCTTTGGTGAACTATGGCTAACATGCTATTTGCACTCCCTCAGCCTCCTAACACTCCCACAGTTCGTGTGTCTACTGAGACAACACTAATGTGGACACATTTGGTGAATCCCCATTCACAGCTGCTGACCAGGTGTGGGCCTTTTGGCCTCTGAGTAGTGTCACTAGTGCTGTGTGTCCTTGCTGTTGTCCAAGGATAATGTTGGGGCCGGCATCTGCTACAGGTGCCTTGTTCTGTGCTTCATGAGTGTGGCAATTGCTTGACATGTGTCTGCACATAGACAGATGTCTGACATGTACTCTGTGTGTGCAATACAAAGGTGTTGTAATTGCTGATCTGGGGCACCATAAGTGTTGGAGGTCTTTAGCAGACACACATGCATCATGTGATACAAGTGTTGGTGCCTCTGGTGAATGAATGTCACTGTTGTGACACATGCATAGCCACCTGCCTACTGTTTCTGGTAATCACCTGTTGCACATGGACCAGGACAGGTATGCCAACTCCACACAGATGAGACACTCAGACCTCCCAATCCTGGCTGTCAGCCAACAATGTGAGCATTCTGACATGTGCAATGGGGTGTCTGCCTCTGTGTCATTGTGGACTGGCATAGCTTCTTTTACTTCAAGAGTGTTACAATGTTCGTAATGGCTTGCCTTATGATATGTGGCTGTTGTATCGGCGCATGGGGCAAAACATAGGTGTGTAATTACTTGAGTGTGCCTAATGGTGGATTGAAAACTAAAGTGCAAGCTGCTTCACTTTGTTCCCGACAGGCTGTGATGTGTCCATGTTTACTGATTTGTGTTAGCACAAACTCAAATGTCTAATTTGGATACCGTGTGATCATCTGATTCTTAGTGATGTGGGTAGCAGGGGCTGTACATGTGTACTTGAGAGCTACAGAGTTTGCATTGCCCACTAATACATTGGTGTGACACACTGCACACAGTATTTTCTGTATGCACTGCCCCGGTGACAGGAGACAGTACAGACTCATTGGCCAGACAGGCCTGTGGCATGGTGTGCCACATGCGAATCAGGATACTGCAGTATTGTCAGTTGTCCTGCATGCACTCCGTTGTAGCATTGACTATCATGACATGAGGCCATCATGGTGTCTGGGAATGGAATCATATCCATCATGTTAACAGTGACTTTGGCCATCCCATTTCCAGACACATGTACAGAGTCACTGGAGAGAGATGTGATATGTGTGTACTGACACATTACACTCACAATCCTTGCAGATCTGACACCTGGCCCTTTGTGGGGCATGTTTGCACATATACTTAGTGACATCATACATGCACCAGATGGATGTGTCCATCCCCAGGATGGGTACTTGGGGCATGGTTGACTGGCAGGATGATAAGTGGCTGGTTCACATATGTGTCAGTCATTTTTGCTATGCTTATCAGATGATGCCAGGACCTGCTCTGTGATGTGCTGCAATTACAGTCATGTGTCAGCTCAATACAGGTGACGAATGTGAATCTGTTGTTCTTCATTGTTTGCAGCAGCATCAACGACTACAGGAGGAGACAGCTCCACGGACCAAGAGGAGCGGCAGAGCCAGATTGTGTCTTCCACGGAGGAGCTGGAGGGACCCAGTGGCACGGAGGGTGAGGGGAGCCACACTGAAGAACACTCAGCTACAACCACCTCAGCTGAGGACGCATCCAGTTCCAGTGATGACTCCCTTGTGGAGGTGGGTGTCAGCAGACCCAAAACAACAGCTAGCACGTCTGTCCCCACCACCACCACCATCTCCACCCTCCCAGCTGCTCCCATCCCTGATGTCCGTGGAGGCTCCCGTGTTAGGGAGCATGTCTCCTTCAGTCCAGGCACCGCACCCCCTGCCTCCGTCTCCCCTGCTGCCCTGAGTGTGGAGTCTGTGGACCTGCTTAAGCAGATCCATGTAGGGCAGACATCGATGCTGAGTGTCCTCCATGCTCACACCGGTCTGTTGACACAATTGGTGTCCTTCATGGTGGGCATCTCAGCAAACATGTCTGCCCGACAGCGGACCAATCAGTCCATGGCCTCCTCGCTGATGGCAACAGTATCCCTCCTCCAACAGTCCCTCACCCCTCCTACCTCGGCCCCATCCACAATGCCCACTACCCTACCTACCCAATGCACACTCACACAGGCACAGGCAAGCACATCATCAGACCCAAGCAGCACACAGCAACGCAAGACAAAGTCTAGACGCGCAAGCACGCACACTCTGGGGACTGACAGCACACATACAGGGGATAGGGCACAGACAGGCATCCACAACCACTCCGCAGTCCTCAGATACCTCTCCCTCCAAAACCCCTTCCATTGCCTCACCTGCAACACCCACTTCCCAGCAACTCTTCCTCTGTGACCTTGGCCTCTTCCCCAGTGTTCCATCTGATCCCTCTCACAAGGGGAAGAGTCGGTCACCACGCACAGAGGGGAGTTCCCCTGCCACACGGACACCCTCCCCCAGGCGCAGGGACACTGAGGCCCCCATCCGCAAATCCCCCAGGAACAGGAGGAGCAAGACCCCTCCCCATTCACGCACCACCACCACACAGTCTCCGTCCTCCAGCCCCAAGCCCACCACTCCTACAGTTCCCCCGCCACACCCTGCCCCAGGTTCCCCCACACACAGATTCATCATCCCCAAAATGATTAGGCCCTCCCCCTACCACATGCACTTCACCCCCCACTTCACACCCTCAGCCTGTTCCTGCGACTGCTGTGGAGTCCGTGTCCCCCCATCTGTCCTGCCCACTTCACCTTTGCCCCAAGACACTACCTTTGACATTGGTACTGCAGTGGAGACCGCCTCCACCCCGTCTGACTTGGGCACTGCTGTGGTGACAGTTCCCACTGTGTCAGACACCCCCACTGCAGTTGCCACTGACACTCCTGCACCCACCACCCCTCACCTGCCCCATACTGCTATCCCCTGATCCTGTCCCTGCGGTGCCTGGCCTGACCCTATGTATGCCCCTCCAAGGGGAGATGTCCCCTGGCTGTAGCAGTGCAGGCAAGCAATGTGGGGCACTCATTTCTGTTGCACACCTAATGGACAAAATTAATGGACTGGCCATGGGCCTTTATGTTCTCCTTGATTTCACCACATCACTAATTTAAAGCTGAATAAAGCAATTTTTTTTTTAAATGTTGTTTTGCATATGATGTACATGATGTTGTTAATGTGTATCCTGAGTTGCAGTTGTAATACTTGTAATGTAGCTATTGATTGTTTTTCGAATGTGATGGACTCCATGTGGTCCCTGGTATCTGAGTCCTATTACAGTATGTATCCATGTCATCCTTTGCTGCAATTAGAGTGTGTCATGATCCATACAATTGGGCACAGGGAGCCTCACATTTCCTTTGCTGTGTCACATCTGTGGCTTGCACTGTTGCACTTATGTTGTGCTTACACTTGTGCACAAAGTCATTTCTTAGAACAGTGGGCACTTCTACACTGGACATGCAGGTTTTAGCAAAAATGGTGACCAAGTCTTCTGTGGCGTCAGTGCAACTTGCCATACATGTTAATTGAGTATGTGCAGATGACTTAAATACCCTCCTGTACAGTCTGATGTGACCTGAGCTTTCAGTGTGCTGTAATTGTTGGCTCACTAACCACAATTTATGCAGACATGACAGGGCCCTGCACAGACTACTTTTTGCACACCTGACCTTCCACAGGAGTGGAGTCACCTCATGGCAGTGTGTCATTCCGTGAAATTGCCTGAGCCCATGGGGTATGTTCTGTGAGCATGTCTCTGTGTGTTCCCTTCCATTTTTCTACACAGCCTGTATTCCCTACAGATGTCCCTGTCTGTGATGCTTGATGAGTTGGCCTGTGTTCATCCAAGATTTTTGCCCTGTGTTTTCTGGGATGTAGGTGCATGGGAAACTACTGGCCATTAGCGTGTCATCCCGCAGTGTGTTTGTTGTTAGGGCCTGGGAGGTGGGCAAACGCAAGTGTGACATATTTAGGATTTGCCAAGGCAGTTTAGTGTTTCCAACATCAAGCTGATTTCCCTATGTGGTATCTTTCTGTGACTGGGTCACTTGTATGTGTGTGTGACTGCTCCCACTGCTCAGATTCAAAGCTGCACGCTTTGAAGGTTTCAACATGTGTTCTTTGTGGGTCTCCTTGTGTTCCTCATTGTTCTGGGACTGTGGCAGGGATCCCAATTATTCAGACACATTTCACGTCAGGCACATGTACCGCATACTGTGCTGTGTGGCAGACATTCACAAGGGTTTTTAACTGGCCATGTGTGATGAGTTGGTGCACCTTGGATCCCCCCTACCACCCCTGGTATTGTCATGGTGCATGTGCAATGTCCCCAGTCCATGTCGGATTTGCAGATGCACATTGGTGCCGTTCACGGTGTGTGGTGTTGGGAGTGTCCTTATGTGAGTTGTGGCAAGGCTATGCCCCTACCTACATTTTGCCCTTGGATTACAGGCCATGGCCAGTGATTTGTGTTTGTGTAAGTGTGAATGTAGTTGGTGTGTCAAGACACATGACCCAGTGTGCACAGGTGACTGGGGTCCACAGTAGGGGCAACATCCCAATTTGTCTTCACAGAGGGGTTATCATGCAGGCTACTGTCACCTCAATGTAGGGTCCTTGAGGGTACAGATGGAGTGGGTCTGTCTCTTGCTGTGTTGGTTGCTGTTCCACCCAGCTTGTGTCACCTGAGTCTGTTGGGATCCCACTCATCTAACGATGCCTTCTTGCCCACAGAGGGTTAGCCAATTCATGATTTACTTTTGTATGGCACTGTGTACACATATGTGTAATTTGAGCGCAGCACACCATCATGTGTTGCATACCATCCTGGGTACACTGACACACACACATACATGTTGTGTTTGAGATGCAGTGTGAGTCAGCCTGTTTGTGTTTGTGCATCTGCACCAATGCATTGGTATGGCTTTTGTGTGCCATAGGCTGGATCTTGTTTTGAGGTTCTCCACTGCTATCCCTGTGTCTCCTACATCATCAGTCAGCACATTGGTGCCATGGTATGTGACTGTGTCACCTCACATCTACAGTCTCCACAGGATACCTTAGTTTGTGTGTCTGTCCCTGCAGATATATGTGTATGCATTCTGATGCTCACTTCTTACATAGTCTGATTGCCCACAGGAGCATTGTCAGCCCCCATGGGCAATGGTAGTCTGCACATGGCTGAGTGTATATTTGTAAAACACAACAATCTTTCCGTCAACAAATCTATGTGTGTTTGGCACACAACCACTACTTTGCCACTACATTGCTTGTTGTGTACGGGCCAGGTATGATACCTGGTGTATTGAAGTGGCAGCAGAATTTGTGACCACACTCACCTTTTGGACACTGTAGTGATGGTGTGTTTGAACGCCATTACCATAATGTTCCTGATGTGCTTGATTATTGAACACCATAATCACCTTTTGGTCACTGTAGTGAGGGGGTGGTTAGACCTCATTGCCACAATGTTCCTGATATGCAGGAGTTTTTAACACCATACTCACCTTTTGGTCACTGTAGTGAGGGGGTGTTTAGACCCCATTACCACAATAGTCCTGAAATGCTGGAATTTTGAACACCATAATCACCTTTTGTGAACTGTGGTGAGTGGGGGTTTAGACCCCATTACCGATAAGTTCCTGATGTGCTTGATTTTTGAGCCCCAAATTCACAATTTGTTCAATGTAGTGAGGGGGGGGGGGAGACCCCATTAGCACCTTATTCATATGAAGCTTGCGTTTTTAACCCCTTAATCACCTTTGGTTCACTGTGGTGAGTGGGGGGTTAGACCCCATTACCAGTATGTTCCTGATATGCTTGATTTTTGAGCCCCAAATTCAAAATTTGGTCACTGTAGTGAGGGGGGGTTTAGACCCCATTAAAACACTGTTACAGTGACAACTGTGTGTTTTACCCTCACATTCACCTTTTGGTCACAACGGTGATGGGAGGACATTGGGGCATATTAGCAAGGGCTTTATCGCCGCTTTAGCGGCACTTTTTGCCGCTAAAGCAGTGATTTTTTTATTGCCCTATCAGCAAGCTGTCGCTAACAGGCGTTAGCGAGAGCTTTCTAGCGATAGCGGCCCGTTTTCCCATCGCCTTGCATGCCAGCGATAATTATCGCTACTGACGTGCAAGGTAGGCGTTCCCAACTAAAAGCGACTGAAAACAGTCGCTAACACAACTTCCCCCTATTAGCAACGCAGGCGAAGCGATAAAAAAATTTGCGCTAAGCGCGAATATCGCTAGAATTTAACACCTGCTAAAAACACGACTTACCTGCTTGTTGAATGGGAGGTGGATTGTCAGGCTAAGTCCACCATGGCGTTAATGCGTGAATATCACTGGATTTCCAGCGATATTCACGCATTTCGCCGCTATCGCTGGATATTTTATCACATTGGAGATAAACATTGCTAATAGCGTGTTATCTCCGCGATAATATCCAGCGATAGGCGGCGATAAAAAAAACGCGCTAAGCGCGGTTTGCGATAATTATCGCAAGTTGTTGCTAATATCCCCCTTTATTTGTTCCCTTTCAGTGTCACAGTTACAGGCAGTTGACACCCAATATACAATCTTGACATGATGGTAGGGGTGGTGTGTTTGTCCTGCAACACCTATGAGTGAGGAGTACTGGTAGTGATTGCCTGTTATGAAATAAAACAAATTAACAACCAACAAAACCCTTCAACTGATGCTGCTCAGAGGCAGCATATCAGGGAATGACAGGGAGCTGATCAAGAGCTCTTCTCTAACATCATGTGTCGACACGTTTACGTGCGGCTGGGTGGCATAGAGGAAATAATGGTGTATTCCTATGGGGACCCCTCCAGGCCGCAGCACCACCCAGAACCCACGCATGTACTACAAGGCCTGTGGCACCCAAATCCCTCAATCCATCTCCAGGTGTTAGTATATATGAGTCTGTCACCTCATGTAGTTTGTCAAATAATTTAAGAACATATGTGTCCCAAAGCGTGGCGGTACCACCTCCCCCCGTAGCCAATAATTATGTGTCATGGTGTCTGCCTCTGCCCGAGCCCACTTGTAAGTCACCTGAAGCCAGGATCTAAGTGTGGGTGGCTGCGGGGCCTCCCAGGACATAGCAATTAAGCATTTAAAAAGGACTAGCACCAGGTCCATCAGCTTGAGATAGTGCTTATTGCACTTGGCACGTTGAATAATCCTGAAAAGACACAGGAGTGGGTCTGTTGGTACCTGCACATCAATCACTATTGACACCTGTTCCATCACCTGGGTCCAAACAGGAGCAATGGAGGACACTCCCACACCATGTGCTTAAATGTAGCATCTGTGTATCCACAACGCAGACAGGCCGGTAACATTCCCGGGAACATTCTATGGAGGTGGTGCGGTGTAAGGTAGGTTTGATGCAGGTAGTTGAATTGTGTAAATTTCAGATAGGTGTTGCGGGAAATGAATTTCACCTGCTTCAAGTTCGTGGCCTATTGTTTGGTCGTCAAGACTATCCCTAAGCACGCATCCCACTTGGGCTTGTCTTGAGTCCAGAGATCAGTGCGACCTGTGTATAGTGCAACGTATAATGCCGATACTGCCCAGCAGCCCAGACCGTGCATCAAGAAGCATTGCAATCCCAAATGTAGTGGGGGCTCAACCTGTCCTGTCAACCATGTATCCCCGATCATGGCCATAAATGCATTATGTGCAAGAAAGGGGCCAGGCCCCAGTCCGTAAAGTTCCCTTAGGCCCTGGATAGAGAACAGAGCACCCTCCTCATACAGGTCGCCCACTTGAGTAATCCCCACCTCTTGCCAGGGGGAAGGGTCATGTGCCTCAAGCAAATTCTTGAGAGCAGGTACACTCCAAAGAGGCAGTTGCGGTGCATAAGGGACCGGTGCGTGGAGAGGGTGCATGTAACAAACCCAGACCAGCTTGGCCACACTCAAAAGCCTGCTCACTTCCCTAACAGGACCTCCTGGAGATAGCAGCCAGTCTAGTATATTCACATCCCTTAATTCTGCCTGAATGAGTCTACCCTGCTCTGCCTCATCACCAGCCATCCAGTGCATGTGCCATAGCAATTGGACTGCTGCAAAATACAGCTCCAAGTCAGGGACCCTAAACCCTCCCTCGAGCATAAGACGCTGAATCATTGGAAGCAAAACTCGTTTCCAAGTGGGTCCCCAGACAAACTTGGATTCTTCACTTTGCAAAGCAGCAAAAAAGGATCTCGGGGGAACTGCCGGTAAGGCAGCGAAAAACTATAAAAGCCTTTGGAGAATAAGAATCTTTGCTATTGAAGCCCTACCCATGGGTGAGAGAGGCAGTCTAGTCCAAAAACATAGGGATTGACGAAGTGAAATCAGGATCCTGCCTTAATTCCAGTTGTTCGAGTCCCTGTCAGTATGATAGACATTCACACCTAAGAAATGAAAGGTTTCAAACCTCCAGGAGAGACGCCCCTCTACCGGCGCCATGTGATGTTCAGGCGCGACCCAGTGCAGTGGGAAAATGCAGGACTTGCTCCAATTCACCCTGAGGCCTGTCATGTCACCAAAAAGATCAAGCAGGGAAAAGAGGGCCAGTAGGGTAAGTGTAGGGTCCCTTAGATATACCAAGACATCCTCCACATATAAAGACACAGTGTGCCAATCCAACTCTGCCTTGACACCCCATGCCGGGCCGCTGGAATTTCCACTTACTGAAGGGATTGTTCCACTTCCCACAACTGTATCGGGGTCAAACGGTGAAATGCCACTGCGTGAAGATAATCTTGTAGCTGCACTGGAGCTAGTTCCAGAGGGGGGGAATACAACCGTTCATAATATTGTGTGAATAGTTTATTAATACCAGTTTGTGTGTTCACCACACAGCCCGCACTGTCCTGCATGGTGCCAATCAGTTTCCTAGGGACCTCAGAGCGCAACAACCACCTCAGCGTGTGCCCTGGCTTATCACCCTCAACATTGTGGGGGCTAAGGAGGACTTATAATCCAGAGCACACAATCTTCCAACCTCCTCCTGATACCGACGACACAAGGCCATAATGCGGTGTTGGGTGGCAGGCGTCACCACTGCCTCTATCTCAGTCGTTCAAATATGTGAGTCTATGCCCAGCACAGTGCGTGTAAGTGATGCCTAGACTTCCCATGTCGTACTGATACAATGTCCCTGCATGACCATCTTTAGTGCATCCCAGTCAAGCCCTTATGAGTTCATTGAGCCCACATTATCAGCAAAGTTCTGGGTGAGGTGTGTGGTGATTGTGTCTCCATGCCACATGTCTTGTAGTGCTTCTGTGCGGAGCTACCAATTTGGAATAATAGCCTTCACCCTCCCCCACTGGAACGTGACCCGCAATGGATTATGGTCAGAAAGAGTCTGGTCTAAAAACTCAGAGCCATGTATAAGGGGCCAACATTCAGTATTGTTAAAGAAGTAATTCAGCTTAGTGTGAACTTGGTGCCCTGATGCATAGTAAGAGTACTCTGTCTTCCCGGGATGTCCAAGGCACCAAACCGTGCATGTTGAGTCCTGTGTTGAAAATGTTTTGTGGCCTTAAACCTTGTGTGCCTAAGAGAGAGGGAACGGAGCGGTCCATGTCTGTACCATGTATGCAGTTAAAATCACCACCCCACAGCCCCGGAGCTGTGGATCAAGTAACATGGCCTAGGAGAGGGAGTCCAGAAACTCACCCTGTGAGGTGTTGGGTACATAAAGGAATACTACAAAAAAACTGGCTTCCATCTAGGGTCCCCACATATCTGCCCTCTCTGTCAATCAGGAGCCTGTGTTTCATGAAAGGAAACTCTGGGGCAACCCAAATAAGTAAACCCTGGGCATAGTTTGCGTAGTAGCACTACGCGTAGCTACACAAAGTACACTTTGAACTACGCGTAGCTACGCAAATTGCGTAGTGCGTAGCTGTGTGCTTGTCTGCACTGTGCAATAATTGCAAATGGCATCTTGCACAGTGCAAGTTAAGATAAAATAAGTATCTCTGTCTTTATATGCTAAAATGCATATAGTCATTTCACAAAAGTGAAAAGGATAAATTAACAAGCAGTGAGAGAGATGATGATTTTGGGATCCTCCCTAACCTAGGGAGAGAACCAAGCAGATGCCTTGAAAACAAAAAGCACCTCTTGTTGAACGATTCGGTGGTGGTCCCATCCTCTTAGGACCACCCCAAGCACAGGTATTGGCAAAAATACAATCCCAACCAAAGGCCCTGCAAAGCATTATGAGACGAGATTAGCAGTGGGCAGTGAATATTATAGTATCCAATATCAAAATAATTCTACAAAGAGCTGCAGTTCAACTAGTCGTTACTAGATGTCCCTCACGAGTCAAATGCAAAAGCTTCATGAAAGGGTTTCAATGCTTTTGCATTTGACTCGTGAGGGACATCTAGTAACGACTAGTTGAACTGCAGCTCTTTGTAGAATTATTTTGATATTGGATACTATAATATTCACTGCCCACTGCTAATCTCGTCCCATAATGCTTTGCAGGGCCTTTGGTTGGGATTGTATTTTTGCCCATAACTGTGCTTGGGGTGGTCCTAGGAGGAAGGGACCCCACTGAATCGTTCAGCATGATATGCTCTTTGTGTTCAAGGCATCTGCTTGGTCCTCCCCCTAAGTTAGGGGGGACCCCTAAATCATCACCTCTCTTATTGCCTAATATTTTCATTCTCAAAGTTCACTTTTGTGAGTTGGTTATATGCTTTTTAGCATGTAAAATTGCTTTATCAAAGCATTTGTAGGTGTTGCTGATTTTGCTGCTACGCTAAGTGTTTAGCACAGTTTTTGCACTGTGCTACGTGCAATTTGCGCAGTGTGTAGTAGCGCAAACTACGCATGCTCCGTGAGTGTAGCGTAGTACTACGCCCAGGGTTAATCAGTACTCCCCGGGCATATGCTGAGAATCCAGTACCATACACCTGACCACTCCAACGTTTACCAACTTTATCCAGCTCCCCCGCAGTCAGGTGTGTCTCCTGGAGATATGCAAAGTGGACATGCCGGCGTCTGAGAAAATCATATATTCTGTGTCTTCTAGGAGGGTCGCCATAATCTTTCAATCCAAGTCAAGGAGCTAAAAGTAACAGCCGTTCATTCAGTCAATACATTCCAACTTCTGCAAAATCTCCAGCACCCCCCCATTCACCCCTCCCCTCCTGCCCCAACCATCCTGCATCCCACCCCTCATGCCAAATGGTAAAGAAAGAGAGAAAAACAGTGAAACAAATATAATGAACAACTCCCCTATCTTAGGCTTGAACACCTTCTGGCCTCATGCCACAACCCCCAAACAGTGCAGCTGATATCAACTATTCACCTGCAACAAGAACATCAGGGGGAGGACCAAGCAGCGTTCTTCATTTAGGAGCTGCAGCTTCCCCCACCTGCATCAAGCCCAGCCATATAACTGACAAATATAGTGTCTCATGTACATAGCCATTATTTCTTCTGGGGCCCTGAAAGTATGTGACCAACAGCCAAGAACCTCCTCATAGCCACCCAGAACAACAGTGACCCACAACCCCTCGTCTGGGGGAACTCACTGCTGTCTGCACCAATCCTAGCTTAGAGGTGCCCAAGCCAATAGTTACAGACTCCGAGTCTTGGTCAGTGTCTGGAGCAAGCGCCCGGTATCTGTTTGTGTTGTGGGTAGAGATCTCTGCCACCGCCCGCCCCAAGGCAGCTTGTTCTTCAGAGGGACAAGGCCATGCCCTAGGGAGGAGTCAAAGTCAGCATTTGGACTTCAAATTAAACTATATTGGGGAAGGTGTTGAACACTAAAGAGGTCACTATTCCCACTCCAATCTAAGGATATTTGAAAAAGGTGTTTGATGCTAAAGAGGGATATTTACAATATCCACTGCAAAATATAACATTTTACCCAAAGTAAATCAAATTAAACATTTTAAATACACAATCAATACTCCATACTCACACACTTTTTTAAATATAAAATTAAATAGTTTTTATCTAAAAACAGACTTACCAAAACTACAAACCTATATATACATATGTAAATATTAAAATTAAAAAATGTAATTATTTTTCATGATTAATATATTTTTGGAAATATTTACTACCATTGCTAACTTTAAATCCTAAAATGACAAATTAAATCATAATACAAAAATAACAATCATAAAATAAAAAAATAAGTACAATTTATATTGTAATACATTTAAAACATCTTTAATATAAAATTATAATTTGAAAACAAAAAATGTAAAATAGTTCTACAATTTAAAATATAAATTTTACAAATCATAACATATTTTGCTTTATTAAAAATTGTTACACATTTTTACATTTTATATTATTTTTCTCAAAATAGTAATACAATTAATATATCTTAATTAATATGAAATTAAAATATATTAAATATCACAAAATAAATTAAAACATTCTGAATAATTAATTTGCTCATCTTTAAAATTATTACTTTAACGTAATTTATAAAATATATATATATATTAGAAAAAATCCCCGCTCACCATGCTCCGGTGAGACAGACAAGGTACGGACCACAAGACGAAGCAATATCCAATTCAAAAAGTGCTTTAATAAAGTTTACGGCACATGATGTAGTTCAGGCTGATGCCTGTCATATATATACACACACACACACACACATATATATGTATATATTACCTACTGGCAGTCGCCAGTAGGTAGTTATAGTTAGGACCTTGTTTCTGTTCAAAAAGCGTTTTTTTATTTTTTCAATATCTTTGGCGCCGTTTGACGAATCTTCGCAAAATTTTCCAAACTAATGACCAGCTCAAGTCAGCTCCTGTCTTGAAAGTTTCGGGGTGATGCGTTAAGTGGGGGCCGAGAAAAAAGGGGGGTCCCAAAACGCGTTTTCCCCATGTTATTTTCCATAGGAATTTTGGAACAGGCTACAGCCTGAACTGCTGAACGGAATTACACCAAATTTTGCAAAAAGGTAGCTCTTGGTTCAGAAAGCGACCTTTTTTTTAAATGGTGTAAATCTGTTCATTAGTTATCGATATCTGAGCACCGAGGAGGATTCGCGACTCCTCCCGAGCACGAGCTTCATTCTGATTGGCTGCCAACACTCCAAACCAGAATGTGTTGGCAGCCATCTTGTGACTCAGTAACCGAGTCACAAGAAAACAGTAAAAAAAAAAAAAAAAAAGGGGGCAGGGTAGAAACACCCTGACCCCCTAGGCCTGCTCAGGGCGTCCCACAAGAACCCCCAGGGCTAAAAACAGCATTTTTTTTAACTAATCGGCCAAATTCGCGCTGGGTGCGTGAATCCAGATGAAAATTTTAAAAAACAAAGCACGGTCTTCCGCGCTTCGTTTAATTAAGCCCCCGGGTGGGCCAGGTCCCGGGGGCAATGTATAATTATATAGCCGGGGGCCCGAGGGGGCCCCCGCAGCCCTGGGGACTGCCACCTCCCCGGGGCCATGCTGATTATATGCCATGGCACGCAGTACCCCCGCAGCCTTGGGGACCGCCACCTCCCACGGGCTTTATTAAAATGAAAAGGCATGGAGGGCTTTTGCCTCCCCCACACAGCCCCGGGGGCTGCCACCTCCTCAGGGCTTAAATAATTAAACGCAGGAGCATGCGGTCCCCACACAGCCCGAAGACCGCCACCTCCCCTGGGCTACTTTTAATAATAAGGTGTGGGGGGCCCGAGGCCCCCCCACACTGCCCCAGGGACCACCACCTCCCTGGGGCACTCTTTATTAAAATGTGGGTGTCCGTTGCGGACCCCCGGACCCCGGGGACCACCACCTCCCCGGGGCTCAAATTAGTTGGGAGGGGGGCCCCCCTACTGGAGCCCTCGATGGCCATGGGGGCCGCCACCCCCCAGGGCTGGCTCCTGCAATGTCCCGGGGTGCCCCCCCGGTATATTGCCGTTTGCTATGGCAGGGCGGAAGCACGGCTCCCGCCCTGCCATAGCAAACACTGCTTTACTTCGTTGAAGCGAGAGCAGGAAACCTGCTCTCGCTTCAACGAAGCAAAGCAGAATTGCTTTTGGGCAAGGGGAGCTGTATGTTAGCAGCTCCCCTTTCCCAAAAGCAATGCCGCCTCCCACAGGAGGCAGGGAGCTGGCATGGACTTTGGGGGCATTGGGGCTCCCCCCGCGGTCCCCAACTTGAGGGCCGGCCCTGAGGGATGGGGTCCCGGGGCCAGAAGTGGCCCTGGGGAGGGGGGCCACACTGCCCCCCTCCCGGGAAAATTAATTTAATTTTTTTTAAAAAGAGGAATGCCGGCCCCGGGGGATGGGGTCCCCGGGGCCATAATTGGCCTCAGGAGGGGGGCCACGTGGCCCCCTCCTCAAAAAAAGCAGGTTGGCCAGGCCACGGGGGATGGGCACCCGGGGCCAGAAGCGGCCCAGGGAAGGGGGGCAACGCGGCCCCCCTCCTGGGAAAATTTTATAAAAAAAAATATGAGGCCAGGCCCCGGGGGATGGGGTCGCCGGGGCTAATAGTGGCCCAGGGAAGGGAGGCCACGCGCCTCCTCCCGTTTTAAAAAAAAAAGAAAAAAACTGCTAAGGCCCTGGGGGATGGGGTCCCTAGGGCCCAAAAAATATTAAAATAAGGGGGGCCACACAGCCCCCTTCTAAAAATATTTTTAAAAAAGAAAAGCCGGCATCTCGCCGGAGGCCCCGCCCCCTCCCTGCACCACTCTGCAAACGCACCCCCTGGCACGTTCTAAGTTGGGGGATTAAGTCCCCTTCATCCTTGAGGGTCCCTGGGGGCCAACTAGCCCACCAGGTACCTCTAGTAAGCCCCACAGAGTGGGATTGCTGAGAGGTGGTCCGAGACCACCCCCCTTTTACACCACTCTGCAAAGGCGCCTCTTGGCGCACTGCTGGTGGGGCGATGAGGTCCTCTTGTGTCCTGAGGACCTCAGGACACAAGTGGACTTCATCCCCCAAGCAGCAGTGCACCAGGAGGCGCGTTTGCAGAGTGGGTAAAAAGGGGGCATGGCCTTGGACCACTCTCAGCAATCCAGCTGTGTGGGGCTTACTAGAGGTACCTGGTGGGCTAGGTACCTCTAGTAAGCCCCACACAGCTGGAATAATCCTGAAAAGACACAGGAATGGGTCTGTTGGTACCTGCACATCAATCACTATTGACACCTGTTCCATCACCTGGGTCCAAACAGGAGCAATGGAGGACACTCCCACACCATGTGCTTAAATGTAGCATCTGTGTATCCACAACGCAGACAGGCCGGTAACATTCCCGGGAACATTCTATGGAGATGGTGCGGTGTAAGGTAGGTTTGATGCAGGTAGTTGAATTGTGTAAATTTCAGATAGGTGTTGCGGGAAATGAATTTCACCTGCTTCAAGTTCGTGGCCTATTGTTTGGTCGTCAAGACTATCCCTAAGCACGCATCCCACTTGGGCTTGTCTTGAGTCCAGAGATCAGTGCGACCTGTGTATAGTGCAACGTATAATGCCGATACTGCCCAGAGCTGCAGTTCAACTAGTCGTTACTAGATGTTCCTCACGAGTCAAATGCAAAAGCTTCATGAAAGGGTTTCAATGCTTTTGCATTTGACTCGTGAGGGACATCTAGTAACGATTAGTGGAACTACAGCTTGATGTAATAATAATTTCAATGCTTTTGCATTTGACTCGTGAGGAACATCTAGTAACGACTAGTTGAACTGCAGCTCTTTGTAGAATTATTTTGATATTGGACACTATAATATTCACTGCCCACTGCTAATCTCGTCCCATAATGCTTTGCAGGGCCTTTGGTTGGGATTGTATTTTTGCCCATAACTGTGCTTGGGGTGGTCCTAGGAGGAAGGGACCACCACTGAATCGTTCAGCATGATATGCTCTTTGTGTTCAAGGCATCTGCTTGGTCCTCCCCCTAGGTTAGGGGGGACCCCAAAATCATCACCTCTCCTATTGCCTAATATTTTCATTCTCAAAGTTCACTTTTGTGAATTGGTTATATGCTTTTTAGCATGTAAAATTGCTTTATCAAAGCATTTGTAGGTGTTGCTGATTTTCATGCTACGCTACGTATTTAGCACAGTTTTTGCACTGTGCTACGTGCAATTTGCGCAGTGCGTAGTAGCGCAAACTACGCATGCTCCGTGAGTGTAGCGTAGTACTACGCCCAGGGTAAATCAGTACTCCCCGGGCATATGCTGAGAATCCAGTACCATACACCTGACCACTCCAACGTTTACCAACTTTATCCAGCTCCCCTGCAGTCAGGTGTGTCTCCTGGAGATATGCAAAGTGGACATGCCGGCGTCTGAGAAAATCATATATTCTGTGTCTTCTAGGAGGGTCGCCATAATCTTTCAATCCAAGTCAAGGAGCTAAAAGTAACAGCCGTTCATTCAGTCAATACATTCCAACTTCTGCAAAATCTCCAGCACCCCCCCATTCACCCCTCCCCTCCTGCCCCAACCATCCTGCATCCCACCCCTCATGCCAAATGGTAAAGAAAGAGAGAAAAACATTGAAACAAATATAATGAACAACTCCCCTAACCCAGGCTTGAACACCTTCTGGCCTCATGCCACAACCCCCAAACAGTGCAGCTGATATCAACTATTCACCTGCAACAAGAACATCAGGGGGAGGACCAAGCAGCGTCCTTCATTTAGGAGCTGCAGCTTCCCCCACCTGCATCAAGCCCAGCCATATAACTGACAAATATAGTGTCTCATGTACATAGCCATTATTTCTTCTGGGGCCCTGAAAGTATGTGACCATGCAGCCAAGAACCTCCTCATAGCCACCCAGAACAACAGTGACCCACAACTCCTCGTCTGGGGGAACTCACTGCTGTCTGCACCAATCCTAGCTTAGAGGTGCCCAAGCCAATAGTTACAGACTCCGAGTCTTGGTCAGTGTCTGGAGCAAGCGCCCGGTATCTGTTTGTGTTGTGGGTAGAGATCTCTGCCACCGCCCGCCCCAAGGCAGCTTGTTCTTCAGAGGGACAAGGCCATGCCCTAGGGAGGAGTCAAAGTCAGCATTTGGACTTCAAATTAAACTATATTGGGGAAGGTGTTGAACACTAAAGAGGTCACTATTCCCACTCCAATCTAAGGATATTTGAAAAAGGTGTTTGATGCTAAAGAGGGGATATTTACAATATCCACTGCAAAATATAACATTTTACCCAAAGTAAATCAAATTAAACATTTTAAATACACAATCAATACTCCATACTCACACACTTTTTTAAATATAAAATTAAATAGTTTTTATCTAAAAACAGACTTACCAAAACTACAAACCTATATATACATATGTAAATATTAAAAGTAAAAAATGTAATTATTTTTCATGATTAATATATTTTTGGAAATATTTACTACCATTGCTAACTTTAAATCCTAAAATGACAAATTAAATCATAATACAAAAATAACAATCATAAAATGAAAAAATAAGTACAATTTATATTGTAATACATTTAAAACATCTTTAATATAAAATTATAATTTGAAAACAAAAAATGTAAAATAGTTCTACAATGTAAAATATTATTTTTACAAATCATAACATATTTTGCTTTATTAAAAATTGTTACACATTTTTACATTTTATATTATTTTTTCTCAAAATAGTAATACAATTAATATATCTTAATTAATATAAAATTAAAATATATTAAATATCACAAAATAAATTAAAACATTCTGAATAATTCATTTGCTCATCTTTAAAATTATTACTTTAACATGTAATTTATAAAATATATATTTTTTAAAAACCTCTACACCCTTATCACCTAAAATCTCAATATCCTGCTTCAAGTAAAGTATTATATATATATATACATATATATATATATATATATATATATATATATATATATATATATATATATATATATATATATATATATATATATATATATATATATATATATATATATATATATATATATATATATATATATATATATATAAGAAAATCCCGCTCACCATGCTCCGGTGAGACAGACAAGGTACGGACCACAAGACGAAGCAATATCCAATTCAAAAAGTGCTTTAATAAAGTTTACGTCTCATGATGTAGTTCAGGCTGATGCCTGTCATATATATACACACACACACACACACATATATATGTATATATTACCTACTGGCAGTCGCCAGTAGGTAGTTATAGTTAGGACCCTGTTTCTGTTCAAAAGCGTTTTATTCTTTTGTCAATATCTTTGGCGCCGTTTGACGAATCTTCGCAAAATTTTCCAAACTAATGACCAGCTCAAGTCAGCTCCTGTCTTGAAAGTTTCGGGGTGATGCGTTAAGTGGGGGCCGAGAAAAAAGGGGGGTCCCAAAACGCATTTTCCCCATGTTATTTTCCATAGGAATTTTGGAACAGGCTACAGCCTGAACTGCTGAACAGAATTACACCAAATTTTGCAAAAAGGTAGCTCTTGGTTCAGAAAGTGACCTTTTTTTTAAATGGTGTAAATCTGTTCATTAGTTATTGATATCTGAGCACCGAGGAGGATTCGTGACTCCTCCCGAGCACGAGCTTCATTCTGATTGGCTGCCAACACTCCAAACCAGAATGTGTTGGCAGCCATCTTGTGACTCAGTAACCGAGTCACAAGAAAACAGTAAAAAAAAAAATAAGAAAAGGGGGCAGGGTAGAAACACCCTGACCCCCTAGGCCTGCTCAGGGGGTCCCACAAGAACCCCCAGGGCTAAAAACAGCATTTTTTTTAACTTATCGGCCAAATTCACGCTGGGTGCGTGAATTCAAATGAAAATTTAAAAATAGAAGCACGGTCTCCCGCGCTTCGTTTAATTAAGCCCCCGGGTGGGCCAGGTCCCGGGGGCAATGTATAATTATATAGCGGGGGCCTGACGAGGCACCCGCCGCCCTGGGGACTGCCACCTCCCCGGGGCCATGCTGATTATATGCGGGGGCACGCAGTACCCCCGCAGCCTCGGGGACCGCCACCTCCCACGGGCTTTATTAAAATGAAAAGGCATGGGGGGCTTATGCCTCCCCCCACACAGCCCCGGGGGCTGCCACCTCCTCAGGGCTTTAATAATTAAACGCAGGAGCACACGGTCCCCCGCAGCCCCGGGGACCACCACCTCCCCGGGGCTCTGATTTAAAAGAAAAATGTGTGGGGGGGCTCAAGCCCCCCACACAGCCCGGGGACCGCCACCTCCCCAGGGCTACTTTTAATAATAAAGTGTGGGGGTCCCGAGGCCCCCCCACACTGCCCCAGGGACCACCACCTCCCCGGGGCACTCTTTATTAAAATGTGGGGGTCCGTTGCGGACCCCCAGACCCTGGGGACCACCACCTCCCCAGGGCTTAAATTAGTTGGGAGGGGGGCCACCCTACTGGAGCCCTCGATGGCCATGGGGACCGCCACCCCCCAGGGCTGGCTCCGGCAATGTCCCGGGGTGCCCATCCCCCGGTATATTGCCGTTTGCTATGGCAGGGCGGAAGCACGGCTCCCGCCCTGCCATAGCAAACACTGCTTTGCTTCGTTTCAACTGCTGGTGCTGCGTTTCAACTGCTGGTGGGGCGATGAGGTCCTCTTGTGTCCTGAGGACCTCAGGACACAAGTGGACTTCATCCCCCAAGCAGCAGTGCACCAGGAGGCGCGTTTGCAGAGTGGGTAAAAAGGGGGCATGGCCTTGGACCACTCTCAGCAATCCAGCTGTGTGGGGCTTACTAGAGGTCCCTGGTGGGCTAGTTGGCCCCCAGGGACCCTCAGGAGGCAAGGGGACTTCATCCCCCAACCAAGAGCATGCTAGGAGGCGCGTTTGCAGAGTGGTGGACAAAGGGGGTGTGGCCTGTGCCCACCTATGAGCAATCCCAGCTATCTGGGGCATACTGGAGGCATACTGGAGGTATCAGGTAGGCTAGTTGGCCCCGAAGGACCCCCAGCAGAGAAGGTGACTTTAATCCCCATCCAAGAGCGAGCCAGGGAGTGCGTTTTCAGAGTGGTGGGGAAAGGGGGCGTGGCCTGCTATGAGAATTTAGCAATCCCGCTGTATGTGGGAATTACTGGAGGTAATAGGAGGGGTAGTTGGCCCCCAAGTTGTCCTTGGGGGCCAACGACCTCTCCTATTACCTCCACAAAGTCCCACACAGTGGGATTGCTAAGAGGTCTTTGGAGGCCACGCCCCCCCTTTCTCCACCACTCTGCAAACGCGCCTCCTGGCACAGTACTGGTTGGGGGATGAAGTCCACTTAACTCCTGAGGGACTTTGGGGGCCAATAAGCCCTCCTGGTACCTCCTGTAAGTCCTACACAGCGGAATTCCTGAGCGCTGGTCGGAGGCCCAGCCCCCTTTCTGCACCACTCTGCAAACGCGACTACCAGTTAAAGAAGCATCTGTAATGTAATAGGTCTCGCATTTGCGAGAGTTAGAGCTATTGGCGTTGTAAATGTAAAAGATTTTTACTAATGTTTTTTGGTGTAGAGTGGATGTACGTTGTGTGTGGTGGAATTATGTGGTATGTTGTGCAGTGAAATTATGTGAATAGAAAGTATGTGGTATTTAGTGTATAGGAATTATGTGGAGTGGCATTATGTGCTTTGGAGAGTAATTATGTGGTATTGTAGTCTGTGTTGTGGAGTGGTAACCTCAGGTTTAGTCTTCCTCGTTTCCATAGAAGTTAAACTATAAACTCAATGAGACACAAAAAACAGAAGGAACCACTGAGGAGCACTTCTGGACCTAGTCGGAGGTATGAGCAGGGCCACTGGAATTATGTGACTGTTCGGCTGCACCAATTTTCATATAATTAAACATTTTCCGCATTTGCCAAATATTCCATCATCTGCTGCCTAATCTGCAGATTTGAACCAAAAAAGCCCTGTTTCTAGCTCAAACGGCTCAAATGTTCCCAAAAATGCAGTGTCACGTGTTACAGCGTGGTGGAAGGCCCTTTGCAAAGCTTGAATGGTCATGTGTTACTTATTACAAAATGTGGGTGTTAAACTGGTACTAATGGTGCACAAACCTCTCTTCTTTCTGTGCCTCTCTTGCCTATTTCTGTACTTCTCTTGCTTCTTTCTGCACCTTTCTTCCTCTTTCTGCACCTCACTGTCTTCTTTCTGCACTTCACTTGCCTCTTTCTGCACCTCTGTTGCTTTTTTCTGCAGATCTCTTGCCTATTTCTGCACCTCTCTTGCCTCTTTCTGCACCTCTTTTGCATCTTTCTGCACCTCTCTTGCCTCTTTCTGCACCTCACTTGCCTCTTTCTGCACTTCACTCTCTTCGTACTGCACCTCTCGTGCCTCTTTCTGCACTTCTCTTGCCTCTTTCTGCACTTCTCGAGCCTCTTTCTCTGTACCTCTCTTGCCTCTTTCTGCACCTCACTTGCCACTTTCTGCACTTCTCTTGCCTCTTTCAGTACCACTCTTGCCTCTTTCTGCACCTCTGTTGGTTCATTCTGCACTGCTCTTGCTTCATTCTGCACCTCTGTTGCAAATTTATGCATCCGTCTCTCTTTCAGCACCCCTCTTCCGTCTTTCTGCACCTCTCTTGCGTCTGTCTGCACACCTGTTCCCTCTTTCTGCACCCCTTTTGTCTGTTTCTTCAACTCTCTTGCCTCTTTCTGCAGTTCTTTTGCCTCCTTCTGCACCTCTGTTGCTTCTTTCTGCACTTGTCTTGCCTCTTTCTGCACCCCTCTAGCCTCTTTCTGCACCTCTGTTGGTTCTTTCTGCACTGCTCTTGCTTCTTTCTGCACCTCTTTTGAAAATTTGTGTATCCCTCTTGCCTCTTTCTGCACCCCTGTTCCCTCTTTCTGCACCTTTCCTGCCTGTTTCTGTACCTCTCTTGCCTTTCTGCACCTCTGTTACTTCTTTCTGCACTTCTCTTGCCTCTTTCTACACCCCTCTTGGCTCTTTCAGCACCTCTGTTGCTTCTTTCTGCACTTCTCTTGCTTCTTTCTGCACCCTTCTTGCTTCTTTCTGTACCCCTCTTGCCTCTTTGTGCACCTCTCCTTCCTCTTTCTGCACCTCTCTTGCCTTTTTCTGCTGTTCGCTTGCCTCTTTCTGCACCTCTTTGGCTTCTTTCTGCACTTCTTTTGCCTCTTTCAGTACCACTCTTGCCTCTTTCTGCACCTCTGTTGGTTCATTCTGCACTGCTCTTGCTTCTTTCTGCACCTCTATTGCAAATGTATGCATCCCTCTTGCCTCTTTCAGCACCCCTCTTCCATCTTTCTGCACCTCTCTTGCCTCTGTGTACACGTTTTCCATTATTCTGCACCCCTTTTGCCTGTTTCTGCAACTCTTTTGCCTCTTTCTGCAGTTCTATTGCCTCCTTCTGCACCTCTGTTGCTTCTTTCTGCACTTGTCTTGCCTCTTTCTGCAGCTCTCTAGCCTCTTTCTGCACCCCTTTTGCTTCTTTCAGCACCTCTGTTGCTTCTTTCTGCACTTCTGTTGTATCTTTCTGCGCCCCTCTTCGCTTCATCTGTTCCCCTCTTGCTTCTTTGTGCACCTCTCCTTCCTCTTTCTGCACCTCTCTTGCCTATTTCTGCAGTTCTCTTGCCTCTCTCTGCACCTCTTTTGCTTCTTTCTACAGATCTCCTTACTCTTTCTGCACTTCTCTTGCTTCTTTCTACACCTCTCTTGCCTCTTTCTGCTCCTCTCTTGCCTCTTTGTGCATTTCTCTTGCCTGTTTCTGCATTCCCCTTGCCTCTTTCTGTACCTCTCTTGCCTCTTTCTGCACGTCACTTGCCTCTTTTTGCACCTCACTCTCTTCGTTCTGCACCTCTCTTGCCTCTTTCTGCACTTCTCTTGCCTCTTTCTGCACTTCTGGAGCCTCTTTCTCTACCTCTCTTGCCTCTTTCAGCAACTCTGTTGCTTCTTTCTGCACTTCTCTTGCTTCTTTCTGCACCCCTCTTGCCTCTTTCTGTACCCCTCTTGCCTCTTCGTGCACCTCTCCTTCCTCTTTCTGCACATCTCTGCCTTTTTCTGCTGTTCTCTTGCCTCTTTCTGCACCTCTTTGGCTTCTTTCTGCACTTCTTTTGCCTCTTTCAGTACCATTCTTGCCTCTTTCAGTACCTCTGTTGGTTCATTCTGCACTGCTCTTGCTTCTTTCTGCACCTCTGTTGTAAATTTATGCATCCCTCTTGCCTCTTTCAGCAACCCTCTTCCGTCTTTCTGCATCTCTCTTGCCTCTGTCTGCACACCTGTTCCCTCTTTCTGCACCCCTTTTGCCTGTTTCTGCAACTCTCTTGCCTCTTTCTTCTGCAGTTCTTTTGCCTCCTTCTGAACCTCTGTTGCTTCTTTCTGCACTTGTCTTGCCTCTTTCTGCACCCCTCTAGCCTCTTTCTGCACCCCTGTTGCTTCTTTCTTCTCTACTCTTGCTTCTTTCTGTACCTCTCTTGCTTCTTCATGCACCCATCTTGCCTCTTTTTGCACCCCTCCTCCCTCTTTCTGCACCTCTCTTGCCTCTTTCTGTACATCTGTTGCTTCTTTCTGCACTTCTGTTGCTTCTTACTGCACCTCTTTTGCGTCTTTCTGTACCTCTCTTGCTTCTTTCTGCACACCTGTTGTCTCTTTCTGCACTCATCTTCCCTCTTTCTGCACCTCTTTTGCTTCTTTCTGCACTTCTCTTGCTTCTTTCTGCACCTCTCTTGCTTCTTTCTACACCTTTGTTGATTCTTTCAGCAATTCTCTTGCCTCTGTCTGCACTTCACTTGCTTGTTTCTGCACCTCTCTTGGGTCTTTATGTACCCCTCTTGCCTCTTTTTGCACCCCTCCTCCCTCTTTTTGCACCCCTCCTCCCTCTTTCTGCACCTCTCTTGCCTCTTTCTGCACCTCTCTTGCCTCTTTCTGTACCTCTGTTGCTTCTTTCTATACTTCTGTTGCTTCTTTCTGCACTTCTTTTGCCTCTTTCTGCACCCCTCTTGCTCCTTTCTGCACCTCTGTTGTCTCTTTCTGTACTCGTCTTCCCTCTTTCTGCACTTCTCTTGCTTCTTTCTGTACTTCTCTTGCTTCTTTCTGTACCTCTCTTGCTTCTTTCTATATCTCTGTTGCTTCTTTCAGTAATTCTCTTGCCTCTTTCTGCACTTCTCTTGCTTGTTTCTGCACCTCTCTTGTGACTTTCTGCACCCTCTTGCCTCTTTATGCACCCCTCTTTTCTCTTTATGTACCCCTCTTGCCTCTTTTTGCACCCCTCCTCCCTCTTTTTGCACCCCTCCTCCCTCTTTCTGCACCTCTCTTGCCTCTTTCTGCACCTCTCTTGCCTCTTTCTGTACCTCTGTTGCTTCTTTCTATACTTCTGTTGCTTCTTTCTGCACTTCTTTTGCCTCTTTCTGCACCCCTCTTGCTCCTTTCTGCACCTCTGTTGTCTCTTTCTGTACTCGTCTTCCCTCTTTCTGCACTTCTCTTGCTTCTTTCTGTACTTCTCTTGCTTCTTTCTGTACCTCTCTTGCTTCTTTCTATATCTCTGTTGCTTCTTTCAGTAATTCTCTTGCCTCTTTCTGCACTTCTCTTGCTTGTTTCTGCACCTCTCTTGTGACTTTCTGCACCCCTCTTGCCTCTTTATGCACCCCTCTTTTCTCTTTCTGCATCCCTCTTGCCTCTTTCTGCAGTTCTCTTGCCATTTTCTGCACCTCACTTGCCTCTTTCTGCACTTCTCTTGCTTCTTTCTACACCTCTGTTGCTTCTTTCAGCAATTCTCTTGCCTCTTTCTGCACTTCTCTTGCTTGTTTCTGCACCTCTCTTGTATCTTTCTGCATCCCTCTTGCCACTTTCTGCACCCCACTTTTCTCTTTCTGCACCGTCTTGCCTCTTTCTGCACCCCTGTTCCCTCTTCATGCACTTTTCCTGCCTGTTTCTGCATCTCTCTTGCCTCTTTCTGTAACTTTGTTGCTTCTTTCTGCACTTCTCTTTCTCTTTCTGCACCCTTTTGCGCCTCTTTCAGCACCTAAGTTGCTTCTTTCTGCACTTCTCTTCCTTATTTCTGTACCCTTCCTGCCTCTTTCTGTACCTCTCTTGCCTCTTTGTGCACCCCTCTTACCTTTTTCTGCACCCCTCTTGCCTCTTTTTGCACCTCTGTTGGTTTTTTCTGCACTGCGCTTGCTTCTTTCTGTACCTGACCTGCCTCTTTCTGCACTTTTCTTGCTTCTTTCTACACCTCTGTTGCTTCTTTCAGCAATTCTTTTGCCTCTTTCTGCACTTCACTTGCTTGTTTCTGCACCTCTCTTGCGTCTTTCTGTACCCCTCTTGCCTCTTTTTGCACCCCTCCTCCCTCTTTTTGCACCCCTCCTCCCTCTTTCTGCACCTCTTTTGCCTCTTTCTGCACCTCTCTTGCCTCTTTCTGCTGTTCTCTTGCCATTTTCTGCACCTCTCCTGTCTCTTTCTGCACCTCACTTGCCTCTTTCTGCACTTCTCTTACTTCTTTCTACACCTCTGTTGCTTCTTTCAGCAATTCTCTAGCTTCTTTCTGCACTTCTATTGCTTGTTTCTGCACCTCTCTTGTATCTTTCTGCATCCCTCTTGCCACTTTCTGCACCCCATTTTTCTCTTTCTGCACCGTCTTGCCTCTTTCTGCACCCCTGTTCCCTCTTTCTGCACTTTTCCTGCCTGTTTCTGCATCTCTCTTGCCTCTTTCTGTAAATTTGTTGCTTCTTTCTGCACTTCTCTTGCTCTTTCTGCACCCTTTTGCGCCTCTTTCAGCACCTAAGTTGCTTCTTTCTGCACTTCTCTTCCTTATTTCTGTACCCTTCCTGCCTCTTTCTGTACCTTTCTTGCCTCTTTGTGCACCCCTCTTACCTTTTTCTGCACCCCTCTTGCCTCTTTTTGCACCTCTGTTGGTTCTTTCTGCACTGCTCTTGCTTCTTTGTGTACCTGACCTGCCTCTTTCTGCACTTCTCTTGCTTCTTTCTACACCTCTGTTGCTTTTTTCAGCAATTCTCTTGCCTCTTTCTGCACTTCTCTTCCTTCTTTCTGCACCCCTCCTGCCTCTTTCTGTACCTCTCTTGCCTCTTTGTGCACCTCTCCTACCTCTTTCTGTACCCCTCTTGCCTCTTCGTGCACCTCTCCTTCCTCTTTCTGCACATCTCTGCCTTTTTCTGCTGTTCTCTTGCCTCTTTCTGCACCTCTTTGGCTTCTTTCTGCACTTCTTTTGCCTCTTTCAGTACCACTCTTGCCTCTTTCAGTACCTCTGTTGGTTCATTCTGCACTGCTCTTGCTTCTTTCTGCACCTCTGTTGTAAATTTATGCATCCCTCTTGCCTCTTTCAGCAACCCTCTTCCGTCTTTCTGCATCTCTCTTGCCTCTGTCTGCACACCTGTTCCCTCTTTCTGCACCCCTTTTGCCTGTTTCTGCAACTCTCTTGCCTCTTTCTTCTGCAGTTCTTTTGCCTCCTTCTGAACCTCTGTTGCTTCTTTCTGCACTTGTCTTGCCTCTTTCTGCACCCCTCTAGCCTCTTTCTGCACCCCTGTTGCTTCTTTCTTCTCTACTCTTGCTTCTTTCTGAACCTCTCTTGCTTCTTCATGCACCCATCTTGCCTCTTTTTGCACCCCTCCTCCCTCTTTCTGCACCTCTCTTGCCTCTTTCTGTACATCTGTTGCTTCTTTCTGCACTTCTGTTGCTTCTTACTGCACCTATTTTGCCTCTTTCTGTACCTCTCTTGCTTCTTTCTGCACACCTGTTGTCTCTTTCTGCACTCGTCTTCCCTCTTTCTGCACCTCTTTTGCTTCTTTCTGCACTTCTCTTGCTTCTTTCTGCACCTCTCTTGCTTCTTTCTACACCTTTGTTGATTCTTTCAGCAATTCTCTTGCCTCTTTCTGCACTTCTCTTGCTTGTTTCTGCACCTCTCTTGCGTCTTTCTGTACCCCTCTTGCCTCTTTTTGCAACCCTCCTCCCTCTTTTTGCACCCCTCCTCCCTCTTTCTGCACCTCTCTTGCCTCTTTCTGCACCTCTCTTGCCTCTTTCTGTACCTCTGTTGCTTCTTTCTATACTTCTGTTGCTTCTTTCTGCACTTCTTTTGCCTCTTTCTGCACCTCTCTTGCTCCTTTCTGCACCTCTGTTGTCTCTTTCTGTACTCGTTTTCCCTCTTTCTGCACTTCTCTTGCTTCTTTCTGTACTTCTCTTGCTTCTTTCTGCACCTCTCTTGCTTCTTTCTATATCTCTGTTGCTTCTGTCAGTAATTCTCTTGCCTCTTTCTGCACTTCTCTTGCTTGTTTCTGCACCTCTCTTGTGACTTTCTGCACCCCTCTTGCCTCTTTATGCACCCCTCTTTTCTCTTTCTGCATCCCTCTTGCCTCTTTCTGCAGTTCTCTTGCCATTTTCTGCACCTCACTTGCCTCTTTCTGCACTTCTCTTGCTTCATTCTACACCTCTGTTGCTTCTTTCAGCAATTCTCTTGCCTCTTTCTGCACTTCTCTTGCTTGTTTCTGCACCTCTCTTGTATCTTTCTGCATCCCTCTTGCCACTTTCTGCACCCCACTTTTCTCTTTCTGCACCGTCTTGCCTCTTTCTGCACCCCGGTTCCCTCTTTCTGCACTTTTCCTGCCTGTTTCTGCATCTCTCTTGCCTCTTTCTGTAACTTTGTTGCTTCTTTCTGCACTTCTCTTTCTCTTTCTGCACCCTTTTGCGCCTCTTTCAGCACCTAAGTTGCTTCTTTCTGCACTTCTCTTCCTTATTTCTGTACCCTTCCTGCCTCTTTCTGTACCTCTCTTGCCTCTTTGTGCACCCCTCTTACCTTTTTCTGCACCCCTCTTGCCTCTTTTTGCACCTCTGTTGGTTCTTTCTGCACTGCGCTTGCTTCTTTCTGTACCTGACCTGCCTCTTTCTGCACTTCTCTTGCTTCTTTCTACACCTCTGTTGCTTCTTTCAGCAATTCTTTTGCCTCTTTCTGCACTTCACTTGCTTGTTTCTGCACCTCTCTTGCGTCTTTCTGTACTCCTCTTGCCTCTTTTTGCACCCCTCCTCCCTCTTTTTGCACCCCTCCTCCCTCTTTCTGCACCTCTCTTGCCTCTTTCTGCACCTCTCTTGCCTCTTTCTGCACTTCTGGAGCCTCTTTCTCTACCTCTCTTGCCTCTTTCAGCAACTCTGTTGCTTCTTTCTGCACCTCTCTTGCTTCTTTCTATATCTCTGTTGCTTCTTTCAGTAATTCTCTTGCCGCTTTCTGCACTTCTCTTGCTTGTTTCTGCACCTCTCTTGTGACTTTCTGCACCCCTCTTGCCTCTTTATGCACCCCTCTTTTCTCTTTCTGCATCCCTCTTGCCTCTTTCTGCTGTTCTCTTGCCATTTTCTGCACCTCTCCTGTCTCTTTCTGCACCTCACTTGCCTCTTCTGCACTTCTCTTGCTTCTTTCTACACCTCTGTTGCTTCTTTCAGCAATTCTCTTGCCTCTTTCTGCACTTCTCTTGCTTGTTTCTGCACCTCTCTTGTATCTTTCTGCATCCCTCTTGCCACTTTCTGCACCCCATTTTTCTCTTTCTGCACCGTCTTGCCTCTTTCTGCACCCCTGTTCCCTCTTTCTGCACTTTTCCTGCCTGTTTCTGCATCTCTCTTGCCTCTTTCTGTAAATTTGTTGCTTCTTTCTGCACTTCTCTTGCTCTTTCTGCACCCTTTTGCGCCTCTTTCAGCACATAAGTTGCTTCTTTCTGCACTTCTCTTCCTTATTTCTGTACCCTTCCTGCCTCTTTCTGTACCTCTCTTGCCTCTTTGTGCACCCCTCTTACCTTTTTCTGCACCCCTCTTGCCTCTTTTTGCACCTCTGTTGGTTCTTTCTGCACTGCTCTTGCTTCTTTCTGTACCTGACCTGCCTCTTTCTGCACTTCTCTTGCTTCTTTCTACACCTCTGTTGCTTTTTTCAGCAATTCTCTTGCCTCTTTCTGCACTTCTCTTCCTTCTTTCTGCACCCCTCCTGCCTCTTTCTGTACCTCTCTTGCCTCTTTGTGCACCTCTCCTACCTCTTTCTGCAACCCTCTTGCCTCTTTTTGCATCTCTGTTGGTTCTTTCTGCACTGATCTTGCTTCTTTCTGCACCTCTCTTGCCTCTTTCTGTACTTCTCTTGCTTCTTTCTACACCTCTGTTGCTTCTTTCAGCAATTCTCTTGCCTCTTACTGCACTTCTCTTGCTTGTTTCTACACCTCTCTTGCGTCTTTCTGCACCTCTGTTGCCTCTTTCTGTACTTCACTTGATTCTTTCTGCACCTCTCTTGCCTCTTTCGGCACCTCTGTTGCTTCTTTCTGCACTTCTCTTGCCTCTTTCTGCACCTCTGACTTAGAGGTAGTTTTAATCCCCCTGCCCTATTATGTACTAGGGCCTTACAGGGGAGGTCATGCCAATCACAGGGGTACCCCAACCCAAGAATCAATCACACTCCCATTTACTCACCTATACAGTTCTACACACACCACCTCACTTATTCATACAGATACTAACACAGACAGTCTCTTATACAATCACTGATACAAGCACACACTCATCCATACAGCCACTCTCACAATCACTCACTCTCACATATAGTCATTTATATACTCCAACACTTACATATACTGCCTTATACATATGTAGTTACTCACACATGTACCACTGAGACATCCATTCAATCACCAACACACCAAGACACATACTCACCCACCCATATAGCCCTTCACAGATGCACTCTTGAACCCATACACCCAGTGAATCACCCACTCACACATCTATGCACAGAGTCACACACCCCCACTCACCCACATAGACACTCAGGCACCCATACAGATACTCAGACAACCAATAAATAACCCATATAGACACTCATGTAGCTACTCACCAACCCATGCAGCCACTTACACACCAACTGACAAACTGATACAGACATTCACACAGTTTAGTCACTAACCCATGCATTTAGTAAGACACATTTAATCACTCACTTATACAGTCAGTCACGCACCTACTAAATCATCCATTCAGACACTTATACACCCACTCATTCTTCAATACACCTTGGCGTATATATATATAAAACATATTTAAACTTTACAGAAACACACAGTCACTGGATGATGTCATCTGTGATGTAATCAGTGATGTCATTTGAGATGTCATCAGTGATGTCACTCACCATGTCATGAATGATGTAATATGTGATGTCATCAGCAGTGCATTGCGGAGGCGCGAGTTATAGTTAGCTCAACTAACTATAAAGGCCGAATTTCTCTGGTTTTATACGAGTGAAATGTCCAACTAACTATAACGTCCCTGAACCTGTGGTTTTTTCTCTCTAGCTGCGGGGTCGAGGGAGACCCGAGATAATAAAGAAGCCCTATACCAACAGCCTCGAGTACGTGCCTTCTTCTTTGTTGGAGCAGGATGTTTTGTTGATAGATATATATATATATATATATATATATATATATATATATATATATATATATATATATATCCATTAATACAACTAAAAATACAAATTTCAACAATTTCATAACTAAAAATCATCCTACTAAAAATACAAATAAAAAAGCAATAAACATACAATCAAGCACACTGCAGTACATTACATACTAATTAACACTTACAAATTATATTACATACAACAATATTTTCTACATCGATATTTTACAACAATATTAAAAAGAAGACTAAAAACGATATTTTTACCTTCGATATTCTTGTTGACGACATTTTTGACATCCTGATATTCTTCTCAAGATAGTGTTATATCACTATATTTATTTTGGTATTTTGTCCAAACATTGTGGTGTACATCACATCTAACTTATAAAGTATAAAGTAGTAATGATTGACACTTCTCATTCGCACAGATTCACATTTTTATCATGATGCCTCCCCATTTCAGATAATAACAACATATTATACTCAGCACATCTGTATATATAATTTATGTCAAGCCATTTTTCATGTTTATTTCTACGTAACTATAACATCACTTTAACATTTTTTTCAGTGACTGTCTTTGTTTTTTTTGGTCACATTCTAAGTTGAGCATATACTAACCCACTTGAACAATCAGTTTCCAATACCCCTGGGAGCGGCCAACCACCAAAAGTGATGAGCAGCTGGGTGTAGACCACAGGCTCTAGCCCTAACCAACACAGAGACCCCAAATCCTGTAATGGTGCTGCAACATTTTCTCTGGAGTTCCAGCTAGCAAATCAGATTGTTTCAGTACTGCAGACCTGTACCTTGATACAGAAATGGCTGAAGGGAGAAAAAGCTCCCTCAACCAATCAAAAGTGGCTATTTGTTTTAAAAATGGTACTGAAGCACTCTGATTGGCTGGCTGCAACATCAAGAAAAATGTTGGAGCTGCCATTCCAGGGAGTATGGGATCGATCCACATGCCATGAGGAGAAAAAAATTACAATCACTTAACGGGGAAGGGTGTGCGCATCTTGACCTCCAGGTCCACGTGGGTGAACAGCACTTTTTTTTAACATTTATTAAAGTCCAACTTCACCATTGGGATTTTTAATAACTATTAAAAATAATTGTTTAATTATTTTTCTAGCTGGGTCTATTCCCGAGATTGTAAAATTGGTATTTTAGTATGTACTCTGGTTTTCTACATAGGATACATAGGTCTGCCCCAGTGAAAATAGCTTTTAGGGCCTCCTCACATTAGGGGCAATAATCGTCTACAAGCCCCACTTTTAATTACCATGCACCCAACCTTGTCTTACACAGTGCAAGAAAACCAATTGCTGAAGTGTGCTTACATATTGCCCTTCTATGTATACTGTGGTGATTGAATCAAAATGTGAATGGCAGCTGAACAAACCAATGGATGTAGAAGGATGAAAAAAGCCCCTCCAAGAATGTATTTTCTATTTGTTTTTATTTTTATACAGCAAGCCAGAGAGACAATAAAAGCTTTGTCTAGGTTAGACCTAAAAAGCTGAGAAGCAGACAGTCAGCAGTGCCATTTCCAGGCATGAGTGCTGGTTATGTTTAATCTGGTACAAAGGTCCAGTGTTTCTTTGAAATCAAAAACACTATGTCATCTTGGCATAAAGAACCCAGGGGGTCAGGTGACAAGGGGGTTGTATCGCCCCTTAGAATTTTGAGTGGAGGATATGCTGAGGACAGAGTTGTAAGCAACGAGCTAGGTTTATTGGGTGCATGCTTGAATAAATAAAATCTATGTCCAGAGCACTGTGATATCCCACACTGCTTTGCTGAGAAGTGCCCATAGAAAGACAAACTGGACGTGGCAACCTGTTCATTTCCAGCTCGTATTGCAGGCAGAGACGTATGAGCTAGTGTACACAGCACGGATAGCATTAATGGAGACCGTGGCATAATTATTTTGAAGTGTAAGTAAGTAAGTAAATTTTATTATGCATGATTAATTAAAACCTTTGCATACATTAAATTCATATAAAAAATAAAGGTGCCTTATTCATAATACAGTAAATAAAACAATATTAAAAATCCGCATTTGTACTGTGAACAAAACAGTATTAAAATCCTCATAAAAGGGTGCGCTCATAATTATTACAGTCTCCAAAACTCTTGAATACTTATGTAGCAGAGAGTTCGGGTGCTAGTAAATTGTCTAATTGGGCTGTCGACCTGTCTTTGTCCCTCCGCTGTGCTTGTTACTATACTCGATTGATTGATTTAAAGTGCCAGGACAACGATAAGGTGCTCTTTCTAAACTCAGTGGGACGAACATCGAGTGATGGCCAGTTTTGAAGTGCTTATGCAGCCATAAAATGCACTTGAAGGTTTTACAAGACAAGTCTCAGGAGATACCCAGTTCCACTGTATTGGATTGACTCATGACCAGTGACAAAGAATTTTTGAGTCTCTTTGCAACAGTATCGAAAAATGTTGTGAGCCGGCAGTTTAGTTGCACTACAGCTGGATTGAAGCACAGCTTTACTGCCTGCCTGCAGGTCCTGATGCCATGCTGCTTAAGTATTGGTCTTAATAAAGTACACCTTATGTCCCTTAGAATGTGGCAAATACAGATGACGTGTATAAGATCCTCTGTGCCGTGACCACACAGGCGACAGAGCTGCTCACCTCCTCTCCTTTCCCATGGTGGTAAAAAAGGGGTGATCGGAACAACACCTAGACGGAGCTTTAGAAATTTTTCCATGGTTGCCATTTTTATTCCCGCTTTAAAATAGGGTTGGGGTTTAAGGGCTTCATAGTTGTTGAGCACTACCTAGCCATGTGCTTGTTTAGCGAGTGTTTCTTTGTCCTCTAGGGCAGATATCAGTCGAGTTGCATTTGTCACTATTTTTTTAAATGAAAGATGCTCCATTGGAGTATTCCAGAGATCTGTAAGTCCCAAGAGCTTGATGGAGTCTAGAAAATATTCTCTGGCTGGCGATTTTCCGAGGCGAAACAGCTCAATCCAGAGGTGGGAGTTCATGGATCCTTTCTCAGCTCTTCGGATTTTGTGCCAACATTTTATGTAAGCACCCCTTCTTTCCACCGATTGTTTTTGTAGCCCAAATTCCAACCATATTTGGGCCGGCGAAACATATCTGGGGAGATAAAATATCGCTCTGTAGGAATTAGCTGTTATTATATCCAAGACTTCAGCATCTTTCCCTTTCAGAGGTTCACTCCCATAGGTTATTGTTGGCTGTAATTTAGCTTGCAGAACCTTTAGCAGGGGGTCAAATGTTAATACCAGCAGCTTCTTCTTCAAAGGCTTTATGGCTAAGTAAGTCATGACTCCCTTTCTCCGCAAGGACTCCAACTCCGGTTTGAAAGAGCTTTTATGATCTAAGAGTATTCCAAGGTATTTATAACTTGTTTTGTGATCTAAGTGCTGCCCATCCAAGTACCAGTTGATATTTTTCTTTCTGTGGTAATTAACTGCCATCATTTTAGTTGAGTCGTGTCCAGGAGATGTTGAAGTCCTATGGGGGTCCGACTTATCAGCACTAAATCGTCCGCATAAAGCAGATTTGACAACGTTATTTTCCCTAGGTTCGGGGCGTGGGATGCGCATCTGTAGAGTTCCCCGGGGAGGTCCACTAGGAAAAGGTTAAAAAGCAACAAGGCTAGGATGCACCCTTGCTTTAACCCCTCTGAATTGGGGATTCGTTTCGATAGGTGTGTACCAGCACCTAATTTTATCCTAATCCAGGTATTGGTGTGCAGCTGCCTAAGTTGGTCTAAAAGAGGTTTGGGTATCCCCCATCCTTCCAGTTTTTGCCAAAGCTTGGTGCGATCAACATGGTCGAAAGCTGCTGTATAGTCTATAAAGCAAAGAAATAGGGGATATTTTCCCTCCTTTGCTGCATCCGCTAGCAAGGTTAGCGCCATGATATTAGTTATGGTGCCTAGCCCTTGGCAAAACCCTGTTTGAGTTGGTGGAATTATACGATTTTCTGAAGCCCAGGAAGTTAATTTGTCCAGGATTGTCCCCGCATAATATTTAGCCTCTGTGTCGATAAGGGCGATCAGTCTGTAGTTATTCAGAGCACTCCTTTTGCCCTGTTTATAAATTGGGCTGATAATTGATCCTTTCCAGGACTCTGGGATTATGGCGTGCTGATTACGTGCCTAAAAACTGGTACTAGTGCCTTACTCCAAAATTCTGCGTCGTGTTTATATAACATTGGGGCTATGCCATTGGGGCCGGGGGCTCCTGCAGGTCTGCCCCTGGCTATTTGTTTCATTATCTGTGTGGCTGATGGACGGCTTCGTTCTTCTGTTGTAATTAGTGGGCAGTATGTGCCCAATGATGGTTCTGTCCCCTGTTGTTGTTATGTTATCCTGGGGTAGTCGCTTTGCTATATAGTTGCAAGATTGTGGGTTGTTACTTCCCTGGTAGGACCACCAGCACTTGCATTCCCTGGGTGTTTGGGGGTGGCATCTACGTTTTGCCCTATTCCGTTGATGTGGTTGAAAAGATAATCAACCCAGACTGCCTCGGTTATGTTGGAGTTTATACCGGAATGATTAGGCCGCTGTAGTGTGTTAACTGTATGCCAAAACTTGGCACTATTATTTTGTTTTGCATCATGGAGCAATTTCGCCCATAGTTCGTCATCCTTGGTTCTTTTTTCCCCAAATCCTTCGCTTTAGTCATGCCTTTGATTCTCGAAGGGTCTGTTGCAGGCTCAAGCCTTGTGGTGATTTGCAAAAGCGCCTTAAGGTTTGATTTATGGTATACTTACATTTTTTTGTGACTGGGCTGTTCGTCGTCCTTGTTGGAGGGATCGCCGTTTTCCTCAGCTTCGGCCCTATCCTGGTTGCAAGTTTTTCTCCGAGGATCGTGATAACATTTTCCCAGATTTTCAATGGCTGGGCTGATGTGTCCTTCCCTTGGTTATATAGTTCTTTTGCAATTGCCGATTTTGCCTCTATATTACTGGGATTGCATCTTATTCGCTTGAGGTTTTTGATTTCTACAGAGCTGATGGTTTTACACACCTCTAGTGAGAGGGTTGAGCTTGCTTTAAGTTTTACTTCTTGAGGCAGGTGGTCACTGTATTCGTTGTTGCCTATTCTAAAGGAGGCGATTTTGTTGAACAAGGTTAGGGTGGTAAAGGTAAAGTCTAAATGCGATGATGCATTGGACGAATGGTATGTGGCGACTGGTGGGTTGTCCCCCTCAAAGCGGCCATTTAGCGCTCTCAAATTTAGGTGCTCTAGTTCCTGGAGCCGGTGCTTCGAGCTTTAATTTTTGAAGGGCCCTGTTTTGGTATTCCCCAGGCGACAGTTAGATCTTGCGTTGAGTCCTCATCTTGACCATTCCCTAAGAGGTGCATATTAAAGTCGCCTGCCAAGATAATTTGGTCTGTGACCTCTTCTTCCGTTATTCTTTTTAGTTCTGCGACTAGTTCCTTTGCTGCCTTTGATTTTTGTTTGAGATGCACGTAGACATTAATTATTATTACTTTCTGATGAGTCTGATTGAACTTGAGCATTGCTATTACAGCCTGAATGCAACTTGGAGGTGAAATATAGACCTTTACGGGAGAGATTTCTCCTATTACAGTTATTGAGGCTAGAGGCATTAATCCCCCGAGCGGTGGCCGAAGTCAGATCTCTTTATAGCTGGAATAAAGTGGGAGGTATATCCTTGAAGCTCGAAGGATTTTTCCTCCCAGGTCTCCTGAAGCAGGATCATGTCAAAAATTTCTAGGTCATTTAGAACCTCTTGGTCATCGGTTTTGGTGGTTAAACCGTTTATGTTCCAAATACACATATTAATTGTATGTTGCTCTGCCAGGGCCACCGGTGTGCTGTGCTTCCCTTGTCAATTTGATCGCGCTGTTGTTATTGTTAGCTGAATGTGTAACCAATTATTGGTTATTGACGAGTGAGTTGCGTCATGTTGTCCACAGTCTGTGGTCATTGCGGTGGCCTTTGTGTCCATTGTGCGGGTGCCTGGAGTACTACTCCTTGCACCTTTTAGTACTGAAGTGGTTGTTTTATTTTGCCTATTAGTATCTGTGCTTAAAAAAGGTGTTGGGTAGAGTGGTTTTGGCTCTGCCTTCAGTTTTATTTTTTTCCTGCATGATTTTGTTTGCTGTCTCAAAAGTATTCCATCTTGTTTTGGTCACATCTGGGCATAACAGGTTGTTATTAGGTAGAAATTCTATGGAGAGCAGGTCGATGGAGCTAGTATTAGCTAGGCTCAGGATAGAATGTAGGAGCCGTAGTACATTCCCTCTATTTAATATGTCCACTCTGCCACGGGATTTTTACTCTGGGAAGAATACAATGGTATCTATATCCTCTGCCTCTGGTGGTTCCTGATCCTGGGTCAGGGTTCCCTCAATAATAATTGCTGGGTAGGTTTGAGACCTAGGTTGGACATTATTGATATCGTTTATTCCACTGTTTGCTCAGTTTAAAGGGGTTGACAATGAATCAGTTGGTGTCCAAATTTTATCTTGCGTATTGGTTCTTGGCTCATTGACATTCGACAATGGTTGCAATGGCTCTTTGTAACTGGCCTGCGGGTCATTACCCAACTTTGGCCTTGAATTTTGGGCCCCTTCGGTGGGTTTGTTGGAAACTTGCAATGGTGTGGCTAGCTCTGTTCTTACTTGAGCGGCCTCCTGATCTTTATCATGAGTAATATATGGTCCCCCGGCCAATTCCTGTGTAATATTGGATCTTGTGGAAGGGTGCTCAGTTCTACCTGCTAACACAGAGGCAGGGGTACTTTTAGTGTCCTCGAGATTAAATTCGAGTTTGGCTGAAATTGCCTGAAGCTGAGTGTCGACGTGTTGGTCCAAAGGGGCTAACTTCCTGTTTCTTCCCTTCCTTTTTTGTTTACGGCGGGTTTTCATTGGCAAGGTGTTATTTTCGGATGCTCTCACTCTGGTTTTTGCCAAGGGCACACTTCCGCTTTTTAGATGATCGGGGTTTACTAGTGTCGTCTCTGTGAATCAGGGTTCTGATATTATTTTTCCCTCTGTGGATGACTCGCTACTCGTAAAGGTATGAGAATTGATGTTTGGTTTCAGAGCGGAGAGTAAATCACCTAGTATTGATGGTACCGTAAGAAGTTTGTCAACTATCGGAGAGCAGGTGCATTCTTGCTGCGGTGTTTGGGCTTTAAAGGCCGCTTCTTGCCCTCGCTTTATTAGACCATTCAATTCGGCTAGCTTCCTATCAATCCCTGAGGGGAAGTCTGTCAGGGTTTGAAGAACTGTACGCTGAAGGTCCAGTTTGTGTGACTGATATTGAAGCGCCGTTGCTGAGTATTGCGTTGTACTTAGTATGGTGGCCCAAATTGAGTCTTTGTTTGTTTGTCCTGTATCGCTTCTCTCAGTCCACACGGTGTTTGGGGGGATTTTGAGGGAGTTAATTGTAGTGGGATTATGGTTGTACGAGGCGATAAGTTCCTCCCATTCTTGGGAGGCTAAAAAAGACATGTCGCCGTTCGAGGTGGGGGAATCTTCGTAGTGGAATGGCAGGCAGCGCGCGGGCAATGAATTATCAGAAACCACGCTGAGGGCCGTCGGGGCTGCTAAATCTTCAGCTAGAGTGGTTGCCGGCTGTAGGGGGGGACTATTTTTCAGTTGTGATGATGGGCTCCCTGTGTTTTGATCTATCTGCTGGGCTGCTTCCGGGAAGTTAACTTGATTGAACTTAGGGTCTAGCCCAGTATTTGGTCCCCCTTGTTGGGGCAGTTTTGAGATGCCCATCTCAAGGGGATTCTCCAGTTCAGGAGAGAGAGAGCTTGATAAAGCTTAGGGACTAGCCCAATGTTTGGTCCCCCTTGTTGGAGCGGTTTTGAGATGTCTGTATCAAGGTGACTCTCCATTTCCACCTTGACAAGTTGCTGAGTCTTTGAAGAATTTTGAAAGTTTAATGGACTGACCAAAGGGCTATCCGACAACTCCTGAACTAGCTCGTTGCCGTGCCTTTTGTGAGCATCGTATCTGTCACTGCCAGTTTCTGCGCCTTTGTCTGACCCGTTGGTATCTTCTCCTTTTATCATTACTTCGAAGTTTTGTTGAGTAGTGGTCAAATCTGCGCTGATATTGCCGCAGGGTTTTTCCTTTGAATGGATTAACTATTCAATCGGTTTTGTTGTGGGCCGCGAGATAAGATCGATTCTCCCTGGTTGGAGTGGGGTTTGCACCCCTTTTATGGTTCCGCTTTTGGAGAATATTGCTGTTCCGGGGTCTTTCAGAAAGGAAAATTTAGTATATATTTTGGGCTGTAGGGTACATGGATTTCTCTTTTGAGGTGACCCCGCAATACTTATTAGTTCTTGGCTTTCCAAAACCGGCTTCTGAAGTGCTGCAGTACCAGTTGCAGTTACAGTTATAGTGTTTATTCCCTCCAGGCTTTGTGTATCACTGTAATCCGTGCCTTTGAAGGAAGCTCTATCGGGGAAACAAGGGATCTTGTTGTCCTTCGCGGTGATGCTTGTTTTTTCAAGTTTTTCGCGTTTTGTTGAGCGACTACCCGGGTAAGAGTCAAGGGGGCAGTTATCCCTGCTCTCGCTCTCGTTTTTCCTTTTTATTGTTTTAGGTTTTGTCCTCGATCTTATGGGGGTTTTTCTGACTCTGCCCAACCTCAAGGTCCTTCCTGTTGTCCTCTCTGCTATCAAAGTTCTCTGCATTGCCTTAGCTTTAGACTTCACTTGGGTCTGCCCGAGGGACTCCCCACCTTCTTAGTGACACCGATATTATGGTGAGTCCTGCAAGGTAATGGAATGGAGGAAGGAGTCAAGCCTTAGGCCTTAGGCATAGTCGTAGGTTCTGAGAAAATAGCGCCTGCTGTCCGTGTTGAGAACGCTGTTACTGGCAGGTGCAGGCAGATACTTGTGGGCGCAATCAAGCTATAAAATTGAAAGCTGCGAGTTAAGAGCTGTGAGCAGTGGCTCTATGAGCGGGGCTGTCAGGTGAGCCGCAAGCCGCACCAGACCTAGCCGGGCCGCCTCCGCGGAATCGCCGAGCACATGCTTGGCAGCCTCCCTAGTGAAGGTCTGCGCTCATACTTGCTCACATAAACACGCCCACCTGCGTCTTTGAGGCCGGCTGGCTGGCTGGTGGCTTGCAGCTCACAGCAAGGTCTCGGTCCTGTCTTGCCTCCTGTCCTGCCACGGGTGGTCACACAGGAGACGGTACGCAGAAGGCGGTCCGAGGGGGGCCACAGCACTCTCCTCTTTCGGGGGGAAGACTGACGTTAAAAGAACCTCGGGCATATTATCAACGAGGCGATAAACAATTATCGCCGCTTTTGCATCCGTTTTCGGCCAAAAAGTGGCGATAATTTTATCGCCTAATCAGCAAGGTCACGCTATCGCGTGAATCCTTGCATTATCGCCCTTTCCCCCAACGCCCATCTTTGCATCTCTAATGAGATGCAAAGTGGGCGTTACTGGGCGTACCCCGGATGGACTACGTTGAAATATCGCTGATGTTCACATCGCGATATTTACAAAGCAGCCCACATGATTTTAGCAGAGGTTAGATTTTGGCGAAAACGGCCGTTTTCGCCAAAATCTAACATCTGCTAAAATCCTGACTTAGCCATCCCTAACATAGGGGTGGATTCTGCTGATACGACCACAGGGTCGTATCAGCAAGGTTATCGCCGTTTGCAGGGAACATCGCTGGAAAACCAGCGATGTTCCCTGCAAAATGGCGATAAACTCGCTATCTCTGGAATTTTTATCGCCCTGGAGAAACACGTTGTTAATAACGCGCTACCAGGGCGATAATTTCCAGAGATAGCCTGCGATAGGACTATTATCGCTAAGCACGGCCAGCGATAATTATCGCTGGCCGTTGATAATATGCCCCCTCAGGGTTAATTAGGCCGACATGAGCACTAGGGAGGACCGAGGCTTGAACACGCTCAGTTGCGCTTCGCCGCCCAACCGCTCGACCGCGGCTGGACGCGTTCGTTGAAGCCCCAGCGAAGAAACTAAAGTCGGTGGGGAGCCGGGAGCTCCACTGCAGCAGTTCAACGTCTTCCCACTCACTCACTCGCTGCAACCGGCAGTCGAAACGAAAACGTGCCAGCTGGACTCTCTCAGAGGCAGTCAGCGAACTAAGCATCAACATGTGGGGTTTATTTTGAAGTGAGCATTCACAGGATGATTAGTGCAGGATGGGGCACTTTGAAAGAAGCAACAGAAAAGGGAAAATTGTATTTTAGACATTTTAATAAATGCAGTTAGTTTTCTTTTCAAATTAATATAGTTATACTCTCAGTGAGTACACAGTAGAAATACTGGGAAATTAAATGTCCAGAAAATTATGTACACCTAGCTTCAGGATAGCTGGATATGCAATCATGTTAATGATTAGTTCATGCAAGGGAGGTATCAGGTAGTCCCTAACATATTGCATAAAACTTTTACGTTGTAGGAGCCTGCCTTATAGCAAGGATGCATAGGTTGCTTCATTGTCTATATTATTGCACTCATTTTTGCACATGTATGTTTTATCTCATGTGCTTTTATGGCTTACAGCCGAAATAAAGTTTATAAAGTAAAGAAATGCTGGAAAATGTTGTAAATAGAAGATAATGAGCCTGATTTAAGTTATGGCAGTTGACCATCCTGATGGGCAGAATACAGCCATATTGAAAGCTAACTACTGGCCCAATGGTGATCTCTGAAGAACCACAATCATGGCGATTCCTCTGAGGGTACCAAAAGTGGGAGTTTGTTTTTGAAAAACAAATAACTAATGACCCCCACAACCAAGGAATGTTTTCCTGTGTATTGGGTTCATTATTTCTATTTTTCTGTTCATCGCCATGAGGTTTTCCATGGCGGGGATGGATACAAAAAAGAACATTCGACTACGAAATAGGGTAGGCAGTTTGATGGCCTTAATCTGACGTCCAACACTCTGCCAAGCATCGGAGTAAACTTTCCATAAACGGAGCCAATGAGTGCACCACAGACAGAAAGCTGACAGTTTGTCTTACTCTAAATAGGATGAGTAGAGTGAGGAGTTTATCAGACAGGGTACACTGTAAGTTTGTGATGGAATACCCTATCTGCCAAACTCTACATCAGGCCCAATGTCCTCTAAACGAAGAAGTACTTTGCCTTTTTGGAAGCACTAAAACACCCTCTGGGCTCATAGATCAACAAATGCTCCAAGTTTCCCCAGTACATTCATTAGTAGCTGCTTTAATCTTGGGCTTTTTCTTTGCATTCTGGGACTTGCGGTCAGGAATCTATAATGGGTTAACCAAGACTACAAGTCCCAAAATGCCATGAAAAATCTGAACAATGGATGGATATGGGAATGAAAATTTGCCTAGCTGTTGTGCTGGTAAGTTTCAATTCTATTAAGGACACGGAGGCGAGGATTATGCCTTCCTCCTTCGCTTTATTTTAACAGCAGCATATTTCCAACAACACAATAACCAACTACATTTCCCATGAACAATAGGGAAACAAAGTTCCAACAGGAGTCATTCCTCGCTGTCTGCCATCCAGCCAGCCAGCATAGTCCCTTCACGCTGTTTCCTCTTCCTCTTTCTTCGCGCAAACCATTTCTTGTCGGTTTTCACGCTTCTTGTTTGGAACCATCATTTCCTGCAAAATAGGTAGTGTCAGAGGACTGTGCTGGAACCAATTGCAGTAAAACACCAGCAAACAACACTATATGAAGAACTTCAACAACTCATTACCACTTTGTAAAGACCCATGAATGGCTTACTTACATTAGAACAGGGAGGGTCCACATCTTCAGAGGTCATTGGGCGGGATAATCCTCGCCTCCGTGTCCTTAATAGAATTGAAACTTACCAGCACAACAGCTAGGCAAATTGTCATTCTATGTCAGGACCGGAGGCTCAGATTATGCCAGTTCAAAGCTTGTCGACTACTAGCCTTGCCACCTCCAGTACTGGTTTGAAATAAAACCTCTTAAAGGTGGAGTCAGAGGACCAATCGGCTGTGCGCATCAGATCTTCCACGCGCGCACCTAACGAAAAGCCTTGGAGGCCATCGCTCCTCTCGCCGAGAGAGCACCAAACTGCTTTGTATCGATCCCCGCCTCCTGCATCACCCAACGCACCCATCTTGCGATGGTCAGGGACGAGACTGCCCTGTACGGTTTACGTAGCGCAATGAGCAGTTGCTTCTCACCCAGAGGGCGAGTTTCCTCAGTCAATTCCTCATAAGCACGGAGGCACTGCACTACACACAGTTTAGGGGAATCTGGAAACGCTGGGTACGAAATGACCCTGGTATTACTCTTGGTCCTTCTACTTACCGTGAACGATACCCCTTCCGGGGAAAACACTCTGGCTGAAATGTCCAAAGCCCTCACGTCTGAGACACGTCTGCACGAGACCAGGCATAACAGCAATGCCAATTTGGCCGTTACTTCCTTACGGGACAGAAACCTATTTGGTTGCCAAGAAAGAAAAAGATTCAACACCTGATTCACGTCCCAGAGGACGGAGTATCAAGGTTCCGGAGGGAGAGAGAGGCGAATCCCTCTGAGAAGCCGGCAAACCAAAGGGTGTTCGCCCACCGGAGAGCCCTGCACCATAATGTGACCGGCTGAAATCGCAGAGCGGAAGGTATTGATTGACCTATAGGCCAGACCATCCTCCACCAGACTCGCCAGAAAATTAAGGACGTGGACTACATCTGCCCCCACGGGATCGACACTCCGTCGAGCACACCAACGACGCCATCTGTGCCAGGCTGACCGGTATCTCTTGGTCGTGCTCTCTGCCCATGCCTTGAAGAGCAAGTCCTCAGCTTTTCCCGAAAGGCCTGGGAGCGACCAGCGACGCCGGAGATCCGCCAGGCCATCATCCTCAACGTTCCTTCCACTACCAGCCGATGGGGAACGAGATCGGGATTGAGGAGAATGTGAGGAAAGTGGGGGAGTCGGATTGGAGAATCCCAAGAAAGTTCCAGTAGAACCGGAAACCAGACTTGAGACCTCCACCAGGGTGTGATCAACACCACCTCTGCCTGCTGGGGGCGAAGCAACGCGGACACTCTCATGATCATGGAGAACGGAGGGAAGGCATAACCGTGCTCCCGCTGCCAGTCCTGGAGAAACGCATCCGTCGCCTCCGCCTGCTGATCTGGCAGCCAACTGAAGTATCTCGGTAACTGATGATCTAGTCGTGACGCAAAAAGGTCTACCGAGAAGGGGCCCCATTTCTCTGACAACTGGGAAAAGACCTGAGGGTCCAGCTTCCACACGCTGGCATCCAGGAGGTGACGAGAGTGCCAGTCGGCCACTTCGTTCTCCCGCCCCGGAAGGTACTCCGCCGTTACTGAGATCTGGTTGTCTATGCAGAAGTGCCAAAAGTCCCTGGCTAGGTTCGCCAACATCCTGGATCTGGTGCCACCTAGGTGGTTGATGTACCGGACCGCAGAGATGTTGTCTATCCTGAGAAGGATGCACGATTGTACCCTGTCTTTCGTCCAGCATTGCACCGCAAAAGACCCTGCCAGCAGCTCCAGGCAGTTGATGTGCAATGACTGTTCGTGAGTGGACCAGGCTCCATCCGTGAAGAACTCTCTGCACCTTGCTCCCCAACCGGAGCCGCTGGCATCGGATTCGATGACAATATCTGGAGCGGAACCGAATATGGCCCGACCATTCCACGCCTCCATGTGGGTGAGCCACCATTCCATCTCGTCCCTCACATTGTCTGTCAGAGGTATCGACTGGGAGTACGTCAAACCCTTCCTGAGGTGATGTGCCTTTAGGCACTGCATGGCACGGTAGTGCAAAGGCCCGGGAAAAATGGCCTGTATGGAGGAGGAGACCTATGAGACGCGCCAGTTGGGGCAAGGAAATCTGCGTCTTCGCCAAGGTCTGGCGCAGTTCGTGCCTGATCTTAGCCATCTTCCTGGCGGGGAGACTCAGAGTGGAAGACACGGAGCCCACATTGAAGCCTAAAAAGGTTGAACCAACAGGGACTTTTTCTCATTTATGACAAACCCCAGTCCCTGGAGAAGGTCGACCGCGGTCTTCAACTGGTTGGACAGCCTCCTGGGGCACTGATCCAGAAAGAGCATGTCGTCCAAGTAGACGATCATTCAAACACCCTGGGCATGCAGGAACTCCACCACCGGTCTGAGAACCTTTGTGAAGCACCACGGAGCAGAGGTTAGCCCGAAAGGGAGCGTGGTGAACTCGAAAACCTGCCCTTCCCACCTGAACTGCAGAAAACGCCGATGAGGGGGGAAAATAGGGACCATCAGGTATGCGTCCTTCAGGTCGAGTCGGACCATCCAGTCGAGTGGTCTCAGCACATCTCTGAGGAGGTGGATCCACTCCATTTTGAAGTGGTGGTAAACCACACACTCTTTGAAACTTTTCAAGTTGATAACCGTCCACCATCGACCTTGTCGACTAAGAAAAGATTGCTGATGAAACCACCGGGATGCTCCGCTGTGTGGCAAATTGCACCTTTTTTGAGGAGGGCGGAGACATCTTCGCGTACCAGCTCGGTATCGTGTTGCGAGAAGGAGATGGGACGGGCCGGGTTAGCTGACGTGGACGGCCATGAAACTCCAACCGGAAGCCCTGGACCGTCTGCAGAACCCAAGCATCGCTCGTGAGGGCAACCCAAGCCGGGAAAAACAGCGGCAAGCGCCTCCCCACCTGCAAGCTCGCCGAGGGTATTACACTCACCTCTTCCAGCACCCTGTTGCTGGCCTCTTTGGCCTCCACGGCCACGGAACTTCTGCCCTCTGGTGGGATAGAAATTGTTGAAGCGGGCATTGTCTTGATATTGTCCTCGCGCGGAGCTTTGCCCCCTGTCAGAGTTGGAGATGCGTCCGGTCGTGCGTCCGCTACCACGACCGGCCCCTTGGAAAACCCGGGGAGTAAAAACCTTCCTGATATTCGACTAGGCTTTGTCAAGTGAGGTGAAAGTCGCCACAAACTTTCCTAACTCTTTGACAAACGGGTCGCCAAATAAGCCCCCCTGGGCCACAGCGCCTGCTTCTGAGGAAGCCAGGTCACCTAACTTGGGGCCCACCTTAATTAGGAGCAACCGCCTTCTCTCCGTGGAGAGCGCACACTTCGTGTTTCCCACAAACACTATCGTGCGCTGCGCCCAGCTCAAGAGAACCTCCGGGGAGATAAGGGCGCCGGAAACCTTGGCCTCTTTGGCCATGTCAAGAATTTTGGTGACAGGTCCCACTGCATCTAGCAGTTTGTCCTGGCACATACGCCAGGAGCGATCAATGCCCTTTTTAGGGTCCCTTACGAATTTTGCTAGGAAGGTTGCCTTGATCTTGGGATCTATTTCAGGTGTTAGGGCAACCTTTCCCTCCAAACTGGGGCGGGGACACTCTGCCCGCAGGCAGTTGCGAGCGTCCTTGTCCATTGGTTTGCACAGGCGGCTCGCCACATACTGGGCCACTTTATCCCCGGGAACCCACTCGGTAGACCTGGGGTGGACAATGTCGTCCGGGTCCACCATATCAGAGGCCCCCCCTGGGGCAGGAGTGGGAGTCGGGAGCCAAGACCTAGAGGAACCCGCTTCCTCGTCCGTGCCCCGGGAGAGTCACCATTATCAAAGGGGTCAGGGGAAGCGGTGTGCGGAGGCATTGGGGTGCAGTCCGCGGGGGCACCGGGTCAGGCTGCGGGGGCGCCTGCGCCAAGAAAGCCTGTTTCAGACGGGCAAAAGCATCTACATCCACCCCTTGAGGACATGGTTTCTTAGCAGGGGGAGAACCAGAAGGTTGAGGCGCAGGAGGGGACTTAGGGGTAACTGGCGCAGAAGCAGCCCACTTGGCGCACTCTTTTACTATCTGCGCTGACAGGCGTTGCTCCAAAGGCTCCATGGCTTGGTTGACAGCCCTGTAGATGGAGTCATCCACTGCCTGGTAACAGTCATCATCCCAGGGGAGGTACGCCAAGGGATCCTCCTCCTGGTACTGATCTTGCTCTGACTGCATAGTCTTAGGTAAGTATATAGGTGTAGTACAGGTAAGTAAATTAGGAGCACAGGCAGCTTGGTGCTGAAAGCACTATTTTAAAGGCACTACAGGCGCTCTGTTTACAAGCTGGGAGGGAGCCCAGACAAATAAGGGTGGCCAAGGGCACACGATTAATGGGCAGAGCCCTAGGGACACACCAGCCCTCTGATCACAGGGCAACCACCCGGGACAGTGTCCCACAGGTACCACACGTCACGGTGCAATTGCAACCCAGCAGGGTGTTCAAGGATGTCTTACAGACCCTCAAAGGGGCATTCAATGAAAATCAGGGAAAAATACAGACTCCACAGGGCGTAAAACCGGGTGGCAGGAGGCAAGGCTGAGCTCTCACCGGGCAGCACTCGTCAGGACTCTAATGCTAGTGCCTGACTCGTGCTGCCCATAGAGAGTGCACTACGCCCCCTGGCGGCAGGAGGACCACACCGCACCTCGCAGGGAATCAGTCACGTAAGGTACGTTTAAAAATATCCCGTCACTAAAGGGAATCTGTGCAATCAGAAAAATATACAAAGCGCTAGCAAACGCCACCAAATTAGCCAACTAACAACCCTCACAGCAGGAGAATAAAGAAAAATCGACTTATCTGCTGCTGAGCAGCGAAGAAAGAGGAAGAAGAAACAGTGTGAAGGGACTATGCTGGCTGGCTGGAGTGCGGACAGCGAGGAAGGACTCCTGTTGGAACTTTGTTTCCCTATTGTTCATGGGAAATGTAGTTGGTTATTGTGTTGTTGGAAATATGCTGCTGTTAAAATAAAGCGAAGGAAGAAGGCATAATCTGAGCCTCCGGTCCTGACATAGAATCTTGGTAAGGCTGCAATTTCACATTTCCTATAAAGAATTATTACTGTGCTTACCCAACTAATGATGAAGTACTACTAACCAATTAAAAAGCAGGAAAACCCTTGAAGAAAAATACAGAACAATCTCATGTTAGATTAATATTTGCTATTAAAATATGCAAATATCTTTAGAGACTTTTTGACAATTTGACACTTTGGAATTGCTGCATTTTTCACACACATCCTGACCAAAGCAACAGAGGCACTAGTTTGATGGTCTACACCACCTCACTGTGGTCAGACATATTCAGCCAGCAGCTCAAAGCCCCGGGCTTGATGTTCAACTTCAATGTCCACCAATTTCAAGTGGAGAGGGTGCAGCAATCATGCTGGCCCAGTTCCAGGGCAATACTCAAGACCTCAGATCCTTGCCCAGTAGTGGAAATTGTTCCACTAATTCCTTCTTCTTGTTTTAAAAACCCTGGGTAGAGGCTGCCATATGTTGCAATGCCTTCTCAGTCCACAGGATCACAATAGTGTGACCTGTATGCAGTAGTTTCTTCTTAGGGGCCGAGTACGATCTCGCTAGGAAAGCCCTCTGTACGACTCTGATCCGGAGGGCTTTCCTAGGGAATTGTGCTCTGCGAGTCTGAGCGACGGATTCCGATGCACCCCTATGGTGACGGACTCGGTTCGCTCGGACTCCCATTGAACTCAATGGGTGCCTCTATACAGAACACGTGCACAGGCTCCCATAGCAAAAAGGGGTGGGTGGGGAAAAGCATACACCCTGTGGCGGGCACCCAATGGTGCCCACCACACTGTGCATGCATGGAAAGGGGGGCCCAAGGGTACCCCCACGGGACCGATTCGGAGGGTCCCAGGTGAAGGGGGGCCTGCTACAGCCCATTGAAGTCTAATTCCCACAGCCGTTTCGTCTCGCTGAGACCGAGTCGATACGGCTGTCCGAATCGTGCATCGTACTCGCTCGTTCGGATGCCAGCTCCATTGCGTGGCACAATTCAGCTGCGTACGAGTCGGACTGACAAGATCGGGTTCGGAAACAGTTCAGTCGACACGGACGAGATCTTCGCATCATACCTGGTCGTTCAGAACGGGGGCAGATTCGGTCGGAAACATATGCTCCGAATCGGATATGTTCGTTCCGGAACCTGTCTGGAGGCCTTGCTAGCGAGATCGTACTCGGCCCCTAAGTATTATTGTAGGACCTCAGCAGTTTGTGCTTCATCACACTGCCATGGGACTTTGTAAGTGTGATCCTCCTGCACTTCCCTCTTACAATCTTTATGATCCTAGCTACTAACAGCTCCACTAGCAGGGCTTCATCTGTGCTAGAAGGTATACTTTTAAATTATCACTATTTAGTTGTGTTACATTTTAACTAGTCTACTTTCAAACCCCAAATTTGCCTTGATCTTAGGGATTTGCAGACTGCAGTGGTGAAGCCACCAGAATTTTAGGTTGCCTCAGTGATAATGCTTGTCTATGACACCCCCCACACACTGGAAGTTTAGGGCATCATTACAATGTCGGGCAGTAGGCCATTCGACAGCTCATCGGTGGCGGTCCACCCGGCATCTGTCCAACAGCCATATTAGGATACAGGCGGTCCAACCGAGGCCTGCGGGGGGAATTAGGTCCACCTCCAACAGGCTCAAGGAGCCCGTTGGGGCAGCAGGAAGATAGTAATCCCCAAAATGGAGGCGGTGCCTGTTCAGGCACTGCCATGGGGATTACGATGCACCTTTCCAACAGCCTTTTCATGTTGTTTCGTCCACCATAAAAAGTCTGGTGGAAAGTGTCTTTTGGGGCCCCTAGCATGGGCCTCTGCCCCTTGTGGCCCTCCGCTATGGGCCCTGGGGTGCACCTGTGGTGCCCCCCTAAACATCCATGAATCGTGTAGAAGGAAACTTGTGTCGTGCCTGCCACACGGTGCATAGATGTTTCAAAAGTTTATTTTTCCTATTGCGGCTTGTGCTACAGCCCGCAGCTCAAGCAGCAATAGGAAAAATACACTTTCTGACCTCCGTGAAGGCAGTCGCATCCTAATAATGATAGCAGGACTGCAGACTCCGCGAAGTTTCCAATACAATGCCAGTCGGACGCTTGTCCGACCAGCATTGTAATGAGGTTCTTAGTGTCTCTCACGCCCCTGAAATGTGGGGCCTGGTTTGAAAACAGAGCAGTGTCAGGTTGTTTAACTTTATTACAGCCACCATAACAGACCTGCAGGTACCATGTAAGTGAACAAAAGTTGACTTAGGGCCTTATTACTAGTTTGGCAGTCCATGGACAGTGGTACCCATAGTCGCAGTCTGACGGCTGCAAGCTCCATGGTTCGACCACCGTATTAAGAGCTGTGTGGATTGGCTTTGGGAAGACCGCAGCTGTACCACCGAGACTGCCATCAGACCACTTACCGCCGGGTTCGCGGTTGAGGAAAGGCAGCTGCCATAGGGCGGTACAGTATTACGAGTTTCCTTTTCCACGAGCTGACCAACGGTCCAACCTCCAACTTCAAGTCAGCGGAAATGAAGGATTTGGGGTGTGTACTCACCCCTTTCTTGCTCTTCTAGGCAGAGTTCAATGTGGATCCCTTTCTTCAGGTCCCCCCTTCACAGCAGAATCTTCACTCGAGGATTACAATCCTATTTGCAGCGATCTACCAGTGAGTCCTTTATGTACCATATACCCATTGCATGGACTGCCCACATATGGGCCCCACCCCAGCAATGGTAGATGGTATTTTTCCACATGTATCATGCATATTTGTGCATCTGACACATATGCAGTCGAAATGCACAGACAGGCATCCATAAATATGGAAAAATATTGACCTCTGCTGCAAAATCTCCGCAGCCACACCGCGGTCACCACAGTAAGCTCATAATACGGTGGTCAATAGACCACTGACTCTGTGGTCTCCTGGCGGCCACAGTCTTCAGGCGGTCAGACAGCCAAACTAGTAATAAGGCCCTTATGTCCTTCTTTAATATAACTGTTGTGGTATCTGCACTAGGGTCAGTTTTCACATTTTACAATTTAGCATTTCAGATTGACAATAAGGTTAAATAAATAAATGACCTTTAGAAAACACATGCTGTGATTATTTATTTTTTTTAAACACAATTTTATTGATTTTGATTAGATACGATACAATATATTATTGCATTATTTTGTTTAGCGGGAAACATTAGAGTGTTTTATAATTTGCATATTAACAATGTTATCATTATTATACGAGTGTTTGGCTTTATGCGCCTTTTGACAACTGGTACTTTGTATGTACATATTAGTTCCATCCGTATTCATAGTTATGCACTTATACAATACTTGGTGTTTCCACTATAGGGGAATCTGAGCGAATATAAGGTAACATACCCCAACTCCCACATTTGCCCTCCCTCCACCCTTCTTACTGGCTCACCCACATGGTTTATATCCCGGGTCAGGGTTATACATTCCCTACATTGGATTGCCGCGCTTAAGCGACTGTGTTTACAAACCATTTTCCTATTGGGTTGTGTAATGCAGAGTATAGTTCTGTACGGACTCAGTTTTTCACTACTCAGTAGAGGGGGGAGGGGATGGCATATTCTGGGGACCAGGGGGCTCCAACAGATCAATGGCCTTTAGCATTTCTAGCATCTGATCCCACTCCATAGAAATGGGTGTTTTACGCAACCCTCGGAGTTCCTCTCTTCTAATAATAGCACTCTCCGCCCCACCCCAAAGGATCATTTCTGTGTGCCAGGTGAGTAGCGTAGGGGTGAAAGCTGATTTCCACCTCATTGTGATGGCATGTTTCGCTATGAGGATAGCTATGTCTGCAAATCGATACTGTACTTTCTGTTTTTTCGGGCGGTGGTGGAGCCCCAATAGACAGCTTTCCGCTGTAGCCTAAACAAAGGTGCCCGTCATTTCCTTTTCTAGATGTCCTATTATGAACCAGAATCCCTTCAGGCGCGGGCATTCCCACAACATGTGTAATATATCTGCATCTGGTGTCTGACACCTAGGACAACAGACTTGTGCGTCTGGATATATACAATTGAGGGGATGTGGGGTAAGATAAGCCCTATGTAGGATCATATATTTTATGTATTTAAATTTAGCGTTACGGGACACTTTTTTGGGGAGGACCACTTCTTATCAGTCAGATCTTTACCAAAGTCCTTCGTCCATTTTTCACGCAGTGGCACAAGGGAGGCTCCCGTGTGTGTCCTGGTACCTCTGTATAGCCATCGGATCAGGTGGCGTCCTTCTCCCATCAGATGTACAGCATATATTAATTCATGGGTAGAGGGCTCGTTCCCATGCGGCGACCAGCGTTTTTTAATGTGGTGGGTGATGGTAGCATGTAATATGAACAATGTTTGGGGCACTCCCTGAGTGTGGGTAAAGTTTTCATGGTATGCTCCTACCATTGTTACTCCTTCTTGTGCCCATTGAGAAATACTGCGTCTAGTAATTAGCCCTGTTGCAGTGGGGATTCCAAGTAAGGGGATATTAGATGAGCATGGGGAGTCCGCTTGGTATATTGTAATGTGTGTCTCCAAAATAGAAGGGCTTTTTAAGTAAAGGGGGTGTTGCGGGTGGTATTCTAGTCTCAGGCAGCAGTAGTGTATGAAGTGTTCCCAGATTTAAAGTTTGTGGTGTATAGACAATTTTGTGTAAGTTGCGTCCAGCAAGCCAGTATGAAAGCCATTGCAGCTGACTAACCATGCAATATGCATGAAAGTCAGGGGCCCCTAGTTCCCCTTCCTCTGGCCTCAATTGCAATTTTGCCAGGCTCACCCTCCTGGGTCCCTTCCCCAAATGAGTTCTGTGAGAAGAGAGTCTAATTTTCGGAAGACTTTGGCGGGAATCAGGAACGGCAGATTAGTAAAGAAATATAATAGCCGTGGGAGCATCACCATTTTAGAGATGGCTATTCTACCCATCACCGAGAGAGGTAATGATGTCCAGAATGAGACCTGGGCCCATAGCGATCTAATCGCTTTCATCAGGTTCCCTTCTCGAAGGTCCTGAGGGTTTCTATAAATCTGTATGCCCAAATATTTGAAAGTTTGTGGGGTGATTGACAGGGTGAGTTGTCCAAATTTGATGGGTTCTGGGTCTTCTCTATGTTGCATAAAGAATGCATGTGATTGCTTTGTGTTGATTGCCAGCCCCGAGACAAGTTCAAATTGTCGGAATATATTTGGAATAGGTTCTAGGTCGTCTGTTAAGTCCTTTATATATAGTATGAGGTCATCAGCATATGCCGACACTATATGTTTTCCCTTTGTCCCAGTCGGATCCCTTTGTTTTCGGCTTCCCTCCGAAGTTTAATGAGTAGGGGTTCTAGAGCTAATGCAAACAGCAGTGGTGACAGGGGGCAGCCCTGTCGCGTTCCCCTTGCAACTGGATAAGGGTGGGATATGTGGGAGCCAGTACGGACCTGGGCCATAGGGGCTGTATATAAAAGATTGACCCACTTCATATAACCGAGCGGAATGCCAAATCTTTCCATGGTTGCTATCATGTATTCCCAATTTAATGTAACGCCTGCTGTAGGTCGAGGGAGATACATCCAGTCTTGCCGGAGATCTCGGAGGCAGCCTCCATGACATAGTGCAGACGCCTAATGTTAAGGGATGTGTTACGGCCTGGGACAAAACTGCACTGGTCAATATGAATGAGTTTTGGAAGATAAGGAAGAAGACGGCGGGCCAGAATTTTGCTAAGTATTTTGTATTCAGTGGACAATAGGGAGAGCGGGCGGTACCCTGAAATGTCTTGTGGGTCTCTGTTCGGCTTGGGAATGGACGTGACTAACGCTTGCATAGTAGTTAGTGGAAGGGAGTGGGTCTCGTGTGTAGATTTATACAAGCATTCGAGGTGTGGAGTTAATTTATCTGCAAAGGTAGAATAGAATTCTGCCGGCAGACCATCCAGCCCCGGGGTCTTATTACGCGGGAGCTCCCTGATAGCCTCTTTAATTTCAGCCCTTGTAATAGGGGTGTCCAATTCCTCTTGGGCGGCCTCTGTTAATTTGGGGTAAGTCAAACTATCTAGGAATGCCTCTATATGTCCTGGTATTTCGGCTATGGGGGCACTGTGCAGCACTTTATAATAATTACTGAAGGTGAGATTGATTTCTGCCTGAGTATGTACTATAGTGTCATCTGGTAATGCCACTTCCGGTATTGTGACAGGGGGGGGGCGTTTCTCATAGTAGGCGCGCCAGTACGGTGCCTGATTTATCTGCTTCTGCATGTTTATGTTGGGTATATGCCTGATAATCAATCGAACTAAGTTGCTCAAGAAGTTTGGCGTGCTGTATTCGCCCTTCTTGCAAGTTCTCTTGTTTGGAGGGTTCTCTACTCGCTTCTCGTTCAAGTGCATTTAAAGAGGCCTCAAGTGTTGTGAGGTTCTTGTGTACTTCCTGGCGGGCCCCCACGGTCGCCCCTATAGACTTGCCTCGGATCACTGTTTAAATGCATCCCATTCTATGAGGCGAGAAGAGGCAAGTTGGTATTTTCGTTAAAATAATTGGTAATGGTCGAGCCTAATTTATCACGGAAGACTGGGTCTTCTAGCATCTGTGGCCATAGCCTCCAAGTTGGGACAGGGGTGGGTATTTTCCCCCACTCTAAGCTGATTTCAAGTGAATTATGATCGGATAGAGTTTTTCCAAGATATGTAGTCTGGGAGATTTGGGGTGTGATGGATAGGGAACAGAATATTCTGTCCAATCTAGTATGTAGTTGGTACGGTGTAGAATAGAAAGAGAATTCACGGTTTGTAGGGTTTTGGAGACGCCATACATCTTTTATCGCCCAGCCCTCTGCCTAGGCCCATAGAAATTCTGCATGTTTAATGGAAGCGGCTCCTCGAATAGGGGGGTGGGAACGATCCAGATGGACATCAAGAATGGAATTATAGTCCCCACCAAGTACCCATGGAATGCCAACCCAGTCCGCTAGCACTGTGTTCAGATTAGTAAGGAAGTTGTCCTGTTCGTAATTTGGAGCATATACACTGCTGACAACTATATGTATGCCATCTAGCGTACCGTGTATTAGCATGTACCTCCCTTGAGTGTCTGTGCGCTGCTCGATAATCACAAACGGTACCCCGTGTCTAATCCATATAAGTATCCCTCTCGCAAATGCGGAATATGATGTGGTGAATATTTGGCCCCTCTATTTTTTGCGTAGTTTAACTACTTCAGAGTCGGTGAGATGGGTTTCTTGGATTAGGGCAATCTGTACTTTCCGTCTATTTAATTGTGCATGGATCCTATGGCGTTTGTGCACTGAGCCCATCCCCCTATCATTCCAGATTATCACTTTATATTTACCCAATGTAGCCATACGTAATTTCGTGTAAGTGTAATGCGGCGGCCCAGGTGCGTGCAACGGGCGGTATGTACACTATGATGTGGGGTGAGCCAGGAACCCAACAAAACCATCTTAACTAAAACTCCCAATACTAGGACTAGCGCTTGAACTATGCTGGTCCAAACATGACATAAAAATGTCTGAAGTTCCATTCGGTTACTATATGCATTTACTGCAGGGGGGGTGGTTCCTGTACGTTGCATAGTACCTTAATCCAAGACGGAGCTGCACACAAGACAAGACCCTTGGCATGAATAAAGAGGGGGGAAACCTGGGGAGAAAGAGACAATACACATGTACATTATCGTTGTCTTACTTTCCTTCATCATGGTCACGCATCAATGTTCAGAGGGCGTGGCTTTCGAGTTCTGCGCATCATTAGCCAAATAAGTCCTGTACTATCCGTGGAGTAATCGGGGGGAACAAGGGGTCGTTACTTTCAGAGTCAGAGTGCAGCAGATTGTCGTCCGAATGTTCCGATGATGATGGCGGATGGGCCTCTCGAATGGCAGCAGCTGCTGCCAGTGCCGACTCCTGCCCTTGCAGGGCCTGCTCCGATGATGAGTTTTTTGCAGTGAGTCTTCGGGCCGATCTGTTCCGGCGTGTTCTCTGTCCCGATGCTTGCTTTGGATCCTGACGTGTCTTCTGATCGATACTTTGAAGTGCTTAGGAGGAAAGGGTGGTTTCCAGCCAGTCATTTGCAGCCTCCGGGCTGTCAAAAAAGTGGGATTTTTGGTCATAAAGAATTTTCAAACGAGCAGTCAACAATAGAGCATATTTAAGATTTAAGGCTTGGAGTTTCTTTTTCAAAGGCTGGTAGGAGGCTCGTTGTCTCTGAACCAGAACTGTGTAATCTGGATATAAGGAGATCCGATGGTTCTTGTATTGTATAAACGTCTTCTCCCTGGCCTTTTGGAGCAGGAAATCGCGGTCTTGTAATTTAGAATACAGGCTATCATTGGTCTAGGTGGCGCTCCCGCCGTTAGTCTACCCATTGGGATCCGGTGTGCTCTCTCCACGCAGAAGAAATTTGATAGTCCCTCCGGGGCTATTTGATCCCGCAGCCATTGTTCCATGAATTGGGTTGCATTAGGGCCTTCCGAGCGCTCCGGCAGGCCTATTACACGGACGTTGTTGCGTCGGACCCTACCTTCTGCATCCTCCGCCCTGTCAAGGAGGCTTGCCAATTGTCTTTGTATGTGGGATATCTGTTCTGTGTGTTCTTTATGTTGCGGCAGTAGCTCCGTCAGGGTCTGTTTGTTGCTTTTCACTGTGGTTGATAACTTTTCATGATCAGCCCTTAGGAGGGTGAAGCCAGTGGTGAGAGTACCTATTTGTTGCTCTATAGATTTCTGCGAGTCTCGTATCTCCTGTAGGATTAAGTCTAATTTGTCTGGGGTGGGCGTCATATTGGTCGGTGGGATGCAGCTTACTGAGGAAGTTTGAGAAGCTGCGTCTGATTCCCTTTGGGTCGGTAGGTCAACAGGCGGCATTTCCAATGTTTTACCTTTCGTGCTCCCCATGGTGTCGCAAGCAGGGAATATTCAGTGACGCTAATGCTGCCAACGAGGCTAAACCGCTAAATTGTACTTTATACTGCTGATTTGAGAGGGGGAGAGAGGAAGGAGAAGGGCCAGAAGAACCACCAGTGGCGTAAAGGAATGAACTCTGTGTTGGTCTCAGCCCGGTTCTCTGGTCTCCTGCACTCTAACCATGTGAAGTAGCTCAATTCGGGTATCCGCACTATAAGTACGACCTGGGGGACTCCAATCAACAAGCCAGTCAGCCCGCAGGGTAGCTCAGCAGGTAAGACATGTCAGGAGGGATCACAGGTCCCCAACGCCGGATGATGGTGCTGTTGTTCAGGGAACCTGCAAACCTTTAGTGCCTTCTGGCTGGGGCCTGGGGCTCCAGGGGCTCCTTCTTTCATATGTACTCCCCGGGCCAGCGCAGCAGACAGTCCATAGACCCAACGGGCCTCAGGCAGTACTAGGGAAGTGCAGTCCTAGAGTCTGAAACAGCCCAAGTGTCGGCGTTCCGCTCCACAGCACTGGAGAGGGGGGATTATCAATTCAATAGGCCTGCCCCCGGCGCGTTTCCGCATGCATCTGCCCCCAGCTTCGGCCAGGCCTCATCCAGTATACGTACAGGCCGTGGGTCGCCGCTCGTGCATCACCCAGTCCAGCAGTAAAAACCACTACAGTGCAACGTGTCCCGGTGAGTAAGGCGCAGCAGGGGGGGGGTACACCTGCTGCAGGTGTCCGGCGTGAGTGGCAGCGTAGGCAGTTCTGTGGGTGTGAATTATGCGCACACGCTCATATTACATCTGGGGTCCCCCGCTTCTCAGTCCAATTCCAGAAGGGCCACGCTCAAAGCACCCAACGTCAGCCTACCGACTACGGGGCAGCACCAAATTATTACAGATCCCGTGTCAAGGTTCGTTATTGTGGGTAGTTCCCCCGGCTTCCCCCAGGCCGTGTCAGTCATGCAACATGCCCCGGGCCCTCAGCAGCATTTCCCAAGGTTCAGTGCCGGGGACTGCGATGATCAGGGACACCTCCGATAGGGTTCCGGCAGCACCTCAGAGCGTCTCCGGTCGCGGCCGCCGATCAGCACTAGCTCCGCTCGGTCTGTGTCCCCGGGTCGGCAGGGTGAGGGCGCCGGTCCACCGCGGGTTCAGCTATCGCCGCGTCGGTCGACAGCGCCCCCCTTTCGATGATGCCAAGAAGACCACAGAGTCCCCGGGGGCTCCTCAGGGGTAAAGCGTAACGGGCTTCAGAGCTGATGCACGTTAAATTCCGGAGCAGCGTCCACAGGCCACGCCGCGCGTACCAGCTCCAAGGAGCACACACAGTATAGCGCTGCTCCTACAGTCGGGGAAACGCCACCTTACATGCCTCTCCGGAGTTGTCCCTTTCACAGCGTGTTGCCGTTGTGTCTATGTGTGAGTAGGGGGAAAGATTAAGGATGGATGGCCCCCGGTTTCAGTGGTATCAAAAGGATAATTGGATCCCGCATTGGAGCTCCGTCAAGTTGTTCGGCGTTTTGCGTGCGTGTGTGTGTGTATATATATATACATGGCCCTTTGAATTGGATACTTGGTTCTGTGAGTTTCCCCTTTAGAATTAAATAACTTAGAAATAACATGCGACATGAGGAACCAAAGTGAAGTGCTCACCATCTCAACTAACACTGTATCGTGTAGATCAGCCACCAAGTGAGCACTCGCTTCATGACTCCACATCCAAAAATGAAAAGATTGGTACTTCTTGAAGAGCCTTTAAAAATCATGGGGCATATTAGCAAGAACCTCGTTAAAATTATCGCCGTTTTAGCGGCAGGAAACTGCCGCTAAAGCGGCGATAATGGGCTTGCCAATATGCGTTATAGAATTCCAATAGAAGCCCAGGTTAGATGTGCAGGACATCTAACATGGGCTTCTATTGGAATTCTATAACGCATATTAGCAAGCCCATTATCGTTGCTTTAGCGGCAGTTTCCTGCCGCTAAAACGGCGATAATTTTAACGAGGTTCTTGCTAATATGCCCCCATACTTTCTGGGATAACTGCTTTGTGTTTCACTTTACTTGAATACAGGGCCGGACTGGCCGTTACGGGCACCGGGCGTTTCCCCGGTGGGCCGCGAGGGTGGGGGCCGGTTTTGTTACTGGGGGCCTGCAATATCGACCCCCGGTAACAAAATCAGCCAAAACCGGCCCTTGCAAACAGCTTGGCCGCACCCCCTCAGCCCCCCCCCCCACCAGTGGGGCCGGCCGAGCAGTTTGCCAAGGCCGGTTTCAGTTCCCAGTCCGGCCCTCCTTGAATACCAACAGGTACAAACATAACATAAAAGACAAGATTCACCAGATAAAAGACCGGATTCACCTCTGAATTTACTAAATGTTCACAGCTCATGTATGTAATAATGTTTAAGGATTTGGGTTTGCACCACTTCGTTACTGGAAGGGGTTTTAATGTTGCAGATAATTAGCAGACTTCGAAACTAAGAAATTTGGGTTTAAATGCTGCCTTATTCAGTTGACCTGTTTGATCAGTTTTTGACACAATTGCTTAGTTTCTTTATATGACAAAAAGTATTTAAACGCAATTCAGTGTTCACTATGAAAAATTATTACACATTCGTTCTTGTTGTGATGACATTAATGTCCCGACTCCCCCGTTTACAAGGTTGTCTGTCCCTCGCAAAATGAGAACCTTAGCATCCCAATTGTCAAACCTCTGACCGTGGTCCAAGAACATTAAAAGGCTTTTGCAGAAAAAGCTTTCCATTGAAATGCAGATTCTCTGGAAATAAAAGAGCCCATTGCCACCTACACAAGTGCTTGAATTCACTTCTTTGGATCCAGTCTCTTACTGACTCAAGTGTATACCTAGTTCGAAAACAATTGCACAACCTGCACAATTATTGAATGAGGACCCCAGGTCACCAATGAACCACAAGCATGCCATCCCTCCACCTCCTTCCCCAAAAAAGAATCCTTAGTTTTAAAAAACAGTAAAACTGCAACAATTATAGATCCATACTACAAGTTCCAGAATAGAATTGTTCAAAGAGGAGGCACTGCTGCATGACTCAATGTTCCTAGACAATATGGTCAGGTATTGTCGAGTCCCAGTCCCTTACCCTGGTAGCAGACCACCTACAAATCCCCCCCACCCATCACCCCCTTTTGGCAGAGACTACACCACCCATTTCTTTCAGAAAATGTTTGGGTTAGGTGTTCCTAAAAACACGGCCGTATTTATTGCACACAAAAAACACAATTAATACTTTAAATTTCATTTTACAAACATTAATACGCAGAAACACTGAATACACTCCAATACAGCATTCTTTACAACTTTTTATGGCTACCCTTAACAGAGACTCTAATACATACCCATTCCTAACCATAGACTAGTCATTGTCCCTGCATATCCTGCATTGACCCTACGAGTGAGATCATGACTGGTCCCCCAGTGAGTTCCCCCGTAGTGATCTTTTGCAGGGGGCCCATCTACCCACAAAGGTTACCTACCTCGGGCACTCCCTACACCCGCAAATACCCCCGAAAGGCCTGTGCAGCCAGCTTTGGTGCCCACTTGCCTGTGCAAGGATTGGCCGTGAAAGGCCTGTTGGCAGCGTGCACTCCCACACTCCCGCACCCTCAACCGACGTGCCGTAAGAAGGGCCCTGAGTGCCCGCTGTCCCCACCTTTCCCATGTAAAAAGATGCCTTCTATGGACGTAAATGCCCCATCAATCATGACCTCACCGCCGCAGACCAAGGATACTAACATAAAATCTGACAAACATTTATTCACTGCAAGAAAAAAGTGGTTAAAATCGCAAATGAGCAGAAAAAGACCGCAAACACAAACAATGTCTTTACATCCTGGAATCTGAAAAGGAGAAGCAAAACACATAGCAACCTGCAAAACGAGAACTTCAGTACTAACAACAAAACCGCTGCCTCAGGGGATGGTGGGCGGGCCAAAAACAGATTAGTAGTGCCCCGTGGGGGCAGCCGGCAGCATCGGTCTACAGGAGACAGCAAGCGGTGAAAAGAGACCACTGCCCCGCTCCGCTGCCCCTTTTAACCCCTTTCATGCGTCAGACGGCCCCCGGCCGTCCGACATCACGGTGGGCGTGTGCGGAGGACGGACAGGGGCCGTCCGAATCGCGCATGCGTGGAATTCTCCCGCACAGCGGGGGAATTCCAGCCACGTCGAAGCGGTTAAAGAGGCGGGGTCCAGCAGAAACCAGTTCCTGGTGACACGGAAGTGTTTTAACACTTCTGGGTCCCCGCGTGCCCTACCACAAATGCTTGCACATGTTATAGGCTGGTGCTGGCGGACACCACCACCAGCCACCGGTGCCGGCATCCCACCATAGGCTCATCGCCCCCTAGTCGGGGCTGCCCTGGCAGGATCCCTTGCCTAGTTTGTGGCCAATAAATTTCTATGATGCTTGGTGCTCCCTGAACACTTTGGCAGGTTAGCGAGTCTGCTTCAGTTTCAGTGTTTGGAGGACGGAGGTTTTGCATGTTTAACAAGACGGTACCTTAAAATGTGATGCTGCACCGACATTTTATGATGACTGTCACACATTGTCTGGGTTTGTCAGTAATCACTATAATATGGCACTCCAGTGACCACAATGGGGCATTCTGCAATGTTATCATTTCATGTTTTTTATTTGTAATACTGAGTCTCATCGTTGGTCCGCAGGTGCATTTGCCATTACATTGTTCTGTACTTTTTATAGGGTCAGTTTGTCCTGCACTGTGAAGTTTACGTGTACTATGCTGTCGTTTTATGACTTCTTAGTCAATATGTGTTGAAAAATGCATGGTAAAATGTACTATTTTGCTCCATGTTTTCAAATTTGTTTCAGAGTGGGAGGTTAAACCCCTCCCAAGCAACCCTTGCAGTGATTGGGCACTTGTGCTGCGCCCTCTCTCGCTGTAAATGCGGGATGTGGGCCTGTGTGACAATTTCCAGTCGGGGCATGTTCTGTTTTCCCCCCGTCACGCTCTACAATAAATTCCATAACTACATTCATGCGCTCTTTCTTAAGATTACTGCTTTAGCATTATTTGAAGATTCATATCATTGGGAAAGTTATACTACTTTTTTAACACATATTGATTTCTTGTTGTTGAAAAACAATGGATTTCAGTAGTTCTTTACACATTAAATGAAAACTGTCAGCTCCTCGAGTTTTCAGCTTCGAGAACATAGTCCATATGTTGGATTCAATTGAATTCAAATGTTGCTGCCATTCCGCCGTTTATCAGTTAGCCATAATCTAGGGTTTACCTCATAAACATTAATCAGCTTGTCCCTAACAATTCAAGTATATGAGAAAATTATATAGATATTTTTTTCAAATATTGAACAGAAAAATATTCTGATTTAGAACAGTAATTCCCTCTTTGAAAAATGGATTTAAAGTGTAAGAAATAAAATAGAATAAATAGCCATGGTTTCTAATAGACAAGTTGAATACAGTTTAGTACGACTGAAGCCACTTAGCACTGATCATTGTAGCTGGTACGATTTAAAATCAGATTTGTCAGAGCATGTCTTTGAGTTTCTTTGGTCTTATCTGATAAAGCGACCTTAGATCTCAAGGCAAAGTTCACAGAAAGCAAACTTGTGCAGGCAACACCTCTGCAAAATTCAAACTATCCCTTAGCGTCCTTCTAACTGTACCAAATGTGCCACTAATTTTAATGTGTATATGACTGCAGGAATTTCTATGTATTTCGATTTATTCAGGGGCACAAGATCAGTTGCTTCAAGGAGGGGTCGGAGTTAAGGAGTTCTCCAACTGTGAGTTGGGGCGAGGATGAAACCTTAGGGCTAGAGCGGTCGACTTCGAAGCTGGGGAACTGGGGGGCATATTAGCAAGGGCGTTATCGCCGCTTTAGCGGCACTTTTTCCCGCTAAAGCGGCGATATTTCTATTGCCCTATTAGCAAGCTGTCGCTAACAGCTGTTAGCGACAGCTTCATGGCGAAAGCGACCGTTTTGGTGCCGCTTTGCATGTCAGCGATATTTATCGCTAATGACATGCAAAGTAGGCGTTCCCAACTAAAAGCGACTGCAAACAGTCGCAAACACAACTTCCCCCTATTACCAATGCCCGCGAAGCGATAAAAAAAGTCGCGCTAACCGCGATTATCGCTGGAATTTAACACCTGCTAAAAACCTGACAACCATTCTTGTCAATGGGAGGTGGATTGTAAGGTTAAGTCCTCACCTGCCTATTAGCAAGCTTTTCATTAGCGCAGTGAATTTATCGCTGGATTTCTCGCGCTATTGCTGGGTTTCGCTGCTATCGCTGGATTTTTTATCGCCTTGGAGATAAGCGTTGATAATAACGCGTTATCTCCGCGATGAAATCCAGCGATAAAAAAAAACACGCAAATCCTTGGTAATATGCCCCTGGGTTCGAGTCTCGGCAACGACGCTCAACATCCTGTGATTCTGGGCAAATCACTTAATCTCCCCGTGCCAAACAAAAAATGAACGTGTCCTTCTGTAACGAAACAGGTACTCATGTAAAGCGCTCTGATACCCGATGTCTCGGGTCTAGTTCGCGCTATGTAAAACTCTTTAAAAAAAAATGCCACTTGCAAAATGGGTTTACTGATCAATACTGAATCATACTAAGGGAAGAGTTTGGAAGGTAGATCCCCACCTGATTGCAATTTGGTACGGATGTATCAGTGATGTGCGACTGCAAAGGTGCGATTAAACCATGGTTATTTCTATGATTTTCAACTGTTGAAATGTATATGTAAAGCTTATTCATGAAGCCAACAATTTCTTTGTGATTGAAAAGTACCTAAGAATCTGTGTCCCATCTGGAAAATAAAGAAGTTTTGATGCGGAAAGCAATGCAATGTCCGATATTTTGCCAGTGTCTCATCACGTTCTTTGGATGCAAACATATGTACAGTGCCGGCTTTAGCTCTGGTGGCGGCTGGTGTGACAATCCTTTTTTTGTGGCCCCCATGACCTCCTTCTTGGATTCCCTCACTACCACATGGCTCAAGTGCCCCTCATCTCTCCATAGTCCTTCTCTCACATACATTTGATTTGATTTAAAGCGCTGGTAAAGGCTGGCTTTTTTAATATACTCATATCTCTACATAAAATACTGATCTGTTCTTTGCAGCAGGGATATTAACCCACTGCGCTACTTTATGGTGAGCCAAAACTGCCACTGGACAAAACTCTGATCTCTGTCTCTAGCGGGAACATTAAGAATTATCTTGATATTTGTATTGCTGCCTGACACCTGGACACACACAGAACTCTGCAGCATGCCCTTTTAAATCGTAAATTATTGCTAAACACAGCGCCCCCCTGAGGTCAGTGCCAGGGCCGGACTGGCTACCGGGCATTTTGGTGTGCTGCCAAGCTGGAGGCTGATTTTGTTGATGGGGACCTGCGTGTGCTTAACCCCTTCGCTGCTAGGCCTTTTCCCCCCTGTGCTAAGCCTTTTTTGGCTATTTGGGGTAGTGCGCGCTTAGGCCCCTGTAACTTTTTGACCACATAAGGTATCCACGCCAAATTTGCGTCCTTTTTTCCAACATCATGGGGATTGTAAAGGTACCCAGGGTTTGTGGATTCCCTGGAGGGGTCCCAGAAATTAGCCAAAATACAGCAACATTTTGGGGTTTTTGGGAAAAATGCGAAAAAGGGCTGCAAATGAAAGCGTCTGGGTTTTTCCCTGCAAATGGTATCAAAAAGGGTTTGTGGGGCTGAAATCACCATTTTCCCAGCTTTTAGGGAATGACAGACTTTTGTCAGAAAACCAACATTTTTTACACAGTTTTGGCATTTTTCTGGGACATAGCCTATTTTTGCTATTTTTTGTGTTTTCAACCTCCTTCCAGTTAATGGTAGAAATGGGTATGAAAGCAATAATGGATCCTAGACAGCTATACATTTTAGAAAAGTAGACAAAATTCTGAATTCAGCAAGGGGTCATTTGTGTAGATCCATCAAGGTTTCTTTATAGAAACTAACAGTTAAATATAGGAAAAATGGAAAATTAGTTGAAAAAATCAGCCATTTGTGTCAACGTTTTCACCTGTAACTTCTTCTAATTATGACAGATATTTGAAAGCAATATACCGTTACATCCGCTGGACCTTTCTGGTTGTGGGGATATATAGGACTTGTAGGTTCACCGAGAACCCGACGAACCCAGAGCCAACAACTGAGCAGCGTCTTGCAATGGTTTTTTATTATGTACCGGGTATATAGCAATTATTGTGGGAAAATGTATACATGGAAAAATCGGTATGAAAGACACCTATGTATTTCTGAAATGGGAACAAAATATAGAGTTTAGAAACAGTAGATATTTGCACATTTCCGAAATTGGGAATACTCATACTAGCATGAGAATTATCGGTCATTTTTTAAATTACTTCTTTTTTACACAATGTCTTTCATTTGGAATGCATCGAAAGTCAATAGGTAATAACAGTTGCTTTACAAATCTGAATTACCCTAAGTCTCCCGATAAAAATGGTACCTCACTTGTGTGGGTAGGCATAGTGCCCACGACAGGAAATGGCTCAAAACCCAACGTGAACACACCACATTTTCACAATGAAAAATTACCCTTTTTTGCAAAGGGCCTAGCTGTAGTTTTTAACCCTAGCTCTGCCGGCACCTAGGGAAACCTAGCAAACCTATACATTTTTGAAAACTAGACACCCAGGGAATCCAGGATGGGTTGACTTGACTGGCTCCCACCAGGTTCTGTTACCCAGAATCCCTTGCAAACCTAAAAGATTGATAAAAAAACACATTTTCCTCACATTTCTGTGGTGGAAAGTTCTGGAATCTGCGTGGATCCACAAATTTCCACCCACCCCACGTTCCCCAAAGTCTTCCGAGAAAAATGGTACCTCACTTGTGTGGGTAGGCCTAGTGCCCGCGACAGGAAACGGCGCAAAACGCAACGTGGACACACCCCAATTTCACAGTGAAAAATGACCCTTTTTTGACAAAGTGCCTAGCTGTAGTTTTTGAACCATACCACTGCCAGCACCTAGGGAAACCTAGCAAACCTATACATTTTTGAAAACTAGACACCCAGGGGAATCCAGGATGGGGTGACTTGACTGGCTCCCACCAGGTTCTGTTACCCAGAATCCCTTGCAAACCTAACAAATTGTCAGAAAAAACACATTTTCCTCACATTTCTGTGGTGGAAAGTTCTGGAATCTGCGTGGATCCACAAATTTCCACCCACCCCGCATTCCCCAAAGTCTTCCGAGAAAAATGATACCTCACTTGTGTGGGTCGGCCTAGTGCCCGCAACAGGAAACGGCGCAAAACGCAACGTGGACACACCTCAATTTCGCAGTGAAAAATGACCCTTTTTTGGCAAAGTGCCTAGTTGTAGTTTTTGAACCATAGCTCTGCCGGCACCTAGGGAAACCTAGCAAACCTATACATTTTTGAAAACTAGACACTCAGGGAATCCAGGATGGGGTGACTTGACTGGCTCCCACCAGGTTCTGTTACCCAGAATCCCTTGCAAACCTAAAAGATTGATAAAAAACACATTTTCCTCACATTTCTGTGGTGGAAAGTTCTGGAATCTGCGTGGATCCACAAATTTCCACCCACCCCACGTTCCCCAAAGTCTTCTGAGAAAAATGGTACCTCACTTGTGTGGGTAGGCCTAGTGCCCGCGACAGGAAACGGCGCAAAACACAACGTGGACACACCCCAATTTCACAGTGAAAAATAACCCTTTTTTGACAAAGTGCCTAGCTGTAGTTTTTGAACCCTAGCTCTGCCAGCACCTATGGAAACCTAGCAAACCTATACATTTTTGAAAACTAGACACCCAGGGGAATCCAGGATGGGGTGACTTGACTGGCTCCCACCAGGTTCTGTTACCCAGAATCCCTTGCAAACCTAACAAATTGTCAAAAAATACACATTTTCCTCACATTTCTGTGGTGGAAAGTTCTTGAATCTGCGTGGATCCACAAATTTCCACCCACCCCGCATTCCCCAAAGTCTTCCGAGAAAAATGATACCTCACTTGTGTGGGTCGGCCTAGTGCCTGCGACAGGAAACGGCGCAAAACGCAACGTGGACACACCTCAATTTCGCAGTGAAAAATGACCCTTTTTGACAAAGTGCCTAGCTGTAGTTTTTGAACCCTAGCTCTGCCAGCACCTATGGAAACCTAGCAAACCTATACATTTTTGAAAACTAGACACCCAGGGGAATCCAGGATGGGGTGACTTGACTGGCTCCCACCAGGTTCTGTTACCCAGAATCCCTTGCAAACCTAAACAATTGTCAAAAAACCACATTTTCCCCACATGTCTGTGGTGGAAAGTTCTGGAATCTGCGTGGATCCGCAAATTTCCACCCACCCCACGTTCCCCAAAGTCTTTCGAGAAAAATGGTACCTCACTTGTGTGGGTCGGCCTAGTGCCCGCAACAGGAAACGGCGCAAAACACAACATGGACACACCTCAATTTTGCAGTGAAAAATTACCCTTTTTTGGCAAAGTGCCTAGCTGTAGTTTTTGAACCATAGCTCTGCCGGCACCTAGGGAAACCTTGCAAACCTATACATTTTTGAAAACTAGACACCCAGGGAAATCCAGGATGGGGTGACTTGACTGCCTCCCACCAGGTTCTGTTACCCAGAATCCCTTGCAAACCTAAACAATTGTCAAAAAAACCACATTTTCCCCACATTTCTGTGGTGGAAAGTTCTGGAATCTGCGTGGATCCACAAATTTCCACCCATCCCGCGTTCCCCAAAGTCTTCTGAGAAAAATGGTACCTCACTTGTGTGGGTCGGCCTAGTGCCCGCGACAGGAAATGGCGCAAACGCAACGTGGACACTCCTCAATTTCGCAGTGAAAAATTACCCTTTTTGGCATAGTGCCTAGCTGTAGTTTTTACCATAGCTCTGCCGGCACCTAGGGAAACCTAGCAAACCTATACATTTTTGAAACCTAGACACTCAGGGGAATCCAGGATGGGGTGACTTGACTGCCTCCCACCAGGTTCTGTTACCCAGAATCCCTTGCAAACCTAAACAATTGTCAAAAAAACCACATTTTCCCCATATTTCTGTGGTGGAAAGTTCTGGAATCTGCGTGGATCCACAAATTTCCACCCACCCCACGTTCCCCAAAGTCTTTTGAGAAAAATGGTACCTCACTTGTGTGGGTCGGCCTAGTGCCCGCAACAGGAAACGGCGCAAAACACAACATGGACACACCTCAATTTCGCAGTGAAAAATGACCCTTTTTGGCAAAGTGCCTAGCTGTAGTTTTTGAACCATAGCTCTGCCGGCACCTAGGGAAACCTTGCAAACCTATACATTTTTGAAAACTAGACACCCAGGGGAATCCAGGATGGGGTGACTTGACTGCCTCCCACCAGGTTCTGTTACCCAGAATCCCTTGCAAACCTAAAAATTGTCAAAAACCACATTTTCCCCACATTTCTGTGGTGGAAAGTTCTGGAATCTGCGTGGATCCACAAATTTCCACCCACCCCACGTTCCCCAAAGTCTTTCGAGAAAAATGATACCTCACTTGTGTGGGTGGGTCAAGGATCCGCGACGGGCAGGGGCCCAAAAGCTATTGAGGCGACATCAAAATTAGCTATCACAAACCAACCTGGTTTTGAATGGGGGGGTCCCATGAGTTTTTGGCCCGGGGCTCGGCAGCCATCTAGGGAAACCTGCCAAACCCACACATTTCTGGAAACTAGACACCCGGGGGAGTCCAGCGAGGTATGGCTTGCGTGGGTCCCCCATCATTCTCCTACGCAGAATCCCTGCAAACCTCAAATTTCGCCGAACAATTCACTTTTTTCTCACATTTCTGTGGTGGAAAGTTCTGGAATCTGCGTGGATCCACAAATTTCCTCCCACCCAGCGTTCCCCCAGGTCTCCCGATAACAATGGTACCTCACTTGCATGGGTGGGTCAAGGACCCGCGACAGGCAAGGGCCCAAAAGCTATTGAGGTGACATCAAAATTACCTATCACAAACCAACCTGGTTTTGCATGGGGGTCCCATGAGTTTTGGCCCGGGGCTCGGCAGCCATCTAGGAAACCTACCTAACCCACACATTTCTGGAAACTAGACACCAGGGGGAGTCCAGCAAGGTATGGCTTACGTGGGTCCCCCATCATTCTCCTACCCAGAATCCCCTGCAAACCTCGAATTTCGCCCAAAAATTCACTTTTTTCTCACATTTCTGTGATGGAAAGTTCTGAAATCTGCGTGGCTCCACAAATTTCCTCCCACTCAGCGTTCCCCCAGGTCTCCCGATAAAAATGGTACCTCACTTGTGTGGGTAGGCACAGCGGCTGCAACAGGAAATGGCCCAAATCGTACTCTGGAGACTTCAAAATTACCTATAGCAAAACTACCTGGTTTTGGGGGGGGGGGCACCTGAGATTCTGGCCCCGGGCTCGGTGGCCATCTTGGGAAAGTACCAAACCCAAACATTTTTGAAAACTAGACACCCGGGGGAGTCCAATGAGGTATGGCTTGCCTGGATCCCCCAACGTTTTCCTACCCAGAATGCAATGCAAACTTAAATTTAGCTGAAAAAAACACATTTTCCACATATTTTTGTGTGGAATCACCGTGCCGGCACAAATGTCCTACCACCCAGCGTTCCCCTTGTTCTCCTGAGTAAAATGGTAGGTTTCTCTAGGTGTCTAGGTTTCTCTAGGTGGCCGCCGAGCCCCGGGCCAAAAAGTCATGGGACCCCCTTTGCAAAACCAGGTGGTTTTGTGATAGGCAATTTTGATGTCGCCTCAATACGTTTTGGGCCCTTGCCTGTCGCGGGTACTTGGGCCTCCCACCCGAGTGAGGCACCATTTTTATCGAGAGACCAGGGGAACGCTGGCTGGTAGGAAATTTGTGTCAGCCCGGTGATGCCACAACTTTCCCACACACAAATGTGTGAAAAAAGTGATTTTTCAGCTAAATTTGAGTTTTGCAGGGGATTCTGGGTAAGAAAACGTTGGGGGATCCACACAAGCCATACCTCCCTGGAATCCCCGGGTGTCTAGTTTTCAGAAATGTGTGGGTTTTGTAGGTTTCCCTAGGTGGCCGCCGACCCCGGGGCCAAAACCCAGGTAACCCCCGTACAAAACCAGGTTGGTTTGTGATAGGTAATTTTGATGTCGCCTCACCAGGTTTTGGGCCCTTGCCTGTCGCGGGTACTTGACCCACCCAAACAAGTGAGGTACCATTTTTCTCGGAAGACTTTGGGGAATGCGGGGTGAGTGGAATTTTGTGGATCCACACAGATTCCAGAACTTTCCACCACAGAAATGTGAGGAAAATGTGTTTGTTTATACACATTTTGAGGGTTGCAAGGAATTCTGGGTAACAGAACCTGGTGAGAGCCAGTCAAGTCACCCCATCCTGGATTCCCCTGGGTGTCTAATTTTCAAAAATGTACAGGTTTGCTAGGTTTCCCTATGTGCCGGCTGCGCTAGGGCCCAAAATCCACAGATAGGCCTATTGATAAAAACAAATCTGTTCCTAGTCGGCTTTCTGCCACCCTGGGGGGGATATCGGGGGGTGGGGTTTCCCCAATATGCCCCCAAGGGGGGCAGAAACTCTGTGGCTATTTTTTTGGGGGGTAGGGGCATTGGTATGCCCATTCTGAGCAGCCCCCACCCCCACACATAAAAAGCCAGTGTAATCGTTGGCGTCTAGTGGGCTTTTTGCCCCCCTGGGGGGGGCAGAAAGGCTGTAATTGTTGCGGGTGGGGGGTGGGGGCATGGACATGCCTGTTTTGGGCAGCCCCCACCCTAATAAAAATTTGCCCCCAAAAATCCCTGGTGTCTAGTGGGCTTTTTGCCCCCCGGGGGGGTAGATTGAGGGCTTCTGCCCCATCTGCCCCCCAGGGGGGGCAGGAAGGCTGTAATTTTTGCGGGGAGGGGGTGGGGGCATGTACATGCCTATTTTGGGCAGCCCCCACCTTAATTCAAATTTGCCCCAAAAAACTCACTGGCGTCTAGTGGGCTTTTTGCCCCCACCCGGCGGGGCAGATGGGAGCTAATGCCCCCATCTGCCCCCAGAGAGCAAAAGCCCACTAGATGCCAGGGAGTTTGGGGCAAATTTAATTAGAGTGGGGCTGACCAAAATGGGCATGCCAATGCCCCCACCCTAATTAAAATTTGCCCCAAAAATCCCTGGCGTCTAGTGGGCTTTTTGCCCCCCCGGTGGGGCAGATTGGGGCTACTGCCCCATCTGACCCCCAGGGGGAGCAGGAAGGCTGTTATTTTTGCGGGGGAGGGGGTGGGGGCATGGGCATGCCCATTTTGGGAGCCCCCACCCTAATTAAAATTTGCCCCCAAAAACTCCCTGGCATCTAGTGGGCTTTTTGCCACCCCCGGCAGGGCAGATTGGGGGCTAATGCCCCCATCTGCCCCCCAGGGGGCCAAAAAGCCCACTAGACGCCAGGGAGTTTTTTGGGCAAATTTTAATTAGGGTGGGGGCTGCCCAAAACAGGCATGCCAATGCCCCCACCCTAATAAAAATTTGCCCCAAAAATCCCTGGTGTCTAGTGGGCTTTTGCCCCCGGGGTAGATTGAGGGCTTCTGCCCCATCTGCCCCCAGGGGGCAGGAAGGCTGTAATTTTTGCGGGGAGGGGGTGGGGGCATGTACATGCCTATTTTGGGCAGCCCCCACCTTAATTAAAATTTGCCCCAAAAACTCACTGGCATCTAGTGGGCTTTTGCCCCCACCCGGCGGGGCAGATGGGAGCTAATGCCCCCATCTGCCCCCAGAGGGCAAAAAGCCCACTAGGTGCCAGGAGTTTAGAGGCAAATCTAATTAGAGTGGGGCTGACCAAAACGGGCATGCCAATGCCCCCACCCTAATTAAAATTTGGCCAAAAAAATCCCTGGCGTTTAGTGGGCTTTTTGCCCCCCCGGTGGGGCAGATTGGGGGCTACTGCCCCATCTGACCCCCAGAGGGAGCAGGAAGGCTGTTAGTTTTGCAGGGGAGGGGGTGGGGGCATGGGCATGCCCATTTTGGGAGCCCCCACCCTAATTAAAATTTGCCCCCAAAAACTCCCTGGCATCTAGTGGGCTTTTTGCCACCCCCGGCAGGGCAGATTGGGGGCTAATGCCCCCATCTGCCCCCCAGGGGGCCAAAAAGCCCACTAGACGCCAGGGAGTTTTGGGCAAATTTTAATTAGGGTGGGGGCTGCCCAAAACAGGCATGCCAATGCCCCCACCCTAATTAAAATTTGCCCAAAAAATCCCTGTCGTCTAGTGGGCTTTTTGCCCCCCCCGGAGGGGCAGATTGGGGTCTACTGCCCCATCTGCCCCCCAGGGGGGGCAGGAAGGCTGTTATTTTTGTGGGGGAGGTGGTGGGGGCATGGGCATGCCCGTTTTGGGAGCCCCCACCTAATTCAAATTTGCCCCAAAAACTCCCTGTCGTCTAGTGGGCTTTTTGCCCTCCCCGGCGGGGCAGATTGAGGGCTAATGCCCCCATCCGACCCCAGGAGGCAAAAGCCCACTAGATGCCAGGGAGTTTTGGGCAAATTTTAATTAAGGTGGGGGCTGCCCAAAACGGGCATGCCAATGCCCCCACCCTAATTAAAATTTGCCCAAGAAAATCCCTGGCGTCTAGTGGGCTTTTTGGCAGATTGGGGGCTACTGCCCCATCTGCCCCCCAGGGGGGGCAGGAAGGCTGTAATTTTTGCAGGGAGGGGGTGGGGGCATGGGCATGCCCACTTTGGGCAGCCCCCACCCTAATACAAATTTGCCCAAACAAAATCCCTGGTGACTAGCGGGCTTTCTGCCCCCCCTTGCAGGGCAGATTGGGGGCTAATGCCCCCATCCGACCCCCAGGGGTGGCAAAAATCCCACTAGATGCCAGGGAGTTTTGGGCAAATTTTAATTAGGTGGGGGCTGCCCAAAACAGGCAGGCCAATGCCCCCACCCTAATTAAAATTTGCCCAAGAAAATCCCTGGCGTCTAGTGGGCTTTTGCCCCCGGGGGGGCAGATTGGGGGCTACTGCCCCATCTGCCCCCAGGGGGGCAGGAAGGCTGTAATTTTTGCAGGGAGGGGGTGGGGGCATGGGCATGCCCACTTTGGGCAGCCCCCACCCTAATACAAATTTGCCCCAAAAATCCCTGGCGACTAGGGGCTTTTTCCCCCCTGGCGGGGCAGATTGGGGGCTAATGCACCCAATCTGCCCCCAGGAGGCAAAGCCCACTAGGCGCCAGGGAGTTATGGGCAAATTCTAATTAGGTGGGGACTGCCCAAAACGGGCATGCCAATGCCCCCACCCTAATTAAAATTTGCCCCAAAGAATCGCTGGCGCCTAGTGGGCTTTTTGCCCCCGGGGGCAGATTGGGGGCTACTGCCCAATATGCCCCCAGGGGGCAGGAAGGCTGTTATTTTTGCGGGGGAGGGGTGGGGGCATGGGCATGCCCGTTTTGGGAGCCCCCACCCTAATTCAAATTTGCCCCAAAAATATCCCTGGCGTCTAGTGGGCTTTTTGCCCCCGGCGGGGCAGATTGGGGGCTAATGCCCCCATCTGCCCCCAGAGGGGCAGAAAGTCCACTAGACGCCAGGGAGTCTTGGGCAAATTTTAATTAGGGTGGGGGCTGCCCAAAATGGGCATGCCAATGCCCCCAACCTAATTAAAATTTGCCCATAAAATCCCTGGTGTCTACTGGGCTTTTGCCCCCGGGGGCAGATTTGGGGCTAATGCCCCCAGCTGCCCCCAGGGGGGCAGAAAGGCTGTCATTTTTGCGGGGGTGGGTGGGGGCATGGTCATGCCCATATTGGGCAGCCCCCACCACAAATTATAATTTAAAAAAATCCCTGGCTTATAGTGGGCTTTTTGCCCCCGGGGGCAGAAAGGCTGTAAATTTTGCGGGGTGGGGGCATGGACATGCCCTTTATGGGCAGCCCCCACCCTAATAAATTAATAGGGCAAAGAAAAATATCCCTGGGGTCTAGTGGGCTTTTGCCCCCCGGTGGGGCAGATTGGGGGCTACTGCCCCCATCTGCCCCCAGGAGGGCAAAAAGTCTAAATCGCACCAAAAACAAATTGGGGGAGCAAAAGCCCTTGCCCAAGGGGCCGCTCCCCCTCCCTGGTGTCTAGTGGGTGGATCCTGCTTGGGGATCGCCCTCCTGGGGCGATCCCCAAGCAGGGATCCACTGGGAGAGGTACCATTGGAAAGGGAGATTCTCCCCTTTCCAATGATACATCTCCCGTCTTTCTACGTGCCCGGGGGCTGAGATAGCCCCTGAGCACATAGAAAGTGAAACTGAAATGAGCCTAAAGGCTCATTTCAGTTTTGTTTTTTGTGCAATGAGGACAGCGCGACGTGCGCGCTGATCCTCATGGCACAGAAACCAGGGAGGGGGCCTCGGGAGCTGGGGAAGCAATTCCCCAGCTGCCAAGGTCACAGGGGTGAAAGAAGAGAAATCCCTCTGCTGTCTGCAGCAGAGGGATTTCGTGCCCCTGGCCTCATGATGGAATGGTTCCGTCATGAGCACAGGGGCACCGATGCTCATGACGGAACCATTCCGTCATGAGCATCGAAGGGGTTAAAACCATTCGTTTCGCTTTGTTTATTTAGAAGCACACGCAGGTCCCCATCAACGAAATCAGCCCCCACCGCAGTGAAATCAGCCCCCAGCTTGGCAGCACACCAAAACGCCCGGTAGGCAGTCCGGCCCTGGTCAGTGCCCCCATCCAGGTCAGCACCCAGTGCAGTCCCACCGGTCACACCGCCCTAAAGCCGGCCCTGTATTTGTACAGGAAGTATGAAAAAGATTTACCAAAAAGGAAACAACACCTGCATGGCGTTTTTCCATCACAGGGAGATTTGGCAGGAGAAACCATTTTTATTCAGGTCCATTGGTCAGATTTACCCAGCCTTCTCCCTTCAAGGAGGTGGCCAATAAAAAAAAGCCATAGCCATGCACAGTAAGTTTAACATATTAAGCACAAATGTGCTATAACTAAAAAACTGTCCATTCTGTGTTCACTGTGGGTTCAGAGAGAATTTGTGTTCTTACTAATGGAGAATTGGGATTCATTATAGACAAGTGCTGACTTTTAAACAAATTAATTTATTTCTTTTTAGAAGAAGTACATCTGTGAAAGTTCTAAAGGTTCAACAAGGAAGATAGATGCACACAACTTCAGTATTTCTGTGGATGTGAGCAGAATGGCTCCATTTTTTGAATGAACAGTATACAACATGGGCATATTACTAATAAAACAGCCAAATCAGCCATAGTGGAACATCACAAGAAACATGCTCTGGCTGCATGAAAATATTGATCACTGATGTGTTGCTGTATGATCTTAAAACAAGCATTGACAAAGCCGTCAACGTACCTGTCTCTGCTGACTCTGCTGTGGGGGAAGCCGTGCCTGCATCTTGGAGGCTCCGCTGGGGACTTAGACTCCCGCCAGCCCCTGCGCCTGTCTCACACGTTTAATAGCGCAACGCCAGCCGGCGGCACTCATAGCCGCCAACGTACCTGTCTCGGCTGTCTCTGCTGTGGGGGAAGCCGTGCCTGCCTCTTGGAGGCTCCGCTGGGGACTTCGACTCCCGCCAGCACCTCCGCCTGTCTCACGAGCTTAATAGCGTGACGCCGGCCCATGGCGCGGGACGCTCCCGGGCCATGCCCGGGTGAAGCCTCGGCCAAGGGCTGGCCAGTCCACGCCAGTCGGAGGCTGGGCTGGGCCCCTCTCTAACTTTTGATTTTTAGCACTTTCTATTACCCTCAGTCCTAGTTATAATGGAGTATTATGGGCACACAGAAGGCTAAGCCTAGCGACCAAGGGGCTGAGACCATCAACACTCTGGACTCTTTTCTTACAAGAGCTGCAGATGCCTTATCAAAGGAGATTGAGTTGACTGAAAGGAGGATGTCTGGAGTAGAGGTGAGACCCCCGGCACAACCTATGGACAGGACGGATAATGCTATATCATCCCTAACGGATGTAAGTCCTTCCCCCCTTATTTCTGGTGTATTATCTCATGCTCCAATTCCTTCAAGTATCATTGAAGATCGTGGGTCTCCTAAGGAACCACCTGTGAAAAAGAAAAGAGGGGGTGGGAGGTTGTGTAAACCCTCGAAAGTGATCACTTGTGTTAGGAGAGAACCCAGTTTAGATACCCCAATTGAGACTGAGATGCACCATGCTGAGCTGGAAAAAACTATCTCTTGACTTCTGCATCCATTATTAGATAGATTAAAACAAATTGAAGATAGTTTAGCCTTACTCAGCATGTGAGGGGTCGGTTTGTATAAGAGAGTACCCAAGGCGCCAGAGGTTACGTAGGATCTAAGTTGAAACGCTAATTTAATTGCTACTTTCCAACTGGCGGCTAGGCATAAACCGCTTGTGGCCCATTTTCAGAGGCAGGGTGGTTTGGATGATCATGCGGGAGGGGATGATTGCAGAAGTCATACCTTGCAGCCTGCACCAGCGAATCCTGTAAGATCATTGTCACCCCAATTGCCCACTTACTGTCTTCAAGATTCTACAACCCCCCTTCTTAGGAGTCAGGCTGTGTAACCTGAATCTATTAAGCGGGTGCGGGAGGCCTCCCTCTTACCTAGAACAGATGCTATGTCTAGAGCGAGGCAGCCCGGGTCTGGGGAAAGTTGGGAGGGATTAAATCGACAGAAAGACCCCAGAATTGAATTATACCCATTCAGAATCTACACAGCAATTAATGAATAAAGTTTTACACTGGATGTCAAAGTATGCATATGGTGGTCCAGATCTATCAAACTACATTATTATGGCCATCAGAAGAGTCCAATGGGCGGGTAACACAGCCAAATCGTACAGAGGGGACTGTATAGGAATACATTTCAATGACCAACGCCTTGTGAAATACTTACTGGATACACTCCCCAATTGCCCTTCGGCTACCACGCAGATTCATGCATTGCCATTAGGATTCTTTTATAAACCCTCAGGATCAAAGTAATTTGGATTAGATTATGGTAGTATCCCTAGTCCCCTTTTCCTCTGTGTTCAAGATAAAAATTATTATGCTGAGGCAATATCCTTAAATAATAAATTTGCTGTCTTGGAAGGTCTTGATGCATGTAATTGACCGGAGGCAGATAGGGTGGTTCAACAAACACTTATTCACTCTGTAGACAACTTCCTAATCGGTAGTGACCCACCAGAACCTAGCAAAGATATGATAAGAACATTAAATTGGAATGTAGCTGGGCTCAGACGAAAGATGGATAATTTGGAATGGACCAGGTTTACACACTCTTTTGATCTAGTTTGCCTACAACAAACATCGGAAACTGGTCCTACCCATATAGATGGATTTTGTACATTCCATACCGCGGCGATTCCCTCTAGGTCGGGTAGACCAAGAGGGGGTTTACTTACATCAATTAGAAACACACTAAGTTTAAAAATCCTTGGTATTTATGACAAATCTCCTTATTATCATCTTTTAGTGGGTCAAGGACCTCGAGGTGAGGACATGCTGCTAATAAATTTTTATAACAACAATTTCGAGGATGATATGTCTCAGGTGACTGAATCACTCGAGAAGGTCATTGACAAGGACATAACCACCCCCTTAATATAGTATGGATGGCCGACTTTAACGCTCATAGTTGTAATAGGATGTCAAAACCAACATGTGGCCTAATTGATGAAGAGGGGGATGTACCCCCTCATTTCCTACATAATTCCTATGGAAATTCGCTGAATAGACTTCTCACTATAAGGAATATGGTAATACTTAATTCGAGCGATGAATTCACTGGTCTCCTGGAAAAAACATTTGAGGCTAGCACACAAGGCTCTACTATCATTTATTTGGTGGTCTTGGCTCCCCTAAAACCCTTCTTTAGTAATGTGAAAATTCTTATTACAGCTTTTAGTGATCACGCCGCTATTACCTCCCAATTTAAATGGGAAGATTGTTTTAGCCCTCCGGATAGGAGTGTTCAATTCAAAGTTTATTGTTTGATTAATTAAAATCTTACAATATATATACAGTAATTCTTACTTATAAAATCCAATTATAAAATCAAAGAACAAAATAAAAAATTTGGGCTTCAAGTTCATTGTACTATTTGCATATTACGTACATCCTACATTACATTCTATTTGTTTTTGGTAATGTAACTTAATTCTCAGTCGCGTTAAGAACTTTACAAAAGCCGAAGTTAAAATTATATCGTCAGTATGGAGGCATCTTATCAAAGCTTGTCTGCAACTCCTTATTCCACGAACATTAAAATGTCTCTTAAGAATAGATATTCTTTCAAATTTCAGTTCTGGACAAACACAAAGGAGGTGCATAATGTTCTCTTCACCAAGTTTACATAAGCTACAGGAAATACTCCAAAGCGAGCTTTTATAAATATTTGTTTGTGCTTCACAGACCAAGGAATTTCAAGGTACGGTTGAACTTTTACCTTGGTATAGCCATTCATTAGAGGCCATGCATGTTTTCTTTTTGAAAAGGTATCTTTATCCAAAAGCAGTGATAAATGTTTTGTTGTGCTATTGATAACTTTTTTAAATGAGTTCGAGGTAATTGACATTTCCCAGACCGAGTTTAATGAATATTCCTCTAATGATGTAAATAGGTATATCCACGCCTGGGCTTTCCAATTTAAATTTATTTCCTGCCATAATAATTTGGACATTTGATTTACAGTATCCGTTTTTATCCTTTTCCACCCTTTAATAAATTGGCCTTTTCACACAAGTACCTGATTAGTTAACCCAAATTCCATTTGTAGCTGCGCGGGTGATGCATTATGTGGAATTAAAAAGAGGGCTTTATAGATTTTCGTAACTGCATTGTTAATTATGACTGAGTCTTTTCCACACAATGCTTCACTTCCATATGTTAGAGTTGGCAAAAGTTTTGCTGCTATTACTTTTAACAATGGTCCATAACTCTGCCCTCCTATGGATTTCTGTATGGTTCTGAAAGCCGCTAGCAGTATATTTGCTCTCCGTTGTATGTCAATCTTATGTGGTTGGAATGATCCTCGGTCATCAAATAGTACTCCTAAGTATCTATATATATTCACTTGTTCTAGTCGCGAATTATCCAAAATCCATTTATACTTATGTTTTGACCTTGAGTATTTGTTAACCTCCATAATTTTTGTCTTTGTTTAGTTGATCACCATTCTATTTTCTTTAGAGTAGGTAGATATCCTACTTATCAGGCGTTGCAGTCCGACCTTCGTTTGACTAAGTAAGATAACATCATCTGCATATAGCAGGTTTGATATCGGAGTAGTGGCTAATTTGGGTGGACAAGCATTCACCTCATCCAGGGCTTGCGTTAGATCAGCTAAAAATAAGTTAAAAAGCAACGGGGCCAGTACACACCTTTGCTTCAAACCTGAAGCGGTTGGTATTTTTTCTGTTACAGTTAGGCCATCTCCCATCCGGACTCTGACCCATGTGTCAGTGTAAAGAAGTTGAATTAATTTTAAAAGGGAGAGTGGTATACCTTGATCTTTCAATTTCTGCCACAAGAGATTTCTATGCACACAGTCGAAAGCCGACTTAAAATCCACAAAGCACAAGTGTGGTGGCTGTTTCTTTGTAATGTATTTGTCCATTAATACAGATAGCACAAGGATATTTGTTGTAGTACCTAAGCCTTGTATAAATCCGGTTTGATTCGATGGGATTATCTGCTTTTCTTTTACCCATTCTGTTAAGTTTGATAACAATACACCTGCAAATAATTTGGCATCGGTATCCTGGAGCGTAATGAGTCGATAATTCTCCGGCAAAGACCAATCTCCTTTTTTATAAATTGGAGCTATCAACAATCCCTTCCAAGTTTCTGGTATCATTGATGACCTAACAATCGCCTCGAATACCTTCATCAAGTATCCTGACCATAGACTGGGATCATTCTTATAAAGTGCAAACAAGACCCCGTTTGGGCCAGGCGCACCATTTTTTTGTTACTGGATTAATTCACATATTTGTTTGTTCGTTATATCAATATCTTGTATCATGTCCTTCCATGTTGCTTCTATCATATTGGCCCTAACTTTCAGCTGTATTTTAGCCCCACCAGGATTTAGATGTATTGATAGGAACCTGGTCCACTCGTTCTCCGGTAAGGAAGATGTAACAGCTGACCTATTTGGTCATGCTAAGCCATTTATCAATTTTCAGAATTCTCTGGAGTTCGATTGTTTGCTGCAAAGAGCACTTTAGCCCAAAGGTCATGTTTTTTTATTCCTTTCGTCCCACAATAACTTCTGCAGGTTGCAATTAACCCTTTTTAAGTTTGAGCACAAATCCAAATCTTTAGTATTCTTTTTATCTGTCTCCTCAATTGGGTACGCGTTCTTTTCATAATCCTCGTCGTTAAGGTTAACGTAATTGTGTTCCCTCTTCCTGCTTGCACCTTTTGTTTTTTAAAGGTTTTTAGCTTGAAGGTATTGACAAGTTTTTGTATAAAATCCACCTATTGGTCAATCACAGATAAGGTTTTATCCTCAAAACATGTTCTTACCAATTTAAGGGCCACCTTGTTAGTATCTTCTTTGCTGTGCTCCTTCCAAATTAGTTTCCTATAATTTACTGAACCCGTCTGACCGGGCAATGTTTCATATACAGTATGCTTGTTAACGGTCAAATTGGTAATAAGTATTTGTTGCCTGTGGTCACTCTCAGATGCTTTTCCAATAGAAAAAGAGGTCACATTGATAAAGATATTCAAAGATACCATTGTGTAATCAATTCTTGATTTATGGTCATGCGATTGAAATGTCCATGCTGTTGGGGAGTCTTGAGGTAACCTCCCATTTAGAATTCTTAAACCCAGCGCTTCTAAATCTTTAACAAGAGTTGCACCTAGTTGGCTTTGGAAGGCGTTAGCTACGGTGGGAAATGTTTGTTGTGGGATTGCCCAGAGATGCCCTCCGGATAGGAGAATTCCCGCGCCATGCATAGCAAGAAAGAATGGTATAGTCCTTAAATGGGCCAAGATAAATAAAGATGAACTGATACCTAGGGTAGTTGTGACTAGTCAGAAGGATTTGGGGCCAGATGTACGACCGTTTTTTGGGGTCGCAAAGGGGATTTCGGCCCCTATGCGACCGCAAAATAGGTCAACCCAATGTACTAACCCTATTTTGCGAGTCGCTAATTAATTAGCGACTCGCAAAATACGGTTAGCAACTCGTTATTAGGAAGGGGCGTGCCAAAGGCGTCCCTCCCTAATAGCGAGTCCAAAACCTATGTATCAATGTTTTGCGACCGCAATTGCGGTCGCAAAACACTTGCAGTTTATCGCCCTTTCCCCTTTGGGAATGGATGTGCAAATATTTTTTAAGAGCAGGCAGTGGTCCCAATGACCACTGCCTGCCCTTAAAAAGTGAAACTGAAATGTTTCATTTTTATTTTTAAATGCATCCCGTTTTCCTTTAAAGAAAACTGACTGCATTTTTTTTTTTAAAACTGCTTTATTGACAAAGCAGTCCCAGACATGGTGGTCTGCTGACCCCAGCAGACCACCATCCCTGGGAGTGCCAGCCATTCCCAATGGGATCGCAAATTGCGACAGCCTCATTAATATTCATGAGGCATGCAATTTGCGACCCCATTGGGATTCCCAAACAGTGTCTGAGACACTGTTGTATATTGAATTTTGCTACTCGCAAATTGCGACTCACAATTTGTCGCAATATGCGAGTCGTAAAATCCAATGGTCGTACATCTGGCCCATAATGATTTGCCTTGACCCGTGCACGAATCACTCTAGTATACTGCAGTCCTTTGAGATAATACTGAGTGATGTGAAAAGTAAGCTACTGTGCCCTAAGAGGTCCTTTAAACCTATGGAGCCTCGCTGGTTTGACGCCGCGTGTACTAAGGCACTGAGCAATTTACATATGCCACTGAGAAATAAACCAAGAGATAAGGCTATGGTTACGTACCTCCGTTACCAGTACAAGGAAACTAGGAAGGTTAGACTTAGAGCCCTGAAGGAGGAGGCCTGGGAAAATCTTCAACACGCTGCACTTTTCTAAAAATTCAAGAGAGTTTTGGGCTGTAATTAATTCTCCTTTTTTGAAACAAGACGCAGGCCCAAATTTAGATGCACATGTGGGTGGGATTCTTGGGTTAACCCCTATTCTAATTTATTTGGGACAGTTCCTGAAGGGGAAAAATTCACCTCTATTGGTAAACCTAACAACATACAAACCCCTTTAACATTCTCTATGGCAGAGGTGATATGTGGACTCCTGCAATGTAGTAGTGCCAAAGCCCCTGGCCCAGACGGAGCCCCCATAGACTTCTTTTTTGATAACTCAGATCTTTGGGTACCTTTGTTGACGAATGTGTTTAATGCAAATGTGGTAGTTGGGCCACCGGACTCATGGAAAAAGACAGTCATTCGTTCTATATACAAAAAGGGTGATAAATCATTACCTAAAATGTATAGGCCCACCTCTCTTTTGGACAGCACAGTTAAGCTGATGGGCCGTCTATTATTAAATAGATTAGAAAACTGGGCCACTGAAAAAAATATTTTAATACCGGCATAATACGGCTTTAAGAAAGGGAAAGGGACCCTGGACCAATGCTTAAACCTGAACTTGATTGAAGCTAAGTATACCCTAGCTAAAGTAGGCAAAATGTATATGGCATTTAAGGATCTCTCGGCAGCGTTCGATTGTGTCTCACATCATAAGCTGTGGAGAATTATGAAAGAAATGGGTGTAGATGAGACTATCATATTTTCCACACGACAATTGTATTCCCAATCATCGGCGTGTGTACGGTACGGTAGTCGGGGGGAATGCACAAGATGGTTCTCTATTCTTAGGGGAGTCAGGCAGGGCTGTGTCCTGGCCCCTTTTCTGTTTTCTGTTTACACAAACAGTGTTGAATCTGCATTGGCAAATTCTACAACAGATGTCCCTATGGTAAATAAAATGCATATATCCATACTGTTATACGCAGATGATGCAGTATTCATTGCAAAGACTGGGGTAGCACTGCTAAAAAGTATTGATGAGTATGTCCTCTTTATGGCTTCATTGGACCTTCTGGTCAATGAATCAAAAACCTATATTCTGATTACAGGGAAACGGACCAAAAAATCTTCTTTTCATATTGCTGGCCGTAGAATTGAAACTACCCAAACCTTTTTATATTTGGGTGTTTAATTCAATAGTTTGGCCTCATGGACCAATAAGGTAGTTAACAGAGGTAATATGTTAGAAAGAAGAATTCTGGCCATATTTTCTTTTATGAAAAGGTTAGGTTCTAAGCCATTGGAGGCAATTCAAAAGATCTACGCAGCACAAGCAATTTCAGTAGCCACATATGGGGCAGGGATTTGGGGAATGGCAAATGTTGATGCCTTGCAAAGCATAGAATACTCCTTTTTTTTAAACTTCTAGCTCTCCCTAATAGCTGTTCTAATTTTAATTTTCATAAAGAGCTGAATGCACCTTCTATATTTCAGATTTTGCCCGCCTTGCCATGGTCTTATTATGGCATTCAATATGGAGAAGGGAAACTGTGGCCTTCATACAAAACATTATTAGGGATTGTCTAACCCTTGATCAATATGTTAAAGACACATTAACTGCTTTGGGACTGCAATCCCTGTATAGGGACCCAGTTAATTGTCAAAAGATCTCTAAAGTTGAAATGAAAAACCTCTTCTTCACAAAAGGTGGAACGATAGGCACAAAAGCAATCGTAATAAACTTATGGCAATATCATATTCAGGGTTACCCTCCATTCCCATTGATTCAAATTCCTACGTAGCATTTGTCACTAATATCAACATCATTTTATATTGGTGAGATTCCGGTTAAACCTTATTCCGTGTATGATAGGCTACCCTACGGCAACCTATTCACCAAACGAATTGCCAGTTTGTCCGTGTGATGGAATCTCCCCACAATCCATTTTACACTTTATTTTTTTCTGTAAATTTTATTTGTCACACCACAAAAAGTACATTTTTCCTCTCATGCGGAAACACAAATTTACACAATGTCGCTCTCCCTTTGTATTTTTTACAAATGCTGTCTGATCATCTTGTGTGCCATTGCCTTGCATCTTATCTCTGTTTGTCAATAACGACCAGGAGATTAAATGATTTTTAATAATAATATTTATAAATTTAACTGATTATATATCTTAACATTTTGAGGTTATTTTATATGGAGCCATGTATATTACATTATGATTTGGGATTATTCTGGAGGTCTTTCATGGATGGTTTTAGCTCTTAAACAAGTGTGTTTTTATCCCCTTTATCATTGTCGTTTGTGCACAATCTATTATATGTAAATTTTGAGTAGATATGTTTTGTAAAATATAACTAAACGCCCTGATATTTTGTGAGAATGCACTTTATGATGTAATGTACTTTGATGATCTTATTTTAAGATCGAATAAAATTTATTTGACTGACTGACTGGCATTGACAAAGCCAATAGGACTTTGGTATATGAAGTCTTGGGTATGTATGGGATAACATATCCTGTGCCATACATTATAAGCATATTCCAAGTCATCACAGAGTTCCAAGATGATACAGAGGAATGAGGTCAAAGACATAGGGTCTTATTTAGAACTTGGCGTACAGGTTACATATCCCGTCCACTGAAATATAAACCCCATTATATCCTATGAGATTTATATTTTGGCGGACAGGATAACCGTCACAGTTGTGACGGAGTAACCCATCCGCCAAGATCTAAATCAGGCTTATAGTTCTTTTATGAGGTAATTGAACTGCAAAGTGACTTATTATAGTCTTATAATGTACAGCATGGGGTAATTAATTCCTTACCTGTTCATACCATCACCCTTCCCACAAACTGCTTAAATCCTTTGTGTCCAGCTTGGTGTCTTGCTCTTTAATGTTCATTGCAGACAAGGAGAATAAAAGCAGAATCTGTACTGTGAAATTAAACATACCAAAAAGTCAGTATTTTATTTTAAAAAAACTATGGGGGTCATTAGCATGGCGGGTGGACTACGTCCGCCCGCCATACCCCGGGAAATGGGACCACCCGCAATGCATGCGGCGGTCCCGCACATGCCATTAGGATGCGCCCGCCACACTGGCGGGCGCATCCCGCATTTCTGACATTGAGGCGGGCGGTGCTGAAACCACCGCCCGCCGCAATGCCAAAAATGCAAGTTGTGCTTTTCAATGCACAACGTGACAGGCACTGCGCGGTGCCTGCCATGTTGTACATTGAAATGGAGGGGGGTACCATAGGTACCCCCATGTGCACCCCCCACCCCCCAGAATCCCTGGGGGCCCGCTACGGGCCCCCAATGTAGAAGACCGTATGCCTTTCCGTGGCGACGTTGCCGCCGCGGAAAGGCATAACCCCGCATGCATCATAATATGGATGGCGGTGTCTACCAGACACCGCCACCATATTAACTGCTTTTCTGCCCGGTCGACTCATCGACCGGGCGGAAAACCGGCGGACGGTCTTTCCGGGAGGAATATGTCGGGCAGATCGCCACCGCCATGCGGGCGGTGGCGATCCGCCCGACATGCTAATGACCCCCTATATTAGGATCAGTTTAATGTAAATCAGGTTAACAAATGCTGCTGCTCTGGTTGTGTCAAAACATGGAGATTCTATCTTTCCTGCAATGACCTATAGCGTGGAAAATAAAATAAACATGTTGAAATAAATATCTCCTTTCTGCTGAGCATGATTTTTTTTAAAGAAAATATATCAAAAGAAGGAAAAGCAAGTTCATGCTTTCCTTGTTTAAACTGTGACTTTAATTATGCTCTGTGACCTGCTTTTCACTCTTGCTGCTGGCTTTAGTACCAGGTATCACAATGTCAGGACTCAACTGTGATATCTTATTACAGTTGAGCAGCTATAATTTCAGCTACAGCTGACTAGAGATGTCACAACTCTCAATATTAAGGAAATTAGAGACAGGCTTTTAGAAAAGGATTACAGGCTCCAATGTAATACAAAGGCATTGAGGCCTATTGGCAGACTGAATTTTGTCATACATTTAGTAGTGCTAAAATAGCACTATGAGTGTGCTACAGAAAACCTACGCATGGAGATTCTTCCTCCTCCTCTCCTATTTATTAAAGAGATCTTCAGCCTGATTGCACAGTTTTAGCACATACTTATTACAAATTGGGAGAGGCCTTTGGATGGGTGGGGCAGATTATGGGAGGGACAAAGACCCATCCACAAAAGAGAAAGCCCATTTCTATTCACAAATTGAACTTCTAAAGTTACTACAGCCAAAAGGGTGAGGCCTGGGTGAAATTTAAATTATGCCAGTGTAATTGAGGCATATCTCTTTTTCTCTTTGTTAGACAAAATTTGGGTAATTTTGCACTATTTGCGATAAACATTTACAGCGCACGCAGCAATCACAATAAAAATTTACAGCAAACGCACAAAAACAACAGGACAGGAGCAGCTGTAGTTTGCACTGCTTATGCTTTTTGGTATTATTTTCTGAGTCTTAAATGAGTCCTGCATCAAAAATTGATGCAAGATGCAGTTCATGCAGAATAAAGTGTGAAATGTTGGATTTGAATTACGAAAATGTTGAATTTCACATAATCAAATGTCATTTGTTGTGAAATTTCATGTAATTACGTGAAAGCAAATTACACACATTTCACACACCCCTAAAAATGACCCAAAATAGTCGTAAATGTACTCCAGTTCAGCCTTGAAGTAAGTCCTACACAACACATGGTCAAATCCTGGTATTGCAACATCCTCCCATGCAAATCAAAGAAGCCAACAAATACCTATAGAAATGTAGAAGTAAATAAAGCCATTTTATTTCTTTGATTAACCTCTTCGATGCTCATGACGGAATGGTTCCGTCATGAGCATCGGTGCCTCTGTGCTCATGACGGAACCATTCCGTCATGAGGCCAGAGGCACGAAATCCCTCTGCTGCAGACAGCAGAGGGATTTCCTTTCTCTCCCACAGCCTCAAGAGCTGGGGAAGAGCTTCCCCAGCTCCTGAGGCCCCCTCCCTTTCAGTGAAATGAAGATCAGCGCGCACGTCGCGCTGACTTCATTTCACTGAAACAAACTAAAATGAGCCTTTAGGCTCATTTCAGTTTCACTTTCTACGTGCTCAGGGGGCTATCTCAGCCCCCTGAGCACGTAGAAAGACGGGAGAGGTATCATTGGAAAGGGAGAATCTCCCTTTCCAATGGTACCCATCCCCAGTGGATCCCTGCTTGGGGATCGCCCCAGGAGGGCGATCCCTAAGCAGAGATCCACCCACTAAGGCACCAGGGAGGGGAGCGGCCCCTTGGGCAAGGGCTTTTGCTCCCCCAAACAAATTGCCAATGTTCAGTCTTTCTGCCCCCCTGGGGGGCAGATGGGAGCAGTAGCCCCCAATCTGCACCCCCGGGGGGGCAGAAAGCCCACTAGACACCAGGGATTTTTATTTGGTGCATTTTTTTAGGGTGGGGGCTGCCCGAAACGGGCACGCCAATGCCCCCACCCCCCCCAGCCACCATTACAGCCTTTCTGCCCCCCCTGGGAGGCAGATGGGGGCAGTAGCCCCCAATCTGCTGCCCCGGGGGGGCAGAAAGCCCACTAAACGCCAGGGATTTATTTTTTGTGTCATTTATTTTTTAGGGTGGGGGCTGCCCGAAATGGGCACGCTAATGCCCCCCCCCCACCATTACTGCCTTTCTGCCCCCCCTGGGAGGCAGATGGGGGCAGTAGCCCCCAATCTGCCACCCCGGGGGGGCAGAAAGCCCACTAAACGCCAGAGATTTATTTTTGTGTCATTTATTTTTTAAGGTGGGGGCTGCCCGAAATGGGCACGCCAATGCCCCCACCCCACCACCACCATTACAGCCTTTCTGCCCCCCCGGGGGGGCCGAAAGCCCACTAAACACCAGGGATTTTTTTGGACGCATTTTTTTTAGGGTGGGGGCTGCCCGAAATGGGCACGCTAATGCCCCCACCCCCTGTCACCATTACAGCATTTCTGCCCCTCCGGTGGGGCAGAAAGCCCACTAAACACCAGGGATTTTTTTTGGCGTGTTTTTTTTTGGGTGGGGGCTGCTTGAAACGGGCACGCCAATGCCCCCACCCCCCCGCCACCATTACAGCCTTTCTGCCCCCCCGGTGGGGCAGAAAGCCCACTAAACACCAGGGATTTTTTTTTGTGCAATGTTTTTTAGGGTGTGGGCTGCCCAAAACGGGCACGCCAATGCCCCCACCCCGCCACCACCATTACAGCCTTTCTGCCCCCCCCTGGGAGGCAGATGGGGGCAGTAGCCCCCAATCTGCCCCCTGGGGGGCAGAAAGCCCACTAAACACCAGGGATTTTTTTGTGCAATTTTTTTTAGGGTGGGGGCTGCCCAAAATGGGAACGCCAATGCCCCCATGCCCTTGCCACCATAACAGTCTTTCTGCCCCCTGGGGGTAGATGGGGGCAGTATCCCCAATCTGCCCCCCGGGGCAGCAGAAAGCCCACTTGACGCCAGGGATTTTTTTGCGCATTTGTTTTTAGGGTCGGGGCTGCCCGAAGTGGGCACGCCAATGCCCACATCCCCGCCACCATTACAGCCTTTCTGCTCCCCTGGTCTCCCGATAAAAATGGTACCTCACACGCGTGGGTGGGGCAAGTACCCGCGACAGGCAAGGGCCCAAAACCTAGTGAGGCGACATCAAAATTACCTATCACAAACCAACCTGGTTTCAAGGGGGTCCCATGAGTTGTTGGCCCGGGTTCGGCGGCCAGCTAGGAAACCTACCAAACCCACACATTTCTGAAAACTAGACACCCGGGGAATTCCAGGGAGGTATGGCTTGCGTGGATCCCCCAACGTTTTCTTACCCAGAATCCCACAGAAACCTGAAATTTTGCTGCAAAAATCACTTTTTTCACACATTTTTGTGTGGGAAAGTTGTGGCATCACCGGGCTGAAACAAATTTCCTACCACCCAGTGTTCCCCCAGGTCTCCCGATAAAAACGATGCATCACTCGGGTGGGAGGCCCAAGTACCCGCGACAGGCAAGGGCCCAAAACGTATTGTGATAGGCATGTGTGTGTGGGTTTGCTAGGTTTCCCTAGGTGGCCGCCGAGCCCCGGGCCAAAAAGTCATGGGACCCCCCTTGCAAAACCAGGTCGTTTTCTGATAGGCAATTTTGATGTCGCCTCAATAAGTTTTGGGCCCTTGCCTGTCGCGCGTACTTGGGCCTCTCACCCGAGTGAGGCACCATTTTTATCAGGAGACCTGGGGGAACGCTGGGTGGTAGGAAATTTGTGTCATCCCGGTGATGCCACAACTTTCCCACACAAAAATGTGTGAAAAAAGTGATTTTTTCAGCAAAACTTCAGGTTTGCAGGGGATTCTGGGTAGAAAACGTTGGTGGATCCACGCAAGCCATACCTCCCTGGAATCCCCGGGTGTCTACTTTTCAGAAATGTTTGGGTTTGCCAGGTTTCCCTAGGTGGCCGCCGAGCCCGGGCCAAAAGTCATGGGACCCCCCTTGCAAAACCAGGTCGTTTTGTGATAGGCATTTTTGATGTCGCCTCAATACGTTTTGGGCCCTTGCCTGTCGCGGGTACTTGGGCCTCCCACCCGAGTGAGGCACCATTTTTATCGGGAGACCTGGGGCAATGCTGGGTGGTAGGAAATTTGTGTCAGCCCGGTGATGCCACAACTTTCCCACACAATAATGTGTGAAAAAAGTGGGGGATTCTGGGTAAGAAAACATTGGGGGATCCACGCAAGCCATACCTCCCTGGAATCTCCCGTGTATCTACTTTTCAGAAATGTGTGGGTTTGGTAGGTTTCCCTAGGTGCCGGCAGAGCTAGGGTTAAAAAACTACAGCTAGGCACTTTGCCAAAAAAGGGTCATTTTTCACAGTGAAATTGGGGTGTGTCCACGTTGCGTTTTGCGTCATTTCCTGTCGCGGGCACTAGGCCTACCCACACAAGTGAGATGCCATTTTTCTCAGAAGACTTTGGGGAACGCGGGGTGGGTGGAATTTTGTGGATCCATGCAGATTCCAGAATTTTCCACCACAGAAAAGTGAGGAAAATGTGTTTTTTTTGACAATTGTTTAGGTTTGCAAGGGATTCTGGGTAACAGAACCTAGTGAGAGCCAGTCAAGTCACCCCATCCTGGATTACCCTGGGTGTCTAGTTTTCAAAAATGTATAGGTTTGCTAGGTTTCCCTAGGTGCCGGCAGAGCTACGGTTCAAAAACTACAGCTAAGCACTTTTCAAAAAAAGGGTCATTTTTCACTGTGAAAATGTGGTGTGTCCACATTGTGTTTTGCGGTGTTTCCTGTCGCGGGCACTAGGCCTACCCACACAAGTGAGGTACCATTTTTCTTGGAAGACTTTGGGGAATGCGGGGTGGGTGGAATTTTGTGGATCCACGCAGATTCCAGAACTTTCCACCACAGAAAAGTGAGGAAAATGTGTTTTTTTTGACAATTGTTTAGGGTTGCAAGGGATTCTGGGTAACAGACCCTAGTGAGAGCCAGTCAAGTCACCCCATCCTGGATTCCCCTGCGTGTCTAGTTTTCAAAAATGTATAGGTTTGCTAGGTTTCCCTAGGTGCCGGCAGAGCTAGGGTTCAAAAACTACAGCTAAGCACTTTTCAAAAAAAGAGTCATTTTTTACTGTGAAAATGTGGTGTGTCCACATTGTGTTTTGCGCTGTTTCCTGTCGCGGGCACTAGGCCTACCCACACAAGTGAGGTACCATTTTTCTCGGAAGACTTTGGGGAATGCGGGGTGGGTGGAATTTTGTGGATCCACGCAGATTCCAGAACTTTCCACCACAGAAAAGTGAGGAAAATGTGTTTTTTTACAATTGTTTAGGTTTGCAAGGGATTCTGGGTAACAGAACCTAGGGAGAGCCAGTCAAGTCACCCCATCCTGGATTCCCCTGGGTGTCTCGATTTCAAAAATGTATAGGTTTGCTAGGTTTCCCTAGGTGCCGGCAGAGCTAGGGTTCAAAAACTGCAGCTAAGCACTTTTCAAAAAAATTGTCATTTTTCACTGTGAAAATGTGGTGTGTCCACGTTGTGTTTTGCGCTGTTTCCTGTCGCGGGCACTGGGCCTACCCACACAAGTGAGGTACTAGGTTTGCAAAGGATTCTGGGTAACAGAACCTAGTGAGAGCCAGCCAAGTCACCCCATCCTGGATTCCCCTGGGTGTCTAGATTTCAAAAATGTATAGGTTTGCTAGGTTTCCCTAGGTGCCGGCAGAGCTAGGGTTCAAAAACTACAGCTAAGCACTTTTCAAAAAAAGGGTCATTTTTCACTGTGAAAATGTGGTGTGTCCACGTTGTGTTTTGCGCTGTTTCCTGTCGCGGGCACTAGGCCTACCCACACAAGTGAGGTACCATTTTTCTCGGAAGACTTTGGGGAATGCGGGGTGGGTGGAATTTTGTGGATCCACGCAGATTCCAGAACTTTCCACCACAGAAAAGTGAGGAAAATGTGGGTTTTTTTACAATTGTTTAGGTTTGCAAGGGATTCTGGGTAACAGAACCTAGTGAGAGCCAGTCAAGTCACCCCATCCTGAATTCCCCTGGGTGTCTAGATTTCAAAAATGTATAGGTTTGCTAGGTTTCCCTAGGAGCCGGCAGAGCTAGGGTTCAAAAACTACAGCTAGGCACTTTGCAAAAAAGGGGTAATTTTTCATTGTGAAAATGTGGTGTGTCCACGTTGCGTTTTGGGCCTTTTCCTGTCACGGGCACTAGGCCTACCCACACAAGTGAGGTACCGTTTTTCTCGAAAGACTTTGGGGAACGCGGGGTGGGTGGAATTTTGTGGATCCATGCAGATTCCAGAACTTTCCACCACAGAAAAGTGAGGAAAATTTGTTTTTTCTGACAATATTTTAGGTTTGCAAGGGATTCTGGGTAACAGAACCAGGTGAGAGCCAGTCAAGTCACCCCATCCTGGATTCCCCTGGGTGTCTAGTTTTCAAAAATGTATAGGTTTGCTAGGTTTCTCTAGGTGCCGGCAGAGCTAGGGTTCAAAAACTACAGCTAGGCACTTTGCAAAAAAAGGGTCATTTTTCACTATGAAAATGTGGTGTGTCCACGTTGCGTTTTGGGCCGTTTCCTATCGCAGGCACTAGGCCTACCCACACAAGTGAGGTACCATTTTTATCGGGAGACTTAGGGTAACACAAAATTGTAGAGCAACTGTTATTATCTATTGACTTTTGATGCATTTCTGCCTTCCAAATGAAAGACAATGTGTAAAAAGAAGTCATTTTGAAAAATGTCCTATAATTCTCATGCTAGTATGGGTACTCCCAATTTCGGAAATGTGCAAATATCTACTATTTCTAAACTCTATATTTTGTTCCCATTTCAGAAATACATAGGTGTCTTTCATACCGATTTTTCCATGTATAAATGTTCCCAGAATAATTGCTATATACCCGGTACATAATAAAAAACGATTGCAAGACGCTGCTCAGTTATTGGCTCTGGGTTCGTCGGGTTCTTGGTGAACCTACAAGTCCTATATATCGCCACAACCAGAAAGGTCCAGCGGATGTAACGGTATATTGCTTTCAAATATCTGTCATAATTCGAAGAAGTTACAGGTGAAAACGTTGACACAAATGGCTGATTTTTTCAACTAATTTTCCATTTTTCCTATATTTAACTGTTTGTTTCTATAAAGAAAACTTGAAGGATCTACACAAATGACCCCTTGCTCAATTCAGAATTTTGTCTACTTTCCAGAAATGTATGGCTTTCCAGGATCCATTATTGCTTTCATACCCATTTCTACCATTAACTGGAAGGAGGTTGAAAGCACAAAAATAGCAAAAATAGACTATGTTCCAGAAAAATGCCAAAACTGTGTAAAAATGTTGGTTTTCTGACAAAAGTCTGCTTGTCCCTGAAAGCTGGGAAGATGGTGATTTCAGCACCACAACCCCTTTTTGATGCCATTTGCAGGGAAAAAACCAGATGCTTTCATCTGTAGCCCTTTTTTCGCATTTTTTCCCAAAAAACCAAAATTTAGCTGTATTTTGGCTAATTTCTGGGTTCCCTCCAGGGGAATCCACAAACCCTGGGTACCTTTAGAATCCCCATGATGTTGGAAAAAAAGGACGGAAATTTGGCGTGGATACGTTATGTGGTCAAAAAGTTACAGGGGCCTAAGCACAAACTACCCCAAATAGCCAAAAAAAGGCTTAGCACAGGAGGGGAAAAGGCCTAGCAGCGAAGGGGTTAATGTCAAAATAACTTAGTGAATTTATTTTTTAAATCCTGTGTCAAGTAATTTTTTTTTTAGTGTTCCCTATCTTGGTAATTTTGTTATTGTAAATTCCCTGTATAATTTTATATTTAGTTTAGTTTTTTTTAATTTTCTTCTACATAAAATAAAATGGGGTTTAATGTTTGAACAAGAGCGTTTTTGTTTTCATGTTTCAAAATTTTGCTTTGAAGGAAATGCTATAGATTTAAATAACAAGAATTGCAACACACACCCAGTAATGAAAGGAGTGAGGGTTCTTGTTGGAAATGGCCCTTTGTGCAGGGTTATCCCTTAACTTTTTGCTTCTTCCTCCTTTGTTTTTCCTGACCTGTGGTTGTTGGCTATAGAACTCTGGGCATTTTACCACTGCTGATCAGTGCTAAAGTGCATATGTTCTCTGTCTAAATTGTTATGGTGATTGGTTATCCATGATTGGCATATTTGTCTTACCAGTAGGTCCCTAGTAAAATGCACTGAGTGTGCCAGGGCTGGTAATTCAAATGCTACTAGTGGGCTTGCAGCACTGATTGTGCCACCCACATAAGTAGCCCTGAAAAGATGTCTCAAGCCTGCCACCGCAGTGCCTGCATGCAGTTTGTTAACTGCCATGTCGACCTGGCCAGTGTACCCACTTGCCAAGCCTTACCCTTCCCTTTTCTTACACATAGGACACCCCTATGGTAGGCCCAAGGTACCCCCCTGGGCAGGGTGCAGTGTATGTGAAAGGTAGGACATGTACTAGTGTGTGTAACATGTCCTGATAGTGAAATACTGCCAATTTCGTTTTTCACTATTGAAAGGCTATCTTGCCAATAGGACAGAATGGGGAACGCTGTGTAACATATTACCAGCATATCTTCCCATAGGAGTGAGATAGAAAATTGGAGTCTGGTATCCCTGAACTCAGAATTTAATAACACATCTTTTAGTAAAGATGGTTTTTAAATACTGTGTTTGGAAATAGCACTTTTAGAAAGTGGCTATTTTCTTGTTCAACCTTTCTGTGTGCCTCTGCCTGTTTGTGGATTGACTGTCTGGTTTGAGAGTGACAGGGGCTGGGGTGGCTCCAGGAGTCTGGGTGAGTCAGCACTAGGCTGAATAGAGCGAGCTGCATTTGGAGTGGTGGGAGGAGTAGCACCTGGGCCTGAATAGGGCTGTGCCTGCCTTCCACAATGCTGGCTCCACCTCCTGCGGTGTGTCTGAAGACCCTGGCCTACATTCACAAAAGAAGTTGTGCACTGGCAGAGTGCACCCAGAACTGGTTTGGACTGGGTCCAGGACCCCTCACACATAGAGAACAAAGACTTTTGGGGTATAAATGTAAGAGCTGAAACCCCTGAAAATTAGACTACTTCGTGATCAAGAGGAACCTCTGCCAAAGAAGAACAGCTGAAGAGACTGAGGAGAAGTCCTTGCCCTTGCTGTGTGTCTGGGGCTGGCCTGCAGTTTGCTGATTCAACTAAGGAGAGGACAAGGGACTTTGCTGTGTGCTGTGTTCCCCCTGCTTGCAAAAGGACTTTGCTGTGTGCTGTGTCCTGAAGAGAAAGTCTCCAAGGGCCTGAGAAGAGCTGGCCTCCTGTTGTGGGAACTCAGGAACATCAAAGTTCCCCTGCCGTCTCAGCGACGCTGTGTGCGTGTGCTTTCTGCAGCCTGAGACCTTTGTGGGACCTGTACTGTGACTGTGTGTCTAGAAACAGTCTTGTGCCCTTCTACGATCAGCAGCGTGACCAACGAAGTGCTGCGATCATCACCGCCGCCGGCCCGAGCCTTTTATTGCCAAAGAGATATCTGCGAGTTCATCTGCCCAAGATCAAGAAGCTGCGCCGGGAGCCGATCAGCTGTGAGGCGTTGCCTAGCAACCCAACTCTCCCTGCGAGGGACAGCCGCCGTCAACGAGAAGCCGCCAGCGGGACGCCAAGCTGCGAGGAGAGGAGAGAGAGACTGCACCCCCCAGGTAACGCTCGGACCAAGTCCAGTGAGCGTGCGTGTGTCGCCGCCCGGGGCGGGGTGCGTATTGTGAGAGACTCTCTTGGCCTCTTCCCCACTTCGCAGCGTGAGCCTCCGCTCGAGCAATCACCGTGGCCAGTACCTGCCACAAGAGGAGCGGTGGTACCGGGGCCGGAGTTTGAGCTTCCTTTTCACGTTAAAAGCATTTGGGGCATATTTTGGCAATCTCTGATCGCGACTCAGCCGCACGTGGCGAAGAGCCCATAACAAGCCCCATGAACCGGTGTTGAACTGTACTCTTGATCGTTTATTAAGTAATTAAACAGAGAAACAAGAACCTACAAGTGATTTCCGTACCATCTTGAAAAGTCAATTACAAGCATACGCATATGTTGGATTTCCGTCGATTTGGTCTTGCCTAAATTTAGATAAAAATAACTTTATTTTTAAAAACAACCTGTGTGGTGTCCATTTGTGGTTTTTCACTGTGTTACTGTGGGTGATGGTGCAAATACTTTACACATTGCCTTGGGGATAAGCCTGTCTGCTCGTGCCAAGCTACCAAGGGGGTGAGCAGGGGTTATCTACAGTGTGTTTCCCCTTTACCCTGACTAGAAGCAAGGGTCCTTATTTGGTCAAAGGTACCTACCTCTGCCAACTAGAGACCCCCATTTCTAACATTGGTGGGCAGCGGTGAGGATTTGAACTTGTATTTGTACTTGACCCACAGTGATTGGTGTACATCACTAGATTAGTGCAGACCACTACGCAACCACATACTGTGTTTTATTTTTGGTTCTATTTTTGATCTGATCCTTGAGTCATCCACGCATCATGTCTCAAAATGGTAAAGCAGCAAGTGAGAAGGCAGAATTTGAGTTTCACATTGAGGATTTGTATTCCTACAAAGTAGATCAACTCAAACAATTTTGCAAGGATTTGGGATATCCCATGAGGAGTAGCTCTAAGAAGGATGAGCTACAGAAGGCCCTAAAAGCCTGGTGGGATGCCAAAGGAGCTGAGGAGACAGAGAATGCAGAAGTGGATGAAGATGCGCACGGGGATGGGTTTAGGTCACAGGATTTGCCTGTGCCAAGAGCAGCCTCAAGGGCTGCCAGCAACCATTCCGCTAGAAGTTTTTCCCCAGAGGAGTTGGAGGAAAACCAAAGGGTTAGAGATCATGACTTAGAAGTCATGAGGCTCGAGATGGAAATATTGGAAATAGAGAACCAAAAGGCTGCAATGGAAGAAAAGAGATTGCTTGAGGAGAGCAAGAAGATTTATGCCTTGGAAGAATTGAAGTTGACCTTGGCACATGAGTTAAGAATGAGGGAGCTTGATTTGGAGCTCGAGAGGCTTGAGGCCATGAGTGTCTTAGCCAAGAAAGAGGAAAAGTGTTTAGCTCAGGAAGTGAGCTTTGCTGAGTTGGAGGTGGAGTCCAGCTCAGATGGTGGCAGCAAGATTGTGTTATCTAGTGCTGAGGGAGAAGTACACACACCCAGAGATGTGGCGCCTGACTTGAGGGAGGGGGTTAACATACACCAGGGGGTTCAGGTCTATGAGGTAGCTCCAGTGGTGTGCAGTGTCCCTGAAGTGGATTGGGCAACTGACACAGGGGATCATATTCCTAGTGGTGGGAGGGACACTCTACTGACTCTAGATGAGAGGTGCAGGATGAGGGGTTCCCCCATGGTAGAAGTCCTGGTGTGTGAGTGTGGAGACCACCCAGAAGAGTGTGGGTGGAGTGACAGAGACAGTCAGACACTGTCTTGCCAATCTCAGGAGAGTGGTGTGGGGTACTTGTGTGAGGCACTGGATGGTGAAGCAAAGGGTAGCTTGGTTAACAACTGTGGGGGGCTGTGTAATTCATTTGTTGGAGAGCATATTTTAAGTCCCTGTTTTCCATAGCTATGCCAACACCCGGTGGAGGGTGAGTTCTCTGATTCCAGGGAGCTTGCGTTGGAGGCAGACCTCTTGGTGGATTCCAGAGGGTCTGAAGAGGCATTTGGGAGTGATCCTAAAAGAAGTGGCTCAGGTATCTTCCAGACCTGTGTGGTGGGAGAGGTTCAGAGTAGCCCAGCTAGGTCCCAGTGTAGTGGGAGAGGTGTAGGGGCTCACGTCCTGTCTCGGTGGAGAAGGAGTGGTTGTGGGCTGTGTCCCAAGGTGCCCGAAACCCAGTCTCAGGGCCTGGAGGGTTCCCTAAGGGAACACCAGGTTGGGGGCCTAGGCTGTACTAGTAGGCCATTTGAGGGGGATCTCCTAGTGTCAGGAGAACCTGGAGCGTCTGTAAACGGAGCTCCAGCGGTTCTGGTGTCTGGCGGTGCCGCTCCTAAGTGGAGGGTGCAGAAGTCCAGATGGAGGGGTGAGAGGGGGAATGAGTCCCTAGTGGAAGAACCAGTGGGTCAGGGGCCAGCCATAAGGGCTGAGTCTCCTAGGCGTGACCATGGTGACACCACTTCTGTCCTGGGGGATCTTCGCGCACTGTCAGATGGACAGGGGTCGGGAGATTTGCGCCAGGCAGACTGTCACACAACACGTGAGTCATGTGTTACCCTCGGGGGGATACTGTGTGCATCCCCAAAAGCCCTGGCGTGCCAGGCAAGTGCTCAGCCACGGGGTTTAGCCCCTAGGTTGGGAGGGCAGGTTCAGGTTCTGTCTGACCTGGAGGGAAGGACATCTGTAAGCAGTGTCCTGACCGGTTTGTGTTCCAGGGGTACCACTCCAGATGGGAGGGTGCAGAACTCTGGAAGGGGGTGCAGAGGGAGGGAGTCCTCGCCTCTGACCCCGGTTCAACCTGAGGGTTTAGATCCTAGGTTGGGAGGCCAGTTGCAGGAGAGAAGTCCTGAACTGGTGGGAGAGTTGTGTCCTGAGGGTGCAGACCCTGGGCTGGTGGGCCAGTGTCAGGATGCCATACCTGACTTGGCAGGAGGGGAAGTGGAGAAAAGGTGCCAGACACCTGGGGCTACTGCCCCCCACTTTCTGATGCCACATAGGTTAGAGAGGCCTGACAGGCATGAGGCCTGGCTCTCATCACTGACAGCTGTCAGTGGCCACTGTGGCTGGTTGTCCTGGTGGACAGAGTTGCCCCTGGGAGGGGGGCTGGAGTCACACCCTGGGGGTGGTCTGGGCCACACCGCTGTGTTGGCCAGGTGGGTACTATCTACCAGTGCGGACACATCTGTGAGCAAAGTAAGGTTAGGCGCTGCACAGCTGGGGTCCCCAGGTGAGGAGAAGGGTCCCCCATGGTTTAGCTTAGTGGGCCCTGAGAGTATAGATAGAGGGATCCAACTGGGTTCAGGAAGGCGTAGAACAGGAATAGACCCCTGCTGTTCGGGCCAGGTTCCGTGTTCTATCGCCCCAAGCAGGGAATCCCATTGAGGTATCGATTGTTCTACCCTGGCTTTAGGCTGGAAGGGGGTTGTGTTGGAAATGGTCCTTTTTGCAGGGTTATCCCTAAACTTTTTGCTTCTTCCTCCTTTGTTTTTCCTGACCTGTGGTTGTTGGCTATAGAACTCTGGGCATTTTACCACTGCTGATCAGTGCTAAAGTGCATATGCTCTCTGTGTAAATTGTTATGGTGATTGGTTATCCATGATTGGCATATTTGTCTTACCAGTAGGTCCCTAGTAAAGTGCACTGAGTGTGCCAGGGCTGGTAATTCAAATGCTACTAGTGGGCTTGCAGCACTGATTGTGCCACCCACATAAGTAGCCCTGAAAAGATGTCTCAGGCCTGCCACCGCAGCGCCTGTGCGCAGTTTGTTAACTGCCATGTCGACCTGGCCAGTGTACCCACTTGCCAAGCCTTACCCTTCCCTTTTCTTACACATAGGACACCCCTATGGTAGGCCCAAGGTACCCCCCTGGGCAGGGTGCAGTGTATGTGAAAGGTAGGACATGCACTAGTGTGTGTAATATGTCCTGATAGTGAAATACTGCCAATTTCGTTTTTCACTATTGAAAGGCTATTTTGCCCATAGGACAGAATGGGGAATGCTGTGTAACATATTACCAGCATATCTTCCCATAGGAGTGAGATAGAAAATTGGAGTCTGGTATCCCTGAACTCAGAATTTAATAACACATCTTTTAGTAAAGATGGTTTTTAAATACTGTGTTTGGAAATAGCACTTTTAGAAAGTGGCTATTTTCTTGTCCAACCTTTCTGTGTGCCTCTGCCTGTTTGTGGATTGACTGTCTGGTTTGAGAGTGACAGGGGCTGGGGTGGCTCCAGGAGTCTGGGTGAGTCAGCACTAGGCTGAATAGAGCGATCTGCATTTGGAGTGGTGGGAGGAGTAGCACCTGGGCCTGAATAGGGCTGTGCCTGCCTTCCACAATGCTGGCTCCACCTCCTGCGGTGCGTCTGAAGACCATGGCCCACATTCACAAAAGAAGAAGTTGTGCACTGGCAGAGTGCACCCAGAACTGGTTTGCATTGGGTCCAGGACCCCTCACACATAGAGAACAAAGACTTTTGGGGTATAAATGTAAGAGCTGAAATCCCTGAAAATTAGACTACTTCGTGATCAAGAGGAACCTCTGCCAAAGAAGAACAGCTGAAGAGACTGAGGAGAAGTGCTGCCCTTGCTGTGTGTCTGGGGCTGGCCTGCAGTTTGCTGATTCAACTAAGGAGAGGACAAGGGACTTTGCTGTGTCCTCCCCCTGCTTGCAAAAGGACTTTGCTGTGTGCTGTGCCCTGAAGAGAAAGTCTCCAAGGGCCTGAGAAGAGCTGGCCTCCTGTTGTGGGGACTCAGGAACATCAAAGTTCCCCTGCCGTCTCAGCGACGCTGTGTGCGTGTGCTTTCTGCAGCCTGAGACCTTCGTGGGACCTGTACTGTGACTGTGTGTCTAGAAACAGTCTTGTGCCCTTCTATGACCAGCAGTGTGACCAACGAAGTGCTGCGATCATCACCACCACCGTCCCAGGCCGTCATCGACAAGGATCTGCGAGTATTCACCGCCGCCGGCCCAAGCCTTTTATTGCCAAAGAGATATCTGCAAGTTCATCTGCCCAAGATCCAGGAGCTGCGCCGGGAGCCAATCAGCTGCGAGGCGTCGCCTAGCAACCCGACTCCCCCTGCGAGGAACAGCCGCCGTCAACGAGAAGCCGCCCAGCGGGACGCCAAGCCGCGAGGAGAGGAGAGAGAGACTGCACCCCCCAGGTAACACTCGGACCATGTCCAGTGAGCATGCGTGTGTCGCCGCCCGGGGCGGGGTGCGTATTGTGAGAGACTCTCTCGGCCTCTTCCCCCCTTCACAGCGTGAGCCTCCGCTCGAGCAATCACCGTGGCCCGTACCTGCCACAAGAGGAGCGGTGGTACCGGGGCCGGAGTTTGAGCTTCCTTTTCACGTTAAAAGCATTTGGGGCATATTTTGGCAATCGCTGATCGCGAGTCAGCCGCACATCGCGAGGAGCCCGTAACAAGCACCGTGAACCGGTGTTGAACTGTACTCTTGATCGTTTATTAAGTAATTACACAGAGAAACAAGAACCTACAAGTGATTTCCGTACCATCTTGAAAAGTCAATTACAAGCATACGCATATGTTGGATTTCTGTCGTTTTGGTCTTGCCTAAATTTAGATAAAAATAACTTTATTTTTATAAACAACCTGTGTGGTGTCCATTTGTGGTGTTTCACTGTGTTACTGTGGGTGTTGGTGCAAATACTTTACACATTGCCTTGGGGATAAGCTTGTCTGCTCGTGCCAAGATACCAAGGGGGTGAACAGGGGTTATCTACAGTGTGTTTCCCCCTTACCCTGTCTAGAAGCAAGGGTCCTTATTTGGTCAAAGGTACCTACCTCTGCCAACTAGAGACCCCCATTTCTAACAGTTCTCAACTCCCTCCACCACCTATCTCTTGATGAAACACATTTTAATAGCAACCAATAACAAACAATCACACCCAGGAAGACCACATAAGAAATGAACTCACACACTGAACAAGTTTTGCTACATTCACTGTGGCAGGGAACATATTTGTAGGTTTGCCCCTGGTTTTGAGGAATAATTATTTAAGGAGGAGGGGACATAGAGTCTACAGGCAAAGGATCAACATTTTTGGGATGTCCAGTTAGGCTGCCATTGCCAGATACTGCTTCTTACCTGATGTGATAATGGACAGGTTTGCTAACTGGGAGAAGGAGCTTGATTCACCTTCAGCTGTCTCCCAGGCTATCCCAGCCTATGTCAAAATACTGGATGGACTCCATTTCATGGCCATTGGATCTTTCCAGAGGGTCACCTCTGACAATGTTGGCATCTTACAGGGAAGCCACACTTAATGCTTGCTTCAAATACTGAGATGCGACAACAGAAGAGTGGACCAGTTTATTGCCAAAGTTACTGGCAGGAAGGCAAAGGGTAACAAGGGGATTTGATATAGTGCTACCCATTCATTGGCAAGTCTATGGGAAAAGGTATAAAACAATATAATATAACAATTAAATTAATTACACATTGACTATAGTGCCAGCAGTGAAGTGTGAAAAAAGATGTACAGGTACCCTGTCACTATTAAAGGAAGATGTTTAAGGCTTTATTATGAGTTTGGTGGTCCTTGGACCGCCATACCGGTGGCAAGCTCTGTGGCGAGCTCGGCATTCCGACAGCCGTATTATGAGTTAGGCTGAATGGTTTTGTGTAGACCGCAGCTGAACTGCCAAGACTGCCAGCAGATGCCGACCGCCGGGTTTGCGGTTGGGGAAAGGCAGCTGCCTTAGGTGGTACAGGGGAGCTGCACCGCCGTCCATATTACGAGTCGCCTTTTCCACGAGCTTACTGTGGCGGTCTGACCGCCTGCTTCAAGACAGACACAAAGGATTTGGGGTCTGTACTCACCCCTTTCTTGTTCTTCCAGGCAGAGTACAATGTGTATCCCTTTCTTCAGGTCCCCCCTTCATAGCATGATCCTCACCCCAAGGATTACGACCCTGTGTGCGACGATCTACAGGTGAGTCCTTTTCATACCATATACCTATTGCCAGGACTGGTCAGGACGCTGGCAAAGGGTCGGCCCGCCAAACTCGTAATAAGGCCCTAAATCCAAATGTGAAAGAGAACACCTTTAATATGCCAGTGTGTACCATCCATCTGTTGTGTGGTGACAGTCTTGGCTTAGTTGAATTGCTAGGAGCAGCAGTTATTCTGGTGGCAGGTGGTGGTTGGGACAACAACATAGGTCTTTACTCAGATGAAAAGAAAATTATAAGTATAAAATGGTGCAACAATTAGGTTGCATTTGACTACCTTCATATGCCATTTGAAACCACACTGTAAAATACAGTGTTAGAGTTTAACCAAATGGGTGACATAAATGCTTAGTAGTATATTAGCTATATTGTTAGCATAAAGGCATACCAGTGGGGAAATGGGTTGCGTGGCAAGACCTGCCCTGTTTCACGTGGAAAGACTCCTGCCCCAGCTAAGCAATCTAATGTCCTCTTTTTTCAGACCCTATCCCCTTTTTAAGGGGGTCGAGACATGTAAGTCTACACTTTGGAGAACCTTTACACTCGGAGAGGAAGAATGGCCGAAAGCAGTAAAGTTACTCCAAAGTGTAGGAGTAAACTTATTAATGCCGATTTACTCATGTGTAACTTTACATTGGTGAATAGACCTCATTAAAGGGCATGGGGCAACAGACAGGAGCCATATAGATTGAAACACTTATAATATTTTTACACAAACATATATGGCGGTGCTCTTGTTTCTCTTATGACTCTTACAACAAAAGCACATTTTTGTGATGAAAAATACAAAACAAGCGCAATGCGTACAAATGGTTGTGCATCAGAATATTCTATGCAGATACATCGTCTGAAATTAACATTATGTCCTAAATTTGGTTTACAAAATTATTGTCTTATTGGGTGTAGATATTTTCTTATTAACTCCAGTGGTGCAATATGTTTGTAAACAAAATTTAGGAGAAACTATTTTTGTTAGGCGATATTCTGGAATCATAGCTCACAGATATACTGATAATAATGGTTTAAAAATGTGTAAACAGGTATGTTGTCTCTGCCACAGATCATTTACCATGCATGATCTTTACTACACAGTTTTTAACAAGCAGGTAAATGCCACACACCCTATTAAATATATATGAATAAATGCATTAGGCGGGTAGGGGTAATGGGTAGTAAATGTTTTACTAAGGTATACAGATGGGTAGGGTAAGAGGTAATAAGAGTTTGTTAGGTTTAAGTGATGGGCAGGGTTAATGAGTGTTTTTATGGTTTAGGGGTATATTGGAACGGTTCATATATATATATATATATATATATATATATATATATATATATACACATATATATATATATATATATATTCACTGAAAAACCATAGGTTTTAGGGAAAGTTATAGTTAGTTGGACATTGCACTCGTACAAAACCCGTGAAATTCCCCCGTTATAGTTAGTTCAGCTAACTATAACTCGCGCTCCACAATGCACTGCTGATGACGTCACATATTACATCACTCATGACATGGTCAGTGACATCACTGATGACATCACTGATGACATCATCCAGTGATTGTGTGTTTCTGTAAAGTTTAAATATGTTTAATATATATATAGGGAAAGGCGTATTGAAGAATGAGTGGGTGTATAAGCGTCTGAATGGATGATTTAGTAGGTGCGTGACTGAGTCTATAAGTGAGTGATTAAACGTATCTTACTGGATGCATGGGTGAGTGACTAAACTGTGTGAATGTCTGTATCCGTCTGTCTGTTGTTGTGTAAGCAGCTGCATGGGTTTCTGACTAGCTAAATGAGTGTCTATATGGGTTATGGATTGGTTCTCTGAGTATCTGTATGGGTGCCTCAGTGTTTGTGTGGGTGGGGTGTGTGTGACTCTGTGCATAGATGTGTGAGTGGGTGATTCACTGGGTGCATGGTTTCAAGAGTGCGTCTGTGATGGACTGTATGGGTGGGTGAGTGTGTGTATGGGTGTGTTAGTGATTGAATGTATATCTCAGTGGTACATGTGTGAGTAACTACATATGTGAAAGGCAGTATATATGTGTGTTGGAGTATATAAATGGCTATAAGTGAGAGTGTGTGATTGTGAGAGTGGCTATATGGATGAGTGTGTGCTTGCATCAGTGATTGCATAGGAGCGTAAGAATGTGCTAGTATTTTTATGAGTAAGTGAGCTAGTGTGTATAACTGTATAGGTGAGTAAATGGGAGTGTGATTAATTATTAGCATGACTGACTAGGTGTGTGAGTACCTCTATGGATGAGTTGCGTTGTGTGAGTGTTTATATAGGTGTATGAGTGCATATGATAGTCCTGTACTGAGTGACTGTAAGTATGAGTGACTGTACGGGTGAGTGAGTAGATGTGTGTGTGTAGACCTAAGAATCAGTGAGTGGGTATGTACTTATTGGTATTGGAGTGTGTATGGTTTTGAGAATGGCAGTCTGTAATTTAGAGTGGGTGTATCAAAAGTTATATTAGGGTGTGAGAAGATGCATTAAATTCTCACATGGATGATGTCATCAGTGATGTCATTTGAGATGTCATCAGTGATGTCATCAGTGATGTCACTGACCATGTCATGAGTGATGTAATATGTGACGTCATCAGCAGTGCATTGCGGGCGCGAGTTATAGTTAGCTGAACTAACTATAACAGGGGAATTTCACGGGTTTTGTACGAGTGCAATGTCCAACTAACTATAACTGTCCCTAAAACCTATGGTTTTTTCAGTGAATTTCAAAGGTTTTTTAAATGCTAATTTCTAACTATAATGTGTCTGAAACCTATGGTTTTTTCAGTGAATTTCAAAGGTTTTTTAAATGCTAATTTCTAACTATAACGTGCCTGAAACCTATGGTTTTTTCAGTGAATTTCAAAGGTTTTTTAAATGCTAATTTCTAACTATAACGTGCCTGAAACATATGGTTTTTTCAGTGAATTTCAAAGGTTTTTTAAATGCTAATTCCTAACTATAACAAGCCTGAAACCTATGGTTTTTTCAGTGAATTTCAAAGGTTTTTTAAATGCTAATTCCTAACTATAACATGTCTGAAACCTATAGTTTTTTTCAGTGAATTTCAAAAGTTTTGTAAATGACAATTTTTAAATGTATTAATTGTTATATTTATTTTTTTTATACTGATTTACTACATTTTTTAAACTATTTATTTTTAGATGTTTTATTTTTTAAATTACATTGTAATTACATTATACATTACATTACAAAATATACTTTCTCAGAATGAATTACTTTAGTTTAAATACTTTGCAAATAGGCAATAGACTTTTAAGTACAGTAGTTACAGTTGTTGCAATGGGCAACACAATTTCAAACACAATGCAACATTGAGCTCAATGTGAATTTCTAGCTAAATGCAATTAGTTACTTTATGGATTACTTTTCTAACCACAGGACTGGATCCTAGATTCAGTCCTGGGACATCTCCTGTAAACAGTTGAGTAAAAGTGTTTTGGTTACAGTAGTGATTTTTAAGGAATATTATTGTATTTTAAAAGTTGACACTTAGAAACTTTTTCACATAGAATCACCAATGTTATCCTATGGGAGGAAATTCACTTAGCAGGTAAGTAGTGTTATCGTTACTTTTTCTTACTCAGTGGTGGATCCTGGATCCAGCACTGGTGCATCTCCTGTAAACAGTTGAAAGAATGCGTTTAAGTCATACAGGCGATTTTTAAGGAATATTTGTAGTTTGTGAAAATCAACACTTTGAAACTTTTCTGCTGAAAACCAGACAATGGATTCCTACGGAAGGAAATATAAGTTACTGGTAGGTACAGTTAAAATTACTTTTCAGGATCAGTACTGGGCTGAAAGATGCAGCACTGAGGTCTCTCCTGATAACAGGTGAGTAAATCAGAATTCGTATTTTGGCTGATTTTAGAGGAATATTTGTATGTTTCAAAAATCGACACTTAGAAACTTTTTCAGCAAAAAGCAGGCAATGATATCCTATGGAAGGAAATTCAAGTTACTGGTAAGTACGGTTAAAATTACTTTTCAGGATCAGTACTGGGCTGAAAGATGCAGCACTGAGGTCTCTCCTGATAACAGGTGAGTAAATCGGAATTCGTATTTCGGCTGATTTTAGAGGAATATTATAAAGTTTCAAAACACCACACTTAGAAGAATTTCCAAGTGAAACCAGTCAATGATATCCTATGGAAGGAAATTCAAGTTACTGGTAAGTACGGTTAAAATTACTTTTCAGGATCAGTACTGGGCTGAAAGATGCAGGACTGAGGTCTCTCCTGATAACAGGTGAGTAAATCGGAATTCGTAGTTCGGCTGATTTTAGAGGAATATTTGCACAATGGTGAAGGGAGGGGCGGGGCCTGAGGTGACATCTGTGCAAACGCGCCCCGTGGCGCGTTTTAAGTTGGGGGATTAAGTCCCCTTGAATCATGAGGGTCCCTGGGGTCCAACTAGCCCACCCTGTACCTCCAGTATGCGCCAGGGAGCTGCGTTGCAGAGAGGTGTTCAGAGGCCACGCCTCTTTTGCACCTCTCTGCAACGCAGCTCTGTGGCGCTTTCTGGACGTACCTGGTGGGCTAGTTCGCCCCAGGGACCCTCAGGATTGAAGGGATTTCATTCCCCATCTCAAAATGCGCCACGGAGCCTGTTTGCACACATGTCACCTGAAGCCCGCCCTCCCTTCACCACTGTGCAAACGTGCCCCGTGGCGCGTTTTAAGTTGGGGGATTAAGTCCCTTGAATACTGAGGGTCCCTGGAGTCCAACTAGCCCACCATGTACCTCCAAAAAGTGCCACAGAGCTGCGTTGCAGAGAGGTGTAAAAGGGGCGTGGCCTCTGTACACCTCTCTGCAACGCAGCCCCTGGCACATACCGGAGGTTCCTGGTGGGCTAGTTGGCCTCAGGGACCCCCAGTATTCAAGGGGAATTACTCCCCTTCTTAAAACGCGCCAGGGGGCGCGTTTGCAGACTGCTGCAGGGAGGGGCGGGGCCTCGGCACGATGCCGGTCTTTTTTTTTTCTGCCCAGGGGTCCTTGTGGGACCCCTGAGCAGACCTAAGTGTCAGGGTGTTTCTACCCTGCCCTCTTTGTGCGTTTTGCGCACTTGTTTCTTGTGTTTTTTTTTCAATCAGTGGGATCCGCGCACCCTAAGCCATCCCGCCGATTTTGAAAAAAAATGCTTTTTCTGCCCAGGGGTCCTTGTGGGACCCCTGAGCAGACATAGGGGTCAGGTGTTTCTACCCTGCCCCCTTTGTGCGTTTTGCGCACTTGTTTTTGTGCCTCGGTTCTACCGAGGGACAAAATGGCTGCCAACACTTCCTGGTTTGGAGTGTTGACAGCCAGCTGACAGCCAATTAGCATGCAGCTCGTGATCGGGACGGTGCGCGCAGGGTGCGCTGAGGGTACGCGGACCCTACTCGGCCATAGATATATATGTGACTTTACTTTTGATTTTCTCAGGAACTACTGAACGGATTTACACCATTTAAGCAAAAGGCACCAGTCTGAACCAAGGGCTACCTCTTTGCCAAATTTGGTGTAATTCCGTTCAGCAGTTCGGGCTGTAGCTGCGACTAAAGGTTCCTATGGAAAAATGAATGGGGAAAACGCGTTTTGGGACCCCCTTTTTCTCGGCCCCCGCTTGACGAATCAACCCGAGACTTTCAGGGTAGGAGCGGAGCAGAGCGCCCCAACAAGTTGGAAACTTTCGCGAAGATTCGTCAACCGGCGCCAACGTTATTTCAAATAGAATGTCGCGGATTTCCTATGGATAATAGGTCCTAACTATAACTATCTACTGGGCACCGCTAGATAGATAATATATATATATATATATATATATATATATATATATATATATATATATATATATATATATATATATATATATATTTCACAGTTCTCTCACCAAAAAGAAGAATATATCCCCAGGCAAGAATCACGGCACTACTGCAGGATGAAGTAAGTTTGTTTATTTCTTTTTACATGCACACCCTGTGCAAGAATAGCAAAAATGGACGGTCTACGCGTTTCGGCTACCACTAGCCTTCTACTGGACCATATATATATATATATATGTGTGTGTGACATTATCGGCAATAATGGATGACAGGCATTTTTACTTATTTGTGATATGCTTTGTAAATGAAATATAACAGGCACAGTAGATCTATCAATGTTACCAATCATGTAATATATCCTTATACTTGAAAAATGCACAGCAAAGTCAGCACAGTGTCTTTATATGAATATTTTTAATATCTTTTATATTTGCAATATTTTTAGATATGGTGGCGACGGTATGCACTATGCACTCTAGTATCTGATTGTAGGCCATATATAAGTTGACACTGTGCATTTTACCATCTGAAATCGAATATTACATTGGTTGCACTGAGTACATTGCACTTTGGCATTAGTCACTCTATAATGAAGAACGGATTAGAACACAACATTATACTTTATTTATTTTTTAGAACAACAAACGGTGTGTTTGTTATGAGCTGATTACAATGCTATTTTCTTATCAGAATATATACGTGTCAATATGAATTTTAAACGTCAATTGCAAGCTATTAGTTGGCGTTTTAATATGTTTGATTTTTAAATCTTAACCACATATTTTACGTATTGGTACGGTGATATAACATGTGGATTTGCAATACAATATCGAAATTAAGTTTATGGTAGAGGTTTGGAAAACAGACTTACTTGACATATGTATTTTTTCCTTTGTTGTTAGTGCAGTTTACGTCACAGGAAGTAATTTTTTTTCTTTAAAAACCCATTTCTGGTCAGCGCTCGTCATGTGATCAAGGCCACCGGACGTGGCCGAAACGCGTCAGAGAGAGCACGTTATGTTTAAATAAATTTGAAGATTGGTACCAGCGAAGTGAGAGTCCGTGTCCGCGTTTGTGCGCGACAGCACTTGGATTGCTTTGTTTGATATATATATATATATATATATATATATATATATATATATATATATATATCCTCCAAAGTTGCCCCAGAGCTCAAGGACGCCACTCCTGCGGAAGTGAGTTCAACAGAACTTTTTATTCAAAAAACTGCGCACCCTTTCTCAATTAATTTAACAGTCCCTGACGCGTTTCAGTGACACTTCACCTTAATCATAGAGCGGGGCAAAAACAAACCATGGAGAACACACTGCAAACATTTTGTTCCATTAGCATGCACTCTCCAGTGAATAGCATGCTGGGTGTTGCAGTGCCGATATTTCCCTCAGTAGGGTCCATGTATTTGTCCAAAGTTACAACATCCCCAATGTTCTCACAATGTTTACAGCCCTCCAGTGGGCTACTGGAGGGCTGTATAGTTAGGACCTAGTTTCTATAGGAAAAGTGCTTTTTGACTTGCCAATACCTTTGGCGTTGTTTGACAAATCTTCACAAAATTCTCGGAAAAAAGTATGCTGCTGTGTTTTATTGTACATTGAAAGTTTTGAGTTGATTCGTCAAGAGGGGGCAAAAAAAGGAGAGGTCAAAAAAAGTGCATTTCCCATGTTAATTCCCTTTGAGATTTTAGACATGACTACAGCCAGAACTGCTGGATGGAATTACCCCAAATTTGGCAGAAAGGAAGCTCTTGTTCGAGAAAAAGCCCATTTTGTTATTTAGTGTAAATCCGTTCAGTATTTTTTTAGATATTAAAGGAAAAAATATACATATATCTAGAGGCACGAACCCTTCACAAACCGATTGCGGTGCTTCGCAAGTCCACGCACCAACAGCACTGCGGTGATTAGGTATCTGCAACCTGTGTAGAAAGTTGTGGCCACCATTTTCTATATTGGGACACGGTCCCGGAGGACTGGAAAAAATAAGGAAACTAATGGAAGGGTTCAGGGTAGAGCTACCCTGGCCCCATGGGTGCAATATAGGGGTCTTTGAGGGACCACTTTTGTGCAATAAAATGCCCCAAAACTATTTTTGCCACATACAGGGATTCGCAAATCTGCTGCAACGCTCAGCACAGCCTCTGTGTACCGCCGTGGTGGATTCTCAAAAAAATATCCACTCACACTCTCACTCAGACACTCATGCAGCCACTCACAGACCCAATCAGACACTCATGCACTCACTCACAGGCCCACAAAGACACTGATGTACCCACCACAGACCCACTCATATATTGATGCACCCACTCATAGACCCATTCAGACACTCACAAACTCACTCACAGACCCACTCAGATACATGTACATCTACTCGGAGACCCACACAGGCACTGATGTAACCACTCTTAGACCCACTCAGAGACTCATGTACCCATTTACAGACCCACTCAGAGACTCACACACCCACTCACACCCTCACTCAGAAACGAATGCACCCACTCACAGACCCACTCAGACACTCACGCACCCTCTCATAAACCCATTCAGACACTCTCGCACCCACACATAGACCCACTCAGACATACACACCCACTCACAGACCAACAGAGACAGTCACTCACCCACTCACAGACCCACTCAGACACTCATGCACCCACTCACAGATCCACTCAGGCACTCATACAACACTCACAGACCCACACAGACACTGATGCACCTACTAACAGACTGATTCAGACACTCTCACACCCACTCACAGACCCACACAGACACTAATGCACCCACTCACAGACCCACACAGACACTAATGCACCCACTAAGTGATCTACTTAGACAGTCATGAACCTACTCACAAACCCACTTAGACACCCTCAGACCCACTCACAGACTTATTCAGACACTCATATACCCATTCACAGACACACTCAAACATTTATGAACCACACACAGACCCACTCAGAGACTCATGCACCCACTCATAGACCCACTGAGACACTTGTACCCACTCACAGACCTGCTCTGAGATTTATGCACCCTTTCACAGACTCTTTCAGACACTCAGAAACCCACACAGACACTCATACCTGCTCACAGACCTGCTCACAGATTCATGCACCCTTTCACAGACCCGTTCAGACACTGAGAAATCCACCCACAGACCCACACAGGCACTCATGCACATATTCACAGACCCACTCCGACACTCACGCATCCACTCACAGACCTACTCAGACACTCATGTACCACTCACAGATCCACTCAGACACCCATTCAGCCACTCACAGACCCACTCAGACACTTATGTACCCACTCACAGACTCATACAGACACTCATGTACCCATTCACAGACCCACTCAGACACTCATGCACTCACTCACAGACCCACTCAGATATTCATGCACCCACCCACAGGCCTACTCAGACACTCACACAGCCACTCACAGACCCACTCAGACACTCACGCACCAACCCACAGACCCACTCAGACACTCAGACACTCATGAACCCATTTACAGATACACTCAGTCTCCCATGCATCCACTCACAGACCCAATCAGACACTCATGAACCCACTCACAGACCACTCAGACACTTATGAACCCATTCACATACACACTAAGACACTCATGCACCCACTCACAGACCCACTCAGTCACTCACAAACATACTCACAGACCCACTCAGAGACTCATGCACCCACTTACAGACCTAATCAGAGACTCATGCACTCACTCACAGACCTACTAAGATACTCACAATTCAACTCACAGACCCACTGAGACATTCATGCACCCACTTACAGACCTATTCAGAAACTCATGTACTCACTCACAGACCTATTCGGAGATGCACACCCAGTTACAGACCTACTCCAGGATCCACATACCCACTTACAGACCCACTCAGACAGTCATGTACCTACTGCTAGATTGACTCATAGATTCACATTCCCACTCACAGACCCACTCAGGCACTCATGCACCCACTCACAGACCATTCAGACACTCACACACTCACTCACAGACCCACTCATATAGTCAAATATCTACTAGGAATTTTTTTTAATAAGTAGTTTTTGGGAAAATCGGTGGCTCTGAGAAAAGCCTTTTTGTTTATTGTGGGCAGATGTTATCTACACATAAAATAGGATGCAGTCTTTCAAGTTGTTGAGGCACACCGTGTTTGCTTTCTCTATGAAATATACTACATCACGTCCGTAGATACCATCATTGCAGTCTGTTGCCCCTTTTGAAGCTACTAGGAGTGCTGCATTTAAAGAGGGATCCACACCAATAGCATTGTTGGATGAAGGGAAGATCCTTCCCCTCTTCTAATTATTGATAGGGAATAAGCATAAACAAGTTGCTTAATGATACATAGTATTTACAAGACAAATTCTAACATGCAGGAGACTTTGTAACTTTCACGATCGTCTCCTCAAGCTTTGGGCCTATTGGATGGACCTTTTTAAGGATTCACACTATATTCTCAACGACCATATATGAACAGACCTACAAAATTCTTTTTCCCAAATGAGGACGGATATTTCTTAATTTTCTTGTTCCCTGAAGAAGTCCACATGTACGTAGATGAAACGTGTTGGCTGACTTTTTTTATACATATTGACGATGCAACAATAAAGAGAAGAATTTCAACTACTTCCGAAACACTGTGGATATATTTGGAGTTAGAATTAGGATTGTAGAAGTGGTGCACCTCTGTTTGCTTTGTTTACCTGTTTTCACATAGCTTAGGTTGGCACTCGTTGAGCAGAGGGTGCTTACAGTGAGTGCACACATTGTCATATTCAAATTGCTTGACTCAGTAATTTTGTTGTTGGGAGATATCAGTTGTGTATGCGGCATTAGTCTGTGCCACTGCCTGTTGCTTTTGTCTTACATAGATACCATCCATGTTAAAGCATAAATTACTGTTGTATATAGAGCTCATGTCATGGTCTCTGAGGAATGCAGAAAAGGTTTTATTAACATGTTTCCTGGCTTTGTCTATCTTTGCACATAATTTGTTTGACCACTTCTACTTCTACATTTAGCAAATGTTGGAGAACACCAAGGCAGTGTGGGAGAAAAGTGCCAGTAATTGACCAAAGTTATCCTTCACGATGATTTCCAGTCCTACCCCAGTAACGGTGTCTATGTCATTGCCACCACAATACACAATCATGAGATCTGGATGTTGGCAATCCACAATGCTGTTAACCAAAGGCAGCAATTGATGCCACTTTAGCCCTCTCTGGCCAAACCAAGTAATGTCCAAATTAGGCAAACCCAGGTCCCTGTCAATGCCACTCTTTCTAGCACACTCTCTAGCCCAAAACACAAAGCTATGACCCACAATCCCCACTCTAACCATTTTGAAGGCAAGGAGGAGTAGCACACAGGAAAAGGCTGGAGTTGAATGAGACAGTTTTCAAAATGAAGGGCAGTAAAAATGGAGGACAGGGCCTGTTTTAAAAACAATATATATATATATATATATATATATATATATATATATATATATATATACATATATATATATATATTCACTGAAAAAACCATAGGTTTCAGGGACGGAGAGATCGCACCGCCCTGTCATGGAAAGGGGGCCTGCAGAGGCACAGAACTGTTCGCAGCCTCGCAGCAGGAACAAGGGAATGTAACATTAACCTGGCATTCAGTGCTTGGAGGCCCACTGGAGGGCAGAAATTTTGATTTATTGTGGAAATACGGAGCACACCCACTGGAGGGTATGATTCAATTCAGAGGCACTACAAATCCCAGCTTGCATGCTGGTAATTGAACTCACCTGAGAGGCCCCACGAAAGGAAAATAAAATCATGGGGAAGGAGCCTCTGGATGTTGGTGCAACGTTTTTTTCTTTCAAGCCTGTGACCAAGGGCCATGCGGCCCGAAACGCGTAAGGCGATTAAGTTTTTTATCCGAGCACTGATGCCAGGTATTGCTTTGCAATAAAAGAACTCTGCCGAGATTCTCTTGTTGAGTGCGTCTCTCATTTTGGGAACAATTGAAATAAAGGATAACGGCGGCCCCGCCGAGAGATCGCACCGCCCTGTCATGGAAAGGGGCCTGCAGAGGCACAGAACTGTTCGCAGCCTCGCAGCAGGAACAAGGGAATGTAACATTAACCTGGCATTCAGTGCTTGGAGGCCCACTGGAGGGCAGAAATTTTGATTTATTGTGGAAATACGGAGCACACCCACTGGAGGGTATGATTCAATTCAGAGGCACTACAAATCCCAGCTTGCATGCTGGTAATTGAACTCACCTGAGAGGCCCCACGAAAGGAAAATAAAATCATGGGGAAGGAGCCTCTGGATGTTGGTGCAATGTTTTTTTCTTTCAAGCTCAGTGACCAAGGGCCATGCGGCCCGAAACGCGTAAGGCGATTAAGTTTTTTATCCGAGCACTGATGCCAGGTATTGCTTTGCAATAAAAGAACTCTGCCGAGATTCTCTTGTTGAGTGCGTCTCTCATTTTGGGAACAATTGAAATAAAAAATATATATATATATATATATACATATATATATATATATATTCACTGAAAAAACCATAGGTTTCAGGGACGTTATAGTTAGGTGGACATTTCACTCGTACAAAACCATAGAAATTCCACCGCTATAGTTAGTTCAGTTAACTATAACTCGCGCCCCCGCAATGCACTGCTCATGACGTCACATATTACATCATTCATGGCATGGTCAGTGACATCACTGATGACATCACTGATGACATCTCAAATGACACCCTGATGACATCACTGATGACATCATCCACGTGATAATCTGATGCACCTCATCACACCATAATATAACCTTTAATACACCCACTGTAAAATACACACTACCATTCACAAATTGTCGAGGGATGACACGCCATACCTGTACCTACTTTTATTTTGTTGTTTTGTTTAAATAAAATGTTTTATATGTAAATCCATAGATGACTGAGATTCTTATTTGTCCAACCTCACATGCATCTTCTTTACTATAATTGTGCGACATCAGCCAATTTGTTACGTTCCAGATTTCCTAACGTTGCTGTCACATTTGTTTGTGTGGGGGAGGTGAGGGGGATGGCGGACAAGGGGCTGGTGGCGGGGGTGTCGGAGCAGTGTTGGGTGTCCGAGCTGCATGATCGTTGGCTCCATTGCATCTGTTGTCATACACGTATGGCTCTGGGTGGGCTCCCTTTCATATTGCAGGTTGTAGTCCGACTTTACACCAGCTCAGAGCAGGTGTAAACTTTCTGCTACTAACGCACCTTATCGCCTGTTTTGTACTCTCTTCGACGATCTTGCTGGTGGTTGAGACACTTGCAAAGTGATGTGTTTGCTGCTTTTTGCACGAGAACGCCTACTCTACATCTCATTAGCAATATTTGCCGGACTCATCCGTGACGATGCTTTTTGAGGCTGCTATCGCTGGTAAACTGGTGATATGGCCTTTTTGCTCCAGCTTGTGAATGGTGCGTTAAATTTATCACCATTTTGGTTGCGATAAAGTGCCGTTAACTCGGCGATATGTCCTTGAGAATTTACCCCTCAGTGTTTGAAAGACTTAAGAAGTACTCGAGTGCCACGCTGAGAGCCGCGCACCCATCGCTTTCACTAGATTGCTATGACAGGGAGGGAGAGAGACAGAGTGAGATAGCACAAGCAGCGCAAGGCCGCACGGGCACCTGGCTCCACATACCAACATGTGTGTGTGCATCGCCATCCGTGCACAGGCAATTCCCCCACAATGCAGCCCACACACATATCAATCACAGAACATCAGCAATGAAGGCAGTGTGGTACAAAACTCCCCTCATACGAGTTCTGTGTCCGGTGTGTGTGGCGGGGTGATGGCTGCATGGCTGTGTGCCCCTGACACATCAGACTGCGTAGGTGATGGGGCTGCATCAGATGTCGTCCAGCACCTATGCAAAAACAATGTCTGGCTCACAGAGGCGGAGCTTGCCAAAGGGATAAACCCCCGCACATAACACACCTTCTTAATTTCTAATTTACCTTCCTAGTTGATATGTCGATTTCAAATGTCACAAACGCATGCAATTCTTTTCTTGTCACACAGTACATGTAATGCACCGCTTTCATCAAGAATGGAACCAGTAATGGCACAATTTCCCTGTTGCTCCACACATAAATCCATGTAAAGAACAAATCAGAATAGTTCCTTATTTTTTTAGATTGCAAAACCTCTCTTTATTGCTTATTTTTGAACTTTCCATATAAACTGTTTTGTTAAGGACACATACAGGTGAAAAGATCAAGGTATTGTATCAACACTTTCTAGAACATTCTACGACACGTGCAGGTTAAAAGTTCATCATTTTTTAAACCAACCGATATTTTTTTTGCAACATTTTCTCCAACATTTAACAGCACGTGGAGGTCAAAAGTTCACCATTCTTTCAAGTTTGAACTGCACCTTCCAAATACAATTAGCAGGTGTGGTTGAGCTGAGCAAATTTCATCCTATAATATGTACTCCACGTATAAACTGCTTTTTTATTACCCAATCACAAAGATGCTTTTCATCAAAACTAATATACACCCTACTTTTTAGGACACAATACATTTAATCTCCCAATCCGTTAACGTTTTGTATGTAAAAAAAAAAGAAGTTCCCCATGTTTAAACATATCTCTTATTCTCGAACGGACTGCATGAGCTACAGACATTTATCCATATCTTCTAGCCATACCTTCAAAATGCTAGTGTGGATTGTAGGACATAGCTATGTTTTCTGGTGCAAGAGGTATGTAGAACAGAGACGTATTGACTTAGACCTAGGTTTACAAAATGTGTACATTAAATGGTTTGCACAGAGAGGATTGAAGTGGCACCAATTGCTCCCTTTGGTTAAAACCTGTATGCATTTCCAACACCCTGATCTCATGATTGTGCACTGTGGTGGTAACGACCTAGGCACATTGACTGGGTAGGTTTGGAAATGCTTATGAAGGACACCTTTGGACAATTGATGTTACTTTTGCCTCAAACTGTCTTTGTATATTCCAATATATGCCAAAGACAGAAGTGGAAATGGTCAAACCAATTTTGTCATAAGATTGAAAAATCTAGGAAGAATGTCAACAAAGCTGTGTCTGCATACCTCAGAGACCATAGAATGGGGTCGATTTACAACAACAACATACGTTTTGATATCGCTGATATCTACAGAAGTGACGGAGTACACTTCACAGATGAGGGAAACCGAATTTTCCTGATTAACCTGAAGCTGTGCATTCGCTCTTACATGTAGCTCCAACTAATAAACAGAAGAGCTTTTTTTAGAGCCGCCTTATATTCCCAATTTCGGCTCGCAGAGTATCAGCTGTGATTCGGCTAGCAGAGGGACACCTGCGGGCCGTCGGGCAGGCTTGCAGAGGAAGAGCTGCGGCCCGTGGGCTCAGCTCGCAGAGGGAGACCTACGAGTCGTTGGCTCGCAAAAGCACAGCACCGTACCGGCTCGCAGAGGGAGAGCTGTGGCCTGACTCACAGAGGGAGACCAACGGGCCAACAGGCCTGCTAGCAGACACACAGCTATCAGTTAACGGGCTGGCTCGCAGAGATACAGCTGCGAGCCCTCCACGCTGCAACCCGATGGGCTAACTCGCAGAGGGAGAGTAACGGGCCGACGGGCCTGCTAGCACAGACACAGCTACAAGCTAACGAGGTGGCTCACAGAGGTAGAGCTGCGGGCCTCACAGCTCGCAGACACAGAGCTGCGAGCCGACGTACTGGCTTCTAAAGGCATAGCTGCGAGCTGATGATGTGGGGAGAGGGAGCGTGAAAGGGGTATCTCACACAGACAGACCTGCGGGATATTTTCAGTATTGCCTCGCAGAGGTAGAACTACGAACCTGATGCCTTTTAGAGGGAGAGATACGAGCTGACGGACTGAATCACAAAATGGCTGCCAACACTTCCTAGTTCGCAGCCAATCAGCCGGAAGCTCGTGCTCGTAACGCTTCAGCCAATCAGATGTCAGAATTCTTAAATATCAATATCTGGAAAATTTGATATTTCTCTAAAACTACTGAACGGATTTACCCGATTTAAACAAAAGCATGCTTTCTGGACCAAGACCTTTCTCTGTGCCAAATTTGGCGTAATTTCGTTCAGCAGTTTGACCTGTAGCCTTGTCTAAAGTTTCCTATGGAAATTGCATGGAGAAAACACGTTTTGGACCCCCTTTTTCTTAGCCCCCTTGACGAATCCCCCAAACGTTTAGTATAGCAGCTGACCTGAAAAGAGGAACTTTTTGGAAACTTTCGTAAAGATTCGTCAAACGACGCCAAAGTTATAGGCACATCAAAAAATGCTTTTCCTATGGAAACGTGGTCCTAACTATAACTACCTACTGGCGACTGCCAGTAGGTAATATATATATATATATTCACTGAAAAAACCATAGGTTTCAAGCACGTTATAGTTAGAAATTAGCATTTAAAAAACCTTAGAAATTCACTGAAAAAACCATAGGTTTTAGGGACAGTTATAGTTAGTTGGACATTGCACTCGTACAAAACCTGTGAAATTCCCCCGTTATAGTTAGTTCAGGTAACTATAACTCACGCCCCCGCAATGCACTGCTGATGATGTCACATATTACATCACTCATGACATGGTCAGTGACATCACTGATGACATCACTGGATTTTCGGGGGGATTCGCGCACCCTAAGCGCATCCCGACGATTTGTTTTTCTTAAAAAATGCTTTTTTCTGCCCAGGGTCCTTGTGGGACCCCCTGAGCAGACCTAGGGGGTCAGGGTGTTTCTACCCTGCCCCCTTTTTGCGCTTTGCGCACTTGTTTCTGTCCCTCGGAAAATGGCTGCCAACACTTCCTGATTTGGAGTGTTGACAGCCAATTAGCATGCAGCTCGTGATCGGGAGGGTACGCGGACCCTACTCGGCCATAGATATATATGTGATTTTATTTGTGATTTTCTCAGAAACTACAGAACGGATTTACACCATTTAAGCAAAAGGCATGACACTGAACCAAGGGCTACCTCTTTGCCAAATTTGGTGTAATTCCGTTCAGCAATTCGGGCTGTAGCCGCGATGAAAGGATCCTATGGAAAAATGAATGGGGAAAACGCGCTTTGGGACCCCCCTTTTTCCTCGGCCCCGCTTGACGAATCAACCCGAGACTTTCAGGGTAGGAGCGGAGCGCCTCAACAAGTTGGAAGCTTTCGCGAAGATTCGTCAACCGGCGCAAGAGTTATTTCAAATAGAATGTTGCGGATTTCCTATGGAAAATAGGTCCTAACTATAACTATCTACTGGCGACCGCCAGTAGATAATATATATATATATACATATATATATATATATATATATATATATATATATATATATATATATATATATATATTATTCAACAAACACGGTCCTTTTCGGGGGGAGCACCCTCCAGCTGGTGCTCGTGGCGAGACAGGACCACTTTGTGTTCGAAACGCGTAGGTGGCGGAGAAGGAGGTCTCAATAAAGATATATTTTTGTACCAAGGAGAGTGCCGTGTAAGCTGTTGTTGGAAAATATATCATATGTGATCAAGGGCCTACGGGCTCGAAACGCGTCATGGCTGTGTTGAGCAGACAACAATAAAAATACTTGCAGCACGAAATTGTGGTCCGAGCTCCTGTCTTCCGTGGTGAATTGGAAAAGCGAAAGGAGTTGCTGTCATATATATATATATATATATATATATATATATATATATATATTTGATTAGATGGTGTAAATATGCAGGTAGTTAAAAATAGGTAGTGATTATCAACAGAAAGTAAGTAGATCTGTGATTGGCTGTGGCAAAATTTTAAAAATGTTTGCTATTTTGGATATGCTTATATTTTCAAACAATTAATCACAACTGCTACAGTTGAATTTGAAGCTAGTAGGCTGCTTATAGAATGTGCTGTGAACGTTTTACCTACTGGTGCAAGAGAGTGTTCTAAAAGGGGTTGCTATTGCAAACTGAGCTAAAGCAGTTTTGGAGGAAGGGTTTTAAAGAGATTGTATTTTCAAAGCTAAAAGGACAGTGGCTAAGACAGATTGCTTAGTATTATGTTAAATGCTTTAACAAGCTCCCATATAGATTCGTAAATCCGTTGTGAAGTAACACAGGGGGCCATGCTGAGAGTTGTGACAGATTTGTGAATCTACCCACAAACACTACCAGATTGGGCTTCTTAACAGGAGACTGAGAAAGGCTTAAAGGGTTAAAAGAAACTGACCATTAAGAAGTGGCATAACAAAAAAGAAAATGAATTGAAGGTTTTGATTTGGTAACTGTGGCAGTATCACTGAAAGCAGAGTGGGAAAAGTTGCCATTATTGGTTCTTTTCTACTGAGAGTTGTATACCATTCTTGTACTTTAGACTGCAGACTTTGTCTCAAATAAGATTTCAAGTGATACTAAATTCAAAATTGGAAAACAGGAAAGAGAGTTTACATATATGTTAATAATGATGTACTTTTAAAAAAGCATATATGTATATAATGAGTTATGAGTTTTACTGCTAGGTAAATTTGGCATTAATAATTCCATAACAAGCTTTAACCTCCCTTTTTTAAATATAAGTCACCCCTAAGTTAGGCAGTAGGTAGACCATAGTGCAGGGTGATATGTGCTTAGAAGGAAAGACATGTACTTTAAAGTTTGAAAGAGTCACACCGACACTTCCAAATCCATATGCCCAGTTACAAATCCAGTCTTTCATCATACTGCAACTCACATATGTATTTACGAAAGCATAGAGGCACTCACCCACCCAGTCAAACAGAGACAGAGGCATTTACACATTCAGTCACCTACTCATACAGCACTTATGTATCCAGGAGAAAGAGAGCCAGTTGCACACACAGTTATATATTCCAACACTCAGTAATAGAACCAGTAAGTAATATATACAGCAAGATACAAACACAAATAGAGACCCATAGAGAACAGCTAGTCATAGTGTGACATAGTAACTTACACATCCAGTGGCACACTGAGAGTGGGACTGATACACATATTTAGATATGCACTCAAGTACTGATACTCCTAGTCACCCATCCAGACAAGTAGTCCTTTAAACATGTGTTGGGCCTGCTACTGCAGAACCTGTGTCTGTGCAGTTTTACTGCCAGAGCGAGTAGGCATTTAAAATCCCTTGCCAAGACATATACTCCCTTTTATTTCTACATATAAGTCAGCTCTAATGTAGGCCATAGGTAGACATACACTGATGCATACACTGATGTACTCAAGCACACTTTAATGCATATAGTAGCTGACCTAGGCACACACTGGTGCATACACCAACACACTAAAGCACACACTCATGCATACACTAACACACCCAGGCACACACTGATGTATACAGTAACACATCCAGGAAGACACTTATGCATACATTGACACACCTAGGTACACACTGATGCACACACTGACACACAGGCTCACACGTATGCATGCACTAACACACCCAGGCACACACTGACGCATACAGTGACACACCCAGGCACACACTCATGCATACACTAACACTCCCAGGCACACACTGACGCATATGCTGACACACCCTGGAACACACTGAAGCATATGGTGATACACCCAGGCACACACTGATGCATGCGATGATACACACAGGCATACACTGATGCATACAGTGATACACCCAGTCACACACTGATGCATACGCTGACAACCCGACTTAATTTTGAAAATTCATAGATTTAGAGTGGCTATAACATAGTGACATAACTGTTTATGTAGGCACTTAAATGCTTAAATCATGTAATTTAACAGTATATAATGAAAAGCTAAATGTATTGATTTGTTTTGTCTTTCTAAACATCTACTTGTACTTAAAAGAAGACAGTTACAATGCCAAAAAAACAGAAAAAGAAAGAAACAGAACAAAGGATACTATCTCCTTACAAAAGAGAGAGCGAAGGCACATAATGTGGAGAGCAACACCATGCAAATAAAAAGGAAAGTTTAAATCAGCTAAGAAAGTAGATAAACTAAGAGACATTAAGAGTAATACATGTTACAAGAAAACAGATAGTTTAACAAGAAGACAGAAGCAATTTAAGGAAATAAGAGTCAGACTTTTTGTAGTAGGGTAACACAGAATTTGATATGAACTATTAGACAATATAAAAGGAGGAGAGAAGCAGTGAAACAAAAGCAACATGTTGGGGCTATTGTTGATAGGGCATTTGCCCTGAAGAGGAAGCCATTTATTTTTATTCTGAACAGAATGAGAATACCGGATAAAACAGTGTTGTGTATGAGGAGAAGGACCCAAAAAAAGGCTTGTGAAAAGAAGTAATTTATGTAAAATTTTCAGAGGAGATTGGAAGCAGACATCCAGTACTGAGCCTTTTTAATGAAGAAAGCTATTTCCAAGAGAACACATTAGTGCATGCAGTTGAAATAACTGGTCAATTTTATGAAGTGAAAGAAGGTACTCCCATTGAAAAAGAGGACAAGGTTCTTAGGAATGTTGAAGAACTGATAGTTGAAGAGGTACAAGGAAGACGTACACGGGCCTCTGTATACAAATGGAACTGTAGCTGTATTTGCAGTGTTTATCAGGAATCAATTGATATATTGAGAAGTTTCCTACGTAACTTTCCATGCAAAGGTCTGAAACAGAAAATTGGAATTTTGCAAGGATAATATCCATGCAAAGTAAGGAAGCAAACAATTTTATTTGGACATCCACTGGCTAGTCTTTCGAAGAAAGTGGGCACAAGCACATTTCATCACTTCAGAATGTTAGCTGTTCATCACTCTAAAAAATGAAATTTAGTTAGGAGACTTTACTTTGTGAAAACTCCTGCCTTATATTAACTAGAAATGAATAGAGCTCTATTGCATGATACAGTAGCAGAGGTAGAAAAAGTTTGTGAAGATGTTCAGTTTTGTTCCTTTGGTCCTGAAGAGGAGTCTAGGAAAAATACGTAGTTGCTATGTGCAGGTGTAGAGGAACAGGACACAGGTATTAGTATTGATATGTTTACACAACAGATTGCTAAATTTAACACAGTTTCTCCAGAGAAACCAAACTGTGTGTGTATTTGTTGTTGTTGTTGATGCATTCACTACAAAAGCCAAACTCGCAATGTTGTTTTGTTCTCAAAAACTGAACAAGATAGCAGAGCTAAGTGGCAAGAATTTAGTGTATATATATTTGTAGAGGAACGCTATGATTTCTAAACATTGCAAATTATATGTAAGTATTGCTATGATAAGTTACAGGATAACAAAATGCCAGCCAGAGCAAAACCTAACAAGTTAGACTCTTTTCAAACAATAGTTCGTATGGAGCCAAAGACTGGGAAATTGCCACCAACAAAGCTACAGAAAAGCCTTAAAGGAAGAGTTGTCTACTTACCTTCAGATTTTAAACAGAATATTGAAACTATTGGTGTTGACAGAGATGTTGATGAACCACTTATCATTGTTGTAAATGGTGTCAGAACCAAAAAACAAAAAAATCTGGAAAGAGTTGGTGGATGTTAATAAAGTAAACAAAAGCTACATTATACCTCAAACTAAGCAGTTGGAAGTAATTTGGAAACAGAGAATATGAACTTCAAGGCTGGACACATATCTATTTCTAGAAGAACTTATACTACTATGGCTATCATCTTTCACGAATGACTTAGTGTAACATCTGGACACTATACTGTCTATTTAATAAGTAAAACTGGATGGATGGAATGTAATGAAAGCAACCTTAAATTCAAACAAAAACTGCCTTTTAAGCTACCAAATTCTTCTCTTATATTACTTCAACCAAAGTTGTAAGAAGGATTACTGTTTAAAAGTGGTATAGTGTATTTGTTCTACTTGGATTGTCAATGTTTATGACATCATTCGGCCTACCAGGGCTGAATGATGTCTTTATGAGGGTTTTCAATTCCAGCGTCCTTTATATCTATTAGTAGTATTACACCACTTTTAATAATAAAGAAGTTATTTTTACCATATGTTTGTTTAGATTAGTTCAGTAACTAAAGCAATTGATTAAATAATTGTAGTGAATGCAATGCATAGTGTCGCTTATTTGTAGTGAAATAGTGTGCAGTTCTGTTTTTTTTGCACAATCTATATGATTGCTTTTTTCCCCACTGTTCAAAGATGAATCTTTATGCAGTACATTGTTTACGGTGTATAAGTATGAAAGCTGAGAACAGTAAAAAAGTGAAAATGAAATGAAATATAAGATACTAGTACAGCATACGAAATGTCTACTGCTTTGTTTATAATTTGAACTTATGCATAGCAAAAACAAAAGGCTAATTGTGTAATTTTGTAAAATATAATATTAACTTATTATTATGTTTGTCTTCTTTTTATACAGATCAATGTACTGGAGTAATGTACTTTACTGATTATTTCTTACTGTGTTCTTGGACAAACTTAGATTCTCAAGGTACACTCTGAGGCAGATAGTGATACAGCTACTGAGACACCAGACGTACACCGATACAGTCACTAATATACCCATTCACATAACGTTACATGCACTCATACAACTACTCATTCACCCATACAGCCACTGACACCTCCACTCACTCACCTATATAGCTACTCACACTAACTCATCCATGCATCCACTCACACACCCAGTCACTCACCCATACAGTCACCGACACACCCACTCACCCTTACAGCCACTCATGCACCTATGCACTCATATGGCTATAAACACACACACACACCGATACAGCTACTAACACACCCACCCACTCACTCATTCATATGGCTACTGACACATGCTCACTCTTCCATACAGCTACTAACACACATACTCACCCATACAGCTACTAACACACGCACTCAATCACCCATACAGCCACTCATACATGTATTCACTCACCTATAAAGTTATTAACATACCTACTCACTTACTCATACAGCTACTAACACATGCACTCACTCACCCATACAACCACTCATACACACTCACTCACCCATACAGCTACTCACACATGCAGTCACTCACCTAGACAGCCACTCACACATGCACTCACTTACCCATAGTCACTCACATACCCACTCACTCAACTATACAGTCACTCACACATCCAGTCACTCACCTATACAAATACTCATACACCGACTAACTCACCCATACAGACACTCAGACACCTACTTACTCATACAGCTGCTCACACACATAGTCACTCACCCATACAGCCACTCACACATGCACTCACTTGCCCATAGTCACTCACTCACACACCCACTTACACATACAGACACTCACACACACACTCACTCACCCATTTAGACACTCACACAGCCACTTACTCACCCATACAGCTACTAACACATGCACTCACTCTCCCATACAGTCACTCACACACTTACTTACATACCCAAATAACAACTGAGTCACTCGCTCAGCCACTCACACAGGAACTCACTGACTCATATACTCACTTATATATCCGCACACATACAATTTTTCTTTTTTTTAAACCAAGAAAGGTGGTTCCAACAAGAACCTCTTTATTGTACTTTTCTGAACTTTTTTCTTTTTTTGTGGTTTTTAGCATTTTGGTATTTTGGGAGATTTTTTTCAGCTAAAATGGCAACTGAAAAAATAAAGTTTTAAAACAAAGTACTCAAAAAACAAACAAAAATGGTACAAAATGTCCCAACTTTCTCCAGTCCTGGTGCTTTTTCAGGAGTTGTTGCTGGACCTAAGGTGGAACGGTATCCTCAGAGCATTTGGCATCTCTCAGATGATGTTGAAGGATCAGATGCAGAATGCTCTCACTCTGTCCTTGTCAAGTGATGTGAATGCATTGTCTTCAGGTGTTTGAGCATACTTGTGGTCCAACAGGAACATATTTTAGATGTTCCTCTGGAGAGGATCTCGTCAAAGGAGTTGCACTTGATGTGGTTTGCTACTACCTTTTTTTCTCCTAAGGGGATGGTAAAACAAATCCCAGGAATTAGAGTGTTTTTGGCAGGTCAATCCTCCTCCGAAGAACTGACATCTCTCTCCTCTGGCTGCTGGTCTTCATTTCCGCCTTAAACCATTATAAATGAAAAAAGACAAAAACGCCAAATAGAGTATTTTCAATACCCAAACTGGAGCTGTAGGAAAGATAGCCTCCAATTTCAGCAATGAGAGATAAAAGAAATTAAAACTGGATGGGGACTTCCTTTCTAGAAGCATAAAAAGTGTTTTATCCAATGAAATCCCTTTATTCTGTAAGTCACATGGGATTCACGAATGCCAACGTAATTGTGATTTCGTGAAATGTAATAAAACAGTTTTGTAACATAAATTTACATTTTAAAATCTAAAACGTATGAACACATTTTCCCATAGAAACAGAATGGGTAAAACCCTTTGATACATTTGGCCCTAAGTTTTTATGTCACATTAGTAAAGCACTGACCTCAAATAATAAATTTATAATGTGTATATATGTTTTTAAATGTTTATAAAAATCATGCCAATTTCACAAATGTTTATGGAACCAGAAAGAATGTATCACACCTTTTTGCAACGGATTTGCGAATATATAAAAAAAAAAAATAAAGCATCTGGGCACATCTGTTCCTACAAAGTAAGAATATACCTAAATATTACAAATGATCTAAACCTCCTGGACTTGACGTAGGTAAATGAAGTGTGTTTCCTCAGAATTGTACATTAAAATATGCTCTGAAATCATTAGTGGACATGAATGCATCATTGATCTATCTGTGCTCAATATGTAGTCACTGTGATGAGTGGGTTCCTTCTTGTCTCCTCCTGGTGATAGGAGAGTCCATGCTTCTCCCTTTAGATTAGTGTGAGTATGCAATGTACAAAATCACCTGAAGACATTGCCCATTTGGCCCCGACACACACATCTTAGTAGTATACAAACATCTTCCTGTGTTTTGCCAGGATAATGAACAACTTATAAAAAGGTCCCCCAAGCACATTTCTAGGAGATTTTAGTGACTCATCCTCGATGCTAAACAATAAGAGGGCATCTCCACCAAAGAAAGAAACACTTACTTTCTATAGTTCCTCATCATTATAAAATCTTTCTTTCTTTTTACCATAAAAACAGGATAAAAGACAGGGAGCCAGATACATGCAGATAATATTCAGTCAGGTCGACAGCACCTAGATACCAGAATTGCACGTAGCAAATTCACAAGAAGAAATAAAACATGTTCATTAGGGTGCAATTGTAAATACATAAGAGCTGGCCGTACTTATGTAAAATTCAATGTCCTCAACAGTAGTAGTAGGAACCTCTTTCTGGGGCAACTATAATACTCACAAAACATGACAAAATGCAAGGTGTCCTTCGGAAACTTAATGTGGCAGCCACAGGATGTACTGTTGGCTGGAAGTGCCCACCCACAGGGTGTGGCCAGTAAATGGTGTAACTGGTTAGATCAGAACCTGCCCAAAAGAAATTGGTCTCGCCTGTTAGGAACCTGGACTAAATAATGCTCCATTCTCTGAGCAGACTTTAAGAGCGCATGTTTCCTCACTAGGGGTTTCATCCGTTCATCCCCTAATCTAGCTGATAATGCCTGCTCAAGGTACAACTTTTTTTATGCATTGTAGGTCCCGGGGAAACAGGGAATTAGGTGCCAAATAAGCATCTGCTCTCACTAGTGCCCTAAAAGCAGTCTTAAAAGAGGCTAACTAGGGAATTCTGTGTGCACCCTCTAGAGACAGGCAATATAAGGAGGATCAATCTATTAAGCTTAAGATCCTCCCTTGTCCAGACTTTTACCCCAGCAGAGCAAAGGACTAAGGGCCAGTAAGTTGTCAAGAAAACAAATTCCAAGTTCAGCATGTACTGCCCAGGCAGGGGTAGACCATGGGACCTGAACTAGTTGTTTTAACAATTTGTTTTCTGACGTTTGTATTATATCAGTCTTCACATAACCCCAAATCTCACTGCTGTACCGGGCCTGGGACACACACTTAGCATTATAAATTGTGAGCAATTCTTGTGAAGACCAGGAGCCCAACCTATAAGCAAAAAAGGCCAAGGCCCCTGTAGTTTTAATGAGCTCTTTCTCCTAAAAGTGATGTGAATTAGTACACCCAATTGGCAAGTTACCTTGCCCACTTATAAGTCCCAAGCATATGATGCCAGTGGTACCCAGGGCAAGGGTGGTAAAGGGATCATAAGGCTGCAGAACTGGTTGTGCCACCCTGTGTGACCCAAGTAAACGTGTGTCTGCAGGTTTGCTATTGCAGCCCTGCATGAGCAGCCTGTTTGCTCGAGAGTGACTGAAGACACCATGTGCTGCAGAACCACACCACTGCCTTAATGTAAGTCACTCTTAAGGTTGTCCTATTAAGCCAAGGAGGCAGAGTGCATTACATTAACGGTGTGGTTACATATGTTTATACATATATATCTCTACAGTAACCCTGTGAAGTAAGGTTTTACTGCAAGTGACCGGCGGTCCATTGAGTAACCCGGGCTGGATACCAAGGAAACTCAAGATAGCCAGCTCCATTATAGCATGACCAAATTGCCAAATTGTGTTGTGTTTGGTGTCAAAGAGTGTATCTTTTCACCCCAACATGATTCTTGTGTCAAAGGTGAGCTGGCATGCACAGAGATGCCACACTGAAGGGGTGCCACCCTATGATACAGTAACCCAGTGCCCTTGATAGACTTCCCGAGCTCTTTGCCATGAAGACAAGAACCTGCACTCCTGGTGGGATGTGCTAGCACTTCCCGAGGTAGAGACAAAGGCCTGGGCCAGAAGGAGGTCACACCTCCTCCCACCCAGGATGGCTTGTGTTTACAGTCATAAAGGCGGTGAGCCTCAAAGTCTTTCACCACCCTTGATGTGTAATTTTGTGTCCCCCACTCGAGGAGAAAGCCCTTCCTGACATGTCTAGCCAAAAAGGCGGGAACATTAGTTATTCAAAAGGCTTACACCTCCAAAAGACTAGCCATACCTCTAAGGTGGGCTAGGAGGTCTGTACAACCAAGGAACGGTTCTGGCATGTAGAAGACCCTAAATTATAGGACTCTGGGTAGAAAGGTGATATACACCCACAGGATGTTGTCAACTTAGGGGCGGGTTAGCCACATGCACCAGTAGCCCATCGACCAATGTCCCTCACACCCTTAATGCCCCCTAAACTAGGATTTAAGGGGCTCCCCCTGACACCAGAACCTCAGTTCTGACTTTGATTCGGAGAAGAGGCCCCAAGAAGACGCCGCCACTGACAACAGGATTATGGACTCTGACGCCGTGCGAAGATGGGACACTTAAGTGCCCTGAAGAGTCCATATACTGTGTCCATGGCAAAAGCTCATTGCTCCCAGCAAGAGGGACTCCAGTAGACACCAGAAACTGAAGCAGACTCCCTTGGATTGGTGGGACCAGTCTCCTACAAGCTGCAGGAAAATTGACATGCTGCGTAACAAGATATGCGACCCGCTGGGATTGTCAAGAGTGAGCCTGAAGAAAAGTGGTGTCCTGCAAAGCCCGGAGTGGTAGCCAAGCTTTCACAAAGTTTCAAGTCACGACTCTATTCCTGTCGACCTCTAGCCACTGAAGTAACCGTGGACTACATTTGCTGCAGTCAATATTTGGTGATCCCCGGTTTCGGTGATCGACCCTTTGAGTGACATCTCCAGCCCAAGAGCAATTCACAGCAACCGATGTCAGCAATGACCTCGCTGCTGTGTTTCTGCATCCTGAAGTTTGAGCCATCGAGTGTGTGGTAAAGCATATTTGACTCGACCTGCCCCAGTGATTGACAGCTGCCAGCTTCTCTGCACCCTAAGCCACCGAGCAAGGTAGAAAACATCCAGCTATTGAACACGGGTCCTAGGACCCCAAAGGCCCCTACTCTCCCTGGGTAGAGTGGAACTTCATCTCCAAGTGTGGTTTTGTCAAGTGCTGCAAGTTTGACAGCTCCCGCAGATTCCGTTCAGTACCAAGGACAGCCAAGTCACCTCTGCACCTGGACTCCTTGGGCAAGGTAAAAAGTAACGACTGTTGGAGCTTGGTCTAGGGACACACATGACCCTATCCACAAGAGGGTTTGTTTAAACTCACCCTGCAAGAGAGAGTGTGACCTGTGTTTTCCCCCTTTGACTTCAATGGGACCAGTTTGAAAGATTTACTGCATTTTAAAAATCCACAACTCTGGTTGTATGTATGATACAAAGTTCATTTTGGGGTCTGTATTTATATAACAATAAGCTCTATTTTTATAAATTGGTGTTGGATTTCTTTTGAGTTGTCTAAATTACCTATGTAACGTAATGGTACTATAAAATGCTTAACACGTTCCTTCAGTAATGCCTGACTGCTCTTTGACACACTGCCAGGACTGAGCTAAGGATTATTGCTGTTGAATCCAAGGTCCTTTCTGTGTATTGTGAGAATATTATATTGAACCTCCCATCTATACCACCTAATATTCCACCTTGCAACAGTCTGCCAATGGGTGTGTAAGTGTCTGAGTGGGAATGTGAGTGGCTGTGAGACTCTCTGAGTGTGTCTGCATTTGGGTACATGAGTGTCTGAGTAGGTCTGTGAGTGGGTTCATTAGTGTCTGAGTAGGAATGTGAGTGGGTTTTTGAGTCTCTGAGTGGGTCTATGAGTGGGTGCATCAGTGTCTGAATGTATCTGTAAGTGGGTGTGAAAGTATCTTTGTGAGTCTCTAAGTGGGTGCATAAGTGTCTGAGTGGGTATCTAAGTGGGTGTGAGAGCGTCTGAGTGGGTCTGCCAGTGGGTGTGTGAGTGCCTGAGTAGGTCTGTGAGTGAGTATAAGATTGTCTGAGTGGGTTTGTGAGTGGGTGCATGAGTGTCTGAGTGTGTCTATGAGTGAGTGCCTAATTGTCTTAGTAGGACTGAGAGTGGGTGTGTGACTGTGTGAGTATAGGCGTAAGTGTCTGAATGGGTCTTGGAGTGGGTGTGCAGGTGTCTGAGTGGGTGTGTGAGTGTCTGAGTGGGTCTGTGAGTGGGTTTAACAGTATCTGAGTGGGTCTATGAGTGGGTGCGTGAGTGTCTGAGTGGATTTGTGAGTGGATTTGTAAGTGTCTGAGTGGGTCTGGTAGTGTGTGCGTAAGTGCCTAGGTAGGTCTGTGAGTGGGTGAGAGAGTGTCTGAGTGGGTTTCTGAGTGGGTACATTTGAGTGGGTATGTGAATGTATATTTGCTTTTTAATTTTTCAGCCGAATTCGTGAAACCACTGCGGTGGTACACAGAGGCGCGTGCTGAGCATTGCAGAAGATTCACAAATCCTTGCATGTGGAAGAAAAAAAATCCTGGGCATTTTCTTGCCCATCAGGGGTCCCTCAGATACGCCTATATTGCACTCATGGTACCTCTAACCTGACCCTTTCTATTACTTTTTTGAAGATTTTTCACCACTTGTGACCGTTCTCTGATTTAGGAAATGGTGCCCACAACTTTTTACTCAGGTTGCAGCCAACCAATCCCTGCATTGCCATTGGCACATGGATTTGCGAAGTACTGCGATCGATTTACAAAGGCTTCGCAACCTTTAGATATATGAGTTTCTTTTTCTTTAAATATCTCACAAACTACTGAACAGATTTACACCAAATAACAAAAAGGGAACTTTCTGAACCAAGAGCTAACTCTCTCCCAAATTTGGTGTCATTCAGTCCAGCAGTTCAGGCTGTAGTTGTGTCTAAAATCCCTAAGGGAAATTGCATAGGAAACACACATTTTTTGATCCCCCTTTTTCTCAGCCCTCTCTTCATGGGTGTCCCCAAAATCTTCCGTGCACAACTAGAAACAAGAGGACGATTTTTTCGTGAAGAATCGTCAAAAGCACCAAAGTTATAAGCAAGTCAAAAAACACTTTTCTTATGGAAACTAGGTCCTAAGTATAAATACCTACTAGTGACCGCCTGTAGGTAATATATACATATATATTCCCTGAAAAAAACAAAGGTTACAGGGATGTTATAGTTAGGCTCAGATTTCACTCGTAGAAAACCAGCTGAATTCAGCAGTTATAGTTACTTGAGCTAACTATAACTTACGCCCTCACAATGCTCTGCTTATGACCACACATATTGCATTGATCATAACATGGTCAGTGACATAACTGATGACATCATTGGTAACATATCAAATTACATCACTGATGACATCATCCAGTGAGTGTAAGTTTTTGAAAATGTCTGTGACACTTAAAGATATATACTAAGCTACAGCATAAGTCTAACATATGTCATCTGAGTGTCTGTGTGACTGTCTGAATCTGTGTGTGAGTGGCTGTTTGAGTGGCTATTTGGGTGTGTGACCTGAATGGGTGAATAGTTAGGTGTGTGAGTGGCTCTATTGCCGAGTAAGTGGGTGTGTGAGTGGCTGTGTTGGTGATTAAGTGGGTATGTGAGGGGCTGTACGGGAGGGTGAGTGACTGTGTGAGTGGCTGCATGGGTGAGTGAATGGCTGTGTGAGTGGCTCTATGGTTGAGTAAGTAGGTATGTGAGTGGTTGTATGGGACTGTGAATGGTTATCTTAGTGGTTGTGTAAGTATGTGCATGAATGTATGAGAGGTTGTATGGGGGTGTGAGTGGTTGTATCAGTGGTTCTGTGGATGACATTGTCAGCGATGCCATCAGTGATGTCATTTGAAATGCCATCAGTGCTGTCATGAGTGATGTCACTGACCATCGCATGAGTGATGTAATATGTGAGGTCATAAGCAGTGCATTGATGTAAGTTATATTTAGCTCAGGTAACTATAACTGCTGAATTTCTATAGTTTTGTGCATGTAAAATCTGAGTCTAACTATTACTTTTGTTTTTTTCAGTGAATTGCTAAGGTTTTTTCAATTCTATTTCCTAGCAATATAAAAAAAACACCTGAACAGAATTGCACCAAATTTGGCAGAAAGCTAGATTGTTACCCAGAAAGACTGTTTTCATGATTCTGTGTAATTTTGTTCAGCCGTTTTAGAAAAATGAATGCTAAAGAAATAGAGATATCTAGAGCCCTGTGACTCCTAAATGAGTTCTAAAGGAGTCCCACAGGACAACATGGCAAAATGAAGCATGATTTGCTGGACCTGTGGCACTAAAACCAATCCAACGGGACTAGGGGCTGGGATTGGTTGGCCTCAACATGAAGACAAATGTTGCAGCTGTTATTACAGGACTCAGATACTCGGTCCCTAAGTCCTGAGTTTAAAGTACAATTTAGGCATGAGGATGCAGAATAGGGATACCCTACTCCCTAGCCCTTTTGGGGGATGGGGTCCCTGAGTTCCCTGTAGAATTCTTTGGGGTTGAAATGGTTTCATCATGATCCCTTATGGATCCCTCTGGACTCGTGAGGTAGTCTCATGGGACCTGGAAAAAATGCAAAAAAAGGCTAATGTGGGGCAGGAATCTGTGAGGTGTTCACTTGTGGGGTGTTGTGGCCAACCCAACACTGTACACAGCTAAAGCTGTAAGCCGTGGGGGGGTTGGACATCTGCTGGGGTTGGGCACAGGAGGTGGCCTCAGGCCCTGCAGCCAACCCCGGGCCTCTCATGGGCAAAGGCTGGACCTGCGGGAGGTTTCCTGCCTTCATGGGTATTGGGAACAGGGTTTAGCAACAGGCCATACCCTGTATCCATCCCCACCCTGCTCATGGCTGAAGACAATGCACAGTGGGGAGGTTGGCATAGTTAGGTACGGTACTGAAAATCTTAAATTACATTAAAATGCCTCTGGAAATGCATTGAAATTACCAAAGGTTAAAGTGACGTTGTAGTTAGGTGAGAATGTCAGTTAAAATGTAACATTTTAAACTCAGAAAAAACATTGAAATTCCCCAGTTATAGTTTACTGAAGTAACTATTACTTGCACCCTTGCCAGGCACTGCTTATGGCCTGACATATGACATCACTCATGACATGTTCTATGACATCATTGATGCCATTACTGATGACATGTGAAATGACATCATTGATGACATCACTGTGCACGGTAAGTGTGCAAGTTACTTCAGTAAACTATAACTTGTGAATTTCGATGCTTTTTGGAGCAAGCTCTGCCGCCACCCAGAGAAACCCACCAAACCCTGACATTTCTGTAAACTCGACACTTAGGGTATTTCAGAGAGATCTGACTAGCGTTGACCCTATTGCTTTCATATCCAGAATGCCCTGCAAACCTCTCTGCCTTACACCCAGTCTCATCAGCAGCTCTTCATCCTTACAAAAGCCATCACTGAACATAGGGAGATGAGGTTGAATCTCCTTAATGTTGGGACAACAAGACTTAGGGCCCAATTGCAAGTTTGGGGGTGTGGGAGTTGGCCGCCATGCTACTGCCCTGCTCCCACACCACCACTGCCCCCACCAGATTACACGTATTAACTTTGTCTGGCAGACGGGCGACGTGGCGGTCCCACGGCGGTGCACTTTAAAGGCTCATATGTGAAACTTGAATTGCACCTCCGCGGGATGGCCAGTGCATGTTCCTGCCTGGCATGGGCAGTACAGTCCATGCCGTGCAGGAATGGGGTGCATGCACACAGGGGGACACAAAGTGTGCCCCCCTGCATGAACCCTCGTTCACACAGCCAAGAGGGGGCCCTGTGGGACCCTGTGCTTTTCCCATAAAGAACAGGTAGTTCATCAGGCTAGTACTGCTTGTATAAAACTTTCACTCCACTAATTAGTTTATCATACTCAGCCTTCTCATCAGTAGAATCAACATCTGTAGACAACACACAATTTTGTAAATGTTCTGCAAGGTGGCGAAAAACTGTCCCTGTTCAATTATATTGTCAGTGGTCTTTACACTGTGAAAAGTGCATCACATTCTTATCTAACACTGCCTCAAACACAGCGATTTGCAGGCAGAGAGCTTGATGAGCCTCACTGATTGTGAAGTCACACTTCTGTAACGCAAGTGATAATTGTGATAACTCCTGAAGAGCATCATACATGATGCCATGATTAGTTACAAACTGGATAGATGGTATCAAACAACTTGGCCTGTGTACATGTTACATGTTGAGCTGTCGTGGGAACCATAATCAGCCACCCTAGCAAAAGTGATTGAAGAGAGCAGGATGGGCATTCAAAACAGCCTCTACTTAATGAAGCTTAATGGAACCTAACAAGTGCCTAACACTCTACACAGATCAATGTCAAGAGTTTCTGCGCATTCTTTTGGCTACAAATATTTTTAACAGAAGTGGTAAATAGGCAATATTATTAAGTAAGTTTCTGAATGATTTGTATCACCTACATGACATCATTGGCTGCAGGATCTAGACTATGTGCTGAGCAGTGCCAGACTTGAAGGAATTATTTTTGCAAACTCTCCTGATACATACTGCAACCCACTTGTCTGGCTGGGCCTAGCACCCAAGGGAGGAAAGGCCCCAAAACTCATTTATTTTTTAAATCCAGAATGCCCTGCAAATCTCAAAGTTTGGCTAAAATCACTCAAAATCAGCTTTACGCGGGAGAAAGTTCCAGAATCACAACATGAGATCATACATAGCACAAAGGGCAATACTCTTCACGAGCCACCTGAATAACCTAAAATAGGAATAATCGCACTTAGTAAGTTATCCAGAACATATCAACAATCTTGCCAAGCCCAAATAAATGCAGGCCACTCTTCATTTAAGTGAAGACACAGAAATAAAATGGCCAATAGGACTGAAATACAATGTACGAACTGATACACACGATCTGGAGGGCATACAAATGATTTTGTGCGCACAAAAAATAACACCTATAGTCAAACATGTACTAATGATGACAGATATTTTAGGAATAAACAAACAGCTTCTGTATTCCCCAGTGGATATTCAATTCCTGGAAACAACTTGGATTCAGATCACCCGAAGCACATGAGAAATTGCATTTATGAAAGAAAGGGAAAAGGCGTTTTGTTCTTGTGTATCTTACAAAGTTGTGTGGATCCGAAGGCTGCCCCATAAGGAATAAAACAAACAATAATTAGGACAGCCAAAAGACAAATAGTCAAAACTATGCAGAAAAAATATCCAAACATAGCTTGTAAACATTCAGGTAAATACAGAAGCAGAAAGACGTTTAAACATGTCCATACTGTAGAACACAAACTGATGCCACTTAAAGACATGAGTCAAACACTACAATTTTGAAATATATTATCTGCCATATATTTAATAAAAGTTATGAACATAATTGCAGTGATTGGTAGAGAAGAACTGAGTGTTGCTTTGAAAGGGACTGCAAGAACCTCCTGTACTACGTGTGTAGATCTAATGTTAAGATCAGAACAAACATTAATGCACATAGAACTAAGGGGTTCATTATGATGGCCGGGCCGGCGGTGGCGATCGCTCCGCCATCACAATGAGATTTACCCACCACCATATTAGGATGGCGGTAGGTATTGCGGGGGACGCAAAGTCCGTCCGCCGCTTTACCGCCGGTGGCAATCGCACTGATTGCCTGGCGGGCGCAGCAGGGCCACTTATATGGTGGCACCGTCCGCCATATTAAATGTGGGAAAATAAAGGACTTTCCATGGCGGCGATGTCCAATTCACTCAACAGCAGGACGCCTCAGTGTATACACCGATGATAGAATTAATTGAAAGACAAACGGCTTGGTTGCATAAAGAATGTGTAACATGACTACAGGCAGTCACGAGCGCAACCACCAATAAATCCGTGTGGAAAGTTGTCAGCGCCGGTGGCAATAGTACCAGTAGACCTGAGGCCCCAATCATCATTGTTCCCGTTTTTCCTCCTGTCAGTCTAAATTGTATTTTCAAAAACCAGCGGGAACAGGAGAAAAGCACAACAAGTGCAGAAATATGTTTTAAGGTTACACCGTGCTCTAGCCCTGATGAAAATCCTTTGACAGAGTGCCGAGATTGGAAACGCGTCGGCATCTTCCATCTTTTCCGGCCACAAATGGGCATCCAAAGAAATCTTTTGGACCTCCGTAGAGGGTAGCCATAAGTAAACATACCCCACGGAGCATTACTTGTTCCCAGGTGGCAGTAGTTACACATAGACCGTCAAATCTAAGGGTCCCATGTAACTGCGTTGTAGCATTTGTTTAAAAAAACTGCTGGTGTAAATCCTTGTTATTTTCTTGTTCCAAAAAATTTACTTTGTTTTTCAAGTTTCGCATAGTATTTATGTGTGTATGTTATTGTTTTCACTTTTGATTAATGAATACACTCTAAATGTATTGTATTTGTTGTGTGCTAGAAATGTATCCAACTCAGACATAAGTATGATGTCTCTCTAAATGTGTTAAACAGCTTTGAAAGAAATGTGATTGTTACACTTAAAGCTACAGAACTTAATAGTCCTAGCTTTAGTCCTCCCAAATAAAATAGCGGTACTAAAAATTGACAGCCAGGTTTCTCCTCTTTTTTTTGCGCCATGGAAAGGTTGGCGGGCATTGGGTTCGGGGGCCCGTTGCAGGCCCCCCTTGTGTCAGGGGGAGGTGGGGTGCACTTGGGGGTACCTATGGTACCCCCCTACATTTCACTGCGCCAAGTGGCAGGCACCGTGTGGTGCCTGCCATGTGGTGCAGCGAAATGCTAGACATGCGATTTTAACATCGCTGTGGGTGCTGGTGTCATCAGCATTAAATTTCAGAATGCGACCGCCATGGTGGCAGTCGCATCCTAATTCGTGGTGCGGGACCACCGCATGTCTGGCGGGCGTTCCACACACTGCAAGGATGGCGGGCGGACTCAGGTCCGCCCGCCATCCGAATGAGCCCCTCGGAGCTATTACATTTGTAAGTTAGACGTGTAAGTTTACTCTTACACTTTTAAGAAACTTTACCACTTTGTGATATTCACAAAATCTGAGTGTACACTTACTCAAAAGTGTAGACATACTTGTTTCCACCTCCAGAAACAGGGGGTGGAAACAAATGTACAAGAGTAAGTTACCGCCACCAAAGAGAAACTGTAGCAAGTCCAACACCAGATATGATCAACCACTGCCGCAGCCACACCGCCCCATATAAAATACTTAATTCTTAATTTTGAATTAAATATATTTAATGAAATAAACATTATTTTTCTGAAGTTTAAATTAAAAAATACATTCCCACCTAAAGTAAAAAAAAAATTTTTTCTTATTATGCATTAATAATTACTAAAAGTAATCCATATAATTATTAAAAATACATTTTTAGCTTTTTTAAACATTACATTATATTTATATTTGTAACTATTTAAATTATTTATTTTAATTTAACATCATTTTCTGTGGGTTTTTATTTTAGGTCTCTATTTCTATTATTTTCTATGAGAGTGTGTTATGGTACCAATGGTTGTGGTGCCTGGCCTACCTCATCTCTGAGCTTGAGCATTTTACTACTATTTTGGGTCCCTTCTTGGCTGTAGTAACTTTAGAAGTGCAGTTTGTGAATAGCAAAGGGCTTACTCTTCTGTGGATGGGTGCATGTCCCTCCCTAAACCCCTCCCTAATCATCCCTAAGCCCCTCCTTACTGTTCCCTAAACCCCTTCCATTTAGTAGTAAGTATGCCCCTTTTTCCAGCCACTCACCCTTCTCCTTCCCACATTTATTTGTAAGTTTCAACTTACAAGTGTGAGTATCTCCCCATAGAAAATGTAGAAGAGCTGGAGGTATAGATTTATAGTTGTAGATTTGTGAATAGCATTTTATAGCACTTTTGTACTACTATTGTACTACCTCCAAACATACTACAAAATGCAGTTTGTGACTAGGCCCCTCACTGAGCTGTAACACCACCAGGTTGTATGACTGCAACACCAACGCAACCCCTGAAGAGGGATCCCAATAAACAAAGGAAGTGTTATCCACTCAACATGCTACTTTATTATGAGATAATAGGGATGAAGTAGATATGCTAACAGATGGTCAATTTCCCCAACTCAAAGGTTGATGTATATTAGGCCTGGACAGAATTTCGATTATGCCGGAGTAATCGGAATCATTTTGGTAATTTCGCATTACTCTTTGAAACAGAATTACCGATAGTTATGCAATTACTCCTCCGCGCGTAATTGAGAGTTATTTGAGGGGTAGAGGACAAATCCTACTGCAAGAGCACATTTAACGAGCATGAGACGCTGCTTGCTATTCATGTTCTGCTTCATTTAGCACTGTTTCTTAGCGACAAGGGCACACTCATGTCCATTTTATATGTGAGAGGTCATTTTTGCGCTAAAAAATAGTGCAAAACGCAGAATTACTCTTTTTGCGTATTTCAAGCAATATCTTGTGGAATTTTCAGGTAAGTCCACATGATCACACTACAGTTGCACCCACGTGTAACGTATATGACATGGGACTGTCAGACAAACATTTATTTTTTAATAGGGCCTGAGACACTCTTCCCCATTTCAGATGGCAGGACAGGGTAGTAGACTTTGTGGTGACTGTGGTCTGTGAATGGTCTGGGCAATACATAATCTTGATGAGCAGATTTGTTTGTTGTTCCTGAAACTGAACTGAAATTGTGCACATGAACAGGACAGTGGCGTCCAAATTGGACCCTAAAGCCCTGTGTCACTCTGATTCAGTCAAGCATTAATGCACTGCACACCAACTCTGCTAGCATACATGCATATGTCTAGGCACATGGAATCTGGGCACAAGGATTCTGGTTCATCATTAGCAGTGGAACTTTCAGTGAATGGGCCAGTAGGCTCCCATTTACATGACCCAGGTTAAAAGGTCTGGCAGGGCTATAATTACTATAACAAATGGTATGCTACCACCACAGTGCTACATACATGAAACCCATGAAAGAGTCAGTTGTCCCGCTGTCACTATGAGGGCTCGCTTGTTGCACATCTCCAGGTCCAAAACAAGTATAGAACCCATTGTAAGCTAAAGCTAGGCCTTGGCCTGTGCGAATACACTGGATTAGTGTGCAACAAGGACCAAAATCCAGGATAACAGATTGGCAATTTTGGCACATAAGCCGGACATTCCCATCCACCCGACACACACCCTGGGTGAAGAGGGTGGTCCTTTTCCCTTGCTTGTATCTTTGATTCTGGCTAGGAACTCAATTCCCTTAGGAATTTGTATTGGCTCCTATTCTTGGGAACCACTTTTGCCCTTCTCATCCGGTTGGTTATTATTCTGCTGGGAGCTCTTCTCCCCCTTATGATAGGGACCACGTTGTTCCAGCCCCTTGTTCACTCAGTTAACTAACCACTTATCAGCCAAAACAGCAAGATTCTCTGGATTCTTCTCCTAGAGATCAGAAAAGTACTGTGCGAATGGAGTACAGCACTCTTCCCTGAGTGACTCTGCAATTATTAAATGATTTAGGAAATGGTAATCCTTCGCATGCATCCCGTGCACTTATTCATTCTATCTGCAGAGTATGTCATGGATCCAACCCCCCAGTGGAAATCTTTCCATTCTCTTGCTTGCATGGACCCTCTTTAAGTACTAGGCTGGCTTCTGCCCATACCTTCTAAACAGGAAATCCTTCATGCAATAATAGATCAGGTTGACATTCTTAGGCATCCTTCTAATTTCCTCAGTCTCTTCAAGAGGGAGTCAACTCAGTAGAGTCACTGGCTTGGGCTTATTATTCACGTTACAACCAATCTGAAAACTGTAGAACCAACCTAGAACATCGGTAAGTGGCACTTATATGTGGATCAATTCCTGTGGTACCCTAGTGATAATTTGAAGTAACCACTGGCGTAGCAAGGGGGGGGCAGAGGGGGCGGCGGTGGTCGCTAAAATCATCGCCGGCACCCCCCTCCCTCCCTCAGCGCGGCGGCAAAAGGCAGGGACCGCCACGGGGCGGCAGAGTGCCTAGCTACGCCACTGGAAGTAACCACTTGCTGTAACCACTAATACAAGAGCTAATCCTCCTTCTCTCAGACTCTAAACTGATCCTTTCTTTCTACAGGGATATACTCTTTCTTCCCAATTCTCCATTACTTTATTTCTGCGCCCATTCCTCCTTACCTCCTTAGCCTCATCCTTTTTTTTCTTCCTTAGCTTTCTGAAGGGCTTCATTAGGTTTCAGGGTCTCAGACAAATCTAGCTCACCTAGAGGTATGATACCTGGGATAAGTGCTATTTGTACGTCTGAGATAGCTGGCAGAAACTGTCTAGGCTGTATCCTAAAAAACAATCTGAGGCCCATTGGAGGCAGTGTAGGGGAGGTCTGCACTCAGGGACTCTGACAGCATGTCTACATCAATATGATTTGTGGTGTCCTCTACTGAAACCTTCCAAGAGGTTCCTACAACCTCCCGCTCTCTGCAAGTGCCTGTTTCTCCCATTGGTCCATTAATACACCTGTTATGGTCTTTGAACCTAGGAAGCCCCCACACTTTATCCCAACACATCTCCCTCAACTTATCTAGGGACATGTTTCTTACAGTTGCTACTTCCCATTTGACATCTGCCATTATGCAAAGGTTGCTTGTAAAATGTCTGTAGCTTTTAATTCTATTTGGTTTATTGGAAGAGAAATCAAGGGTCTGTCAGGAGTAACTGGGCCCAGATTCTGACATTCAGGTATGGTGTCCTGGGCGTAACCACATTATTAAACCCAAAAGTGAGCACCAAGTAAATTCCTTTAGGACTTGACTCTCAGTGGAGTGTGAGCGAGCTTACTCAGAAAGTAGTGTGCGTTAGAGACTCAGAACTCAACAAGCTGACTGCATATAACAGTTAATACATGTTTGTCCAGACAGTACTTTGTTTTAACCAAAAAGTGCTTTACTTCATGTGAGTAATTGGCCTGGTATATTCTGTCCACTATTTAAAGTGGGCACCCTGTACCAGTCCAAACAACCCTTATGGTGATTTAAGAGGTCAAAGATAACCTTATAAAGCTATCCAAGTGGTAGCTGTGGAGAGCAGCCTTCAGGCTTAGTCTTGAAGGAATGTTAAGCAGCTTGTTTTACCAGAATGCAACCTTATAGTATTGATTAAATGAAAGGAGAACCACACAGTAGTTATACAAATATATAATTATTGATATAACACTCTTTAAGTAAGACACAGTACCCTTTACACAAGGATACTCACAAACCACACAATACTGTAGCACAGAAACAATAGTAAATAGCACTAATACACAGTGGACTCCAGGGGGTATACTAAAACAGTGGTATAAGAACCACGACTTGAGTCAAGACAGTGTCTAGAGGTTGTAGAATCACTGGGACCCCAAGGAACCACCCAAGGTGAGTAAGTAGGGACCCCACGGAGGACGGGTGCAGTGTGATAACACGACCACGTGCGCCGTACAATTCTATGGAAGAGTCGCGGTTGCAGTTTTAAAGTTTAAGGACCCTTCTAAGTGTACTTCGAAGAAACCCCGTGGAAGTTAGGAGGTTGGAGAGCCACCCCACCCGTGGATACCATAGTACCAGACTTACCTATCCCAAGGAAGCCGGTTGCATAGGTCTGAAGTGGCGTCAGAAACCGCCGTCGATCTCCATGGTGGATTTCGAAGCAGAGCCACTGCTGGGAAAAAGAGAAGTGTCAGGTGGATTCTTGGCGAAGAGTACCTGAAAGCAGAGGGGACAGAGGCTGGGTCACTCAGGAGTGACCAGGGGCTCGGTAGACGAATACCCACCAATGCCGGGTGCTTCAGGTGCATTGAGGGGGTTCTTGACTCTGCAGCCACCGGGACCAGAAGATGTCGAGGATGGCCAGGAGCTGGATGCAAGCTGTTCCACAAAGGATGTCGAGTACTGAGGGGTCGGTGTCCGGCTGGAGCACCAACAAGCCTTGACAACGGCAACCCATGCAGAAGGTTGAAGAAGGTTACGGTTCGGACCAGCAAAATCCAGGAGACTCACCAAACACAGGGGAGTCAGGGCAAGCCTGGAGCAGCCTGGGGAGCCCAAGAAAAGCAAAGTTGACCCTCAAGAGGACCCACAGGCCGGAGGCACAGGAGTTGCGAGGGGACCTCAAGCAGTTTCACAAAGCAACACCCCACGGAGCACTTGGTGTGAGGAGGCCAAAGTTCTTTGGTGGAAATGATGCCAGAGGTTGGGGCTATTTGGAGCCCAGTGCACTTGTTTTCAGAGCACCAACAAGCATATGCACTTGCAAAAGTACGAGGTGCACAGGGGTATAGGTATTGCAGCCCCCACAAGTGATTCTGACCTCAAACTTGGTGAGAGGACAGCTCTGTCCTTGAGTGCCCTGGAAAACTACCTCCTGTGTTGCTGGAGCCTTCAGAGTCTGTAGGAGCTCAGGAGCAGCAGACCGGTCAATCGTGATGTGGTGCCTGTGGTTGCAGGGGAGTGACTCCTTCACTCTAAGGGAGATATCTTCACTTGTCCTAATGCTCCACAGGTCCTGCATGGAGCCTGTATGGTGCACGGGCACAGACAATGCTTTGGACGGAGTGGGAGAAGAAGTTGGGCCCAAACAAAGTCCAGAGTGTCCAGACGGTCGAAGGTCAGTGGTTTCTTGATCAGAATCTTGTCCACATCGAATCTAGGGTCCTACAGCCAGGTAAGCCCTTTTTTACCCACGGGAGAGGGTTGGACAGATTCAGGGGAATCTCCCAGGGGTGGGTCTAGACAGTGGGGAGGTTACTCCCATGTCCTTTGTCCAGTTTCGCGCCATAGCAGGAGCCAACAGCTTTCGGGACTGGTTTGAACTGGACTATGCACAGGGACACCAAATGTGCCCCTCATGCAGACTTTCGGTCGCTGGCAAGCGCACCCACCCAGGCCTAATACACTAAATCCTGTCTGGGAGGTGGTCACACCTCCCTGTGACAGGATGCCTATTGTTCTGCCTTCCCCTGCTCGAGCTTGGCTCAGCAGCAGGAGGGCAGAAAGGTGTCTCTGGTTGGCAGCAACCATTTTGGGCTGCCCGGGACTAGAAGGCTGGTACCGGGAACACCAAGGACCTCACAAAGCTTGTTTCTGAGGGGGGATGATTCCACAATGTTTGACACCAAACACGATAGGGCTACTTTCAGCCGTTTTAGAGTTGGTCATCACGCGGTCGCATAATGCTACTCTATATGTCGTAAATGGCTGCAGCACTAACAATCCGGGAGAATGGACTCCGTAGGCTGCAGGGGTGTCCTGCTCATGCAGTGGCACCCTCTCACTTAGAACCAAGCACCCTGCCTTCAGGATTGTTAAGGCCTGCTATAGGGGTGACATAGGTTTTAAGTGTAGTGACCCTTAGATATAGTAAACCCATATCTTAAGTAAGTGGTGCATGCACCAACTTACACAGGCTGCAATGGCAGGCCTGTAGTTTCATTTTGCATGGCCTCTCATGAATGGCATAATACATACTTCAGCCCATGGGAGGCCTCTGGGGTACCTATGCCCTGGGTACATGGGTACCATATACTAGGGACTGACAAGGGTACCCCAGTATCCAATCTGGAGTGTACCTAAGTACATAACATAACAGTTTAGGGAGAAAGCAGATAGACTGGGGTCCTGATTAGCAGGATCCCAGTCAGACTAGTCAAAAACAGCATAACATGAAGCAAAACGTGGGGGCAACCATAAGAAGCAGATCCTACTTTCCAACACTTCACTAACCTACACATTGCTAAATATACTACACATTATTAACCAAAGATGTTTCCTGATTAATGAGAAAAGTATCCTTAGGATTATGGACACAGTCTCTGAAGATAAAATGTCTTGGATTGTAGCCCTCTGAGAGGTATCTTAGTGATATCAGATGGGGTAACCGATCCTGCCATTTAGCTTTCACACAGTCACTGATAATTCTCTTCTGACCAACAGTCAGTTAGCTATCACCCTCAGTAGGATGCATACAGCTCCTCATGAAGACTAGATGGATCATCTCCAAGTTCTGGAGTCGAACCTGGCAAGGGGAGTTGGAGATCAGCTCAGAGGGGTTATCCCACTTGCCACTATGTTAAAGAAATCATGACTAGAGATTTCTGTCCATATTTATACTAAAGTTGCAGATTGACTTTGTTTATTCCAGTAGTTTAGTTTTATGTTAATTGTATGCTTTTTGTTTTCCATGGAGACTGGTTCAGTTTTGGTCTTTCTGAAAAGTGTGAGCAGGGAATCACTTGGGAGTCCCCTCTCAGGAGAAACGCAAAATAAGGGTACTAAATATAGGCCAGCTGTTCCACACAACTCCCTATTAAGCTGCAGGGGAATGTACCTCCCAGAGAACAGGGGGACAGGAAAGGGCAGGGGGAAATCTGTAGCTTCGAAGGGACTCTCTATCTCCTCTTTAAACACTGTCCTGGGTGGCCCAGTGCAAAGCTCCATAGAATGTTTGAAAAGACTCTCCAATTCAACATCAGCTTCATCAAAGTACTTTATTAGGTAGGGCGTACTATCAAAATATACAAAAATACATCATATTCAATTGCAGTTAAAATGTGATGAGAAGCAGATTAAAAAAAAGAATAGAATGATGATTAACAGTGATCACATTAGATAAAAACAGATTAAAAGACAATAAAATAATGGTCAGCAATAATCACATATATCAAAGTGCATCATTGGGCAATTTCAAATGCAAACAAGAATTAAAATTTGAACTTTGAAATATCATTCACAATGTCCCCAGCATGTCCCACAAGAATAAATAATTACGTCTACTAAGAGCTCTAGACACCTGAAAATACCTCATTATGAAAATTTACCTTAAAAGCTTCTCACGCTTGTACCAGACATTAACAAGAAATCGACTTACTGAGAACACAACAGTTTCTGATGTATCTGTTCTCAGTATACGTTGGACCTGTTGGTACTGTGTGACCCCCGGGTTCAAACAAATTGGTCGAAGCCACTTTTGATGTAAGTCTTGGTAACCAGGACATATGGTTAAAATGTGATCCAATGACTCTGGGTCCGGTTCACAAACTGGGCATACTGCAGGAACCTGATTTTTATTCCAGCTGCTGCTGAACATTCTCAGAGGCAAACAGCCATACCTGAACCTTAAATAAAGACGTTTGGCTAGGGTATGGGCAACAGGGTCTAAAAAATGCTCAAATGCTGGAGCTGGTTTGAGCTCAAAGAACCGTACTGTTAAGTGGCCCAAATTACAGCTTTTAGAGCCAGCCCATCCACTTTACGAATTTGTTCAGGGGTTTCCCAGTATTTTAATAGCTTCATCTTCTTGCACCAGGTATGGATAAACCCTAACCAGGGAACCTTAAGAGCGCAATCCAGCCTAATTAGGTCACATAAGCAATCTCTATATTCAAGCAATTCTGGTGTTGACCAAATGCGTACCTAGAATAAAAGTGGCTTGAACTGCACAAGGTGAGAAACACAGTTAATACCTAGATCATAGCAAAGAGGAACGAGAGGTGCACTTGGAACTACTACCAAAGCCCCAATAAAATTATTTTCTGCTACTTCAAGCTTATGTGTATCGTTGTATGCCCAAATTTCTGCAATTGTGCCAAATAATGCAGCACTAAGAGCCTTAGCATGGTAGGTCTCTAGGACTGGGGAAATCGATCAGGTATACGTAGCTTTATGAAAACATAGGATTGCTTTGGAACTATGTGAAAAAGCAAGAGAGCCTCTATCAATTTGGGGATCCCACATAAACTTATCTGACAGGGTCAACCCCAGATAATCAAAGCTAAATGCCCTGCTAAGTTTTTCAACACCAGCTTTAATACTTTCATATTAGAGGTTCGCATGCCAAAAACCATGTATTTAGTTTTAGAGCGATTCAGCTCAAGGCCCCTTGACTCACAAAATGTCATAAATTTATTCAGCAAAATTTGAAGACCCAGGGGTGTTTTTGATATAAGGAGCGAGTCGGCAGCAAAAAGGAGAATCAGGATTTTTTCCCAGTTCAGGGAGGGGGAATCATTGACACATGACCGTAATTCAGAGGAATTGTATGATGAAATATTGCCAACAAAAATATCAGCAACAAACATATTGCCCAAAAGACATTGAGGACACAAATATTGACTGTGCACACAAGTATCATGCTTTGTCTGGTGCTACAGGCATTCCATGCAGGCCAAGGATGAGTTACGTAGACAGTCACAGAACTTTCCATGAGTGGGCCACTAGGTCCCACTCGAGTGACACAGGTAAAGAAGCCTGTTAACCTTGCTGATTACACTGGACACAAAAAGGGTATTCTGCCACATCACGCTTGTTTCACTTAATTCCAGGTAAAGGCAATGGCCCTCTATCTTCATAAGGGGAGCTCTTGGAGCGCCCCTTCTGCCTTAGCCTGAGACCCCCATAGGTCATGGCGCACGCGATTGATCTGTGTTTGCCCATTACCATAAGTACCTGGGATCCAGATATCGATGGAGCTGGGACAATCAGGGCAGGGGTACACAACCATCACCATGCAAGTTATTTTTCTGTCACAACATGGTGTAATTCCGTTCAGCCATTTTGCTGAATCAGAGAGTAAACTACTTTTGGGAATTAACATGGGAAATCAAGGTTTGGGGCACCACCATCTCTTGGCCCCTGCTCGACGGATCAGCACAAAACGTTTCAGGAAGGAATTAAAGTGGATTCGTTATTTTTGGAAAGTTTTGTGCAGATTTGTCAAACAGCACCAAAAGTTTTAGCAATACAAAAACGCTCTTCCTATGAAATCTCTGACCGAGCTATAACTACACAGTAGAGACCTCTGTAGGTCTGATTGTTTGGGCCTCATGAAAGCTCACTCGCTAATCACATCAAGGTTGTGACTTTTATTCCATAATTGACACTGTGATTCATTATAGTGACCATGTGTGATGGAGAATTTCCATGAAATGCTGTTAATATATTACTCAGGGGGAAAAATAAGGACAGTGTGGATACCTGAATGGAGGTGAGGACAACAACGTTGGATGACCTAACTATTGTAACACTTGACCAGCTGAAAACTGACAATAATTTTGAAAGCTTGAACAGGAGTAAAAATGCCAAATTATTTTTTTCTGATGATAATAAATGGACATCATCTATAATACAAATAAGATTCAATTTTGGAATTTGTTTGTCATACAAGTAGGAACCAAAGTAACATTGGTATAGGCGATCATTAATGCAGGCAAGTGGCAGCTGAGCTATCTTGGCGAGTGACAGCTTTCATTTTATCTACTTTAATATATTGTTTTAAAGTTATTCTGACCTTCATTACTGCATTGTTGGTGGGTTGCCCTCTTCGCGTCGCTCTCCGGTCCACCACGGACTTTGCCGATTGTTGTGGAGAGAGCTGGCGAAATTTTCCCTCACTTCCGGGACCTTGGGGGTTAGAGGACTAGCTGCCTCACACCATTTCCTATATTTAGGAGATGGCGGCACTAAAGGCAAGCCCGTCTGCGCCCGTCCACGCCAGGCTGTCACCAGGAGCCAGAACCCCTGCACCATGCCCCTCAGAGACAGGAAATTATATTAAAATCACCTACTCAGCAGAGGAATTGTTCAAAATTGGTAACTAGGCTAAGAATCCCCTTACCTACTCACGCTGCCACATACAAAGTCTAATAACCACCCTTGAAGGCCCTTTCTCTTGTCGCTGTCGTGAATGCCGTTTTCAAAGTCACAAGCTGACTAAAATTGAATCTTTTTCTATGTCCACTAAGAACTCTCCAGATCTCCAGGCAAACTCTACTCACAAAGGCCTCTCTAACTCTAATGCTGGATCTACAAATGCATGGAAATGCCTTCTTTGCAATGTCAGATCATTGCCCAAGCATGAAATTGAAATCTGGGACATGATTGAGTCTACTTCACCAGCTCTGGGGTTTCTTACAGAGACTTGGCTCAAACCTCACTCCACCCCAGCTATTGCTATGGCCTTACCTTCTAATTACAACTTATTAAGATTAGATAGGTTAGGTAAAACGGGTGGAGGATTAGCAATTATTTTTAATAATTCACTTAAAGTCACGATTATCGAATCCGTCTTGGAGGCATGGGCTGAGATATGTGTCTTTAAAATTGACTTCTATCCCCAGAATAGCTGGAAAGGAGCTCTTGTCTATCATCCCCCTGGGCCTTTCGGACCATTTAGTCATAAACTTATGGAGCTCATTGCGATACAGGCACTGTCCTCTAATACCTTTATTCTACTCGGTGACTTTAACTTCCACATGGACGATCCTTCTAACTTAGAAGCACAACAGCTCTGTTCAGACCTTGCCTCCCTAGGTCTCAAACAATGTGTTATGGGTTCCACTCATATTGCTGGCCACACGTTAGACTTGATTTTGACCAATTCCCTTTCGTTGTCCTGTGAAACCCCTTGTCCTCTTGTCTGGACAGATCACGCTTTAATACATTTTCATATTTTAGTGTCTCACATGGTCGCATCTTGTAACAATCCCCCAAAGCCAATCTATAGTAGACAATGGCATAAAGTCTCTCCTGATGCTTTTACGAAAGCATACACTACCCCTAACATAGAGAATGCTATAGATATGCAGGAAGCCTTCAAATTATTCCACACATCTCTTAATACTGCCATTGATATTCTAGCGCCTGTGAAACTTCTTTCCTCACCAAGATTAATGCCACATGCGTCCTGGTATACGCCTGATTTACGCAAAAAGACAACCCAATGTAAAAAGTTAGAAAGCCAATGGTGAACTACTCCCATTCCAAACTATCAGGAAGCTTATAAAAAATCCTTAGCGCATTATCACAGTAATATTAGGAAAGCACCGAAAAGCTTTATCTCTCAGCAACTTGATAGAGCTGGCAATTCCTCCAAGGAACGTTTAAAACCCTTAATTCTTTCATCAATCCTCCGGCCTGTAATACCAACAGTCCCCCTTCGCAAATACTTTGCAATCAGATTGCTGATCACTTAGAGGATAATGTAAATTTAATCTATAATAATCTTGCAAATTTGACACACCGTTTTAACTTGGAGCCTACTTATGCCGGTAGTAAGCAAACTTGCCCTTGCACTTTCGAGAAGTTTGCTCCTTTCAGTGTAGAGTCCGCTCAACTTGTTCTGAAAGCTGCTAAATCAGGTTCTCCCCAGGATCCTATCCCAGTGAAGAGAGCAGCCATGCTGTCTCAGCAACTGGCCCCGCCCATTAGCTCCTTGTTGAATCTTTCTTTGAGTATGGGGCAATTCCAGCTGAGAGGAAAGCTGCTCAGGTTATTCCGATCCCGAAAAAAACCAACCTTCCTACTACAGACGTTTCCAACTATCGTCCTATATCACTCCTTCCCCGGGCTAGCAAAATAATAGAAAGTAATATCAATAAACAACTGATGGACTATCTTGAGTCTAATAGGATCCTAGATTCATCTCAGTCAGGCTTCAGACCAATGCACAGCCTTTGACAAAGACCTGTCCGAAACGAGAGCGCACTTCACCGAAGGCATGAAAGCTATTACAGCGTGGATGGCTGTCAACTTTCTCCAACTAAATAGTGGTAAAACTGAAATCATGCTTTTTGGTGCTTTTCAATTGTTATGGTCTCCTGAGTGGTGGCCGCCTGAATTAGGATCACCACCTACTCTAAAATCTTGTGTGAAAAATCTGGGTATAAAACTTGATCAGAAGTTGCCCATGAAAGACCAAGTGGCATCCACCACAGGCTCCTGCTTTCATGTTATGAGGCTACTACGAAGAGTCTTTCCAATGCTCCCATTGACAGTATGCAAGACCCTAGTCCAGGCACTGGTGATTAGCCGTCTGGACTATGGAAATGCTCTCCTGGCTGCGGTCAATGAATCCCTCCTGGATAAGCTCCAGGTAGTTCAAAATACAGCTACTCGTCTAATTCACAATCTACCAGCAAGATCTGCCTCTGTCACTCTATTACGCACACTACACTGGTTGCCAGTGCGGAAGCGTATCATCTTCAAAATCTGTTGCTTAGTGCACAAAGCACTAGGAAAAACTTATCCTCTATTGACCTACAAGGTCTTTGAGATCTACGAATAAGTCTCTTCTGATTATACCATGCATTAAGAAAACACGTTCAGGTGGCATTGGTTTTTCTTTCCTAGCCCCCCGTCTTTGGAACAAACTTCCCCTACACCTACGAGAATGCACTGCCCACTACAATCTTAGGAAATTATTAAAAACTGAATTATTTTAAACTTTTAGGCTCTTCACCTTGCATTTTTGATCCTGCTGCGCCGAGATATCCCTTCGGGGATGATTCATGTGCATTATAAAATAAAATAAATTAAAAAAACATTTGTGATCAGGAAAAAAAATTACCCTGGAAGTTACACAGATATTTAATGCCCATGCCCAGTGCAAGAGGGCTCTGCCTCTTTTCTTGCCGCTCAAGTAGATTTTCTATCCGAGCTGCAGGTTTCTCAATGGGAGCAGAAGGTTTCCAAACGAGAGTGGTCGCGACCATCCACGACCGCCTGCGTTAAGAAATCTGACCACCCGCATTGAGAAATCTCACTGGGAGGTGGATTTTCTATGCTCACATTTGCCAGCTTAACGACCTTGAGCGAGGAAAAAACTCTGCTCCACTGAGTTTTTCTTAACCTCTGCATGCTCCGCAGAGTGAGGAAAACTCTGCAAACTCCGCGAACAGAGCGGAGTTCACCACCCACGCCTCACAAGCACCAGCTCCAGGAGTGCTTGATTAAATGGAGTGTCTCTCCCAGGACCAAAATTATGAGGCTATAGAAGTCTCAGGGCACCTTTGAGAAAAATATCTTTGGGGTTGCTGTTGAACTTCTGCAGCCTCCCAAACACTCTTGAAGAATGTTGGTGGTAATCCTCCAATATGAAATTTAAGCCCTTGACATGAGTTTATTTGGTGCTCTTAAGGCCCTGGTGTTGGAATGGAAAATGTTTTTGGTCGATTTCCCCTTGCATTGTACGATTTAAGTTAGCATTTGCGGCACCATTTTGTGTTCAGCCGCCATTTTGTACCATGACCGAAACCAAGCTTCTGTCTCATTCTGTTTGCCTCAGCAGAAAGCAGCCTCAATTTTTTTTTTATTTCTCCAAGGTTGAGCTTCGCTGCACTAATGAATAGACTGTCTAGTCATTGCATACCTTTCCCGTTAGATAGGCCTGCTCCCACCCTTAGAGTGGCAGAATAACCTTGGAACTGAGATAGCATGTTCCCGGTCTTAGAATTGTAGCTCATCCTTCTGTGTCTCCTTTGTTCACCATCTACTAACTGGAAAATTCCAGTCTGGGCGTGTTCTTAGGGGTACTGGAAATGTATATCATGTATCTCCATGTTGGCGGGGGTCAGTCCCTCTGCAGCAATCCAAGGAGGCTGGTCAGACTGGACTCCGCTCGAGGGTATGACTAATGAATAACTTTGGTTTGTATTCTCTACTGCCTGACTGACTCTTCATTTGTTTGGAAGGCTGAGAGGTGGTCGTGAGTGACCTGGGTGACACTATTCTGGTCACTTCCTACAGTTGGCGCCCAAACAGGGACCCCGTCGGGTTTGGCCCTTCCTCGCCCACAGATGGGTGAGGAGGTCGGGGCACGTCGGGCTGGACGGGCGGACCGGGGATCCCTGCATGAGAGAGTCTGGTACTCGCAGCTGCCCCGTCTGTCTGACCGGGCGGTGCCTCACCCAGTGGTCATCTCGGCTGGGGTCCTGAACGACAAAACCCTTGGATCTGACCGTTTGGTCCGAAGAGTCGGCAGTGGAGAATAAATTCATTTGGCCTGTGTGCACCAGTTTTGTTTGTTTTGGTTCTTTGTGGCTATTGTTGGGAGTCAGGCTTCATGTATAGTGTGCAAACTACGTCTCCCAGAATGCTCTACGAGGGAGGTGGGTTGTGTGCTGTCCCATACTGCTTTAGGACTGGTCAGGTGATGGGGAGGTTCTTAAGCCTTAGGCTACGGTGCCTCAGTGCTTGGCTTTCCTTGTGTGAACCCTGCCCTGTTTCGTGTTGCTGAATCGCCTTCGAGACTTCTGCCCCTGGATTAGAAGTATTGTTTGTATGGAACCCTGCTGTCCTGAAATCTCCGCTTCCCTTGGTTAATTGCACTCGAGCGCGAGGACGCGCTACGAAGTCCAGCGAGGTTTCCTCCCGCCTGCGGCCGCTGCCTGTAAAGCCCAGAGAGGGATCAGCGCTAGGTAGCGCGGCTGCCCTCCACTTACTCTTTTTTTCTTTTCCTGCCTTAGGAGACCTGCCGTTTCCTTTTGTCCACACGAGCCCGCTTTTGGTGTCTTCCTCGCTGCCGCTGCAGTGTGGGATACGTACCGAATGCACTATTGATTTATTTTCGTTCACGTTTGAACGCATTAAGTTCCTCCCACGCTGTGGTGTGCGGTGAAGGACACAATACCTTCCCCAAATTATGCTATAGCATTACCCCTACCCCATGATGACCACGGAACTGTTGCACGTTTATTTTCAGGTCGAGAACTGAACATTGGAGAACGAGCAGACGTATGCTCAGAGACTCTTACTTCTGTTACTTGAGAAGCTGGGTTCAGGAGCAACTATCCTCACCAGCCTTTTTCTAATTGTCTGGATATCCCGAGATCCTTTTTTGCGCTCAGCAGGAACCCTTATAAGAGGCCGCCTCCAGTCTTGAATCAAGTAAGTGTGGGATAGTACACAACCTCAATTTATTAACTAAACTCTCCAGTCACCATTTAGTAATCGTGTTTGTTTTCTTTTATTTATTTACTATAGGATTCCTGTGGCTATTTGGACGGGGTCTCCTCCATGTTGGCGGCATTGGGACTTTCTCAGATTGTCCTCCCTGGTCTCTTCCTTTTCTGAAGATACTTGTTTTCTCTTAGTGTGTTTGGTTATTGGCACTGGGGAGACGGTGTCTTTGGAGAAGGGAGGGGCTCCCTCTTCGCTCCTGGGGAACGGGTGCTTCTACCTGGGAAGGCTGCCCTCGCCTGACAGAAAGCCAAGCCCACGATATTTTTCCCCTGAGCGAGGACGGATTTCTGTTGCAGCCATCATGAATGAGGCCATATCGGTCGAGGCCACAGAAATCAATCTGAGTGAATTAGCGGCAGCTGTAGTCAATCTGCAAACTGAGCTTAAGTTAGTGAGAGGCGAAAACCAACGCCTTATCTCCGAAATACATGTATTAAGGACACAGAAACCATTAGAGGTTAGGGTATCAGACACTAATCCCAAACATAAACGTAGCTATATACAACCCGCGCATTTTCAAGTCCCTGCACCCGATGCTATTTCTGCTCCCACAGTATCTACCCCTTCACCTGTTAATGTCACCGTTGTCACCCCTCCTCAGACACCTCTTGCAATGCCCGAAAGATTTAATGGGGACAGTAACAAGTATGGGGTGTTCTTGAATCAGTGCCATCTTCAATTCTTATGTAGAGCAGCCTCATTTCCGGACGACGCAGCGAAAGTTGCCTTCATTATTTCATATCTGACTGGGAATGCTGCGCTCTGGGCAGTGCCTCTGGTTGAAAACGATGACCCCATCTTGTACGATTTGGTCCTGTTTAAGGATAGGATGAGGAGTCTTTTTGCTAGACACTCTTACATGCAGGCCAGCGACAACGAACTATTAAACCTCAAACAAGGATCAAAGGATTTACTGACGTATATTACCACTTTTAACCGCTTGGTCACAGAAACACATTGGCCCGAAGATAAGAGAACCTCCTTGTTTTATAGGGGTCTTAAGGATGAGCTTAAAGACATACTCTCACAGATAGTGGACCCTCCCGAAGACTGCTCTGCATTTATGGATCTAGTCGTTAAGTTAGATCACCGCCTATCGGAGAGAAAAGGGGAAAAGACCAAAGGCGATTACTCGCGACTGTTTTTGGCCAAAAGTGAAAAGAAAGAGGCTAAGGACACAAGCGAACCTATGCAGATAGGAGGGATTAGAGGACCATTGTCTAGTGAAGAAAGAGAAAAACGCAGAAAACTGAATCTTTGTTTATATTGTGGTAAGGGAGGCCATTTTGCTAGAGAGTGTCCAGTTAGACCCAAGATCGCTCCTAGAGCTCCTGCAGGCCGAACCAGCCTGGCGGTGCAGTCGGAAAACTAATTGACTTGGGGGATACAGAGGTCGATCCTCCAAGTCCTCCTGTTTCAAAGACCTCTAAATATTTGGCTAATACCTCGGCTCCGGTACCCAAACATTTTTCTATCAATGTGGTGTTCCTTCTGACATCTCAGCTGAGACAAAACATGGCTATTTTATTAGATTCTGGCGCAACCGGAAATTTTCTGGACATAGCTGTTGCTAGAGCTATGGGATTAGAATTTATACCGAAAAAACATCCTGAAAAAGTAAGAGCCGTGGACGGATCTGAGTTGTCCTCTGGCATGTTAACCTACCAAACTCCAGACATTATCATGATGTGTGATAACGGACATTCGGAGGTTATTACCTTTGACTTGATTAATACCCCCAATTTTGGAGCTATTCTAGGCGTCCCGTGGCTTCAACGTCATAATCCACATATAGACTGGGTCTCCAGGAAGGTAACGTTGCGTTCTCCCTATTGCATGAACCATTGCTATCGAGAAATCACCCACTGGCATTCTCCCGTGTGTTGTGCTCTTTCGCAAAATGACAGTTCTCTGCTGCCCGATGAATACTCACAGTTCTCAGAGGTGTTTGACGAAATCAAAGCTATAGCCTTGCCACCCCATAGGTCCTATGATTGCAGGATTGATTTGGTGCCTGGGGCTGACTTACCTGTTAGTAGAGTATACTCCCTCACAGAACCAGAGACCAAGTATTTGTCTGATTACCTACAGGATATGTTAAAGAAGGGGTTCATCAGACACTCCACCTCCCCTGTTTCCTCCCTATTTTTTTTATTCCTAAGAGAGAAGGGGGTCTGAGAGCATGTCTGGATTATCGCGCCTAAATAAGGTGACCATCAAGAACAAATATCCTCTTCCTCTCATCTCCAATCTCTTGGATCAGGTTCGAAAGGCTACCATCTTTACAAAACTTGATCTAAGAGGAGCATACCATTTGATCAGAGTCAGAAAAGGAGATGAGTGGAAGACGGCGTTCCGCACCAAGTTTGGCCTTTATGAGTATTGTGTAATGCCGTTTGGACTATGCAATGCTCCAGCGGCGTTTCAGTTCTTTATAAACGAAATTTTGAGAGAGTATCTTGATGTATTTGTTATTGTCTACATAGACGATATACTAATCTATTCCCAGAATGAGAAGGAACATGTGAAACATGTGAGTTTGATATTGAGTCGGTTGCAAGAGAATCATCTCTTTGCCAAATTGGATAAGTGCCTCTTCCATACCCGCAAAGTAGCCTTTCTGGGTTTTATCATCTCTCCAGAAGGGATACACATGGATCCTGCCAAAGTATCTGCCATTACCAATTGGGCTAGCCCTACCACTAGCAAAGAGTTGCAATCATTCTTAGGGTTTGCAAACTTTTATAGAAGGTTTATTAGTCATTTTTCTGATCTCATCACGGCCCTCACTAGACTCCTGAAGAAAGGGGTGGTGTATGAATGGGATCAAACCGCTGAAACTGCGTTCCAAGCTCTAATAAACAGTTTTTCCACTGCCCCCATTGTTCGCCATGCAGATGAGACACAACCCTATTACGTCGAAGCCGATGCCTCACAATATGCGGTAGGTGGGGTATTATCGCAACGAGATCCTAATTCAGGAACACTCCATCCCGTTGCCTATTATTCAAAGACCCTGGCTCAGGCGGAACAAAACTATACCATTGGGGAGAGAGAACTGTTGGCCATTAAACTGGCATTTCAGGAATGGCGTCATTATCTCTTAGGGCAGGGGTCTTCAAACTGTGGGGCGCGACCCCCAGGGGGGCCGTGGAGCGATGCAAAGGGGGTCGCGCCTTCCCAGTCACACTTCTGCCGAGGCCCAAGGGCTTCAGCCCCCCCTCTTCCCCCGTCCTGCGTCTCAGCCGGGGCTGCTGCAGTGCAACTCGAGCTGCTGGGGGCTCAGCTGGGGCAGTGTCTGGAGTCTTATCTCCGGCACGCCCTTCACAGGTCTTTAAAGACCATTTGCATATTTACATGCCTTTGTAAACTGGTTACAGAGTCTTAGTTTTTTTCCTGGTTCCAGTACCCCCTGGGCCCCCACTCTGCCTATTCCTTACATTTGTATTTTACATTTACTGCTGCAGTGTGAGAATGCATTTCATGAAAAGGAATATAAAGTTGGGTTGCCAAAAGAAAAATGCCTGCCATGTTTTGTTTAAAGAGCCTGCAAAGACCTCCTCTTGACACTAAATAGACTTATAAATAAAAAAGTATGTATGCATTGGTTATGTGACTTTTCTGTCTTTGTTCTCTTTAATTATCAGTCATGGATCATTGAGGCAGCCCTAGAACACAATTAAAAGTGCTTTCTATTTATATTTGCTGTTCGAAGTATGCACACATAAGTGCTTAAAATACAGCTTTAGGTGACTGCTTATTTTTGTACCGACTGGGCCATCAAAATAATCTGCTGGCAACCCTAACCATAGGACTGGAAGTTTGTTGCAGGATCAGCACATTATTTATTTCCTCGATCCCCGATTAATGCCATAATAGCAATAGTTTAACTTAGATCTTAAACCCTACGCCGCCGTCCATAACATGCTGAGTTACTTCAAGAGTCTGGGAATGCACTCTGCATTCAGACAACTCACTCGTCATTCTCGCCCTTCACTTTCACGCTCACCCTGCATTCACAGCGATCACAATGCACTCACACCATTCACCCGCTCACCCTGCACTCACAGTGATCACTCTGCACTCACAATGCACTTGCGCTGTTCATCCTATACCTCACCCTGCAGTCACACGAGTACACTACTCATCCTGCACTCATGTGACACTTCACTCACCTGTCCCCCTCACTGCTCAATATGCAACTCACTCAAACAAGCCCATCAGTAATCATACACTCATTCGTCCCATTCTGAACTTGCATCCGCACCTAAATTCATAAGCCACCTCACTCACCCTGCAGTCACTCCTCTTACCCTACTCTCACACTGTTGCATCGCTCACCGTGCACTCACATGGGCACTCTTGTCACCCACACAGTGCAGAGGGTTAACGTTCCTGCTACAAAGAATATGTACCATGCAGATCACAGAAATGTGTGAGTAAACTATGAGTAGCGCTATAAAAAAATGAAATGTTTGTCAGAAAGGTGCTATAGAGAGATGAGGTGAATTGTTGGTGAGTGGCAGTGAAGGAATTCATGGAGAAGGAGGAAACGGGGGTGGGGCACCAAAAAGACTGTTGCACCGTGTAGCGACCAGTGTTAGGACCAGCCCTGGCTGGGAGTGTTAAAGGTGAAGTGAGAGGTTGAATGGGGAGAGTTCAGAAGTTGTAAAAAGGGGTGAAAGAAAATGGCCTGCAAAGTGAGAGAGGGATCCGGGGTTAGGAGAGGACAGAGGGATGGAAGGGAGGGGGTGAGAGGAAAGCTGCATGGGTAAACTGCTTAACTCTGCACAAAACCGCCAGGGTTTTAAGGACCCCTGCTTCTCCCGGCCAGGGCCAAGTGAGCTTCTAATGTGGCAGCACGTATTCCTGCGGAGTGGAAGGCCCTTCACAAAGGTTGACTAGAAATCTTTCTGATGTTAATTGCTGTATTTTGGTTATACACTGGTACTGATGGGGTGAAATCTTTCCTCAGTGTTACTGTGTACGTGGCATCACATAACATCATTTACCTTTTCTACCCACACAATTTAGTCAAGCCTGTCACGTAATTTGGTCCTCACCTGCCTCATAATTCCAGTAGCCCTGCCTACAGGTTTAGAAATTTTTGTCAGGAGGGGGTCCTTACGCCTCAAAATGTTGACAGGGGGGTCTCGGCATCCAAAAGTTTGAAGACCTCTGTCTTAGGGTCACCACATGTTATCACCATCTATTCAGATCATCGGAATCTTCAATATTTTAGGACAGCTCGAGCTCTTACACCCAGGCAGATGAGATGGGTATCCTTTTTCTGTGAGTATGATTTCGTGATTCATTTCCGCCCAGGGGTGAAACAAGGAAAAGCAGATGCCTTGTCTCGACTGGGCAAGGAACATAAAAACTCCGTGGAGGTACCCTTACCCTTCATCCCTGCTCATAAGATCATTGCAGTGGGAGAGGGTGGTGATGTAGAATCAGAATCTTTCTTTGCACGTCTCGAACACGCCTTTGCTACTCTAGATAAACAAGAGTGGTTAACCAAACCCCACAATACGATCACAAACAACCTCTTCTTTCATGACAATCGACTATTTCTCCCCACGAGCGAAACTCAGGCCTTAATTATGAAATGGTGCCATGCTCTACCCTTGGCGGGACATCCTGGGGAAGCAAAAACAATACAAACCTGTCAGAGATGGTTCTGGTGGAAAGGCATGACACAAGATATCATTGAGTATGTCAAGACCTGTCCTACCTGTGCTAGGCAGAAAACGTTACACGGTGCCCCTGCGGGACTGTTGCAACCTTTACCTGTACCCAACAGCCCTTGGTCATCCATTAGCATGGATTTTATAACAGATCTACCACTTACCCATGGGTACACCACTATATTGGTGGTGGTTGACATGTTGTCCAAGATGGCACATTTCGTTCCCCTTAGGAAGCTACCTACAGCCTTAGAACTCACAGATACATTCATACAAAACATCGTTCGTCTTCATGGTTTGCCCTCTGTGATTGTATCCGATAGGGGCCCCCAGTTTATATCCAAGTTCTGGCAAGGCTTATGCAAAATCCTCCACATAGACCATCGTCTTTCTAAGGGCTTATCATCCGCAAACGGACGGCCAAACAGAGAGAACAAACCAGACCCTTGAGCAGTTCCTAAGATGCTTGATCGGTACTATTACTGGCAATTGTGTTCAAGCCTTACCATTAGCCGAGATCGCATATAATAACACCACTCACTCTGCATCCAAGATATCGCCCTTTTTCTTTACCACAGGGTATCATCCCAAATTCCTCCCTTTGAACCTACCCCCTTCTGTTTCACACACACCAGTCGTCACAGAGCATCATGCACACCTCCTGTCTATTTGGGAAAAAGCCCGATATGAATTGCTTGAAGCCAAAAACAACATGAAGTGTCAAGCGGACAAACACAGACGCCTGCTCCTAGTTACCATATGGGTGATCAAGTTTGGCTAGCCTCCAGAAATCTCCGACTAGCCGGACCTCGCAAATTACAACCCAGATATTTAGGCCCCTTTACCATCACTCAAATAGTCAATCCCGTAGCCATGAAACTAGCACTCCCACCAGAAATGCAAATACACCCTGTTTTTCATACCTCTCTCCTAAAACCCTACAGTCCCCCCTTGAGCCCTGAACCTCCGCCTCCTCCTGTTAATGTACAAGGAGAGTTGGAGTATGAAGTCAAACGCATAGTCGATTCCCAGAGACATAGGGGTAAACTGCAGTATTTAATAGACTGGGTGGGATATGCTCCCGAGGACAGAACTTGGGAACCCGCTGAAAATGTGCATGCTCCTTTGTTAATTAGAAGATTTCATGCACTGCATCCCTCCAAACCCAGACCTGTGAGGAGGCCTTTGGGGGGGAGAACTGTTAGGAGTCAGGCTTCCTGTATAGTGTGCAAACTACATCTCCCAGAATGCTCTACGAGGGAGGTGGGTTGTGTGCTGTCCCATACTGCTTTAGGACTGGTCAGGTGATGGGGAGGTTCTTAAGCCTTAGGCTACGGTGCCTCAGTGCTTGGCTTTCCTTGTGTGAACCCTGCCCTGTTTCGTGTTGCTGAATCACCTTCGAGACTTCTGCCCCTGGATTAGAAGTATTGTTTGTACGGAACCCTGCTGTCCTGAAATCTCCGCTTCCTTGGTTAATTGCACTCGAGCGCGAGGACGCGCTACGAAGTCCAGCGAGGTTTCCTCCCGCCTGCGGCCGCTGCCTGTAAAGCCCAGAGAGGGATCAGCGCTAGGTAGCGCGGCTGCCCTCCACTTACTCTTTTTTTCTTTTCCTGCCTTAGGAGACCTGCCGTTTCCTTTTGTCCACACGAGCCCGCTTTTGGTGTCTTCCTCGCTGCCGCTGCAGTGTGGGATACGTACCGAATGCACTATTGATTTATTTTCGTTCACGTTTGAACGCATTAAGTTCCTCCACGCTGTGGTGTGCGGTGAAGGACACAATACCTTCCCCAAATTATGCTATAGCATTACCCCTACCCCATGATGACCACGGAACTGTTGCACGTTTATTTTCACGTCGAGAACTGAACATTGGAGAACGAGCAGACGTATGCTCAGAGACTCTTTACTTCTGTTACTTGAGAAGCTGGGTTCAGGAGCAACTATCCTCACCAGCCTTTTTCGAATTTTCTGGACATCCCGAGATCCTTTTTTGCGCTCAGCAGGAACCCTTATAAGAGGCCGCCTCCAGTCTTGAATCAAGTAAGTGTGGGATAGTACACAACCTCAATTTATTAACTAAACTCTCCAGTCACCATTTAGTAATCGTGTTTGTCTTCTTTTATTTATTTACTAAAGGATTCCTGTGGCTATTTGGACGGGGTCTCCTCCATGTTGGCGGCATTGGGACTTTCTCAGATTGTCCTCCCTGGTCTCTTCCTTTTCTGAAGATACTTGTTTTCTCTTAGTGTGTTTGGTTATTGGCACTGGGGAGACGGTGTCTTTGGAGAAGGGAGGGGCTCCCTCTTCGCTCCTGGGGAACGGGTGCTTCTACCTGGGAAGGCTGCCCCTCGCCTGACAGCTATGGTGCCATTTTGGTTTGTGTTTGGTACGGTCTGAGGATCGTTTTTGGACAAGCGCTTGAATTTGTTTGAGTTCTTTGTGAACCTGGTACCACTTTGGTCTGTATTTGATGAGGTCTGAAGACCAGTTTTGGTAAGATATTTGCAAATATCTCCACGGCATCAATAGTGAACTTGTTTTCTTTGAAAGATGCCGTGTGTTAGTAAAATGTTTTGTTTGGGCTGTCGTTGTTGTTCTACTGATACTCGATTGGAAGGAAGTCAGCCAACGCCACCAGAAGGCACCCCTAATTTTGACATGTATGTCAAACATGGCCTTGGCCCTATTATGTTTAGTACATTATGGCACAAATATACGAGGGACAATGCCAAGTTGCAGTGGCCATTGACAGGCACTTTCGATGAACAGAAACTCAATTTTCTGCAGGATAAATTGTTTGCGAAAAGAAGTAGACAGTCGATGTTTGATTCCCTCAGAACATGGCAAAAGGAAGCTAGACAGAGACGAATAAAAGCAGAGAAGGAGGCGGTGACTCAGAAAGCTGTAGCGTATGATAGAGAGAAAACAGAGAAATGGATAGAGTGTGCTGCTAGGAAGTTTTGATTGCAATGTGAAAACTCTTATGTTGCACGAGAAGAAAATGTTACATTTGTGGAGGAATTGTTCAATGCTCGACCTCCACCCCCATACGTCCCGCAGAAAATATATCCTGCCATCCAACAGCCACAATCGCCCATCTCTTCTGCTGTTTCTGTTTCTTCTGTTATTGATCAAGCTGATTCGGCCACCGCACCTTCTGTCCTTTCTTTGGCTTCGCCTTCTGCGCCTGCGATGACCGCGAGTCTTCCTGCTACGCCTATAGTTTTGGAATCTCTCTCTCCAGCTCTTACACCTACGATACAGCCATTGGCGACATTGGTGCCCGTTCCCTCTGTTACTACTCCTTCCCTTTTTCCTTCATTCCCCGATGATACTGAGTAGCGGAACGCCTGTACGGGCATTAGAGGATGGGGACTGGGCGACAGCTAGGGAACGACTGGGGCGGATATTGATACGATCTGATGTGGGCGATGAAGAGAAAAAGGTGGTAGCCAATCAGGCTGCTCAGTGGGCTCGTCACCCCATTTACAGCGTGGAGGATGTGTGGAGTGTGATGAAAGATTATGATCCGTTTGTGCAGCAGCATGCCCTTAAGCACATGTCGGCTACTTTGATTGGACTGTGGGAACAGTGTTTTAATGATGCTGCACCCCAAATTATTTATGATATTAGGGACAATGTGTATGCTGCTGATATGGCACCTAGTAAGTTCTTTGGTAATGTCGCAACACTGGTTGCTTATGGACGTAGGCTGCTTGAGAAGAGCCGGAAGACAGTGTCACAATTCCCGATGAGGGAAGTCCACCCCATATATCACCCTGAGATACCAGAGCTACGGGATCAGCATAACATTGTTACTAGACCCCGGGTAGAGGCCCGGATCCAGGAACAATGGGTTTATACTCCATGGAAGAGGAGTGAGGTTTTGTCCCTTAAGACTCAGTTACCTGACCCTGGGAAAAATCCTACTACGTATTATAAGGAATTGACGGAGGTCGCTTCATCAACAGTGATGACGCTTGCAGATATTGAAATATTCTTTGGTTTACTGGTACCCGTTGATATTTGGAGGCAGGTACACACACAGGACCACGTTGCAGAGTTGGGTGGTACCTGGGATCAGATTAAAGTATGGGACCATGAGAGGAAGCCTGGTGAGAAGCCTAAGGCTGAGATACTAGCCTTGTCTGGCCGAATTATTTCTTATATGCACTCTCTTATTCCACCAAGAAGGGTGGATTGGGACAAGTTAACGGCATGTCATCAGAAGAAAGATGAAAGTGTGTCTGATTTTTTCACTCGATTTGAAGGTGTGTTTTGGGATTTTAGCGGACAGGACTTGTCGGTGGAGGGAGGTGTCCGATTGTTCGTTAAGAGATTTGTTACAAACTTGCTTCCTGAGATCGCAACTCGGTTGCAGGCTTCGGAGAGCACTTGGACTACCTCCTCCCCTTCTGTAATATTGAGTATGGCACAGAATTATGAACACAGGGAAAATGAGGAGAAGGAGAAGGTGGAGAAAAAGCACAAAGAATTGAAGACGAAGGTGTTATTGCAACAGGCTTCTCGAGGGAATGGTAGAGGACGTGGTGGTCCGGACAGACAGCTTCCGCGTGCTAGCAAGAACACTACGCCTGTAGGACCGGATCAGTGTGCGTACTGTAAAGAGGAGGGACACTGGCGCAGCGAGTGTCTTGTGCTTTTGCAAAAGGTGGTGGTCCCGAGGGGACGAGGGTCTCGTGGACGGGGGCATGGAGACGGTGGCCAGGACAGGGTTAAAGCTTTTGGGACATCGAAGGGTCGTACAGATCAGAACTACTTTGCTGACCCTAGGGGCAAACAGTATTACCACAATGACTATGATTTGGATGAGGTGACAGGAATGTCTCACAGCTAGGACAGCCAGGGACAGGGTGAGGGACCAGTTCAGATACCTGTAGATCAGCGCGGTCCTTACATTACTACAGATTTGCATGGCTCAGCTAAGGACTTTTTGTTGGATACAGGTGCTATGAATAGCTCTAATTCCCGTTCACTGGTCCCCGGGGCAGCTCTGTCTGGCCATAATAATGTTTCGGTAGGATTTCTGGTGTACCGGTTGTAAGCCCCATTTCCAAACCTCTCACATTGACAATAGGTCCTTTTACTGTGGATTCGCCATTTTTGTTGACCTCTAATTGCGGAGAGAATTTGATGGGCTTAGATTTATTAAAGAAGTTGCATGCGACAATTTATTGTTCTCCGGAAGGTGTTTACATGACAATGGGTCCGAATGTGGTCAACTCTAAGCAGTGTCTATTCAAAGATGCACCCCTCCCTGCTGAATTTAAGGATGTGCCGCCCACGTTGTGGGCAACAGGTGACACGGATGTAGGACTATTGCAAATTCCCCCGGTTTCCATTAAAGTTAAAGACAATGCCATCTTGCCTTGTATTCCCCAGTACAAAATACCACAGGCAGGGGAGCGAGCTTTGTTGCAGATTATACAGGATCTGATTAAGTCGGGAGTTGTTGAGGAGACGACTGCGAATGTGTGTAATAGTCCTATTCTTCCCGTTCTTAAGAGGGCACCTTCAGACTCCTCTGATGATCACCCAGATGTTTATCGTTTTGTGATTGACTTGTGCGCAGTTAATAAAATAGTGGTTCCTCAGTTCCCGGTGGTCCCTGATATTACTGCCCTTCTGACGATGATTCCTTCCTCTGCTAAATTCTTTTCTGTCATTGATCTGAAAAATGCATTCTTTAGTATCCCGATCCATCCTGACAGCAGGCACTTGTTCGGTTTTACAATAGCTGGCAAAAGCTTTAGATTCTGTCGAGCTCCTCAGGGCGATACTGAGAGCCCTAGCATATATAGTCAAGCCTTGAAAGCCCAATTGGACTCCCTCACACTTCCCTCAGGTAATGTATTGCTCCAATATATGGATAATGTCCTCATTGCTTCTGACACTGAAAAGGATACAAAGACAGTACGGTTAAGTTGTTGCTGCATTTGGCTCACCACGGACATACAGTGTCCCTTTCTAAATTTCAATTTTGTCGACAAGAGGTCACCTATTTTGGTCACCTACTGTTGAAGTAGGTTAGGAGATTGACCCCTGAGTGCATCAGCACCATTGTTAAAATGCATATCCCTAAAACTCAGAGGGATGTGCGCGCTTTAATTGGCATCACTTCCTACTGTCGAAATTGGATCTCTAATTATTTGTTACTAACAAAACCCCTGTTCGCGCTAACCACTAAAGATGTGCATGAACCCCTGCCTTGGACGCCTGAATGTCAGCAGTCTTTTGAGCAATTAAAAGTTGCGGTTTGCTCTGCACCTGTGCTTGGTACGCCTGACTACATGAAGCCGTTCGTGTTGTATGTACACGAGACGGCCGGTTGTGCGCTTTCTGTCTTAACACAGGCCTTTGGAGGTAAGCAACGGCCATGTGCTTATTTTTCTGCTCTTCTTGACCCTGTCGCAAGAGTCCCCTCAGCTGTCTAAGAGCGGTCGCGGCAGTGGCCATCTCTATAAGGCAATCGGCTGGGCTCGTACTTGATACCGACCTCACAGTCATGGTACCCCATGCTGTGGATACAATTTTGAATAAAACCAAGACACAGCACCTCACCAGTGCACGTCTGACCGGTTATGAATTGACCCTCTTTGCACCGTATGTTACGATTAAAAGATGTGCCACTCTAAACCCAGTCACGTTGCTACCCCTCCCTTCCGAGAGTGAGGAAATTGATATACATGATTGCATTTTTCGGACAGAGGAAGAAACGAAGGGACAGGTAGACCTGACTGATGTTCCCTTATCTGACCCCCAAGGGGAACTAAACGTCGATGGCTCTTGTTTTAAGTTACCAGATGGCACTACAACTGCTGCATATGCAATCACAACACTGCACACAGTAGTTGAGACGTCACGAGTTCCCTATCAGTCGGCCCAAGCAGCGGAACTCGTTGCCCTTATACGAGCCTGTGAGTTGAGCGAGGGACTGGCTGTCAATAATTATACTGACAGCCAGTACGCTTTCGGAGTCGCCCATAACTTTGTGCGACTCTGGGCAGAGAGGGGGTTTCTCACTTCCCATCCCCCTTCTGTTTAAAAAGGCTCCCTTGAGCCACTGAGCTGATGAGCTCTTGGAGATGCACCTGTGCGCCAGGGAGAGGTACAGAGACCTGAGAGGATTGTGGCAGCTTTCTCAGCAAACCCCAGATGAATTTCGTTTTATCTCTACTGTTGAAGGATAATATCCAGAAGCACATGTGTCTAGAGATTAACAGCATTAACCTGCACCACCTTTGGTGAAACACTCTGCAAAATTTCAAGTAAGCATTTAAATTGAACTGCATTTACCAGGATGCAAAGGGGCGAACTGTGCTGGGAGGTGAAGCAGTGTGCTCCCATCCCCCTTCTTTTTAAAAAGGCTCCCTTGAGCCACTGAGCTGACGAGCTCTTGGAGATGCACCTGTGCGCCAGGGAGAGATACAGAGACCTGAGAGGATTGTGGCAGCTTTCTCAGCAAACCCCAGATGAATTTCGTTTTATCTCTACTGATGAAGGATAATATCCAGAAACACATGTGTCTAGAGATTAACAGCACTAACCTGCACCAACTTTGGTGAAACACTCTGCAAAATTTCAAGTAAGCATTTAAATTAAACTGCATTTACCAGGATGCAAAGGGGCGAACTGTGCTGGGAGGTGAAGCAGTGTGCTCCCATCCCCCTTCTGTTTAAAAAGGCTCCCTTGAGCCACTGAGCTGACGAGCTCTTGGAGATGCACCTGTGCGCCAGGGAGAGGTACAGAGACCTGAGAGGATTGTGGCAGCTTTCTCAGCAAACCCCAGATGAATTTCGTTTTATCTCTACTGATGAAGGATAATATCCAGAAACACATGTGTCTAGAGATTAACAGCACTAACCTGCACCAACTTTGATGAAACACTCTGCAAAATTTCAAGTAAGCATTTAAATTGAACTGCATTTACCATGAGCAAAGGGGCGAACTGTGCTGGGAGGTGAAGCAGTGTGCTCCCATCCCCTTCTGTTTAAAAAGGCTCCCTTGAGCCACTGAGCTGACGAGCTCTTGGAGATGCACCTGTGCGCCAGGGAGAGCTACAGAGACCTGAGAGGATTGTGGCAGCTTTCTCAGCAAACCCCAGATGAATTTCGTTTTATCTCTACTGATGAAGGATAATATCCAGAAACACATGTGTCTAGAGATTAACAGCACTAACCTGCACCAACTTTGGTGAAACACTCTGCAAAATTTCAAGTAAGCATTTAAATTGAACTGCATTTACCAGGATGCAAAGGGGCGAACTGTGCTGGGAGGTGAAGCAGTGTGCTCCCATCCCCTTCTGTTTAAAAAGGCTCCCTTGAGCCACTGAGCTGACGAGCTCTTGGAGATGCACCTGTGCGCCAGGGAGAGGGACAGAGACCTGAGAGGATTGTGGCAGCTTTCTCAGCAAACCCCAGATGAATTTCGTTTTATCTCTACTGATGAAGGATAATATCCAGAAACACATGTGTCTAGAGATTAACAGCACTAACCTGCACCAACTTTGGTGAAACACTCTGCAAAATTTCAAGTAAGCATTTAAATTGAATTGCATTTACCAGGATGCAAAGGGGCGAAAAGTGCTGGGAGGTGAAGCAGTGTGCTCCCATCCTCCTTCTGTTTAAAAAGGCTCCTTTGAGCCACTGAGCTGATGAGCTCTTGAAGATGCACCTGTGCGCCAGGGAGAGATACAGAGACCTGAGAGGATTGTGGCAGCTTTCTCAGCAAACCCCAGATGAATTTCGTTTTATCTCTACTGATGAAGGATAATATCCAGAAACACATGTGTCTAGAGATTAACAGCACTAACCTGCACCAACTTTGATGAAACACTCTGCAAAATTTCAAGTAAGCATTTAAATTGAACTGCATTTACCATGAGCAAAGGGGCGAACTGTGCTGGGAGGTGAAGCAGTGTGCTCCCATCCCCCTTCTGTTTAAAAAGGCTCCCTTGAGCCACTGAGCTGACGAGCTCTTGGAGATGCACCTGTGCGCCAGGGAGAGCTACAGAGACCTGAGAGGATTGTGGCAGCTTTCTCAGCAAACCCCAGATGAATTTCGTTTTATCTCTACTGATGAAGGATAATATCCAGAAACACATGTGTCTAGAGATTAACAGCACTAACCTGCACCAACTTTGGTGAAACACTCTGCAAAATTTCAAGTAAGCATTTAAATTGAACTGCATTTACCAGGATGCAAAGGGGTGAACTGTGCTGGGAGGTGAAGCAGTGTGCTCCCATCGCCTTCTGTTTAAAAAGGCTCCCTTGAGCCACTGAGCTGACGAGCTCTTGGAGATGCACCTGTGCGCCAGGGAGAGGGACAGAGACCTGAGAGGATTGTGGCAGCTTTCTCAGCAAACCCCAGATGAATTTCGTTTTATCTCTACTGATGAAGGATAATATCCAGAAACACATGTGTCTAGAGATTAACAGCACTAACCTGCACCAACTTTGGTGAAACACTCTGCAAAATTTCAAGTAAGCATTTAAATTGAATTGCATTTACCAGGATGCAAAGGGGCGAACAGTGCTGGGAGGTGAAGCAGTGTGCTCCCATCCTCCTTCTGTTTAAAAAGGTTCCTTTGAGCCACTGAGCTGACGAGCTCTTGAAGATGCACCTGTGCGCCAGGGAGAGATACAGAGACCTGAGAGGATTGTGGCAGCTTTCTCAGCAAACCCCAGATGAATTTCGTTTTATCTCTACTGATGAAGGATAATATCCAGAAACACATGTGTCTAGAGATTAACAGCACTAACCTGCACCAACTTTGATGAAACACTCTGCAAAATTTCAAGTAAGCATTTAAATTGAACTGCATTTACCATGAGCAAAGGGGCGAACTGTGCTGGGAGGTGAAGCAGTGTGCTCCCATCCCCCTTCTGTTTAAAAAGGCTCCCTTGAGCCACTGAGCTGACGAGCTCTTGGAGATGCACCTGTGCGCCAGGGAGAGGTACAGAGACCTGAGAGGATTGTGGCAGCTTTCTCAGCAAACCCCAGATGAATTTCGTTTTATCTCTACTGATGAAGGATAATATCCAGAAACACATGTGTCTAGAGATTAACAGCACTAACCTGCACCAACTTTGGTGAAACACTCTGCAAAATTTCAAGTAAGCATTTAAATTGAATTGCATTTACCAGGATTCAAAGGGGCGAACAGTGCTGGGAGGTGAAGCAGTGTGCTCCCATCCTCCTTCTGTTTAAAAAGGCTCCTTTGAGCCACTGAGCTGACGAGCTCTTGAAGATGCACCTGTGCGCCAGGGAGAGATACAGAGACCTGAGAGGATTGTGGCAGCTTTCTCAGCAAACCCCAGATGAATTTCGTTTTATCTCTACTGATGAAGGATAATATCCAGAAACACATGTGTCTAGAGATTAACAGCACTAACCTGCACCAACTTTGGTGAAACACTCTGCAAAATTTCAAGTAAGCATTTAAATTAAACTGCATTTACCAGGATGCAAAGGGGCGAACTGTGCTGGGAGGTGAAGCAGTGTGCTCCCATCCCCTTCTGTTTAAAAAGGCTCCCTTGAGCCACTGAGCTGACGAGCTCTTGGAGATGCACCTGTGCGCCAGGGAGAGGGACAGAGACCTGAGAGGATTGTGGCAGCTTTCTCAGCAAACCCCAGATGAATTTCGTTTTATCTCTACTGATGAAGGATAATATCCAGAAACACATGTGTCTAGAGATTAACAGCACTAACCTGCACCAACTTTGGTGAAACACTCTGCAAAATTTCAAGTAAGCATTTAAATTGAACTGCATTTACCAGGATGCAAAGGGGTGAACTGTGCTGGGAGGTGAAGCAGTGTGCTCCCATCCCCTTCTGTTTAAAAAGGCTCCCTTGAGCCACTGAGCTGACGAGCTCTTGGAGATGCACCTGTGTGCCAGGGAGAGGGACAGAGACCTGAGAGGATTGTGGCAGCTTTCTCAGCAAACCCCAGATGAATTTCGTTTTATCTCTACTGATGAAGGATAATATCCAGAAACACATGTGTCTAGAGATTAACAGCACTAACCTGCACCAACTTTGGTGAAACACTCTGCAAAATTTCAAGTAAGCATTTAAATTGAATTGCATTTACCAGGATGCAAAGGGGCGAACAGTGCTGGGAGGTGAAGCAGTGTGCTCCCATCCTCCTTCTGTTTAAAAAGGCTCCTTTGAGCCACTGAGCTGACGAGCTCTTGAAGATGCACCTGTGCACCAGGGAGAGATACAGAGACCTGAGAGGATTGTGGCAGCTTTCTCAGCAAACCCCAGATGAATTTCGTTTTATCTCTACTGATGAAGGATAATATCCAGAAACACATGTGTCTAGAGATTAACAGCACTAACCTGCACCAACTTTGATGAAACACTCTGCAAAATTTCAAGTAAGCATTTAAATTGAACTGCATTTACCATGAGCAAAGGGGCGAACTGTGCTGGGAGGTGAAGCAGTGTGCTCCCATCCCCCTTCTGTTTAAAAAGGCTCCCTTGAGCCACTGAGCTGACGAGCTCTTGGAGATGCACCTGTGCGCCAGGGAGAGGTACAGAGACCTGAGAGGATTGTGGCAGCTTTCTCAGCAAACCCCAGATGAATTTCGTTTTATCTCTACTGATGAAGGATAATATCCAGAAACACATGTGTCTAGAGATTAACAGCACTAACCTGCACCAACTTTGGTGAAACACTCTGCAAAATTTCAAGTAAGCATTTAAATTAAACTGCATTTACCAGGATGCAAAGGGGTGAACTGTGCTGGGAGGTGAAGCAGTGTGCTCCCATCCCCTTCTGTTTAAAAAGGCTCCCTTGAGCCACTGAGCTGACGAGCTCTTGGAGATGCACCTGTGCGCCAGGGAGAGATACAGAGACCTGAGAGGATTGTGGCAGCTTTCTCAGCAAACCCCAGATGAATTTCTGTTTTATCTCTACTGATGAAGGATAATATCCAGAAACACATGTGTCTAGAGATTAACAGCACTAACCTGCACCAACTTTGGTGAAACACTCTGCAAAATTTCAAGTAAGCATTTAAATTGAACTGCATTTACCAGGATGCAAAGGGGCGAACTGTGCTGGGAGGTGAAGCAGTGTGCTCCCATCCCCCTTCCGGTTATGAATTGACCCTCTTTGCACCGCATGTCACGATTAAAAGATGTGCCACTCTAAAACCCAGCCACGTTGCTACCCCTCCCTTCCGAGAGTGAGGAAATTGATATACATGATTGCATTTTTCGGACAGAGGAAGAAACGAAGGGACAGGTAGACCTGACTGATGTTCCCTTATCTGACCCCCAAGGGGAACTATACGTCGATGGCTCTTGTTTTAAGTTACCAGATGGCACTACAACTGCTGCATATGCAATCACAACACTGCACACAGTAGTTGAGACGTCACGAGTTCCCTATCAGTCGGCCCAAGCAGCGGAACTCGTTGCCCTTATACGAGCCTGTGAGTTGAGCGAGGGACTGGCTGTCAATATTTATACTGACAGCCAGTACGCTTTCGGAGTCGCCCATAACTTTGTGCGACTCTGGGCAGAGAGGGGGTTTCTCACTTCCCATGGGATGAAAATACAGAATGGCCCTCTTATACATAGGCTTTTGTCGGCTCTGACACTCCCCAAGAAATTGGCGATAATAAAATATAGCGCCCACAAGGCAATAACTGATGATGTTGGTAGAGGGAATGCACTTGCAGACCAGACAGCTAAGGAGACAGCTCGGACAAAGATGAAAAGGATGTTTGTAGCAGGTCCAGTTAGGTGGGTGCCCGAGGTTACCATGTTTGAGGATACGTTGGCAAATGTCAAGGAGATTCAGAGCGAAGCAACGATTGAGGAGTTAGCAGTATGGCAGGAAAGCACAGCACGTTTGGATGAGGAAGGGTGTTGGACGGATAAGTCAGGGAAACAGAGGTGGATGTTACCAGATGCATACGTTCTCCCCGTAGTCACTATGGCGCACGAGGTCCTCCAGTTAGATTACATAGAGATGGATCGAGTCAACAATTTGAAATATGTGTTAGTGGTCGTTTGATATTTCAGTAAATGGGTTGAGGCTTACCCCACTAAAGAAAATACAGCCATAGCGACTGCAAAGGTACTCATGAAGGAGTTCTTTCCTCGCTTCGGCTTGCCCCGTTTGATTTGGAGTGATAATGGAAGCCACTTCAATGCGAGAGTCATACAGTTAGTTTGCGAAGGACTCCACATCAAACAAAAGTTTCATGCTGCGAATCACCCCCAGTCAGCGGATCTAGTTGAGAAGTACAATGATACTCTCAAACTGAAATTGGCAAAGATTCAGGAGAGCACAGGGTTGCAGTGGCCAGATGCTTTACCATTAGCCCTCTTGTCTACAAGAACAACTGCTCATTCTAGAATAGGATTGTCACCACACGAGGTCGTGTTCGGGCGCCCAGCAAATGTCTGGGGCATCCCGCGCCCTCGGAAATTTTCTGAGATTGAATACCCTCTGTTAGTGGAATATTTGTATGAGTTAACTAAAAGTCTGCGTTCTAGTCACCAACAGATCCAGGACACACTACCGCCAGCACCTGAGGTGCCCGGGCATAACATTCGGCCTGGGATTACATCTTGACGCGTAACTTTCAGAGGAAAGGAAGTTTGGAGCCGCGGTGGAAGGGGCCGGTCCAGGTACTCCTTGCCACCCGCACAGCAGTCAAGGTTGCTGGCCGAAAGAATTGGATCCACTGCCAACACTGCCGGAAAGTGCCTCTGCCTTACGACCAGTGGGTCCTCGATGGCATTGGGGATTTGGAGTGGAAGCAGGTGCCCCGCTTTGTCCCCTTCTCGGATGCCCAGCTAACGTGGACCCAAACGGAGGGTGAGAATGATGCAGTGTTGAATGTGGAAGTGCCCCCTGAGGTCAGGGCCATTCAGGAGCCCCGTTCTACTGGCCCATCTGTGCTCGAATCCCAGTCTACTGACCCCCCTGAGTCCCTTTTTCCTGACCCTACTGTGCCTGGAGTAGCTAGGTACAATCTGTGTCCCCGACAGAGGAACAGTGCACCAAAGGAAAAGTCAGATTAGCAGGGATGGACTCGATAAGTCAGGCAACAGTAGCATGGGGAGAGACGAGATTGGTGCATTGTTCGGACACTGGACAGGATAGACCGAATGTGCCCCCCTGGAGGGGGGTACCTTATCCTGAGCGACGTGGGATTTCTTCAAGAGCTAGTCCGATAGCTCCACCGCCGGTGCTCAATAGCGCCAATGTTGATGAACAATAGGAGTCTACCAGTGAGGCTCTGACGGACACTGGGAACATTTGCCCCGCTTTGTCTTTTTGCCATCAGCCCTATTGCATTTCCTTTCCTCTGATTAAAATGTACCCATTTGGTCGACCAATTACTGAGGAAGAGCAGCAATTTGTGGCACCGCGTTTAGAGCAGTATGGATCTGGTTGGTCTAGTTGGTCCACAAAGAGTAAAATAGTTTTTGTCGCGATTGTCGTGATTTCCCTAATAACAGTCCTTAGTATAGCATGGTTCCTGGAGGAGAAATATCCAGTACATTCCCTGGTTGGTACGACGCCTGTTCCCCCTGAGCATATATTTGTCAATTTAGCACCTCACAAAGGGGAGCACCGAAAGTCTGATAAGGATAATGTGTTTATACAAATGTTGCACCAGACACATAATGTGTCTAACATGACAAACTGTTAGGTGTGTGGACTACTTCCCTCAGTGACTCATAAAAGTGAGAATTTATTGTCCATGCCATTGTCCTATATTAGTAGCTGTGAGGGGTGGTTTGCATTGCTTAGTATGGTACGCCCACCTCCCCAGTTTGATACATTAGAAAGAAAGAGTATTGGTCCCAGCACTATGATACAAAATGTACGCTTCCTGCATAGAGCACCTCTTGGTGCCCCTACAGGTCGAGAGCCATTTGGTAGATTGTTCTTAAGTTCTTGTATGCATGCATACAAAGGGGTGAGAAATGGAACATGGTCTCATACGGAAATAGATGATTTCCTGGGATTCAGCGCGTCAAAATATTTCCAGTCTTTTCAGGCTCGTAATGTTACTGAAGATAAGCCAATACCGCTGTCAGTGGTTAACACCACAGCTACTCTCTGTGTCCAGGGGAGTGGGAAGATGGAGGTAGAGGAGAGCAGGTGCAACCCCATATATAAGCTGAGAACAACAGATAGTCCACCTCTGATACCACCCCCTAATGTCTATTTTGTTTGTGGATCCCAAGGTTATGTTTGGCTCCCTGAGGGATGGTCGGCAGGTGTTATCTCTCTTACGTCTTACCACCTGTATATATAGCTCTGTCCAGTTACCATAAGGACCATCGATTGCAGCACAGGAGTATATCCCTATCCCGAATCAGAAGGGTTATTAACACAGAAGATATAGATCAGACAGACACCACTTTGCAGTAGTTTACAGGCACCATGAAGGTACCCTTTTGGGGTCCCATGTCCAATAGCCTTAACATTCGTCGGCTCACAAGAGTTGTTGAAGGGGTTATAAATACAACAGCGGGTATACTGCCAAATATCACCTGTGAGCTTCAAGCCACGAGACTCGTTACCTTACAAAACAGGATGGTGTTAGACGTCATCCTTGCTGACCGGGGAGGGGCCTGTCGCGTCATTGGCAGCAGTTGTTGTGTATACATCCCAGACCATGCCCCTAATGTATATGCTGCCATTCAGAAGCTGCATAGGCTCGCATCTGACATCCACCAAGAAAATGGTACATGGTCTTTTTCTGGATGGTTCTGGGGTCTATTCACGTCCTGGGGTTGGAAGATTCTTATCTTCCTAGATGCAATTGCTGGTATAGTTTTCACCTGTTGCTTGTGCATACACTGTCTTCCTGCTTGCTGTGCTTGCTGTGAAAAAACACTGACACCCAAGCCACAGGTTCCAGTACATGACCCTAAGACATCTGCCATGATGATGATGATGAAGGATATCAATGACCTAATGTCAATAGATGAAGGTATTTTTGAATATTGATAAATGTGTGTATTAACTTGTAGCCGTAGTTTTCATGATATACAAGAAGGTATTTGCTTCTAAACAGTAGCAAAATGTTAGCAAATGCTAAAAGGAGGGTCTGTTGGAATGAAAAATGTTTTTGGTCGACTTCCTCTTGCATTGTACGATTTAAGTTAGCATTTGCGGCACCATTTTGTATTCAGCCGCCATTTTGTACCATGACCGAAACCAAGCTTCTGTCTCATTCTGTTTGCCTCAGCAGAAAGCAGCCTCAATGTTTTTTTTTTATTTCTCCAAGGTTGAACTTCGCTGCACTAATGAATAGACTGTCTAGTCATTGCATACCTTTCCCGTTAAATAGGCCTGCTCCCACCCTTAGAGTGGCGGGCACAGGCAGAATAACCTTGTAACTAAGATAGCATGTACCCGGTCTTAGGATTGTAGCTCATCCTTCTGTGTCTCCTTTGTTCACCAGCTACTAACTGGAAAATTCCAGTCTGGGCGTGTTCTTAGGGATACTGGAAATGTATATCATGTATCTCCATGTTGGCGGGGGTCAGTCCCTCTGCAGCAATCCAAGGAGGCTGGTCAGACTGGACTCCGCTCAAGTGTATGACTAATAAATACCTTTGGTTTGTATTCTCTACTGTCTGACTGACTCTTCATTTGTTTGGAAGACTGAGAGGTGGTCGCAAGTGACCCAGGTGACCCTATTCGGGTCACTTCCTTCACTGGGTATGAATGCATGTTGAACGGCTTTGCCACTTTCAAAATACAAGCATTTTATCTGCAGCCTTCCGCCCGTATTCTAGTTTTAAGCAGCTGCATCCTCACACGACAGCTGTCTTGGAACTTATGTTCCTTATCCGTTGATAGGGCACCCTGCATGCATCTATGGCAGGTCCATGCTGGGAGTCCTCTCCCACATGGCCTGTGGCTCCTGCTGTTGGCACAGATGTTGAGTGCCAACATGAAAGTCATTTTCCTCTTTCCTCCCTGTCCAGGGTCAGTGGGGGTGCATGTGTAGTGCTGAGTGCCTGTCGCTTACACCACAGATATGGCACGGGAGCAGGGGCTGGTACCCAGCAATGCTCCTGGGCCTTTGGCACCCTGGGCTTTCGAGCTGATCTCTTTGTCTTCTATCCCAGGGGCAATGAGTCCCCGTGGAAAATGGCGATTGTAAGAAATTGTATTGTTGTTGGTTAACTGGGGCAACAGCCACAATCCCTTCCAGGGTGAACCACAAACAGTCACTGAATTAACCTAATTAACCACTGAATAATACCTTGGTTAGTGTCAGGCTGAATAGTAGTGAGGATTGTAAAAAGGATTGAAAAAAGAAATATTAGGTACCATATGGCAGATGAATTGGATTTCAAATATGCTCTAAGTCAATACCAATATTATGGCCACAGTTTCTCCTCAGATGTTTCATATAACATTGCCCCCAGTACAATTACACGTCCAAAGATGAACTAACATCTTTCTGAGATACTCTCTTGTAAAAGGCCTTGACCATTCATTTGATGCTGCCGATGTTCTCCTTATGTACTTGTAGGATGATTTGATGGAAATAACATTTCGAGTGCAGACTACAAAGGATTCTGTGCCGTGATGTCCAAACACTGTCTAACTATTGCGCCACTAATCATTTATTGAAGAGCATATGGAATAATATACTAGCGGGTATTAGATTCCAAGGTTCTCCAAGGGCTTGAGTTGACCTTGCCTTCTGTTAAGAAGTCTCAGGGCCATCAAAGACTTCACCTGCAATCACCTGGACTCTGCTGCTGTGAGTCCTACTCTGCCAAGTGGTGCCAAATCCAGTTCCGGGGCCCTTGGAAGTGTGTTCTGTGATACGAAGAAGAAAATCCATGCATTGAATCCAAGCAATGTTCGGAACTGGCGCAGCACTGCCAAGTCTCAATGCAGCGCTGCTGCCTGCACCGGAGTGTGGTTCCCGCTTGACGCAACGACCGTGGCTTACAATGCAGGCCCAAGATTTTCGTTGCAGCGAGTCCACAGAACAGCCGGTGTGCGAGTCTCAAGCACTGCATCATCGAAGTCCATGATGCATCGCCCGACTCTGACGCAGCATCTGCCTCAACGCTGTGGAATCAATGCAGCGTGACTTGACTTTCGACGCATCGTCCCTGGGTGTTGATTTCTTCATTGACACTGCATCGCAGTGAGGAACCGAGGTATAGTGACCGCAAACGAAACATCACCACTCCTGCTTAGCAGTAACGAACCAATGCATCACCTTCTTTTTCGACGCCTCACCTCCTCTGCGCCTCGCATCATCTTAGATTTTTGACACATCGAAGGTTCTTTATCCTGTTCAAGCACAACCATTGGTTTTTAAGAACTCCAACTTTATTTAATTTTTAAAAATTCATATCTTGACTTGCGTATATTGGTTCTTTGTCATTTTGGTCTTGTTTTATTCAGATAAATATTGGCTATTTTTCAAATTGGCGTGGAGTCCCTTTGTAGTGTTTTCACTGTGTTAGTGTGTGTGTGTGTGTGTGTGTGTGTGCGTGTGTGTGTGTGTGTGTCTGTGTACAAATACATTACACATTGCCTCTAAGATAAGCCTGACTGCTCTTGCCAACCTACCATGGGGATGAGCAGGGGTTATCTTTCGTGTGTAACTTATTTTTGCTGACTAGAGTGAGGGTCCCTACTTGGACACGGTGCAAACCACTGCCAACTAGAGACCTAATTTCTAACAATGGGGTATACTTGGTCTGGTCCACCACCTCAAGTGTAGCAAGTGTGTCCCTCCCCACTGTAGGCATGTACCACCACAAGCTACCCCCCCCAATACTCCTCTGGGACCTTGTGTACCCTTAGGGCTATCTCATATGCAGAAACCATTTATCTATATCATCTCCCACCCTATAAGGGGGCACCAGCTCCTTGGGTATGCAGACCCTCACCTCTCCAGTGGAGACTGCATGTACACTGCCACCAATATTTCTGGACTCCACTTGCTTGGCTTATGTATAGCTCTTTGAGACTGAGCTCATGGACCATTCTCCTCTCCTCCATGGCCAGTCTCTTTCCCTCCGAAGCTCTCTCAGGCTCCACCTTCTCCCTTGCTATTCTCTCCTCAGATTCCACCTTTAGCTTGGCTGGCTGTAATTTTAGCTCATTCTCCACCTTTCTGTCCATTTTCCAGTTCCTCTGGGGGCAGGCCCCTATATACTACGCCCTGCACCATCCCAGGAATTCTGGGCATCCAGGTAATCTTCCGGCATCAGGTTGGGCCCTTCTTGCAGCTCAAGACCCTGGACTGGGTCCTCCCTCAGCCTGGGTGGAGTATGCGGAAAGTGAGCAAAAAACTCTGCCACGCACACGGAGTTACACCAGCGGCAGAGTGCACTACACCATGCTGTTTGCACTGACTTTTAGCACCGAGTGTTTGTCCCATGCTGTAAAAGCAGCACGAACATCACCACGTGCAGAGCAAGAGGGCGCTGCTCCATTCTGCTGCTCAAAATGTTCTACTTGAGCAGCAGCTTCCTCAATTCGAAGGGAAGGTTTCTTAACGTGAGCGGTAGTGACCATTCGCAACCGCCCGCATTAAGAAACTCGTCAAGAGGTGGTCTGGAGTAAGATTTTCCTCCTTGGAAAAACTCTACTCCGCTACGTAGAGCGGAGGTTTTCAGAATTCGGCATGCTACATGGAGCACGGAGTAGGAAAAAACGCCACGACCGGAGCGGAATTTCACTCCCAGGACTAGTGCTCCCTCCCCTCATCGTCTGTCAGCGTTCCCTCCTCCTCACTGTCATCACCATCATCCTCTCCTGAGGTGGACTACCATCCCTCCAAAGACTCAAAGGCTCTAACAGATATCTGGTGATCCAATTTGGTAGCCCTCTTGTCTGCTTTCAGCCCCTTCTGCTTTCAGAGCTTCAGCAGCTCAGAACTGCTAAGCGTATCAAAATTGCACAGCTCCATCTCGATTGTGCAAAAAGGGAGGTAGAGCACTAAAATTTAGGTGAAAGACCGCTGAACAGGATTTGCTGCTGAAGAGTGGAATGTTGCGGGAGGAACCGTGAAGTCAGGCCGACCGGCAATGCACCTTAGGTAGATGGACAAGCAGGTTGGACCTGGTCTCCTCCTGGTTCTCAGAGCTGTTTTGAGCAAACAAAAAGTCCTCAGTTTTGGATTTTGGCTTTCTGTGCACCTTTAACACAACAACCAAGGGTCCAGAGCTGGTGGGACTTCACATGGGGATTCAGGACTTACTCAGGCTGGGTTCATGTGCGGGTTCAAGATGGAGGGAGCCTTTTCTGTCCCTGTGGCTTTCAACAGGAGGCCAGAAAACTAGACCTTGGAGTCACTTTGGTAGTGCTGGTTTCAGGTAAAGATGCAGGGCTCAACAGCAGGTCAGGCCTCTGTAGGTTCAAGGCAGGCTCCAGGCAGCAAAGCAGTCCTTCCAGGTACAGCAAATCAGTCTTGCAGAGTGCACAGAAGGTCACAGCAGCAGACAGTCCTCTGAGTGTCCTTCCACAGGTCCAGAAGTGAACTGAATAGTGGGTCTGAGGGTCCTATTTTTATACCTGGTGCTCTTCCTCTAAAAGGTGTAAGAAGGTTCTAGAAAGTTTCTTTTAAGTGCATGGTATTTCCTGACTCCCCTGCACTGGCACCAAGCTAACTGCAGTGAAAATGTGGTGGTGATAAGTCCTTTGTTTTAAGGCAGAGTACAGCCTATTCAGTTGCAAGTGGGGGCGTGCTCAGCTCTCCCATCCCCCATCCTGCCAGCAGATGGCTCATTCAGGCACACATTCTCCCTCTATTGTGTGACTCTCTGGGAGGAATTTACCAAATTTAACTGTCAGTTAAACCAAGGCATGTGACCTAAAACAGGCTGCTAAGAGGAGAAAATTGCCAACTTTTGAAAAGTGGCATTTTCAAAATTTTAATTAAAAATACGTATTTACCATTAAAGAAGATGATTCATTACAATTTCATACATGCCAAACATGAGCTGGTGACCTGGTCCCAATCAAAGTTTAACACTTATTAAATGTAATAAGACAACCAAATGTTATCCTATGGGATATGTAGGCCTCACAGTAGTGAAAACAAATTTAGGAGTTTTTCACTACCAGGACATGTAAAACTTAAAAGTACATGTACAACATTTTAATTACAATGCACCCTGCCCTATTGACTGTATAGGGGCTACCTTAGGGTTGACTTATATGCAGTAAAAGAGGAGTGTAAAGCTTTTCAAGGGGGCCAAGTCGAACTGGCAGTGTAGAACTGCATTCAAGCTGCAATGGCAGGCCTGGGACAGGTTTTAAGGTGCTACTTAAGTGTGTGTCACAATAAGTGCTACAGGCCCTTTAGTAGCATTTCATTTAAAGTCCCTGGGTACATGGTATACAATTCTACAAGGAACTTATAAGTAAAGTAAATATGTCAATCAGGTGTAAGTCAATTAAACCATGTTTAGGGGAGTAAGCACAAGAACTTTACTAACTGATTAACAGTGGTAAAGTGCACAGAGACCAAGGCCAACAAAAATTTCAGCAACAAAAATGGAGGTAAGTAGACAAAGGGTTTGGGGAAGACCACCCTAAGGCTGAGAGGTCTAACAAAGATTGTGCCAGGTCCTGGGGGATGGAGTCCCTGGGGCTTAGGCTCACTACCCAGCGAAATTGCAAAAAGGAAGTTTGTGTGGACCGCTGTTGGCTTATCACTCCCTGGGGAATTTTCAAATTTCTCCACAAAGTACCCTGCGCTTTGTTCTCCGACCAGTCCCTCTAGGGGACCAGACTTTATCTCTTGTTTTCTCCAGTCCCTCATGGGATTTGCACATTTCTAGGCTTCTTTTGCGCCTCTTGGCCATCCATAGACACCAGGTGCATTTTCTTAAGGGTGCTTTTTGTGGGGACCTTGATTTTTACTGCTCCCTGTGCCACACATGTTCTTTGCCTTGGCTCCAGGTGCTCTCTCTCCTGCTTTGGGGGGGCGTATTGCAGAACCCCCCCCAGCAACAAGCTAGCAGAACACTTTCCCTGCCTCACTCCCCAGGTCCCACAGCTTCCTGGCTTCTTGAAGGACTCCTGTGTGTTAGCAGAGACAAGCCCAGTCTACAGAAGTCTTGGGCAAACCTCCATAATTCCCCAGCAGGTTCATTCCCCCTACAATTCCTCACGGGCTGTAGAGGGCCAGCACCAGTGGCCCTGAAGAGACTCATCCTAGTCCTGGTGGTGAGCTGGAGTTAAAAGTCTTTCAGTCCATCTTTGGACTTACATCAAGTGGCTTCTCTTTCCAGTTGGGCATTCTTTTACCATCATTACTTTCAGGTCCAGTTCTTCTCATCAGTCTCTCCCTTGGACAGGGGTTTTTAAATGGGAAAGAAAGGTCAAGAAGTCAGGCACAGCTGGCATATTCCTAGGATACTGCATTAGGACATTCTAACATGGCGACTTCAAGTTGTCTGTGGAAAGAGCTTCCTTGGAAGCCTCAGCTCTGACCCTTGCTGATACAGATGCCTGGTACTTTCCCACTAAAACTTCAAAAGGAAGCCCCTCCTGTGTTTGGCCGCAGAGGTCTGGCCCTGTTCTGTGAACCTGAACAATTCCAACCCAGGTGCAGTGTGACAGGGTAATTAACAGATGCAGATTTCATCCCTACCCCTTAGTTTACCAGAAAGTGGATCAAGCTCTGTTAATGGTCCCATGGTGTGGGGAGGCCTTCGATCCTCCATGATGGTCAGCAGAGTAATTAATTGGCCCTGGAGGGAGGACAACGGCCTCTCATTATGAGCTGAGGCAGGGAAATATGACAATTCTCAAAGTGACTCGGAGTAAAGATATGATGTAAGGGACTGTTAATCTACACTCATGATACATATATACCACTAGATTAACACCTCTCTGGACCCTTTAAGATTAAGTATCACAAAATGCTGCTTTGATAATGATTTCACCTATAGTGTGTATTTCAGTTAAGCACCACAGACCTTCAGTAAGCGCTACGGACCTACACTATGAATGCCAACTCACATTATAAGGCCTATCCCAGGTCAGTACCAACCCCTGAGGGGTTCCTTCTGTTACAGGCTACTTGTGTGCAGATAATGGGCTGTGCAAGATAGCAATCTCATATGCGCAATCCACATAAGTGCACACACACATGTGCCTACGTGTTCACGTGTAAACAGCCCAGACCCTCTTTCCTTAGCTGCTCAGCAGTGGCCTTATCTTAAAAGGCGGCTACTGGCACTTAGCACTCTCAGTCCATTTACCATGAGACTCAGGTAGTGTGGTCCACTCACAGTAAAAGTCCAAATACCGAGTAGTCATACTGAAAACCCCAGGGGGATTAAATGGGTGGAACCCATTTGCTACTGACCAATAATAATCTATCATTAACTGAACGTAGACCTGAAATAGTGTGTGAAAAACTATTTTATCTGCTGAAATACTGTAAACACAACAAATGGACAGTGGACCACACACGGACACTTGCGGCTCCAATCACAAAAAATCACCCATAAAATCAGAATGTTAAGCTATCTTGTGTGCAGACCTCCAAAAATGCCCCCTGTCCAAGGGCACTCCCCTCACTGGGGAAAAATATACATACAAACTAAATCAGAGCTGCACCACTATGAAATTAGCAAGTCCAATCATTGCTCAATAAAGCACAGAGTGAGGAATTTTTCTTCTTCTTTATTTTTTCTGTCTTAAAAAGCAACAGCCAACGCGTTTCGTCCTATAACATAGGACTCCTTCAAAATCAGTCTGTGGCGACCGAAAGATATGTAGATAGGGTTGAAGCGTAAATAAAAGGTTCTGAGCGTAGAAGTAAATCTGATATCTGATCTGTATGCCAGATAATTCATTCAAATGGCGCTTTAATAAAGTCCAAACTCCAAACAATATCGGTAGGTGAATGCAATTTGTATGAAAACCGAAAGATCTTTGTGGAAGATTCTAGATTAAATGCATTTAAATGTCGGCATAGGTAGGCAATTCATGCAAAGGCTTAAGAACCAAAATAATTAGGGTGCTGTATTTCTAAAGCAAGACTGTATACCTGTACCTTATATATTATATTTCTGAATTGACAAACAAGGGAAAGGATTTTCCACTGAGGTTCAGAGTCTGATCTCAGTTTGCACTAATGTATGCAGATAATATACCATTGTGTTGCTGACTCCAATCGTATTCTAACATTTAATTAGTAACTTAGCTATTTTGTAGGAGGTGTACATAACATACTTCGGGCTGGACTATTCCCAGGGAGAGCAGGGTCAAGGCTGATTTGCATATGGCTGGGTCCAAACTGGAATGGCGTGGCGAGCAAAATAACGATGGATTAAACCCAGATCTGTAAATGGGGTGAATGTTTGACAATCTTCAGCATTACGTCCATCAACTTTTTGTGTTGCATTTCCACCCTAAGTGGGAAGGGTATGCCCAGACGTGTGTCCCTTGCTCCCTATGCCATTGGATTTAAGCTAGCCTGGCTGATGAGGGGTAATTCCCCTAAACCGATCCAAGGATTCTTGTTTTCCGGTCCAGGGAGCACCTGGCCTGGCAGTTCAGGTTGGACTGTTCCCATAGGTGCAGGGTCAAGGCTGATTTGCATATGGCTAGGTCAAAACTGTGATGGCGAAATGACAATGGATTAAACCCAGATCTGTGACTAGGGGTGAATGTTTGACATTGTTCAGCATTCCGTCCATCATCTTTTTGTGTTGCATTTCCACACTAAGTGGGAAAGGTATGCCCAGACGTGGGTCCCGTGTTTGCGATGCCATTGGATTTAAGCTAGCCAGGTTGATGAGGGGTAATACACTGAAATCGGTCCCAGGATGCTTTTTTTTCCAGACCAGGGAGACTGGCTGGGCAGTTCTGTTCCCATGGGGAACAGGGTCGAGGCTGATTTGCATATGGCTGGGTCCAAACTGGAATGGCGTGGTGTGCAAAATAACAATGGATTAAACCCAGATCTGTGACTGGGGGGAATGTTTCAGCATTCCGTCAATCATCTTTTTGTGTTACATTACATATACACAAATGGCACCCATGCAAATGAAGGAATCCCACCTTGCGTGCTTTTTCAAACATACTGGATTTCCTTTCAGTAGATCAGGATAATGATAAATCTGAGAAATTAAGAATCTTTTTGACATCTTAATTATAGCACCTACTGTGGAACAAATTACATATCCTGAGACTCCCTTGATATGCACTTACTAGCCGGTTTGCACTCAAACACCTGGATCCTCATCCCAAAAATGGCCCCTAGCATCTTATTTCAGTGTTAGGCAAGGCTGAGTCAACCTTTTTAACATCTGTTGGAGTGATCTGAGCCCGACCCTTTTAGTATACCAGTCTTTCCTTCTAATTTGGGTTATCTTAGTGTGGGAGCACTGCATTACGCTGATGATTTTCTGTTATGTGATCAGACAGCTAAGAGCCTATAGTGGATGCTAGGTACATTTTCATTCTTGAGAAAATGATCTTAAGATTAACTGGGACAAGGGTCAGGCTATGATACTTGGAAGTGCACCTTTGAAGGCAAGTGGTATACAGATGAAATTCGGCTAGTACAAGTTTGTCCATACATATAGCTTCAAATTTGTTTTACACCCAATAGAATTCAGGATGCTAATCGAAGGTAAAAGGCACTCACCACAAATGGTTGCTAATGTTTTACATCTATTTAACCACAGATATGGTGGTGATACCCTTCAGCCTTTAGTCGAGGTTTATCATTCGAGAGGAACAACCATTTTGACTTGTGTAGTAACGATTTGGCTACCAACTATAAACATACGAATTGATCTATTAGAAGACTCCATCTGGAAGCAATTACTGACCATGGACCAATATACATCGCTGGCGATGATATGTCTGACGATGACTGAAACATAGCTGGGCCTTGGCATTAGCACACTGCTCCAATGGTTATATACAGTGAGCATAGCATCAATATGTACAGTAGGTCACCATCTATATAGAGAAGCTACCAGCATGTTGAATGGGCATTTTAAAACATTTTATGTGTTTTGCATTATGTGGATGATGACTTTGGATTTTCTAGCATATTTTCATGATCCGGTCACCACTAGGAATATATTTAAATCAAGGGTTAACTTTTTATCTAGTGCTAACCTATGATTGTTGACTAACAAAGACATACCATAGATATGGTGAGCTTTATATGGAGGAAAATTACGAGCTGATGGAGTGTATAATTAGTATGCAAATGTTTATGCTAATCTGCCTTTATTTATTTGCCCTGTCTACAGGTAATAGAGTGTTGAGTGCTCCACGTAATGAGAAACTGTAGACCTTGTTAGAATCAATGGGAACTAGTTACAGGGTAGAAGCTCCTTGTGTATGTTTGCAGATGAAAAACCATTTTGAAAAAACATTTGTTTTTTATAAAGACCCTCACCCACCATCCTGGTTGGTGGCATGCTTCATCATCGGGTCCCACCCAAGGCATCGAGTGTACCTTGGGTGTGCTTCAACGCCTGATTACAGCGGAGCAGGTATTGTCCCGTGAGTGTGCGGTGAAGGTGAATGGTGTGTGGGTTAAAAAACTGTCCAAAGGGTCCCAGGACTCAAAGGACTATTTTAATAATGGGCCCTTGGCAGTGATAAAAACTGAGAGGTGGATATTAGTGGAGATGATTAATGACTCCAATATCCAGTGTGGTCAACATGTTTCAGCCAGGTCTCAGTGTTAAACTGGCTTTCTTCAGGACCTTATGTGTGTGGTTTAAAATGGTGGTCTAAAAAGTGTATATTGAGACCAACTATGTGGCGCACGCGCTAAGGTGCGGTATGTGGAAGAGGATGGTTTCCTCTAATGACTCAGTTCTCTGAAACTTTCAGGAATAAGCCCCATGCGTTCCGTGGGGGGCCCGACCTATTGTCACACATTCTTCAAGGTCTGAGACCCTCTGCCCGTACCTACTGCGGCCGCATCGGAACTCCGACGTCATAATTAGCAGAGGCACCACTCTAATGGAATGTCTTATCAACTACTTTACTTTGATTAATTTATTGAAGTAGTTGAACAGCAGTGACCCTGCATATCTTACAAGTATTAATTTTATTTTTTAAACTGAAAAATAAATCCAATTGAAGTATATTACATAAATAAAAAAGCTAAAGTAGTACATTGCATTAATTTTGTATCATGATGTCATTATATGAAACATATATGGCAGTTCATGTGTTCTCATTTTTAAACTTTAAACACCAAGTTTTGTCCCAAACGTGGTGTGTGGGACAGATATACGGGGTATCTTATCTTTGAAAGCCCTAGAACTGCAGGATGACGTTTTCTGGAGAGGAGACCTTGGCCTGTTTCCAGAACACTCCAGTACAGGTAATCTGCCACGTAATTTGGTTTCCATATTATGTGAATAAAGGCAGTAGAGTCTTACAGACTGTATAGAATTAGAATCCTCGATTTTTCGAATGCGAAGTTATTAGTAGAGGTTTTTCGAGAACAATATTGCTCACTTAAGGTACTTTGAATCTCCTCAACCATCTATTGGTTTACAAGACGAAAGGGTGGATATTCTGATTGTTCATCACCTTCACAAAGCTTGCAAATCCCAGTGAATTAGTCTTCCGCAGTGTGTCACAAATGCCTTTCAGAGTCAATGACAGCATCGTGGTTCTTATGAATCACAAGGAAAAGGAAGTGGCAAAGAGATGTCCTATGCCCCTTTCTTGCAGTTTGCAAGGAAATATATTGACAGTTTCCAACTTCTCTTAGGGTCACACTGAAAGGCAAGGTGTTTTTTTTCAGTCGGTAGCTACTTGCCCACAGGAAGTGTCCAAGAAGGACAGCTTGCGCTGGTAAATGACAGCTGAATGCATCAAGAGGAACAGACTGCCGTCTCCTGCACTGTCGTATGCACCCCCAAGCCAGTACTTTCACAAACAGCAACTTTTTTTTTATTGCAGACCCCAAACCGATAATGATAGATGGGAGGCCTATTGTCTCTTGCAAGCCTCCAGCTTTGCATTTGCAGCTGGTCATGAAAATTTGCATAAGGAACCCTGTCTCATGAACATTGATGATGCAGGATTTTTGCAAATCCTTACGATGGGCCTTTTTTGTGGTGGACCAATTTCATACATCTGGCACATTGTAAGGATTTGACCTAGTTAAATTGCAGATGCTTTGCAAATACAGTGCTGTCATGTGATTCATTCAGCAAGTATTACATCTAGAACCCAGGCCTCATTATGAGGTGCAAGAGCTAAATTCACTGACCTTTAGAATCAAAGGTTATCTCAACTTAAAGCCTGGGTACGGCACCATGGGCAGGGTGAGTATTAAGGTACACAGAAGCTTCAACCAAAAACACAGTAATGCAAATTTACTAACACTTTGTGCCAGGTTTGTATCACCAAATGAACCCGGCACAAAGTGTTGTGGTGTGATTTATTTTTTAATGCAAACTTTTTGTCTAGGGAGCGTTCCATGCATGGTACATGGGTATTCCCTTGCAAACATCGATAGGTTTTGCTGCAAATCCCTATCTACCAACATTTTTACACAGTGATTTGCGCCAAAAAAGGAGGCCTCCTCCAGACAGGCATAACAGTAGAGCAACTTTTAAAAGTATCCTCATTTTTACAACTTTGCATGTGTGCTGCCCTGTGCCTCCCAGTACATACAAAAAGGATTGCCTCCCAGTACAAAAACTACGCTTGCCAGAAAGCGCACTAACTTGCACTATGGTACTTTGGCACAATGCAGCCAATATTATACCAGCACTGTGGGAGAGAAAAGCAGTTTCATTTCTCGGTAGACATGGTGTTGTTTTTCTCTCATCCTTGTGCACCACAATTTAGTAAATCTGCCCCAGTATGTGCACAAACTATCCCTGCCACAGAATATTATATTAGTCATCTCAATGAATCAGCACTACAATAGTGCACAACATATCTGCAGTCATGCAGTATAAATAATGTCATTATCTTTGGCAGGAAAACACAAGGCAATAAGGGATAAATCATTCTTATCAAATCCATAAAACTGTTCATAATGCATGTGCATACATACACCATTCCAAAGGCCAACTACGCTGAGCAAAGGGAACAAACACAAAATTGGTTTCAGGAAAACAGGTAAGTGCACAACACTTCCATATAGATGCATTCAGTTATGGGCATTTACTTAATGACACACAGATGCCAGTGTTCTGCCCACAAATTTTGCTCTCGTACAATTCTAATCACTCTTCTAGATAAAGAGTGGGAGCAACATAAGCAGACAAAATGTTCTGATCCAAAACGTGGGAATGGTTAGAATGGTTGCACCTTTGCCCACTACCAAAATTCACATCCCCATTATTCCCAAACCCTGTTGCAGACAATCTCGCAATCTCACATTTTATCCATCCATCTACCTGTCCTCTTGCTTGAAAAGACTCCTGATTGACCTCCAGTCTTCAATCTCCCTAGCTGAGTTCAATAATGCACTCAAAACTCATCTTGAAATATGTGGAACTCATGTTTTATGGTATACTCAACCCTATTTGCCCTCTGTGACCTTTCTCATTCTCATGTCCCTCCAGTTTCCCTCCTCACCTTGCCCATGAGCTCCTGCTCCAGTGTATATTGTATAATATGTAAATATGCATCATAATCATCATATATGTAATTGTCTTGTTGACTGTTGTAATCCATCATGAATTCATATGCTCATCCTCATATAACCAGGACTGGGCGCTTAAATGTAATTCAGATCCGGGTCTTCCGCTGTCAGAGGTATGGATGGGTATGGGTGACTGTTTCAAGAAGCCACAATGTCACCACAGTCTGAAGGATGTGATAGGCAAGTGTCTTCAAAAAGCTGCCATCTTCTCAGGAGGAAAAAGCTAAAGGCGTAATAAAACCTTCTTGCTGATGAAGTCTTCACAGCACTGGAGAAAATCAGGAGTCAGAAATCCAGGCGAGGAAGTCTCAAGAAATTTGGGGTCATCACTCCACATCTCTCATCCTGAACATTCCAGCATTCAGGAGCAGGTCACTGGCTGGTGTTGAATAGGTTTTTATTTTTCATAGAGATATACTTAACTTGTGAAAAAAGAGATAACATTCTGGATGGCCGATCCTCTAGTTACATCAAGTATCATATTATTTGAGGAAAATTGGTAAGTGTGAACTAAGCATAACTGCAAAAGATTATGCAGCAATATAGATACTTAAGAATAAAGTTTGATTATATAAGTTTGATGTTTTTCTCATAGTGCATTTCAAAATTCTGTTTCAAGTTTACATGAATCTTGGCTCAATGGAATTTACCTTATCTTACATTTTACTTTGAATGGCACAATACATTTGAAACTTTTTGTTCAAAATTAAATTGCATTTCAAATGAGACCTAATGTACTCCTCAGTAGGGGTGAGCAGAATGTTTCATTCCACCTGTGGAATTGGTGGAATTTTGGTAACTCCACATTACTCTTTAAAGTGGAGTTCTGGTCAAGTTCCGCCCATCGCAGCGTGACACATTTCTCCAGTGAAGTGCCAGAAAATGTGATCTGACCAACGCAAATGAGATTTGGCATTCCCTAGTGTGATTTTCTAACACGGGCGGTCACTGGGGGTCACAAGCAGACGCTGTCAGAGGGCAGCTGCTCGAATACATTTGCTGCCGTTTCGAGTAGATTTTCTACTTGACTGGCAGCAAAATCAACTCGAATGGCCACGCACTCATGGTGCAGTTCACGCTGATTTTTCAGTGCTACTTGTGCTACCAGCGCTAATTTGCAGCACGTGAAAGTGGGTAGGAGCGCACTGCTTGCATGTAACAGCGCCATTACCCCATAGCGTCTTGGGAGTTGTAGTTCAGTTTTTCACACGAAGTTCATATTATTTTTCAGCTAATGCCGTCTTTTGAAATCGTATCTCTAGAAACCAGTGTTTCGGGATTCCTCCCTCATCAGTAGAGAATATTTACGGGTTGCTGGACATGCTGCCAATTTTCTCAGGTATAATCCCACTCATAGTGTGCAGGCATTCTAAAGCTTGTCAGCTTGGGGGCGGCTCATGAGAGCCTTTTATCAGTGAAAGTGGGTAGGATTGCACTGCTTGTGTGTAATAGCGCCATTATCCCATAGCGTCTTGGTAGTTGTAATTCAGTTTTTCACACAAAGTTCATATTATTTTTCAGCTAATGCCGTCTTTCGAAATCGTATCTCTAGATACCAGTTTTTCGGGATTCCTCCCTCATCAGTAGAGAATATTTACGGGCTGCTGGACATGCTGCCAATTTTCTCAGGTATAATCCCACTCATAGCGTGCAGGTGTTCCAAAGCTCGTCAGCTTGGGGGCGGCTCACGAGAGCCTTTTATCAGTGAAAGTGGATAGGATCGCACTGCTTGCATGTAACAGCGCCATTACCCCATAGCGTCTTGGTAGTTGTAGTTCAGTTTTTCAGACAAAGTTCATATTATTTTCCAGCTAATGCCGTCTTTTGAAATCGTATCTCTAGACACCAGTGTTTCTGGATTCCTCCCTCATCAGTAAAGAATATTTACGGGTTGCTGGACATGCTGCCAATTTTCTCAGGTATAATCCCACTCATAGCGTGCAGGCGTTCCAAAGCTCATCAGCTTGGGGGCAGCTCACGAGAGCGTTTTATCAGTGAAAGTGGGTAGGAACGCACTGCTTGCATGTAACAGCACCATTACCCCATAGCGTCTTGGTAGTTGTAGTTCAGTTTTTCACACAAAGTTTATATTATTTTTCAGCTAATGCTGTCTTTCGAAATTGTATCTCTAGACACCAGTGTTTTGGGATTCCTCCCTCATCAGTAGAGAATATTTATGGGTTGCTGGACATGCTGCAAATTTTCTCAGGTATAAACCCACTCATAGCGTGCAGGCGTTCCAAAGCTCGTCAGCTTGGGGTCGGCTCACGAGAGTCTTTTATCAGTGAAAGTGGGTAGGAGCGCACTGCTTGCATGTAACTGCGCCATTACCCCATAGCGCCTTGGTAGTTGTAGTTCAGTTTTTCACACAAAGTTCATATTATTTTTCAGCTAATGCTGTCTTTCAAAATTGCAGCACAAGCTGCATATTTTCCGCCCATTTTCAGAATATCCGGAATCTCATGGAGTTTTTATATAAATCCGCGGAGTGAAACCTGCAAGTTCTGCACACCCCTACTCCTCAGTTAGCTTAAGATAGCAATTACAGGATTGTTCAGCATTTGCAAGGACCATTAATTAAATGGAAGAATTATTGTATCTAAAGCTTAAGTGAAGCTAGGCACTCCCCAACTTCCATTGATGTTAATAACTAGCTGCTCATAAAAACATGTTTATTTCGTGAACCGGTCAATGAAATAAAGAACTGATATGTCTCTTTCAATTGTTAATCACTCCACATAAATTAGGCTGTTCTAGTTTTGTCTCTTGTTCTATTTATACTGATGTTTTGAAAAAATGCTGTATGTTGGGGGCGGTGATTCCCTGTTTCCAAGATGGCACCTAACCTGGTGGCTCCTTCAGGAGTACTAAGTGCTGCAGTGAAATAATGAGCAGCAGGCTCTCGAGCCAAGAGATATGGTGGGCCTAGGGTGCTGAGATCCTAACTTAATAGCATGATCAAAATTCAGCCCCTGGGAAGTCTAAATTAGCTGAACATCACTGGAGCTCTGGATTCACAAAATGGCATCCCGTGCGCTTTGCTGAAGGAATCCAGGCTGAGAAAGAGACAACAGCAGGCCGGAAGCAAAGCAGAATCACTAATAGCAGCTGCAGACCTGCAATTGCTCATTACAGTAAGTGGGCAACAGCAGAGGCGATTGGAGGGCAGCTGGGATCCCACTGGGACGCAAGACTGTCTGTAATCCTGTGCAGCAGGTTGCCTGGAGCACCTGCCCTGCCTGCAGTGGCAACAAATACACCGCATTTCCTCATGGCCTTGTAGGCAGTCATTGAGCACATGGGTCCAAGATGCTGGCCCATCAGAGGCTATACCAGCTAAGAACCTAGCCGCACACAGTCAGGCTGGGTGCCCGGACATACACTGATATATCCTTAAGCGCCTAGTGCATTCGCTGACCAGGCTGCAGGACAGAAAAATGATAACAGCAGGCCATAGCGAATAGAGACAAAACCCAGGCAAGGTTAACATTTGAGCACAGACTATCCAGGTGAATGCAAGAGGAGGAGAGTGCCCTGCGATGGCAAGAGGGCCCCCATTAACATATGATGGAGCTGAAGACCTACAAAACCTACCAAAAGGATGTGTGGCAAAGCCTAAAAACTATTGATGGCAAGATTGATGCCCTCACCTACAGAATGGGCTGGATGTCTGAGAGAATGGACAAGTAAGCAAATGGGCTGGACATGGTGGAATGCAATGTGTCAGAAGCAGAAGACAATGCAACCACATCAAAAACAGGCCAAACCAAGCTGGAAAAATTGCAGTCCAGGCAAAAAACAAGGACCTAGAAGCACTCTCCAGGCAAAATAATCTTTGAATTTAGGGTGTCCCTTAATCCTCGGGAACGGATAATATGGAAAAATTCATAGAGCAGCTGCTGATCGAGATACTGACAATGATACCTTCTTCCCTGTCTTCACAGTGGAGCGGGCTCACCACTCTCTGGCACCGAGGCCGATGCCTGAGGTGCAACCAAGACCTATCATAGGCCGCATGCTGAGCTACAGAGACCAAGATACTGCACTGTGGAGGGCCAGAGACTTAAAGACACTGCACCACTCGGGGTCAGATATATCATTATACCTAGACTCCACAATTCAGGTGCAAGAGGTGCAGAAAGTATTCCTACCTGCAAACAAACTACTACAGGAACGGGGCATGCAATATAGCATGATGTACCTTGCTCTCCTGAGGCATACCCCATGTCTACAGTGACTCACTGGAGTTTCTCAGAGACTTTAAGAACACATGCATGCAGAAGCCTGGTGCAACGCCCAATAGGCCCATGGATGCAGAGATGTTAGGACTAGAGAAAAATACTAATTGCTAGAGGACCCTATCAATTGCCCAATTAGCCAGGACTATGAGCTCTGACTGTAAAAACCGCTTTGCCATTATCACTATACAGGGGACCCTGTGTCGGGTCCCACCTGCTCCTAGAAGTGCCAGACACAAAGACTGTGAGACACTGGACAGACACCGGTGTACGAACCAAAACTCATATACCCATGTGCCACAGGCCTGTGTGAATTGACTGAACGGGAGCACAGGCTCCATGAAAAGAGCACATCGATAGTCTGTCCGCACCCAACTAACTGATTGTCCATGGACCTGGGCTGGAGCCCTACATTTAAGACCTACAGCCACCACTGCCGTGGCAGTGGAGTTGAACCCTACAAGCACTGCCCCATGTGTGTACCACAACAGTTTGGAAAAGTTCTACTCCAATGGGGAAAAGGCAAGTGGGAGTGTGGAATATCATCGCCAGTTAAGCACAGGAGGACAAGACAGGAGGGAGACACACATGCCTGCAGGCAAGACCAGGACCATATCATTGCACACCACAGACTTAAATGCAGAGCATGGAACGTAACATCGGCATGCACAACCTAACGCTCAAATTTCTCACTTGGAATGTTTGGGGCATTCAGTACCATAGAAAGGTGAGGAGGGCTGTAGCTTAATTGAAAAGACACTAAATATATGTGGCGTTCCTGCAGGGAATGCACATGCCCCAGGGTGGTACACTAGGCATCTACCTCAGGCTCCAGAGCAAATGCTATTAAGCACCATTTAGCACACGTGCCAGGGGTGTTTTAATTTGGATACAGCAGGGTTGTGTCATGAAGATACAACACACAATCATAGACCCAGAGGGCAGATACATAATAGCGGGCACATGGGTGGAGCAGGATATAGGCCTGGGCGGTGAACTTCGCTCAGTTAGCGGAGTTTGCGGAGTTTTCTGCATTCCGCACTCCGCGGAGCTCGCGGAGTGCAGAAAACTCCGCTTCGCGATGTGCAGCGGAGTTTTTTCCCTGCTCGCGATCGCGAATGGTAAGTTTGCGAGCGTGAGCTGCAGCTCGGGTAACATTTCTACCCGAGCGGCAGGAATACCAGCACAAACTGCAGTTCGCACCGCACTCCACCACTCGCAGGACTTCACAGAGTTTTTTTGTAACTTCGCGGAGTTCCGCGTAGCGAAACTCCGCGAACTACGCCCAGGCCTGAGCTGGAACTGGTGGACCTTCTATGCATTTATGGCCCCAATGTTGAAAACCCACAGTTTTATCTGGAACTCCACCATCTGGTGATGTAGTACCAGAGAGAGGCCTAGATATGTGGTGGGAAGTTGGAACCTGAACTGCTCCCCGGATCCCCACTGGGACAGGCCCACAGCCCCACCAAGGTGGTCATAGGCCATATCTAGTATGCTCGGTGACATGCTGCAGTGAAAGGGACTAGTTGATCTCTGGCAACAGTGGCACCAATCTATAGCAGGTTACACGATCTACTCCCCAGTACACAATACTCACTCCCGCATAGATTACTGGCTGGGGTGCACACTCTAATCCCAGACAAACTCAGACCACTCTCCCATCACAATATCCTTGCTAGTTCCGGGTGGCACACGCACCCTCTTTGCATTGCGCTACCTGCCTAACTCTCTCCTTGATACTGCGTTCTGAGGAGAACTGGACACTGCTATCACAGAGTTCTTTCAACACCATATTGAGTCAGTTTCACAATTTGAGATGGTCTGGGAGGCCTTTAAGGTATACATCCAGGGGATAACCCCAGCCAAAAATGCACGGGTGCGTCGGTTGGCCCAGGACCAACTTCATTGGATGATGATGAAACTGACAAGTTTGGAAAGAAGACAACACAGGATGCGCTTGGGCACTGAGGGAAATATGTACACAACTGTCAGAATATCAGGACCTAGTGAACACAGAGGTGAAGCACATGGGCAAGTATGTGGCTGCCTGGGCCAACACTCACCCTCTTACTTTGACCTAAACAGTAAAATGCTGAGATTATGAGAATTCTATGCTGACCTATACACCTCCCGCGCCACAGCCACCACACAGAACATGAACAAGTTCCTGGAGAACCTTACCATGGTATGACTCGAGACAAAACACAGAGAAATAGCACAAGTCCCCCTAATGGCAGCTATCATGTGAGAGGCAGTCCAAAGCATATCAAGTGGCAAAGTACCATGAACTTACAGTCTGACAGTGGCATTTTAGAAAGAATTCCTCACAGTGCTGACTCAACATATAATCACCCTCTCAGCAGCATATAATCACCCTCTCAGTGGAAGTGGCTCAGAGAGCCATACTGCCTCCTACAATGTACGAGGCAATAATAGTCACGATACTGAAAACAGATAAGCTGGTGGACATACACTTCTCATACCACACACTGTCATTGCTGAGCACAGCCACCAAAATATTTGTAAAGATCCTTGCTAACTGACTTGACCCCATGATGCCTGGCCTGGTCCTCCCGGAACAGGCAGGGTTTATACTAGGACAAACCATGGCACCGCCAAACATTTTTTGGTTCAGTGTCCCAGATGTTAAAGCTGCTGCTGTCTTTTTGGATACAGAAAAGGCATTTGATTATGTGGAGTGGGAGTTCAGGTTCAGGGTCCTAGGCAAGATCGGGGAGGGAGAGACGTTCCTTTCCCTCGTGAGTGCCCTATACACACTGCCTACAGCACGTGTTTGCATCAATAGCCTCATATCATAACCCATCCAAATAGAGAGAGGCACCCAATAGGAATGCATGCTCTCTCCGCTGCAGTACGCGCTAGTAGCAGAGCCAATGGTGTGTGCCATATGGGAGTGGCATGCTAATAAAGGCCTCAGTTCCCAAGGCTATAATTTCATACTGTCCACCTACGTAGATGACATGCTGCTGTTAGTCAGAAACTCAGTGCAAAACCTTACACCAGCACTGTCTGAGATCACTTGATAAGGAGAACTAGCCAGCCTCAGGATTAACTGGGGCAAGTTGCTGATGTCCCCACATACCATGGTCACCCACAAGTGTGATGTGGAGTTCCCTATGACTTGGACAGATGACCCAGTGCAATATCTGGGAATACACACACATACTGACCCAGTGCAGCTCATATTCAAAAGCTACAGCTGGATAATGTATAAATTAGAGGTGAACCCGGAGCAGTGGATTAAACTACCTTTGTCACATGTGGGGTGCATAGCGCTCTTGAAAATGTTGGTACTACCATGCCTACTGTATTTATTTCAGAACATCCCTGCAGTGCTCCAGGGGACATTCTTTCATACACTACAAACACATACACTGAGACTGACCTGGGCTGTAAAGGAGCCCAATGTGAAGTAAACCATGCTCACTTTGCCCTATGGAGCAGGGGGTTGTCTGCCCTGGACTTTGAATTATATTACAACATTGCAGAAAACCAATTCGATCGCCATTGGCTACACAGCCCTCTATACCTCTAAAGGAAACTGGGTTATGGGTTAAGGGGGGTGAAACCCTACTCAAGTAGCAACCATAATTCTTATCAGGGTCAAGCTCAAACCCCAAATTAACCTATGCTTGACCCTATTGTAGTTTGGCACAAAAGCAGTCAGGCTTAAATTAGAGGTAATGTGTAAAGTAATTATACAGCATCTTCAAACAGTAATAAAGTGAAAACACCACACAAGAAATATCCACAAGAATTTAGAAAAATAGAGTAAAATGTAATAAATTATTTGAGACAAATTTGATAAAAATCCAACAAGTAGAACCAAAGATATGCAATTTTAAAGATTTAAGTGAAACCAGTGAAGCACAAAACGCCAACTGTAGTTATCTGGTCACACCAGCCTGGGACAAAGTCATAAGTTATGCCGACCATGAGGAAGCATTGGCCAGATACATGGACCAGGTTAGGCCTGTTGAACAAAGTACCTTAAATCGGGGTTACAGAGCTTTGTGAGATCCTGTGTGCAGGAAGCATCACGCAGTGGTGGTTCCAATGGGCTGCGGGTTGTGATGCCAGGTCCTACATCGAGGATACGTCACGCAACAGTGATTTTGGGGAGCTGTGGGGCTGGGATGCTAGGTACTGTTTTGAGGATGCATTGTGCAGCGGTGGTTCTGAGGAGCTGCGGAGCTGCGATGCGAGGTCCTACGTTGAGGAGGCATTACACAGCAGTGATTCTGGTGCGCTGCAATGCTAGACCCTGTATCGAGAATGCGTCGCGCAGTGGCAGTTCCGAGGAGTTGCAGGACTGTGATGTGAGGTCCTGCGTTGAGGAGGCGACACGCAGCAGCAGGTCTGAAGAGCTGTGGAGTCCTTCATCAGGGATGCATCGCACAGTGGCAGTTCTGATATGGAACTGCCAGGCAATGTATTGCTCTGTGTCAGTTCTTCTTTGACCACATCTCAGCTGACTGGGCATCTTCAGGCCCACTTCTATGAGTCCAGGACTGGGGTGGCACCACTTAGGGAGGGAGACTTACAGCAGGCAGAGTCCAGGTGCTGGGTTCAAGGTGGTTGCAGCCTTTTCTGTCCTTGAGGCTCTGATCTTGTGGCCAGCCAACTAGCACATGAAGTCAGTCAGGTGGTTCTGGGTTCAAGATGCAGATCTAATATTTCTTACTCAGGCAGCAGGGCAGCAGGACAGCAGGACAGCAGGACAGCAGAGTAGCAATCAGTATTAGCATAGCAGAACAGCAGTCCTTCTGAGTCTTCCACAAGTACAGAGGTGAAATAAAGAACTATGTCTGAGGGTCCACTATTTATCCTCGATACCAGCTTTGATATAGGAGAAGTTTCTAAAGCGTTCCATCCACAGAAGTGCTTGGAATTTCCTATCTCCCTGCCCTCACCCCAGCTTGTCTAGGGACACAAAAGACTTGTGTGAAACCCTTTGGGAGTGTGCTAAGGCAGAAGCTTTTTGATGTGCAAGTGTGGTAACGCTGCCCCCTGCCCCATCAAGTCAGAGACGGCCCATCCTGCCAACACCTATTCATCCTTTGTCTCACTATCTGGGAGAATACACAAAGGCCAACTGCCAGCTTCACCTAGTCATGTGATCCAGGATGCGGGTTGCAGGCACCAAATGGTGGGGACAAGATAAATGCCAACCTTCTAAAACTGTCATTTTCAATATTGCAACTTAAAATCCGACTTTTCCATTAAAGAGGGTTTTAAATTACAATTATTAAGACACTAAACTCAACATTTCTACATGCTCTCAATTGTAAGTTGTCCCTTATTAAATGTAATAGGTAACTCAATGTTATCCTATGGGAGAGGCAGATCTTGCAGTAGTGAAAAAAGAATTTAAGAGTTTTTCACTACCAGGACATGTAAAACTTAAAAGTACATGCCCAACTTTTTAAATATACTGCACCCTGCCCTATGGCCTGTTTAGGACCTCCCCTTAGGGTGACTTATATGAATTAAAAATGAAGGTTTGGGCTTGGCAAGAAGGTTTATTTTGCCAGGTTGAAATGGCAGTTTGAAACTGCACACACAGCTTGCAATGGCAGGCCTGCAACATGTCTAAAAGGATACTTAAGTGGGTGGCACAATGAATGCTGCAGTTGCACTAGTCATTTAATTTACAGGCCATGTGTACATGTAGTACCATTTTACTAGGGACGTATAAGTAAATTGAATGTGCCAATTGGTGTAACCCAATGTTACCATGTTTTAGCGAGTGAGCACAAGCACCTTAGCACCGGTTAGTAGTTGGAAAGTGTGCAGAGTCCTAAGGCCAACAGGAAACAGGAGGATTAGGGCAAAAAGTTTGGGGATGAGCCTGCTGAGAGGGCCAGGTCCAACAGAAAGTAATAACAAAATCAGATAAAACAAAGAAGACTAATTTAATTAAAAGCTTTGGTGGGACTCCATTAGGACTTTCAATCCACTATTTCTGCAATTCAACAGATGTCATTCACAATTCCCTTTATGCGATCACTTCTGTTATTGAAATTTTAATTTGATTGATATGATCCCATTCTAAACAATGATGTGTAATTGGAGATTTCTTATTTCTAGTTCCTATGGGGCTTTTGGGTTCTTCCCATTGGAATTTTACTTCTACTTGAAAAGAAGACTAACTGTATTTTCTTTCCTTTCAGCGTAGTCAGATTGTTCAGTTCAATCAAATTGACAACTGAAGTAACGTTGTTGTTGATGACTGTAGGGGACCGGGTATTTGTTATAAATAACATTGATCAACAGCCATAAATTTGAGTTACAATTACATATTCTAAGGAAACTCTGAGACTAGTCTATTCTATTAGCAGATGTATGATACACAGTATTTCAATGTTTCAGTTTGTTTTCTGTACAGGATTATAAACATGACTGATACAAAGTAGCTCAGTTTTGAAGGGAGGACAGTCATAAACATTTTACTTCCTGTGATTGCATTATTTTTGAAAACATGAACGGTAAGTTTGCGAACATTGCTTGAACCATTCCATTGTTCTAGCATTGTTATTGTGTTGTTTCTTCTTGTTTTTGAGGGTTGCTTTAGTGTTCCGGGTGATTTGGTGATGTGCACTGTAGGAAGTGTTAAATGTCCCTGGTTTCAATATTTTATTGAGTTGCTTTGCCGTTTTATTGTGTATGGTGCTTTGTGTACTTTTCAGTATTGGCCCTCATTTGCACTGTACGTGTTTCTATATTTGTGGTATTATTTGAGATTTGTATACACATTACGCTGGCTGGCCATTCACGTCTTTGACTTATCATTATGTTGTACCGTACCCCTATGCAATACTACAATACCTCCTTTGAGCTAGGCCTTGGTTGATTTTCCACATTTAGAAAGAGAAAAGAAGGCTTGGGATGCTAACTTTCCTTTACCAAACAAGTACCTCCTTTGCTGATTAGTGGAAAACAAAACCACTCCCACTTGATAGTTCCTGGTTGTACATGCACAGCTTCGGGAAAGAGCCTGCTAACAGCTGAAATAGATGCAATGAAAACTGCAAAGGCACAACCGCCTGCACAAACACAGCAGTCTTTAAACATATAACAAGTTTTCTCTTATAGTCTTTGGGGGCCGTGCCCAGGACAACGTATCCTTAATGATAAAACATACTCCGGAAGTATTACTACTTCCACTATCGAAGCGTTTAAATTGATGCTGAGAGGAGAATGCTTCAGGGCCTGGGCTCTGCAAGGGTTGTTTGCTATCGAGGTTCAATTGGCCTCCCAATCAAACTAATGCCTCATTCCTAATATTTACAATCCATTTAGATGCAGGCTAAAACAATTATCTAAAAATGACAACCGCCTAGCTATTATCCCATCAACTGGCCTAAAAACAGAAAAAGTCCAATTTAGGAGGCTAAAGTGCGACCATATGCTGAACTGTGCAGAAATTGCTGCTTGAGACATCCCGTCAAAGTTCTAATCCATAATCTTAAATCATTCATAGCATTAGCAGACCGCTTCTGATACAGTCCAAGAAGCCTTACCTATAAGATTGCGCCCGAGGGATGCTAACCCTTCTACGGCCCCAAAATCTAAGGGAAGCCGCCCTAAAGGAATAAAGTGCAACAACTGCTCAACTAAACAAAATGGAATAGCTGATTTAGGGTGCTCCTTACAGAACAGAGAGTGAAAGTGCTTCGAGAGCTCAACTAGACTGTGGACGCACTTATTGGACCTCCAAACTGACTTCATTCAATTCTGTTTCAGCAGCACATTACTCATATGAACCTCTTGTAGAACATTCCGAAGGTCTTACTTGAAGCCCAAAGGCTGCTGCTCCCATCAAAAATTCCAAGAACTCAAGAAGCCCACACTGAGGGGTTGTAAAAAAACTTTAGATGCTGGGCTATGCAGCACAGTACTATCTGGAGGGCTCCTAATTGATCTGATTTCAACTGATACCTCATTCAGTTCCTTGACAGTCGCCTTTAGGAACTTCAGGAACCGCACTGACAGCTGGGTTGAATTTCCCTTTAGGCAGCAGTCAATTGCCTTATTACACATACGTATGTTCAGGATTATGGCAGCAGCTTCTTACAGATGTATACCACATGACTGAGCCACTTCACTGCCAGGCAACATAGTCTATAAGTGCTATCTGTGCCACCACTCACCCACCTATATTGGTAGGCTTTCAGCGGAATTAGTCCAAATCCTAACTGCATCAATTGCCTCTTCTGCACCTTGGATAGCGGTTGAATTAAATATGGTTAACGATGGTGGAACATATAATTTAGCAGCCCAACTACCAAGAAACAATTTGGCCATGTCCTTTCTATTTAGATCTGCAGAGATTATTTTTGCTTGCATTGACAGGAGCCTTAAAATCTGTTTTTGTGGGAGGCTTGCCCTCCTTAAATCTTTAGCCTCCAGTTCGGTCACTGAGATATCAAAGTGATGGCTTCCAAAGGTGTTCCTCTTCCTTAATACCTACCATAAGTGTTGCTTTAGGGATCCTGAGGGTGCCTTCTTTAGTTTGGCACAATATGACAAAAACCAAGCTATGAGTAGCAGATGCTGCCTTGTGAGGTTGAATTCTAACCAGATGTGTGAAGTACTAGTGCAATTTGAAAGAGACAAAAGTCGGCAAAGACATTTGATTTGGCATTTTCCAGTCAGGTATAAAGCTCTTTTTAAAGCCGCTAACACCATAGGTGGCATTAGTTTACAGATAACAATGGTCATTACCACCCTTGTGCTCAAGCAAATCAGATTCTTGTACAATCGTTGGAAAGCCCAGGTCAGAGCTTGGGCATAGCTCTTTAAGGCATTAATTGGGGATATTTTGTCTTCTTTCTCGTCCAACCATACCCCTAGATATTTATAGGCAAACACCCTCTCTAGGCGTTCTGATATCAAAGATCAGTAACCACTTTTAATTAGTTTGCAACCAAAAATCATGACTTTGGTCTTTGCTAGGTTGATAAGGATGTTATTGATCCCACAACAGAGGCAGTTAATGACTCAAGCGATCTCTGCAGACTGGTGGGCATCTGATCTGTAAGCATCGTATCATGTGCATATTGTAAAATTTGAATTTTCTGGCCAGCTAATCAAGGGGGTATGGCTTTTACTTCATCCAGATGTGGTTTCAGATCATCTAGATACAGATTAAATAAAAAGGGGCCAAGGATGCACTCTTACTTTAATCGCTTGGTGGTGAAGATCTTGTCAGATGTGGCCCATTTGAAGTCACCTTAATTTTGACCCATGTGTCGGAGTATAAGAAGATTATAGCTGTTAATAAGGCTAATAGTATGCACCACTTGTCAAATTTTGCCCACAGATTAGCTCTAACAACATTGTCAAAGGCGGTGGTGAAATGGATAAATGCAGCATGCAATAATTTCTGCTTCAATTTTGCTAAGCACAATAAATTGTGCTCAATGTTTCCACCTTTTTGGAACCCTGTTTAGAAGTAGTGGATTATTTGGGTTTCTGCTGCCCAATTTTCCTGCTCCTGATTTGAATTTTTAGTGAAACATTTCCCGTCCACATCCAGTAGAGCGATCAACTTGAAATTATCAGTGGATATAAAATCTCCTTTTTTATGGATAGGGACTGAAGACCCCCTCCAATAGTCTCCTCTGGGACTATTTTTCCCATGAGACACACATTATACAGAGGCATCAACGTCTTAGCCCACATCGCAGGTGAAAGCAGAATTACCAGTAGCAATGTGATGTGCCCTTTTGCGTAATTAAGAGTAATTTGGGTTAAAAATCCTATCGCAAAAGTACATTTAGCTGCTTGCACCCGCTGTAAATGTTTTGTTGCATTTACCACTATTTCTTATCACAAAATGCATCTTCCTGTCCATTTTTGGGTGCAAGGGTGCATTTTGCACTAAGAAAATAGAGCTAAATCCTACCACGAGTGCATATATAGCGAGAACGAGCTGCTGCTCGCTATTCATGTTCTGTTGCATTTAGTGCTATTTCTTAGCGCAAAATGCATCTTGAGTCCATTTTGGATGTGAGGGGGCATTTTTGCACTAAGAAAATAGCACTAAATTGATAATTACTCTTCTTGTGTAATTCTGTGTAATCTTGCAGAATTTGGGGGAATACCTCATGAATATGCTACACGGAATTACACGAGTTACTTCCACTCCTAGCTAACATCAGCCTTGACCATTGCTTGGGTAGGTCAGATTCCAGGTTGCATGTGGCAGAAAATTCCTCCAAACATTGGTCCAGCCAGAGAAGGTGGCTTTGAATGTTTTCTGACTGCTGTCTAATCCTTCTGATTGATTCTTACTGTGGATGACAATATGCCATTGCTGGGGCCAATGAAAAGCTTCTGTATTGTTTGGTTGCTTGATAGATCAGGCGGCACATTAAAACCACTAATTTGCAACAAATCTGTGATGGCTATCCACATGTAGTCCATGGTGGCGAGTCTGTGAGTCAATGAATGGGTAGAGGTGGAAGGTTGATTGTTCATTCTGCCATAAACGTAATCCTAGATCTTTGAACACTTTATCCAATTCTTGTCCATGAATGCCCTTTCTTTGATATTGCGTCATCTTAGGTGGTATGTTCCAATAGAGGTTGTCATAATCTTCCCAAACAAAACTTCTTCCCTTATCCAGAAAGTTGGCATTGAGGTCTCTGGCTATTAGCCAGATGGCGCTAACATGGTCCATTTTTAACGCCCTCATTTCTGGCAGTAGGAGAGTTATGCTGTTTTTCCTATTGTTGATGTTGGGGTGGATGTAGATACTGCCAATATTTAGGGAGTGGAAAACATCCAGAGAAAAACTTTTGATTGGTGCAAGTTTGACAAAAATATAATCTCCATTACCAGAGCTGATTATGGTGGAGTCTACTGCAAGGTTATTTTTGACATAAATCGATACCCCACCTGACAGCTGGCTCCTCAGCGATGATTGAGTGACAGGAGACAAGAATTCAATAAAATGTAGCCAGAAGAAAGAGGCCAAAGCCCATGTTTCCTGAAGGCAAATAATGTCTCTTTTGTTATCCTCCGATAAGTACATTCTCCTGATATTCCAGGAACAAGCTGTTACCGGTGCCAACCATTCGCAGATCAAGTTAGGACCGCTGCTGTAAGCTACGCATGGCAGACAGCCAGGGAAAATGTAGAGTAACCCTAAATTGCAAGAAGATAACTACCTTAACTATTGTTATTTATTTTTTACCTGAGAACTCAAATTTCTGCTTTCGGAGTTTATTTTCTAAATACAAAAATAATACAGAGCCGGCATTTTGTGTATGGTGCCCACTCGGCAAACATGTAACACCTTCAAGGCCTTTACAGCACAGAGATCCCTGCCAGACATATGGGGATATCTCAGTAGGATGGTAGTGCCACTCCATGTTGGCAAAGGCTATGGTGGGCCATGCCATGAGCAATCTCTACATGATGACACCCTAAGTGTCTTAGAAAGAATTCTCTTGGCCACCAGCTGCCAGTGTAGCTTGACTAGCTTATGAGAAATATGTTCACACTCATGTAGGCCAAACAAGAGACAAACTGCATCACTCTTAACAACTTGCCTTCTGTTCACTAGATATTTGGGACGTCTGAAATATGAGGCATTACCAATATTCCAAGCAGGAGTACCAAACTACATGAGTCACCATGCTTTTACCATATAAATGAAGAAAAGCCGGTTTCTTCCATAACATATGGATGAGTAAAATACCCATAGCGCTAACTTTATTAATCTGTGGACCAAGGGTCGCAGTGGAGTCAAATGTAAAACCTGAATTTTGGGCTGTGTCAAGTGGCCTAGAGAGGGTGCCTAGCTGATCCACTTACCAAGCTGATGTCCAAACTGATAAAGGGCAATGAAGTGCCAAATTTGTAGTTGAATCAGGCCTAAGAGTGCTACTAGCCATAAAATCTGTGAATGTGACTTAGCAATATTCAAGGTGCAAATGTGGATGACACTGAGGCCAGAGAATCTAAGCAGATGTTGCGTGCCATCAACATAGGCACAAATAGTTATACCAAATATTTTAAACAGAGCTTCAAATGGAGCAACATACACACTAAACTGCATAGGAGTGACAATGGTTCCGTAAGGACTCGCCAAGTGAGAGTTTTGAAGCCAAAACAAAAAGAAGCTAGTGCAGCCAATTGAGTGTGAGGAGTCAGAAATTATGCAATTTAGCTTTATCCTGGAGGCTACCCCATGCTTTGGAGTCTGTTTATCAACACTGCATGACCAACAGTGTCCAACACTTTATAAAGATGCAGCAAAATTATAGCTCTGACACTGCCTTCAACAGCTCCAACCTGACGTCATTCAATGCAGCCACAAGGGCATTTGCTGTGCCATGAGCTGGACTGAAACCCGATTGAGTCCAAAACATTAGAAGATTCTTAAAAAAGGGAGAATTACTTATCAACAGAATCCTCCAATTGTCTTGGAGAAAAGAACGATCAGCAATTTTGTTCTATAATTTTTAAGCTCAGAGGGATCTGAAGTTTGTTTTTAGTAGGGGTGGAACGGTCAATTGCAGAATTCTGATTTAAAAAGTGGAAGGCAATGCTGGTGTAGAGAGGACAAGTGGGTGGTGTGTGATTGAGCCTCCCTACTTGATGGATTATCTAAGGGATGTTGTCATGCAGCAAAGTGGAACTGCCTCTGCCTCCTTGTGCGAGCCCCCAGTGGGGTGCTTCTGTTGTCTGTGTGACCGTCTTGTGAGTATTGGGCACCGACGGAAATTTCACACATTGTTTCTTGCTGGGTCCTAATGGAAACTTTTGATGATCGGTACTTTGTCCTACTCTTTGCTTATCCATGATGTAATTGTATTTTTTTGCATTTTTGTTCTGTTCTTAACTTGTTGATTTCTCGTACCTAGTTTAATTTAGCATTTTTGTAAAGGGGGAGCCAGCTTGGAGTGTTAAGCTAATTCATAACTTCGAAGGTGGCTTTAATGCTATTTGGAACCTTGTAAATCCATTAATTATAAAACAGGCAACGAAGATTCCATAATAAAGAAAAGAGTGATCAAGGAAGACATCTGTCTGCATGGTCCTTGCGGGAATGTCCCGAAAATAAAACATACATACAACTACTTGTTAGAGTTCTGTCTTTATTTTGACTGCCCAGTCTATTTCCGATTAATAGCAGTGTTTTTAAATGTGGAAGTCTCATGAGTTCAGATCTTTTCTAGGACAAAACTGATGCTCTTTTTCTGAAATCGATAAATTGAACATCAATAAATTGATTAATAGTAGCATTCGTCATTTGCAGTGCTTCGAAATAGCAAGCACTGCAGCTTTGAACACTAAATATATATATATATATATATTCTGACTTAGTGAAGACTGGTCATTTTAGAACAGGCATACATAATAGTTCAAGACGTTTTTAGATACTTCTGTCAAAGTACTCCTTATATCTTTGAATCAGATATGAAATCTGAAAGTCTATGAGTTTATTCTTCCTCTGGGATTGGGAGAACATATTTATAGTATATGTAAAACAGCAAGGAGTGGAGAAACTTTTCCAATTGAAATGGTAATGAATCTAGCACTCAAAAAGAAAAAATATTACATTTTATGCCTTAGGAAATGGAAAAAATGTTTGAATGTTAAAAGAAGAATAAGGTGAAGTTAAAAATGTTCTGTTTTAAATCCTAATAGACGCCTTTAAAGTGTGAAACTACTGTCTGCCTCGGGATATTTTCAATGTTTTATATATTCTTCAGATTAAATTTGCTGAGACGAATCTCGAACTGCCTTTCCAGAGTTCATGCTGTTATTTCAAATAGAAATCTAAAATGCTTTGAAAGATGGGAAAGCAAAACGACTGATCTTCACTTTTACCAACCGGAAGCATCATGAAGACTTGTCAACCAGTACCTGCAATGGATCCTGTATCAGTGCAAAGCGGTCTGCTGATGGGTACAAAAATGTTGACATGAATACGTCAACATACACCACACATGAGTGGCTTTCTTTGCAAAGGGATCTTCAGGCAAGGAAATATTGCATTTCAGCTCAGAGAAAGAAATACTGATCAAACAGAAATATGCCAGACTTTAGTAAAATCTTTATCGGTAATCATTTGACATTTTGAATTCTGTAACTTGCAGGAGAAGGGAGTGGCTATTTAGAAGCTGTTACTTCACTCGAGGATAAGTTATCAAGACTTAATGCAAACTTGAAGATCTCCAAAGGGCTGTTTTGGTATTGTACAGTTGTCCTACCCATGTGCGTTTGCGCACACTATACAGATAGAGAAGCTCTCTAGAGATAAAAAGCGTGAGCCTGGCTCGAGCCACATGCCTGGCACTGGCTCAGCTCAGGGTCCTCATGGACCGTCAAGGCCAACACAATCCAAGCCCAACCCCTCCCTCCTAACTGTGGGTCAAGAAACACAAACACGACGCATTGTTTATTGGCATCTCTTACCAATAGACAATGCACCAGTGTTGATGTATCTTAGAGTTTAACACATGTTGGCTTTCACAGGCTGTAAACACACCAACACAAACGCACTGCCTTTTAGCACGTTTGACTACTAGACAATGCACCTGTGTTGGAAATTGGGTTACTGGTTGAGGGGGGGAAACCCTACTCAAGCAGAAACCCCAATCTTTGCCTGGGTGAAACACAAGCAAAACCCAAATTAACTTGTGCTTTACCCTCTTGTAGCTTGGCACAAAAGAAGCCAGGCCTAACTTAGAGGCAATGTGCAATGTATATATTTTTTAAATTCTTTTTATTAATCAAGAAGAAAGAAACAAAACATTTGCTTCAGGAATCATTATAGCATACATGGTATAAAGATCAACATACATAGATGCATTGAGAGCAAGGCAATTCAGATCCCCCCGCTATCCCACCCTCCCACCAGGCAAACGGGGCCCTGGCCACAACTCGTATAGCGCTGGGTATCCACGATGTTCATATTACGGTGTGGGCTGATCAGTTCTGTAGGCCATCCAGGCCTTCCATATCATTTCCTATTTAAGCGGACACCTCCTGCTCAGATATACTGTCTGCTCAGCCCGCTGGTACCAATCCAAATCTCTCTCCCAAGCTTGCACTGTTGTGGTAATCTTGGCGCCCCATGCTCGGGCGACGTTACGCTTCGCCACTGCTCCCGCAAGAGCTAGCCATGTTGTGGCCCATTTAGGCCAGGCTGTATCCCCCATCACCCCCAGAATATGCCATCTCGCCTCTACCGGGACTGGTTCGCCCACCACTGTTTCCATTACCTGAGCCACTTGCCTCCAGAACCTTTGAATCTTGGGACATTCCCACAGTATGTGAAAAAACGTTCCTGTTTCCCCACAGCCTCTCACACAGTGGTCTGACGTACAATGGCCCATGTGGTATTGCGCAGATCGTGAGGCATAGGATCTATGCAAAATACGGAGCTGAATCAGTCTAAACCTGGCCAGTCCAGCTATCTCTCTGGGGCTTTGCATAGCCTCCCTCCAGTCATCATCTTCCAGGAGGCCCACACCGATTCCCACGCTGCCCTCAGGGGTCCCAGACAGTCAGGGGTATTATTTATAAGTTTTGTATACGTAAGGGATATTGCTTTGTCAGTCATTGGGTCAAGGATAAGTCTGTCCTCAAGTGGCGTGTATTCCGGCAGCTGAACACCCTCTTTCAAATGGGAATGTAGTGCGTGCCGTAACTGCAAGTACCGAAAGTGCTCAGTCGGTTGCATCTGGAATTCCACCCTTAGACTGTCAAAAGATATCATCACCCCTTTTTTCCAGATGTCTCCCAGAAGGTCAATACCAATGTTGCTCCAGCCCTGGAATCCCTTCAGACGGCTAACTTCGCCCAGGAAGTCTCTTTCCCACAGAGAGGTCTGCTCAGTCAGCCGAGCCTCCCATCCAGTCATTTTTGTAGCCTTCCGCCAGGCCATGACCGCGGTCTGCGTGAAGGGCGGGAGGGACGCGAACTTCTTTCTTCCCCCATATAACACTGAGAGGAAACTGCCCCTACCCAGAGCGTGATGGTTGACCCGATAGGCCGGTTCATCAAGTGGTGAGAAGACCCAGCCATTGACATTAACCAATTGTGATGCCCAGTAGTATTTCCTTATATCCGGAACCGCCAGCCCTCCGTCGTACACCCCCCTGTGTAGTTTCTTCTAAGCGATCCTGGGTCTCCCCCCCCCATATTAGTATCCATTGTTCGGATTCAATCGCACAGAAGAAGGCCTCGGAAATCAGGAACGGGGTATTTTGCATGGCATATAAAAGGCGTGGTAGGGCCATCAATTTAAAGAGCACCGCTCTCCCCATAAGGGAGACGGGCAGACGCCTCCAATGTACAACCTCCCCCTTCAGCCTCTCTAGTTGTGAGTGTACGTTCAGCCGCATGAACCCCTATTTTGTTTTAGTAATCCATATACCTAAGTATTTGAAGAGATCCCTGTGAACCAACTCCCTACAGGCCGATGTTAAAGCCGTTGCCTCCCCGGCTAGGGTAAACACCAAAGATTTGTCCCAGTTGATGCGATAACCAGAGTACTGCCCAAATGATCATTTAATATGGATTAATCTATGGAAGGTCTGTCTGGGTCTATGGGCATACAGGAGGATACCGTCCGCGTACAGGGAGATACGTTCTTCCCACTCCCCTCCGACATCAATCCCCCTTACTATCGGATCTGCTCGCACCCATGAAGCTAGTGGTTCAAGGGCCAGTGCAAAGAGCACGGGCGAGAGCGGGCAGCCCTGTCGCGTGCCCCTGTGAAGCCGGAAGAGTCTGGACATCGACCCGTTGACCCGAACACGAGCCAGCGGTGCCGCGTAAAGATGCTTGATCCAACTTAGGAATCCCGGTCCGAATCCGAATTTTGTGAGGACTGCAAACAGGTACGGCCACTCGATACTGTCGAATGCCATATGGGCATCAAGGGACAGAAGTGCCGCCGGGACATCCGGTCTCTCCCGTACTGCGTGCATAACCCCATATAATCGCCGGAGATTCAATCTAGTGCTTCTGTGGGGCATGAACCCGGACTGATCTGGATGAATCAAAGACGGTAGTAGCGAAGTCAATCTATTTGCAATCGCTTTAGCGAGTACCTTGGCCTCAAAGTTCAGGAGCGAGATCGGACGATAGGAGCTACATAACTCCCGCGGTTTATCCTTCTTCGGAATGACGACAATAGTTGCCGTTCTCAAGCCCGGAGGCAAAAGCCCCTCAGCCCTTGCCTCGCAGAACATGTCAAGCATATGCTGTGCCAATTGGCTTGCCACACACTTGTACAACTCCGAGGGGAACCCATTAGGTCCTGCTGCCTTCCCCGACTGCAGATCCCGCAAGGCCCCCTCAATTTCTTCCACCGTAAAGGCCGCGTCCGTCGCCTCCCGGTCCTCATCTGTCAAGGTCGGTAATGTAATGTCCCTCAAAAATTCCACGCAGTCCTTCTCGCCCCTATCGGATTGGGATCCGTAGATCCCTACATAATATTTGGCAAATGTCTCGGCTATATCCGCACCCGTTACCCGTACCCCGCCTTCCGGAGTCCGAATCTCTGAGACCCAATTACAGCCTCTATCCCTCCTTTCCAGCCATGCGATAAGTTTATTCGCCTTGTCACCCAGGTCATAAATACGGCGTTGCATGGCTATAGCGTGGGCACGGGCCGCATCATCTTCTAAATCCCTAAGTTCTTTCTGTTTGAGTCTAAGTACATGCATACGTTCGGGTCCGCCCCCTTGAGTCGGTTCGGTCGTCGCGTCGAGCTGTGCTATTTCCTGTTCCAAACTGTCGCAGGCTGCCCGCTTTTCCTTTCGCTTCGCCCCGGCAGTCGACTGCACATAATCCATGGCTACCATCTTGTATGCCTCCCATAGCATGCAATGGGAGCTCACCGAGCCCACGTTCTCCGAGAAATAGAGTTCCGTACGTTCCTCAAAATGTTCCCTAAACTCCTGATCTTTAAATAAATGGGGATCTAAGCGTGGGGGTAGAGACCAGTCCCTCTTCGGGCCCTGTACAAGTACCTCCACCGGGGAATGGTCAGAGATTCCGCGGGCCCTATGACAGCACGCCTGGAAAAAACCTGCGAGGCGGCATGCGTGAAAATGTAGTCGAGGCGCGACCCGCTACTGTGTGCCGCGGATATGTGGGTGTATTGCCTACACGTGGAGTTATGTAGACGCCACAAACCCACCAGCCCCATCGCTTTCACAAAGCCCTTTAATGGCTGCGGTCCCCCTACCCTATGGGAGCTAGTATCTCGGTCAAGGGCCACCTCCATAGTCTCAATCATATCGCCGCCTAGGAGGAGAATGCCCACCGGCATATCCAGAAGAAGGTCGCCCAGGTCCGGAAAAGTTATCCCATATAATCTGGGGGGGTCATATACTGAGCAGATATTAAGGGTAAGACCCTCCCACGTCCCTGACAGCGCAGCATAGCACCCCATATGAGCTGTCCACGTGCGGGTGCTCACCAAGGGTAGTGTGTTCTTAAGTAAAATCGCAGTGCCCCTAGAGCCCGTTGTGAACCCTGAATGTATCGCCAGCGTGTACCCAAACCTGTTAAGAGCAAGATAGTTATTCCCCTTCAAGTGTGTCTCCTGTAGGAGCACCACGTCCGGAGAGTGTCTTCGTAGGTATTGCAACACCATGGTCCATTTGATTTTGTCGCCCAACCCATTTACGTTCCAGGATAGCACTTTCAGGTGTTTACTATGTTGTGAGGCCATTGGAATGGGACCGCTGTCGAAACCCCTCCCCCCTGCCCTCCCAGCCTGTAACCGCCCCCCACCCCCAAGCATCTGTATAATGTCACATGTCCCACCACCCAGAGTAGTGCGACTACCGGTAATGAGCTGAAGCAAGTATAACACAAACGTTAAATGAACATCCCCATAACCTCCAACCCCCCCCTGCTACCCTGCTGTGTAGGCATACAACTACCCACATCCCCAACTAGCAGAGCGCCTGTTGCCCAAGAACCAGTTAACTAAGATAGGGGTTGCCGAGCGTCACCTACATATGGCTCCGCGAGGTCCCACTCCAGCCCATGTCTAGGAGAAAAAACAGTTGCAATGTGTCAACAGATCTACGGAGATGGTCATCTTAATGAGTGCATTTACCAACTTGCCGCCCCCCAGCAGCATACATTACGTGATACAGCAATCAGTCCCACAATCAGATCCCTGTAGTGATGTGGTCATTTTCCGTGCGACTCGGAGTTTACTGGGCTCAATGATTTGGATCGTCGGGGGCGCCGGTCACGCAGGTCCATTCCTTCTTGCCCACAGGAAGAGCCTGGGGAGCGCTCACAGGTGTCCCTCCAGCTCCCTGCTGCATGTACAGTGTCTTTCTGCGGCCGCGCCTCGTCCAGCCAGTCCTGCACATTAGACGGGGTTGTAAAAAACCAGGACCTCCCATCCCTTATAATTTTCAGCTTCGCCGGAAAGAACATCATATATTTGATGCCCCTTTCTCTTAGGGCTCGCTTCACTCCATCGGAGGTGTGCCATTCCTGTTGCACCTTTAGAGTGAAGTCCGGGAAGAACCTCACAGTTGTGTTCTCGTACGGGAGATCACTATGCTGTCGGGCTGCCTGTAGGATGGCATCCTGGTCTCTATAATTTAGGATCCTGGCTATGATTGTTCTGGGAGGGGCTCCAGGTTTTGGCAGGGGGACCGGTGCCCTGTGTGTCCTCTCCACCGTTAAGAAGGCAGATAGCTGTTTGGGTTTTAGGCGATTTAGAATTAGGTCCTCTAAGAAAAGGTCCATTCTAGGGCCTTCTGCCCCCTCCGGGACCCCCACCACGCGGATATTGTTCTGGCGGGCCCGCCCCTCCTGGTCCTCCAGCTTCAGGGCCATCTGGCGGTGCTAATGCACCAGCTGTTGAACTTTGTCTTCCAGCTTACAAGTGGTAGATTGAAGCTCTACAATGTTCGTCTCTGTCGCAGTGACTCGCTCCAAAGTTTTATTCATGTCGGCCCTGAGAAGGGTCATTTCGATTGAGACTTTGTCGATTTTAGTTCCAAGCGTTGTTCCCAAAACCTGAATGGCTGCCATAATTGAGCTGAGCGACGGTTCCGAGGCGTCGGCCTGGCCACCAGTAGCCCCCTCCTCCGAGGATGGCTGCTTAGGGACTGCGTACTTGTCTAGCTTATTCGACTGCACCGGTGGGGCCCCTTTCGGCTTCATTGTGTAAACGTCCTGGATTCAAAGTCAGCAGTGCACAGTAAATCTTCAAAGCCGCCCCGTCTCTCTCCGCCACCTTCAGCTGGCACCGGTCACGTGGACAAGCTACCCTTAAAGTGGAGGACCCGCCGGGAGGGGGCCCACCGCGGACCTCTCGCGGCCATCAGGTATATCAGAACCGCCGGTCTGGGAAGGAGTGCCAGGGCATGGAGGTCGCCGTGTCACGTTGGTCAAATCCACAAATGGGTCTTCTTCAGCCACAGCAACCCACTGTCGTTCAGGGAGGACCGCGGAGTGCAAGGGCCTTGAGTTCAGCGCCACTGCGCAGGCAATCACATTGGGCCTACGCCTCACTTAGCAAGCCAATCGCCAGTCCCAGCTCAGTCCCATGGAGCAGTGCCGATGGGGACAGGACGCGGTGGGTACATGTGGAAAGCAGTTTCCCTTGGCCAGACTTGAACGGGTAGATCCATGGTGTATCTGGCAGCAGCTTAGGCTCCGGCCGGCTGGAGGGGTCACCCAGGATCCAGGAACCCAAACCAGGTGTTCCCACTAAAGCCGAGGACGCCACCCAGCGCCCAGGATGTCCCCCATCGATGTCCATGCGGCTTCTAGGCAGGTAATGTCTGTACGGGGAGAGGGGAGGGGTCACGAATCACTCACCGCCCAGAGCCCCAATCAGCAGGACAGCCCAACGCCTCACCACCAGTCTATCCGGCCATATGCTGCAATCCGCGACCCTCCGGAGGTCGGCACTTCCTCAGGCATCAACCGAGCGTGTTCGCCTTCCATCAGCACACCGCCCCAGGGTCTTCACTGTGCAGGGGGCGATATTGCTGCGGCGAGGGGGCCCCTCAGCTCCACCTTGGTGGGCCGCCCCTTGCGCACCCTTCAGTCATCGCCGGAGGCGGTTTGGTATTACCGGGGGGGCTCAGTCCGCCTCACCCGCTCCAGGCCCGCAGAGGCAGCCGCTGCCTCCCTTGATGTCGCCGCCGGCTCGCAGCCACCTGCACCTGCCCGGTTCTCAGAGTCACACCGGGTGGGCAGGACTGCGTGGGATATAAGTTTCAGGGCCCAGGTCCGGTGCCCGCAGGACACTCACGGTGGCTCCACCAGCACTCGCCACTGGGTATTGCAGCAGCGCGCTGCCTTATCACCACACAGCCGATCCGGAGGTTTCAGCACATGCCCACCCCTCCGGTTCCGTCGTCGTGTATCTCGATGCTTGCTGGGCTCAGCTCCTCAAGGTTGGCCGCATTCAGTAGCGGATCCTCTCCGGCAGGTTCGTACACGTTATCGCCAGTGTAACTGTAGGAGGAATGTAGGATATTCCGGGCTTACGTCCCGGCCTCGGCGGAGCTCTCCTCTTACACGCCCATCTTGGCAGATGCCAGGCCACGCCCCATGTGCAATGTATTTATGCAGCACTTCAAACAGTAATACAGTGAAAACACAACACAAGGAAAATCTCATACCAATATAGAATTTGTTTTATAAATTATTTGAGACAAAAATGACAAAAATCCAATCAGTCAAATTGGAGATATGTAATTTCAAAGCCTTAAGTGGAAATAGTGCCTAGAAGCACAAAGTGCCAACTGTGGTTATCTGGTCACACCAGACTGGGACAATGTCAAAAGTTCAGGCTGACTGCTATAGAGCATGGGCCGAATATGGGGGCCAAGTTAGGTCAGCTGAAAAAGAGTACCTCAAATCCTGTTTGCAGAGCGTTGTGAGATCCCATGTAAGGGATGTGTTGCACAACACTGGCTCAGAGGAGCTACAACACTGCAATGCGAGGTCCTGTGTTGTCATTGAGGATGCCTTTAATGAGGGGCTTGTGATGCAAAGTTCAGTGTCAAAAATGTGCCTCATTGCCCTGGCCCTAGATTGTCTGGGGTCACAATAGACTAGTGTCAAACACTTTGTGAGTGTGCTCATGCAGAGCCTTTGTGATGTGCACGTGTGTTAGGTGACAGCTCCTCCCCCTCATCAAGTCAGAGATGGGCCATTCTACCAACACCAATTGTCCTTTGTCTCACTGTCAGGGAGCAATACAGAAAAGCCAACTGCCAGCTACACCTAGTCATGTAACACAGTAAACAGGCGGCAGGCACCAAATGGTTGGGATGTATTATTGTTTTGCAACCGTATTCAAGCTGCAAATCATTAATTAATTTACTGACTTCTTTAAGGAGGTGGTAACCCATTCTCAAATGGGAAGGGATCCCAATGGGACCCCTTTCTCTTTAAGAATGGAAAATATATATTTTTAAGAGCAGGCAGTAGTCACACAGACCACTACCTACTCTTAAAAAATGAAACTTCAAAGTTTCAATTTCTTTTTAAGCGCATCCTATTTTCCTTTAAGGAAAAAGGGCTGCATTTAAATTTTTTTTAAAAACACGTTGCTTTATTGAAAAGCAATAACAGACATGGTGACCTGCTGAACCAAGCTGGACACCGTCCCTTTGATGAGTACCCTTCCTAATGGGTCGCAAACTGCGACTTACCTCAGTAATATTCATGAGGTAGGTCGATTTGCTACCCACTAGGAATAGCTATTTGAAAGATGTACGTTTTCTTACTTCAGAAATTGCTAGTATTTAGCATTCCAGAGTGCCTTTACATTTATTGAGTGAACTTGAGCGCAGTTTTAGTCCTTGTGTCACACCAGCAGGTGGAACCATTGTGAATGCTTATAGTTGGGAACACCCAACACAGTTGGGAATTTAGCACAGATGTCTACCTTCATTTCTTGCTGAGTGAGGCTTGGTTTGGGGAGACTTATCATCTGTAGTATGATGGACATGATTGCCTTCAGCACAGATAGGTGGAAAGCAGATACCATGTTTTCTGATGCATCAGTGTCTTCGACACAGGCAATCTCAAAGGACCCTGATGGTGCTGTAGTGCCACTGGGCCCATTTACTTTCTCTCCTAACACAACACCTTAGGTTTAATTTACTTAGTCTTCCGATGGATCTTGAATCTTGCTAAGAGGGGTCGGATATAGGGCATCCAATCCAGTTATCCAATGAGCACCAGGAATTGAATAACTGACCTACACACTAGTAGTTACATTCATACATATAACCCTCAACACTGCACGATACAAATACAGAATTATCACAGGTAGACCAAATCTAAACTAAAATCATACAAACCAATAACTCAGTTAAAGTTATGCAGAATAGTAACCTTAGAATCTGTTGTCCAGAGACCTCTCTATTTAGGTTTGCATCACTCATTAATGCTCAATTGGAATGCACAATCGATCATTGAAGACCAGACATAGAGAAACTGAAATAGAATTAGAGGATTATTTAGTTTATCAGCAAATTTAAAGAAGTAAATTAATCAATACCAGGCATTTGAGTTTAGGAGTGCAAAATAATCAAAATTATCTCTTGTGGCCATCAATTTCCAAAATTAAAGAAGAAGAGTTCAGGAAAGAGCATGAACCATCTCAGCTCAAAGGTTTTTTTCCATGAAGGAAAGAAGTCCGGGAATAGCGCACACAGCGTATGCATCAGCCGATAAAGTTTGCAAGTCTGCAAAAGAGCAAGATTTCCAAAAGAAACAAAGAAAGGTTCTCTCTCCTACTACTTCACACTTAGGTATTATAATCCGCAAGTTCCGGGGTGACACCTCCTTGTTCACCTCATCTGGTCAGACCAATCAGTCCATTGGTCAGTTCATATAGGGGAACTGTCATGCAGCATAAAGAAGACACATTTTATGGCAAAAAGGTTGTGATCATCACATAAGCTTGTCGAACCATTCAAAATGTAAATTTGTGAGCAATAGACTTTTAGCAAAGGCACATGATTGAGTTCAAGAGGACAGTTTCCCATGGCAAATGTTTCCAAAGTAACAAAAAAAGTTCCAAATTGTCCTAGTATGCACATGGTAACTCTGTCTATGAAACATAGTTTCATTCTACATTGTAAGTCTATGAAGCCTTTCCATGGGAACAGAATCAAAAAGAGAAAAGAAAATGCAAGCCTAAATTGAATTCGGTTCATGAAATATAGAATACGAGAAATATACATTTCATTCTAGAATCTTGGGATCCCTATAGATTTCTTTAAACTCATTTGCATTCATAAAGCATTCTAGTTTCATTGAAATTAGCATGTGTAACTCTGACACAACACTACATGTTCAAAGTACCAACGTCTAAAATCATTTCAAAATATAAAGTATGATTCTCGTTTCTAGTCATTCTCATTAGTACATGTATGAAGATTATTCTGTAGAAGTTTCAAAGTAATTGGAATTATTATAAATGTGCAGCACCTATTTCTATTTTTCCACTTGGTGCACATTTTTACTTAAGGAAAGCATGGAGTTTTAAAATAAGACTCCTAAAATACACACGTAATGTCATCTACATTACATTAGTTTCATTCATTCTTTACGCACATTATTATTTAAAAAGAATAGTTAATGAAATCTTTATAATACGTGAGTCCTCACATTCACAATTCTATTTCAAGATAAAAGAATACACCAGTGTAATTTAGAAAAACATGAACCTATGTAATTCAAATGAGCATTTTCGTCTAATCTACACTGTTCTGCAAGGTTTTACTAGGCGGTAACTAAGGGGCAGATTACGAAGGCGGGTGGACTTTGTCCACCCGCCACCGTAGCGGTGATTGGGACCGCCCGCCAGACATGCGGCGGTCCCACCACTGCAATTAGGATGCGACCGGCATACTGGCGGGCGCATCCTGGGCCTTTGACATTGCGGGCGGTGCAGCTGGCTGCAGCACCGTCCGCAATGTGAAAGGTGCTTGCACCGCATTTCCCTGCACCACGTGGCAGGCACCACGCGGTGCCTGCCACTTGGTGCATGGAAATGCAGGGGGGTACCATGGGTACCCCCCAGTTCAGCGACACCCCCCCACATGGGGGGCCCGCAACGGGCCCCCAAACCCAATCCCCGCCAGCCTTTCCATGGCAGCATCGCCCCCCATACATCCTATCATAAGTGCTCCCTGGAAGATGGTTGAGCCCACCCCGACCTTTAGGAGTTGGGGTGAGCCCGATGATGAAGCATGTCACTACTAGAGTGAGTGAGGGCTATATAAAGAAAAGGGTCTCTCTCCCTTCCCACCCGTAACAACGGGTTGGTTACATATCAGATTCTCTCAGCAATCCCCAATTGAGAGATTTACCATCAAACACTTAGGAACACCCAACCCTCCACCCCCTGCCTCTTCTATCCCTGGAGGAACGAGCAGCGTTTTTCCAAAGGGACACACATTAGGTTCAGAGTACATGAACTAGGGAGGACGTGTCCCTTCTAACCTCGTGGTTGAGGACCTCTCTACCCTTCCGGGACCCGTCTGGTCCCACTATTTTGTGTGATAGTATCTTATTTATAGGCCTGAGAAACGCCAACATGATAGTGATTAGTATCTTTTTGACAAGAACTAACTACTATCATGAGTTTTGCCATCCAAATAGGAACTTTCATGCAGATTTTGGTGTTTCTGAAATTTGGCAGGAATAGTTTACCCTTTATTTTTATTTCAGCGGGTTTGACCTGATGAAATTTAACTCTAGAGGTTGGTAAACTATGAGAAATATATAACTGCACCACCTGCATAAACAAGTGTGTTTACACAGAAAGCAATTTACAGTGCCACTCGTAATAAGGGCCTTAGACTACATCTTTGTTTCTTCTCCTCGTAGATTTCCCAACAGTGTCACCCTCCCTTTGTATGTTTTTTCCCCTGTGTTCTTTCCTGGCCAGTTCCAGCAGGCACAACCACTATTGTAATTATTTCAGGAAGCTGTATTTCACATGTCTTTTATATTGTTTAAAAATTGAGCTAAATGTTTGCAGCTGCTTTTTATTCCACGCATTTTTTCACGTAATTATCAAAGGGCTATTTGCCCTACTCCGTGTCATTATAGTAGTTATAGGTTAATATTGAAGGCTATTGGTGTTTGTGTGGCTCCTGTCCCATAACTCCCACTCTGCATGTATTATCAGACCTTCCATGCAATACGACACAAGACATTTTAGCGTTAGTCTCATGCCAACTTTCGGTGCAAGAATCCTTTTCTTGATTGACGCTGCCATTTGAGTAATTTGCATTACATAGTGGTGATTATCGTCACACCAGCTCCTGTGCAATACATTTGAATGTCTGGGCAGACACATTTTAAGAAACACAGACGGGGCATCATCCACCAACGATTTATCTAAGCCATGAGTCATATTAATGTTGAACCTCCTATTTTTTTAGGAGGCTTCATCCATCTGCAGCAAAGCACACACTTTCTACTAAAAAAATTGCTTTTGTAACTCGGAAAGGGGATACGACGGTGGATGCATAACTAAGATGGCAACAAAATCAACAGCTCTTGTACTTACTACTAAACTAAGAAAGTAGGAACTATAAACCTTATGATCTTTTTTTAAAAAATTTTTAAAGCAAATCAGAGCTTTTTTGTTGCCAAAGAGATAGCTCATGTTGGTGCGAAAGTGGATAGGAAGCTAATTAGTTGACTATAAAAGCGCCAGGCAGTGCTTCAAGCAGTCCAAAGAGTTTATAAAATTAGCATGCTCACGGATAATCCTAGGTACTTTCATAAAACAGTAATGCTTATACCTGAAGGATTTCAACTCATTATAACTATATTGTGAATAACTAAGAAAAATGCGACCAGTCCAGAAGAAAATGTGCCCTTTACAAATGACTTAGGCCACCATTACTAGCAGCAGAATTTCAAGCAGAGTGATAACTCTAGGTGACATTCCACCACCTGTAATTTTAAATGTCTCCGGGCCTGTAATTATCAAGTCTACAAACTCTGGACCTGTTAATTCTTCATCCAAGGACACTGGACCCTTTCCCAGGCTGCAAGGGAAGCGGCTGAGGGCAGCAAGAAAGCCCTTCCCAATATGTCCAATACAGCAGCAAGAAGGGAGCAGGCATTGCTTCCCCAAGACAGGCTAAAGTCTTAATCTGACCCCCAAACCTTCTGTCCCTGACCTCCCGCTAACGCTATCTGACTATTCTTAGCAGGGGAAAGGTTTCAGAGATTTTCTCCCTGCAAGCAGCAAATTTAAAAGGAATAGGGCCCAGAAGCACAGGGGTTTGTGTGATTTTCCCCATTCTGGGGCAAAAAGCCATAATCGTCTGTTTTAGGTGCAGGAATACCCTAAGGGCTGGAATCTTGCAATGAGGGAGTTCAAGGCATCCAGTCACAGCTAAGAACTGGAGGAAATACAGAACAATTTCAATGCCCAAAAGATGTTGGAGCAACAATGATCCTACATACGTGACTATGTAATGTTTTCTTTAGATTTTAACTGCCTCATCTTTAAATTACTAACCAGGCTGCTTATCATTGCTTACCCATCTTCACTCATGGGTGAGCTCTGCCGCATATCCCTGTGTCTACCAAGTAAAAAATGCAAACCTTTGTGTCCAGCCCCTATACAGTCTTAAAAGGAGAGCCAAGAAGAATCTTTGGTACACTTTTCTTTCTGTTTTCCACAAACTGAACTCTATCTAGCACCATCATTTGCTTCTTGCAAAGTGTGTAGAAAAGCTTAGGGAATCAAAGCAGCACAGCTGATTTAAATGTCTGTAAATTGAACTGTGATCGAAGCTTCATTGGAACAAATGAGATGTACACAACTGAGTCTTTTTAGGTGAATAGAAGATTTTCAAACAGTGGCCTAAGAAGCATCCTTATCATTCATATTATAATTTTGAGCTTTCCCAAACTCAATTTCCTATTTCCAGAAATACATTGTACTCGAAGGAATATCCACATATGTTTTTATTTAAATTCTATCCACTTCGTTTTCCATCCACTCTGTGTTTTTGTTTTTTCACTAAAGAGGCAACACATAAAATAATGTACACAATCAATCAAATATACAAAGTTGATCCAAGAGTTTGCCCTGATGAAGTGTTATGTTCCTGGGTTAGGCTCATGTAGCGAAGCTTCTCATTTCCTACATTGGCCTCTTGTTCACAATAACATTTCTGCAATTAACTTTTGCAAATATTTGCATGCACGACAATGTTGGATTAGTTTCTCTGAAACCACTTTGTTTACACATCTAGCTTCTCACAACATTATCATGATGCCTCGAACATCATGTAAAAGGCCTCTTTACGGACTATGTACAAATGTCGTTCTATCTTCATCGACAGGGCGACAGAGCTATCTACATATTCATAACATCGCTAACCTACAACGTACTTCGCAAGGCTGCTTTCAATTGTAAATAATGAGCATACTGATAGATTAGCAGAAGAGTCACTTCAGCTGACACCGAGGGTCCCTGCATAATGAGACTTCGCCAAGCAGCGGTCTGATATCTCGTGAGGGGTGTCCAGTTCTTGACCAAGACGGGGTCCTTCATTATCTCCCACCAGGTAATCGGGTTGGAACATCCCTAGGGGAGATTCTTGGCTCTACACCTACATACACTCTAGGTACACTTAGAGTAGGGTTGCATAGTATGAGTACTGCCTTGTTTATATGCCTGCATATATACACTGTGTTAGAAAAGGGGTTCTCTAGTTGGCAGAAGTACCTTTGTCCAAGTAGGGACGCTTCTTCCTAGTCAGGGTAAGGGGGATACACTTCTAAAATAACCCCTGCTCACCCCATTGGTAGCTTGGCACGAGCAGACAGGCTTATCTCAGAGGCAGTGTGTAAAGCATTTGTGAACACATACGATATTACAGTGAAAACACTACAAATGGACACCACAGCAGTTTAGAAAAATAAGTAATCTTTATATAAACCAAAACAAGACCAAAACGACAAAAATCCACAATATAGTAATAAAAATGACTTTCAAATAGTAGAAATAGTTCAGTTCAAAGCAAATTGCAGATGCAACACTTTTCACACAAAGAACAATGGATGCGTCGCGGAAACATACAAAAAGGGTCACAGGGAAGGTGATGCGTTGGTTTCTTACACTCAGGGAAGGTGATCCGTCAGTTTCTTGCTCCGGGAGAGGTGATGTGAAAGTTCCTTACTGCTGCGCAGGGGAGGTAATGCGTCGGTTCCTTACCAGAGAGAAGGTGATGCGTCAGTTTCTTACTGCGTGGGGAGGTGATGCGTCGGTTTCTTACTGCGTCTCCCAACGATGCAAAAGACTTGCGCTTCGATGCGATGCGATGATCCTGGACGATGCGTGGGTTCTTGCAACCTCACAGCAGGGCTTGCGTTGGAATCGGTGTGGTGATCTCGGACTTTGGAGATCGATGCACTTGATGCGGCGTGCAGCGATTTCTCGAGCCGCGGGCAGGCGCTGCGACAATTTCTTCGGCGAAGTGTTGGAAACAGGTGCGGATGCGTCACACTTCTCGAAGTTGCCTTACTTTTCCAGCTCTCAGTGGCAAACAGCCTCCAGGCTGTCCTAAAAAAGAGCAGGCACCTCTTAGCAGGTCAGAACTCCCAGCAAAGAAGTTCAGGGGAGCTGGTGGTGAAGTCTTTGTGTCCCTGAGACTTCAGAACAGGAGGCAAGCTCAGTTTCCAGCCCTTGGAGATCTTCCACAAGCCGGGGACACATCAAACAGCAAAGTCCTTTTCGCTTTCCTTGGCAGAAAGTAGCCACTGCAGGCAAACCCCACACTGCAAACAGCACAGGGACAGTATTCCTCCTCAGTTTCTCCAGCTCTTCTCCTTGGCAAAGGTTCCTCCTGATTCCCAGAAGTGATCTAAAAGTCTGGGGTCTGGGCCTCTCTCTTTAAACAGTAAATCTCTTTGGGGCCGATTCACAGAACTAATCTGAGATAAAATCCTAAACTTACTACTTTTAGTATTCACAGAAGGCATTTAGTAGTAGTAAAGTTAGGACTCCTAACTTTACTACTACTAAGCTGAGATAAAATCCTAGACTTACTACTTTTGGTATTCACAGAAGGCATTTAGTAGTAGTAAAGTTAGGACTCCTAACTTTACTACTACTAAATGCCTTCTGTAAATACCAAAAGTAGTAAGTTTAGGATTTTAGCTCAGATTAGTTCTGTGAATCGGCCCCACAGTTCTATGAGGCAGAGAAGCTCTTTGCCCAACCAAAACCAGTTATGTCCTCTCTGGTGCAGCTTCCTGGCAGGAGGTGGAGACATTGTCCTTGGCAGACCAGGCCCATTCAGGTGTGAAAGAAATATCCTCCCCCTACTCTGAACGCAGCCCAGGTCTATTCAGCCCAGCCCTGACTCACCCTGGAAAGGCAAGACACACCTCAACCCCCCAAGTGGCTGTCTGAACAGAATGCACATCCCCAGCCCCTGTCACTCCAAAGCCAGACGGTCAATACACAACCTAGCAGAGGCACACTGGATGGTTAGGCAGGAAAACACCTACTTTCTAAAAGTGGTATTTTAAAACCCAGAATGTAAAAATCACCCTCCATAAAAGATGCATCTTAACATTTAGAGTTCAGGCACATCAAACTGTATTTTCCTATCTTATTCCCGTGGCCAGTTATGCTTATAAGATGTAATGAGCAAACTCACAATTCTATCCTATGGGGACAGATAGCCTTACAATAGTGAAAAACGAAATTGGCAGCATTTCATATTCAGGACATGCCATACACACCAGGGCATGTCCTACCTTTCACATACACTGCGCCCTGCCCACAGGGGTACCTTGGGCCTACCTTAGGGGTGACTAACATGTAAGAAAAAAGAAGGTTAGGGCCTGGAAAGTGGGTGCACTTGCCAAGTCGACATGGCAGTACCAGACTGCACAAAGGCTCTGCAATGGCAGGCCTGAGACCTTGTTGCAAGGCTGCTTGTGTAGGTGGCACAATCAGTGCTGCAAGCCTACGAGCAGCATTTGGTTCACAGGCCCTGGGCACACACAGGGCACTGTACTAGGGACTTAACAGTAAACCAAATAGACCAATCATGGAAACACCAATCCATAACAACAATTTATAAAGGGGTCACTTGCACTTTGGCACTGAACAGCAGTGGCAAAGTGCCCAAAGCATCTAGACCAGCAAAACAAAGTCCAACACACAGCAAAAATACAGGAGGCAAAGGCAAAAATACAGGGGAAACCCACGCCAATGCTGCCAGGTCTAACACACTGTTTTAGCACCATGATGGAGCTGTACCTACTAATTACTCTTTTAGTGCTCGGAGTCACCTTCATCTGCTTCTGTCTACTAATTATTGCTGCATATGTATTCTATACAAGAATAACGTTGGTTCAATAAATATATTGAAAATGTCCCACTGTGTATTCTGTATATTTCTCTGAGCTCATGTAAGCATGAGTGATTGAGCGAAAGGTTCAGATCTGTTTCCACGATCCCTGAGGGGTCAGGTTTGTCATGTTCAGTGGTTGCCAGAAACTATTCACTCCTTGGTAAGATTGGGGGGGCGTGTGGTAGCAATGTGAGCCAGCTGGTTTCTAGGCCAACATATCCTGCAGGGATGCCCAAAATCTGTCTAGTATCCTCACCCAAAGTTTATGTTGTCTATCAAAAGCGCAGGTCCTACGGATTAGTGGGAACTACACAACATGGTGCCACCAACGTATGTTGGGCTCTTATTTAACAGTCTTTCTGAGTAGTTCAGTTGTGCTTTTCTCAGAGAACCCTACTCACCTCCAAACCAGAGACGTCCGTGGTGGTAAGGAAAATCCACCTCAGCTGAGTAGATATTCCCTATGTGTTGGATGTAGGTTATTTAAGCTTGTAGGATACAATTTTCCCACATTTGTGCTAACCCTATCTCCACAAATTCATCTACTAAACTCCTACTTTCTTCACAAGGCTCTGCACAGAGAAGGTCCAAAATTTCTTTGGAATACATTTATTTGGTACTCTCCAAGTAGATCTCTTCGATCAGCCAATGCCAGCTTGGTTACCACCGTTAGAACTAGAAAGGCGAGCTGGGGTGGTAGGACTTTCAGTCACAGTACAACCAGGCTGTGGAACTCTCTTCCACTATATCTTAGGACCATACCCACCCTTCTTGCTTTCAGAAAACAACTCAAGACTTGGCTTTTCAGAAATTAGCTACACCTCAGCACAGTATGTTTATGATCCTGGAAGCGCCAAGACACCTACGGGTATAAGCGCGCTATATAAGTTTCAATAACATAACAATAACATAAATGGATGAGGAAGTTGAAGAACAAGCAGTTAGATTAAATATTACAGAAAATTGTAGACATACAGTTACTCTGAAAGGAATACATTATGGCCTCCCGGCAACTGGCGGTGACGTTACCTTTGTGGTTGAGGCACACGAAGCATTCAGAACAGAGATATTCTACTCTTGGATTAAATTCCCTGCTATTGAAGAAACCTATGCTACGCTAGGCAGAGATAATTTGGTAGCTAGACCTTGGAAACCACAGGATAAGAAAAATTCTGAAAAGGATAACTCTAAGTAAGCACACGATTCTTGCAAGAAGAAATGGGACAATAAACAAAAAAAATAAACAAAATAAAACACAATCATGGTGTGGGTCTCCTCAGCAGGAATTTACTGACAACAAATACAATTTCAAAAACGGTGATAATATTAGAGAACCTGGCAGGAATCATGATACTGATCACGTTCCTCTCGTGCCTTTCAGGATTTGTCCAATACACGTTCGGAGAGAGGTGGACGGTCAGAGCGCCGAACCGAAGAGCACGTGAAGCCGAAAAGGGAAACACATCGCGCTTCAGATTACATCCTTAAAGAGGACAAACAAAAGACTAAAAACCTCAATTCAGAAAGTAGCAGGTATTAAAATAAGACATGCCCAGGCTACTGAGGACTCTGCTTCTGAACGGGGAGTGGGCAGTGACGATGCTGGACAGCGCAGCAGAAGTCACAATAGTTGCTGGAACCTGATGGATTATCTGTTGGTAGTAGCACTGAATGAGCATATCACAGTGGAAACACCTGATACAAGGGTAAGTGTCCCACATCGTTTAAACAAAATAATGCTCCAAATGGATGGGGACATACCCAGGAACACTAAGGCTCTCTTTTGGGAGAACCTGACATACGGTTACGACATTCTTTTGGCTGAAAGGATTGGCCACCTGAGTTCATAATAGAATGCCCACTGGGAGAGACAGTAATTTTACCGGCTTTCTCTGACCTCGTTCCGGACCTGATTTTTCAATAAACCATTGGAGACAGGAACACACGAACATTTTACGTTCCATACAAGCTGATATGATAGCTTCCAAACATTTGCACATATTTGTGAACACAACTAACCTAGGGGCTGATTACGATAGCGGGCGGAAAAGCACCCGGACCGCCATGGTAGTGGGAATCAACTGTCCGCATGTACCGTGGGAAAACCGGCGGTCCGATTAGGATCAACCGCCATAAAAATCCGACCGCGGCGGAACGATGCCAGGAAAGACCGCCGGTAGCGTGCGGAGCAGGCGAAAATCCGTCCGCGGCGGTCGGATTCGCGGCAGAAAAAGCCCAAACCGCCGCACGGCCAGCGGATTGACCGCACGTGGAATTAGGATACCATTGAGGAGACAGCAGAACTATCCGCTGTTTCCAACCGCCGCGATCGCAACCAGTGATGAATGGGAGAGCCGGCAGAAGGGCGGCCGTAGAGGCACCGCCGCAGCCGCTCCGGAAAATTCATAGCGGCCGAACAAAAAATACGCACAACATGCCCACCAAGTGTACACAGCAACTTGCCGCAGCCCCAAAAAAAACCTAATACACCCCAATGACACATCCCCATGGCAAGTTAAAAAAAACACAAATCCCAGATCAACCCACACAACACACCTGACATCAATACACCATTTTGACACACCCACATAGCTGAGTATAAAACCAGCCCCTTCCCTGACCACAATCCTTTGCAATACTCCACCACTGAGGGAACCAAGCCTACAGCACAAAGGAGAGGCAAACCACCACACAACTCACCAGCACAACAACACACACACACACCACTTACATCACCACCACCACTCTCACACCTGCACTTTCAACCCCTTTGCACACCACACACCATGGCACAGAAGAAAATGCCCAAATTCACTGACAATGAGTTGTCAGTCATGGTGGACGAGGTAATCAGAGTAGAACCACAATTGTTTGGAAGCATGGTCCAACAGACACCATTAGCCACTAAAACACTAATGTGGGAAAGGATAGTCCACAAGGTCAATGCAGTAGGGACTGTCCCACGCACCAAGAATGAGATCGTGAAGTGGTGGCATGACCTCAAGAAAAATGTGAAAGAGAGGAACAACAAGAACCGTGAGCTGGCTCAGAGGACTGGCGGTGGCCCTCCCATTCTACAAAGAGCATTCACCGCATGGGAGGAGAAGGTGCTTGCCATACTGCATTTATTATTTATTTATTTGAAGGTTTTATATAGCGCTAGCTCCACCCAAGGGTATCAGAGCGCTTTACAACAGCAATGGCAATAAACAAGAAAACAGCAGTGGTAATGTACGAAACAAATTCAGCAGATGATCAAACAAAAATAGAAGGAACCAATTAGAGTACATAGTGAGGAGGATGCATATAAGATAAACAAAAACACCAATTGAGAGAGCAAGAGTGTCATTATAGAAAGCACTTTTACAGTATGCAAAGGAGGACTCAAGGGACATCGTGAGGGTGAGGGGGAATATAATGAAGGGGAGGGGGTGAGGAGGGTATGGGGGGTGAGTGGGTGTGAGGGGTAGGCGGGATAGCCAACGGCAGGAGGAGGGAAAATAGTCAGAAAGGAGAACAGGGAGTTAATTTCCCCAATATTTAGTGAGGAGGTGTATTTTAAGGTTTCTTTTGAAGTTGGCATAGGAGGGGTTGCATCGAAGGTCTTTGGGGAGGGCGTTCCAGATGGTTGGGGCCTTGCCGGAGAAGGAGCGGGATTGTGAGGTGCTTTTTTGAGTAGAGGGGTATTAGAAGGAGAGTGTTGGTGCTTCTCAGCGTTCGGGCGCAGCCAGCTTTTTGAGTTTAGTTGAAAGATAGGTTGGAGTCTTCTGATAGAGGGCTTTGTGTGTAATACAGGCAATTTTATAGGAGGATCTGCCTTCGATGGGGAGCCATTTGAGGGCCTTGAGGGCAGGTGAGATGTGGTCATAACGTTTACAGTTTGTTGTAAGTCTGGCTGTGAGGTTGAGGACGGATTTGATGGGGGCAAGGTGGATTTTGGGAGTACCAGAGAGAAGGGCGTTACCATAGTCGATTTTGGATAGGACAAGAGATTGGGTAATTACTTTGAAGTCTTCCGCTGGAATAAAGGGTTTGATTTTTTTGAGATGCCGGAGTGTGAAAAGTGCACTTTTTGCTGAATTTAAAACATGGGAGTTTAGTGTAAGATTATTGTTGATGGTGATGCCGAGTGATTTGACAGATTCGGCGAGGGAGAGAGGGCAGTTAAGGGCATTCAGGTCAGCGATCCATGTTTGAATGGGGAGAGGGTTGCTTTTGGGCGAGAAGAGGATGATCTCAGTTTTGTTGGGGTTGAGTTTAAGATGGTTGTTGTGGAACCAGGTTTGGATCTTGGTTAGTGCTGTGTTGAGGTGCAGGATGTCGGAATGGGATTTTATTTTATAGTACAGTTGGGTGTCATCAGCGTACAGGTGATAGTTGATTTTGGCTTGTTTAAGTATCAGGGTGAGGGGTTCCATAAAGAGGTTAAAAAGGGCAGGAGAGAGGATGGAACCTTGCGGGACACCTAGGGAGACAGATGTTGGGCTAGAGAGGCAGTTTTGAATTTTAATTTGTTGGGTTCTATGTTGGAAGTAGGAGGTGAACCAGTTGAGGACAGTGCCATTAAGGCCAAAGCGATCTTTGAGTGTATTGAGTAGGGTTGGGTGGTAGACTGTGTCAAATGCAGCGGTGAGGTCAAGAAGGATAAGTAGGTAGGTCTCACCCTTATCCAGGGCAAGGTGTATGTCGTCGACTATGTTGAGCAGTGCAGTTTCAGTGCTGCAACCTTTGCGGAAGCCAGATTGCAGGGGGTCTAGAAGGTTGAATGTGTCAATGTGTTTGTCCAGTTGTAGAAGGGCGCACTTTTCTAGGGCTTTAGAGAGGAGGGGGAGGTTGGAGATAGGGCGGAGATTGTTGGGGTCATTGGGGTCAGCCTTGGGATTTTTGGGAATGGGGGAGATTTGTCCGAGTTGAAGGGAGGTGGGAACATTCCCTGTTGAGAGGGAGGCGTTAATGATGTTGGTCCAGTAAGGGACAATGACGTGTTTGAGATCTTGGACGAGTGTGGAAGGGAGAGGGTCCTTAGTGTGGGAGGATGGTTTGAGTTTGGATAGGATGTTGAAGACTTCCCGTTCAGAGACGGGGTGGAAATTATGCCATGAGGCGTTATTTTTAAGCTGTGTGATAGTAAGGGGGGTTCAGGAGGGGTATGTGAGGGGAGGAGGAGTGAGGGAGTCGGGGGTGTTTTCAAGGGCAGTGGGGGATAAGGTGGAGTACCCAGGGGATGTTGAGGGGTGAGCAAGGGTTGGGTATCAAGGAAAGCACGGTCGATTTTGGCAATTTTTTCAGTGAAAAAGTTGGCAATTTCTTCACATTTGTTAGTGGAGGCCACCGGGTTGAGGGGTGCAGGGAGGTTTGGTTTCTAATAATGTTGAACAGTTCTCTAGGTCTGTTTTTGGCCCGTGAGAGTTGTAGACGAAAGAAAGATGCTTTTTCCGAAAAGATGTGTTTTTTGTAGGAGGATCTTGCAGTTCTAAGGAGAGCAAGATGGGATGGGGAAGGGTGTTGTCTCCATGTTCTTTCTGCCAATCTAAGTGAGCGTCTTTCTTTATTAAGGTCTAGGGTAAACCATGATTTGGAGGGGGCATTTTTTAGTGTTTTACTTTTCAGAGGGGCGAGTTGGTCTAAAACCTCTGAGACAGTTTTATTAAAGTGTTCAGTGAGTTCATTTGCATTTGAAGAGAGGGGGGTGAGACTGAGTTGGGATTGGAGTTTAAGTTCCAGTGCGCCGGGGGGGGATTTGCTTAAGATTTCTGGTCATAATTGTAGTTTTGTTGTTTTTTATAGGGCGGGTGGGGCTGGGGGAGATCGTGAACAGAATGAGATGGTGGTCAGACCAGTCGATAGGGATAATGTTGGTTAAGGATGTCAGATCAGGGTTGGAGATGATGGCGTCAAGAATAGCTCCTTTGGCGTGGGTAGGGGAGTGGCAGAGTTGCTTGAGGTCACTAATCTCAAGAAGGTTATTGAGAAGGTTGATTGTGGGATCATCGGGTTCATTCCAGTGCAGGTTAAGGTCTCCTAGGAAGATATTTTTGGAGTTGGAAAGTAGCGATTTAGTTAGAAGGTCTGATAGTTCTTCGGCAAAGGGAAGGGGTTCACCAGGTGGGTGATAGATGTTATGCAGTCGTATTGGGGGAGCTTTTCATTTTAAGTTCAGCTCCTAAGTATTCAAAGGTAGTGTAGTCAGTGTTATTAATTGGGGAGAGTTGTAGCTCTTCTTTAAAAATTATTGCTAGCCCCCCCCCCTATTTTTTCCGGTCTGTCTTTTCTGAGAATAGAGTAGCCTGGGGGGGCCAGAAGGTCAAGGATGGGTGTAGAGTGATTTTGGAGCCAGGTTTCAGTGAGGAAGGCGATGTCGGCATCTTCATTAAGAATGGTTTCTGAGATTTCGGTCGCATGCCGGACGGCTGAGCGGCAGTTCACGAGCATGCAGGTAAGGGGTTTAGCGTTGGTATTAGGGGCGGGGGGTAGTTGAATGGTGGTGAGTTGAGGGGGGGTCTGGGGGAGCTAGGATAGACGGGAATTCTGCTAGTCCCTATGATAACAGGAATATTGGAGTGAGGGGGGAGCAGATCTTTGGGGGGTTTGTTGAGGTAGGTACTGCAGAGGACAGAGAGGGCGGAGTAGGTATTCGAGGTTCGAAGGGGTCTGTGAGAGCGGGTGAGGAGAGGCGTTGTTAACCAATGTTTGGGGTATGGGCGTTTTCGAGGGCTAGCGCGTGGGGCAGAGGGCCAGGGTGGGTGGGCTGTGGATTTGTCGGATTTGAATCGATTGAAATCTTTTCGGAGAAGGGTAAGTTCAGTAACCAGGGTAGAGAGATTGTATTCCAAGTTACGAAGTGTTTGATTAAGGTTGGTGAGGAGGGGAGTGGGAGTGGCTGGAATGGATAGGGAGTTAGGGACGGATTGGCTAGGGTGAGAAGGTTTATAACTTGGAGATGGCGGTTCGCCAGGTGGGGTTGATGTAGGGAGTGCAGCTTTTAACTGGGGAGTGGGTAAGGCCAGGGGAGGGGGGAGGGGTGTGGGCCGGTGTTGGGAGGGAGGGATGGGCGTGTTGTATGATGGACTGGTGGGGAGTGGGGGGAAAGGGGGAGATATGAAGGGAGAGTGTGAGGCGCGGGTGGGGATGTGGTAGTGACGTAATGGGTGGGGGTATAGTTTGTGGAGGAAGGGGCAAGAGTATGAGGCGTTATGTTCGTTATTGGACGGTTAAGAGGGGGGGGAGGGGTGCTAGGGAGGTGATTGGGAGCTGGAGGCGGGCGGTCATAAGGGGACATAGTAGTTTGGAGGAGTGTATTAGGGGAGGAGGGGGGGGCTAGTTCCAGGGGGAGGCAGAATAGGAGTTAAGGAGAGGGCTGTGTCATTACGGATAGGGGTGTCTTGGGGGTATGGGGTTTGCCTCGGAGAGGTGGAGGAGAGCTGGGAGGGGGTAGGTGAGGGAGCAGGTGTGGGGAGGGGGAGAGGATTGCGGCAGGGGAGAGTTCAAGAGAGGGACTGTCGTTAGGGAGAATGTTAGGGGTTGGGGCGGCAGCGGGGAGCCGGGAGGGGTTTTGGGATTGGGAGGGTGTTGGGGGTGTAGGAAGTGACAGCTGGTCAGAAAGAGTGCTGAAGAGGAGTTCAAAAATTGTGAGGTGCTGCTCAGAGGCTTGGATCAAGATGTTTCCAGTTTTGTAGATGGAAATGGCTATTTCACCTGGGAAAAGAGAGGTTGAGAAGTGGCAAGTTTGTAACCGTGGGGGATTTTAATTGTACTCGATACTGGGAGGTGGCGTAAAAGGTGCTCTTCCATTTGGAGGGGCGTTTGGTGTAGAAAATATAGTTAGTTTTAATGGGGGACGTGGGGCTGTGGTAGTTGTCTTCGATTAGGGTTTCAGGATGTCGGACTAGGAGTGTGTGTTTAAGATTCTTTTGGCATTTTTTGAGAGGTTGGGAGGGTAGGGAATGGTCCAAGAGTTGGGTCCATGTTTGGTGAGGGCGGGGTGTTTGACGGTTAAGGCAGGAGGAGGGCATGGTGTGTGGATGGTATTGAGGTGGGACATGGTGATGCGGTTTGACTGGGGGAGAATAGGGGAGCAGGCAAAGAGAGGGAAGGGGAGAAGTTTTGAGGAGGGAGGGTTGGGTAAGAGTGCGGAGGGAGAGGGTGTGGAAAGAGGGAGGGGTTAGTTTTGGGGGTCACAGAGAGTCTCACAGGAATACCCGGGGGAGTGGAGGCTGGTAAGTAACAACAAATGTCTACCATCACACTGCTATGTACTGTCTTGCACAGCCACAAAGCTACACCTCCTAGGTCCAAATGCATCCATGTGCACCACACACTCCCCAACACATGTCTCACAGATCTAACATTCACTCCCTCTGAATCACCCCAAAGGTAGCAAGCAACATTCCCTGGGTTGCATGTGTGCAGGCAGCCAGCACTACAACTCCCACCAGGCCCCCTTGTCCCACAGCTGAGCAAGATGGAGCACTCCCCCACACCCAGAAGCATGTGGCAGCCATTGCATTGATCACCTCCACCTAACAGGTAGGTAGCCATCTTAACAGGGAGGGGTGTTTGTGGGTGGAAAGCCAGCACTACAACTACCACCAGGCCCCCTTGTCCCACAGCTCAACAAGATGGAGCACTCCCCCACACCCAGAAGCATGTGGCTGCCATTGCATTGATCACCTCCACCTAACAGGTAGGTAGCCATCTTAACAGGGAGGGGTGTTTGTGGGTGGAAAGCCAGCACTACAACTCCCACCAGGCCCCCTTGTCCCAAAGCACACCAGAATGGAGCACTCACCCCACCCCACCCAGAAGCAAGTGGCAGACATTGCATTCCCCTCATCAAACCAACAGGTAGGTAGCCATCTTAACAGGGAGGGGGTGGTTGTGTTTGTGAAGCCTGCACTACAACTCCCACCAGGCCCCCTGTCCCAAAGCACACCAGGATGGAGCACTCCCCCCACCCCACCCAGAAGCAAGTGGCAGACATTGCATTTCCCTCATCAAACTAACAGGTAGGTAGCCATCTTAACAGGGAGGGGGTGGTTGTGTTTGTGAAGCCTGCACTACAACTCCCACCAGGCCCCCTTGTCCCAAAGCACACCAGGATGGAGCACTCCCCCCACCCCACCCAGAAGCAAGTGGCACACATTGCATTCCCCTCATCAAACTAACAGGTAGGTAGCCATCTTAACAGGGAGGGGGTGGTTGTGTTTGTGAAGCCTGCACTACAACTCCCACCAGGCCTCCTTGTCCCAAAGCACACCAGGATGGAGCGCTCTCCCCAACCCACCCAGAAGCAAGTGGCAGACATTGCATTCCCCTCATCAAACTAACTGGTAGGTAGCCATCTTAACAGGGAGAGGTGTTTGTGGGTGGAAAGCCAGCACAACAATTCCCACCAGGCCCCCTTGTCCCACAGCTCAGCAAGATGGAGCACTCCCCCACACCCAGAAACATGTGTCAGCAATACCCCTCAACTGTGTCACAGAACAGGTAGGTAGACAGTGCATGCACCCTGCCATCCTCTCAAAAAGAATGGAGCCATATGACCACACCAGCCCTCACATCCCATCCTCCTCTCCACTATCCTCATCACTGGACATGTGTGAGTTTGCAGGCGGGGGCATCTGCTGCTCATCATCATCCAGGATCAGGGGGATCTCTTTGCACAGGGCAAGGTTGTGGAGCATGCAGCATGCTACCACGATCTGACACACCTTTTGGGGAGAGTACATCAGTGCACCTCCGGTCCTGTCCAGGCACCGAAATCAAGACTTGAGAAGCCCAAAAGTCCGCTCCACCACACGACGTGTCCTCCCATGGGCCTCATTGTAGCAGACTTCACCCAGGGTCCTAGGATTCCGCAGTGGGCTCAGCAACCAGGGCCGGTTGGGATATGCAGAGTCACCTAGGTGCCAGACACACAGAACAATTCAGTAAAATGGCTGTAGCTGCGGACAGCATGGCATAGATCCAATAGCCACTTCCAGTGTGCAGACAGCTTAGCGTATGTAACTGTCACAGAAATTAAAGTTTGACTCACCAAATCACATGTTGAAGTAACTCAGGGCACAATCATGCACAGCAGTGAATGCTATGTGTAAGTGTCATGGTGGCAGAGCATCAAGGCCCATATGAAAACAAAACAAGCATGCTCATTTTCAAAAATAAAGCAAAGAACATGATATGACAGAGGGATGCATGAGACAACAATGGCCAGTACATGCCCAGAATGAAGGTCTACCATGCAGAGCAAACAACAAAGATGCCTCACAAAAAGTTGTTGTGCTGCTAGTCGTTAGATGACGACATGTCCTTGCAATCACACAATCTGTACGTTAAGCATGGTATCTATTGACATGTCACACCATGGACAAGTAATGTAGGTACCTACACATCATGTCATGATGCTCAGTAACGTGCAGCCATGCAAAGTGATCTCAATGTAAACTATGTGGTGTATAACAGGTAACATCCAAACATCTAACACCAAGCTTGTGGGGTACACTTCAATGACCATTTCTTCTCTGTTCTACAGGTGACCAAGAATTGACTGCTGCAGATGACAACACCAACCTGCAGAGCCAGTCTCCCCCCCGGAACATGGAGGCCCGGATGCAGACTCCCTAAATTCCTCGGATGCGGACACAGAAGCTGGCCCATCTGGCGTGCCAGGGCGCAGCAGGTCGCAGGCCCCCACTGTCCTCACCACCACCACCTCAGCAACAACAACTGCGCTGACCACTGTTGTAACGACTTGTGCGGCCTCCACCACCACCACCACCAGTTCTGCCTGCAACACTGTCCCTGCCTCAGAGGATACCCACCCCACCCCACAATCTGAGGAGGGCAGGGAGAGTCAGCGGGTGCGCCAAGTGGTGATGCCACAGGTCCGGGACAGCAGGGCAGGTGGAAGTGCAACTGGGCGACAAAATCAACAGGACACTGGGACCGAAGCCCTGGCCAACATCACCAGAGTCCTTGGGGCATATGAACAAGCCCAGGGACACACGGGCCAGGCTCTGGAAGAATCGCGTGAGCTCCACCTGCTGCTGAGGTCCATAGACATGCGCATGGGCCAAATCGTGGACCTCTTGGGCCAGCTTGTGGGTGTCCTGAGGGACCGGCCTGCGGCCCAAAGGACAGCTCAACCTCCCTCCAGTGGCCCGTAGGATGACAGTCCCACCTCCTCACCTGTGGCCACAGAAACGTGCGAGCTGGAACAGGATGTGTCCTCAGACACCTCTGATCCCTCAGCAGAGGCCCCCCCCTGCCAAACACTCAAGGGGCCGTCCGAGGAAAAACAAGGGAGGATCATGTGGCAAAGCACCAGCCAAACGCCAGTCAAAGAGCCAGCCATGATGGCACCTCTCTTCACCTTCCCATTGACTTTGTTGACTATCCTTACCCACACTGCCATGTTGATGGCAGGCGTCTGTTGGACTGTGTCACCACATCAATGTGGTGACTACTCTATTGTCTCGTCTACCATCGCTGACAACTCATTGATTCACTTAACACCTATTTGCAAATAATTACTTCCCTGTCACATGTACTTATTGTAAATAAACACTCTTTGCACACCTATGTTTTTGTGTCAGATTCATGTTTATCACAGGATGTACAATCTTGACTCAGATTACAATGTACCAGGTGCACTGATTGTTGCGAGGCATTGAGAGGCTGAAGGGACCTAGGAAAACACAAGAGAACAACATTCACCTGTCAGTTGATGGCATCACACCCATTACACAACACTTGTCATCAAGGTACTCAAACCTGCACACATTACAATGAGCAACGATATCGACATAGACATCATGTAGCTGTGCATAACTATCCTGTCCCAGAAACATCAGCCCTCAGCACAGAGCCAACAACAGGCAGCTGTCACATAGCTCCCCTAGGTGGTTCCTACAACTACAAAAACACCATACAATGGCACCATTGTACAATGTCACTCACCTTGAAGGGAAGTAGCGGTCAATGAGCTGGCGACGCAGGTCGACACCTTCCTCCTCTCCACTATCCTCATCACTGGACATGTGTGAGTTTGCAGGCGGGGGCATCTGCTGCTCATCATCATCCAGGATCAGGGGGATCTCTTTGCACAGGGCAAGGTTGTGGAGCATGCAGCATGCTACCACGATCTGACACACCTTTTGGGGAGAGTACATCAGTGCACCTCCGGTCCTGTCCAGGCACCGAAATCAAGACTTGAGAAGCCCAAAAGTCCGCTCCACCACACGACGTGCCCTCCCATGGGCCTCATTGTAGCAGACTTCACCCAGGGTCCTAGGATTCCGCAGTGGGCTCAGCAACCAGGGCCGGTTGGGATATGCAGAGTCACCTAGGTGCCAGACACACAGAACAATTCAGTAAAATGGCTGTAGCTGCGGACAGCATGTCACACATACAGCACAATACTTGACTCAGCTAACTCACCTACAAGCCACGCATGGTCAGGATGCAGATTTGCCATCATCTGTGGTACGATGCTGTTACGCAGGATGTAGGAGTCGTGGGCTGATCCAGGGAATCTGGCACAGACATGTGAGATGGTCATATCTGCCTGGCAAACAACCTGCACATTAATGGAATGGGTATGCTTCCTATTCCTGTAGCTGTGCTCCCGTGCCTGTGGCGGAACCAGTCCAACATGGGTGCAGTCAATGGCACCAACTACATTAGGGATGTGGGCAACATCATAGAAATCAGCCTTCACAGCTGGCAATTCCTGTCTCCGTGGAAAATGGATGTAAGTGTCCTTGTATACCATCATAGCGGACAGGACATCCCGTAGCACCATGCTGAACATTGCCTGTGACATCCCACCTGCGCTGGCCACCGTGTACTGGAACGAACCAGTTGCGAAGAAATGCAGGGCCGCCATCACCTTACATGTTGGTGACACAGCAGTTGGATATGTCCTGCGAGGCCTCAGATGGGGCTCCAACTGAGCATATAGGTCTTGGAGGTTTTGCCGATCCAACCGGAACTTACTAGTGATGTCCACATCCTCCATGTCCGCCAGCAAGGTGAATGGCCGGCGCACATTTGGTCGCCTCCTACATGAGATAAAAGGGGACACTTGTCAATTCAATTCACCCATGAGATGTGTCCAACATCAGACATTTTGACTGACTCAGCGCCAACGATGACTGGCCTGACACACCAGCTTACAGCACAAGTCACATGCAGAGACAACTTGACCCCAAGTAGTTGTACACGCGATCAGTATGTACGAACTGAGTGCACCCGAGACAGATTCAGACTATGTAAATGTGAAATGGAACATTCCGACATCTTGTGTCACCAGCCCTGAGAGTACTTGACACAGCACATGTCTGAAACATCAACACCGCTGTCTCCTATGTAGCTGATGTACCTGCCACACCTACTTGCGTGAGTCAGACAGGGCACACATTAACGACACAATGAGTACAGTGTGTGCATGGTGATCAAGTATCAACATGAGTTGAGCAATCTACACAGTGAAGTAGGCACATTGAGTAGTCAGTCCATCATCACTGTGTGTTGCTTAGCCATCTCACACATTGACATGTCCCCATATTTGGGAGTCCATCACACAACAAATCTGTGTACATGCACAACAACATCATCAGTGACATGTGAGGGACTACATGCCAATGCATGTACTCCAGTGCACTGACATGGCATGTGTAGACATCAGTGAGTAGAATGTCACACTAGCATTCAATTCAACAATCTGGTGCCATGACTCATTGTAAGTGTGGGGTGTTCAATAATGAGAACTGCCCATTGCCATTGCTACAGCATGATGTGTCCATAGGTGCCCTAAGTGTGCACCACCACTGCAATCACGGTCATTGGCCCCAATGTAAAGATGCCAAATCGCTGCAGCGACCGCCTGGGCCCCGCGGTGTGACACCGCCATTGCCCATGCCCATTCAGTCAATGGGAACCGCAATCGTGCTAGTGGAATGCGCTTTTGAAACTCGCAGGAGGCATACTCCGCTACCGCGGGGCCGGTCATTGGATACAATTGTAAGATGCACGATTGCGGTAGCGACCGCCTGGGCCCCGCGGTGTGACACCGCCATTGCCCATGCCCATTCAGCCAATGGGAACCGCAATCGCGCTAGTGGAATGCACTTTTGAAAATTGCGGTAGGCGTGCTCCGCTACTGCGGGGCCGGTTATTTGTTGCATTTGAAAAATAGCTGACCTGGACCACCAATTGCAGCAGCTGAGTACCATTGAAACAACCCCAGGGGGCTATATATGTGTGTGAGAGAGCCACACATTTCCACTGCATCCAGACACTTCTGCCTGCCATTCTTTATCCCCAACTGCTGCTGTTCCTGTCTCCTGGACCCAATGATGGCGAGAACTGAGAACATCAGGGCCCGTCCCTTCACCACAGAGGAGCTGGAGGTCCTGGTGGACGAGGTGCTTACACACTACGGGAGGCTATATGGTGCTCCTGATGTAATGGTAAGTGTCTCAGAGTGCAAAGAGTGCTCACATGACGTTGCTCTGCAGTAGTATGTGCCTGTGAGTGCAAGTTTGTGTGATACACTGCCTGGCATACTGACTTCATGGCAATGGGGTGTGTAGCCTTATTACCACAGATCCATGGCTGCATTGAAAGATGGGTGGGACGTGCAGTGTCTTTGCAGCCATACAGTGACACTGCTGGTTTGGAAAGTGGAAGTCAGAACAAACATTGCCTGTGCTAATGGATGTCAGAGTCCATTCGCTCTTCACATGTTCATTTGGGACATTACAAATGTGTTTCGTCCAGAGGGTACTGAAGGATGTGTGTACACTTTTCATGTCGTCACCATGGATATGTGAGCATAATGCACAAGATTGAAATGCCTGAGGGTGACACTCTTGGTGGAAACTCGCATATGACACATCAGAGTGATGTACTTCTGAAACATCCTCCTTCCATTGATTTAATAATGTGTACTGACTTGCATGTGTAGGCACTGTTTGACCTCTCATATTGTACATGCATGTGATTGTTCAGATGGGCCAGGTTTAACCTCAGTGTGAGTCCCCCTGGCCTGCACAGATACTGCCCAATTTGACACAGACCCATCAGTAAATGGACAGTGTGAGATATATGTGTTGTCTGCCACCCTGTTTCTCAGTGAGCTATCTTAGGCCTGATGATTGCACAAGACAGACCTTGTGAGAAGGGTGTGAGAATGTAAGATCATGTCCCTAGATGTGACATCCACGACACAGTGAGCCACTCACAGGCCAAGGACATTGAGGGGTGTGTAGTGTTGGACACAGTGAGTCTTCCCCAAAACATCATTTGCAACATGATGTATGTCTTGCTCCCTCACATGCTGCATCACAGATGAGGGCCTTCTTCACATTGCTTTGTGTGCTGCCATTCTGCATGTGTGTGAGATGGCCAGGTCCTGTGTCCACCCTCATACCTAAATGCATTTCAATCCGATTATCTGATGCAAATGTACTATGTGTCATGTTGTATGTATGGCCTCTGATCAAGCTTTCTGTACAGCTGTGCTAAGTGTTTGCATGCACCTGTCCTGAGACACAGTGGAACATGGCCCAGTGTCCCTGAAACTGCCTCTTCTTGTCTCTCATGCCTGCAGCTCAAAGTCCGCCAGCGTAAGGCCTTATGGAGGGCCATTGCACGCAAGGTGCGGGCTCTGGGTGTCTGCAACCGACGACACACAGACTGTCACAAGAGGTGGAGTGACATCTGCCGGATGAGCAAAAACGTGGCAGAGATGACACTGGGGCTACTCCCACGGACTGGAAGGTTGTCGCGCAGGAGCATGACACCACTAATGGCCCGCATCTTGGCTGTGACACAGCCAGAGCTGGATGGACGTTTGAGGGCCCATCAGCAGCAAGTTGGGGGTGAGTATTCTGCGAAGGGTGACTTTGGGTGTGAGTGACTGCATGTATCCCAACCCTGCGCCAGTGTCAAGCTCTGTGATGTTTCCAGAGTGATGCAATGGCTTGTAAGTGGCCTCTGTGTTGAGTGCAGCTGATATGCATTTTTGCTACATGTACTTTCTCATGTGTTCAAAATAATGGCCCGTGACATTGCAAGATAAGATGTGGCCTCATGCCATCTGCTGCATTATGGGTGTCATAGACATCACCGGGGAGTGAACAGCTGTGTTCCTCATCTGAGTGTGCTTACGTCGATGTGTGCAGTGTCTGACTTTGGAATTGTGAGAACTACACATCTGCCGACAGCAAGGGTCGTTGCGCTTCAAAGCACAACATGGTGGACATCAGTAGCTCATGGCCATGGTATGAGGACATCCTGGAGCCAGTATCTGTGTTGGCCCCTTAAAGTGACTCCATATGTGACTGTGACAACATGTTGAGATGTACATCTATCTCACCTACAGGCACGTAGGTATGCTTACAGGAATCAGGATGTCAGGTAACTGGGAGGCACGGGGCCAGCTATTTGGCAGTGTAAACGTCATATGGGTCATTGATGCCAACTATGCTTGTTTCCATGCATCTTCTGACTTTTGCATGAGGCTTGCACATGCAGACCGCACAGGGTGGTGTGCTACATGGGGGTATCATGTTCGAGTTGTTTACTTTGGTTGCATATGATGTTTGTGAGTATGGCACTAAACTGAACCTACGTCTCTGTCTCTTGCAGCATCTACAGAGGGCATAGAAGGACAGGGTACGGGCATCGAGGATGAGGCATCTTGCTTGACGGCAACACATGGGCTCACTGACACTGATGTGACCAGCGCCTCTGAGGGGGACCGGAGTGCCCTTGATGAATCAGGCCCGGAAACACCAACCTCAACGTCATCTGACGCCAGCGGTGACTCATCGATGTTGGCGGACACAGGGAGTGGGAAATCTGCCTCTTCTTCCACCACACATCGTCCAGTGCCCACCCTCCCGGCTAGTTCCACTAGTGCTGCCCGTGCCCACAGCAGTCAGAAGGGTAGAGTGTCCTTCCCCCCAGGCACCGCTGCCCCTGCCCCTGTCTCCCCTGCTGCCCTCAGTGTTGAGGCGGTGGAGCTTTTGCACCAGCTGTGTGTGGGTCAGACTACTTTACTAAATGCCTTCCTTGATCATGACAAGAAGTTGGCACAGGTAATTGCCTTCATGGAGGGCATTCATTCTGACGTGGGTGGGCTACACAGGACTGTCCAGTCTTTGTCCTCCACAGTGACGGCAGCCATTCAACTGGCACAGGCTCAGGGTCCAGCTCCTGTCCCTTCGGCAACCACCCTGCCAGTGGCCACATCTGACGAGAGTGACCACACACCACAGCCCTCAGGCTCAAAGTACTCCACATGAAGCACAACACAGCAGCACTCCAAGCGGGCCAGGGCGCAGACACCATCCCCCCAAAAAAAAGAAGTCACACAGGAACGCAAAGCCAAAAGCCCTTCGGGTGACACTCAGGGGCATCAAGCCAAGAAGCAGGCCTCAGGCTCACATGCATCCAAATCAGTCCAATCCAAGGACACTTCCGTCCCAAAACCTGCTCCCACAGAGACAGGCAAAAAGTTGCTGTCCCTGCTGTGAAGCTGTTGCATGCAAAGAGTCCGCAGAAACGGATCTCAGAGGCAGGTTCACCCACAACCTCAACTCCCACCCACACCCCTGTGAAGCTGGGACAGGAGGGCACTGTGGGGGGTTCACCTGGTCAACAGGGGATGGAGGGGAAAAGGCAAGGCCAGGCCAAGCGTACCACCATACCCAGCAGTTCACCAGAGGGAGGGCCAACACCTGCACCTGAAGCACCTTTGGTGGGGAGTGAGGCTGTTGTGCCCGCCCCACTTCATACTCCTACCAAGACAATTTATCAGTATCGAATCCCCAAGAAGTGGAAAGGCAGCCCTCCACATTCTATCTCACACACTGTGTCTCACAGCAGCATTTCTCCACCTACCCGTGCCACGCTGCCACCCGGTCCAAGCAGCCCTGCGGCTCACAAAGCCACTGATGCCTCTACCTCAGCTGCTCCTCCCTCTCCCAGGACTGGTCCGCCAACGGTCCCCTACAATCAGCCACCTCCCAGTCCTACTGACAGTCAAGTGTGAGGCAAAGTCCCCCTCCCAAAGCTGTCTCTCCCACAGCGGTGCCTGGACTGCCCATCTGAATCCTCAGAGCTGAGGGGCTTCCCATGCCAGTGTACAGTGTCACACATTCCCTGTGCAGGTTCTCATGTTCACATGTCCCTCCTTTGAACTATGGACTGGCCACTGGATTTGCTGTTTGTATTTTTGGATGCCCATTCCCTGTGCAGGTTCTCATGTTCACATGTCCCTCCTTTGAACTATGGACTGGCCACTGGCCTTGCTGTTTGTAACTTTGGATGCCCATTCCCTGTGCAGGTTCTCATGTTCACATGTCCCTCCTTTGAACTATGGACTGGCCACTGGCCTGGCTGTTTGTAACTTTGGATGCCCATTCCCTGTGCAGGTTCTCATGTTCACATGTCCCTCATTTGAACCATGGTCTGGCCACTGGCCTTGCTGTTTGTAACTTTGGATGCCCATTCCCTGTGCAGTTTCTCATGCACACATGTACCTACTTTGAACTATGGACTGGCCACTGGCCTTGCTGTTGTCTACTTTTGATGCCTATCTTGGTGATATGTAATAAAGACAGTTACTCCTGTTGTCTGCTTTGTCAGTGTCCTTGCTAAATGTAAGTGTTTTCGGTATGTGCATGGTTGCATGTGACAAATGCTCTGTATGCCACCTTCACATTGCCAATTGCTTCTTTTACTTTTTCTGGGTTTGGCAGTGGTGAGGGGCACTTTAGTTCTTCTTTCTTCTGAGGTTTGTGGGTGCAATGATGGGTGTTTGTGATGATCTGCGATTATCATACTCATCATATGGTCAGGTTTGCTAAATTGTCCACATGTCATGTTATGATGCAATTCCAGGACAGAGGTGTATTCTATCCATAGGATTACTTGGGGCTGGCCAGGGTCCTTCATATCTGTGTGATCTTTCTTGAATGTGTGAGCAGCAGTGTTGATGTATGGTCATCTTGTGATGGCCTGTCTTCCTAGTCACATGGGTACATTTGGATGTGGGCACTTGTTTGGTCATGAGGTGTGTAGGGGTGGTTTGGTTGTCAGTGTTGATGTGTGTGTGCCCATGCAATGCCAACTGCACACATGTATGACACAGAAGCTGAGTGCCTGTTTGTTTCAATACTCTGCCATGTGTTTCAAATTGTGGGCACATGTAGGAGTTGTAGGTTGGGCAGTGTGCAGTGTGTTGTTGTGTCCTTGCACTCCTGGGGGACACCTACTTGTTGTTGCTGCCAGTTGTGAGTATGCAGAGTGTGTGACAGGCAAGTCTGTGTTGTGTTTTGTTGATCAGCCATGTGTCTTGTTACTGTTTGTGCACACTGTACAGAACTGCTCAGCCACACTGACAATATTTGTGAGTTTCCTCATGCATTGCTATCACTTGACCCATTTTTGGCTCCAGTATGGTATGTGGTATGTGGAGTCATGCCATCCCCCATATGTGCTTCTGATGCCTACACATTGTGAGTGACTCCTCTATGTGTTTGTGTACTGTACACTGCTCACCTGTCCACTACTGCAGTACACAACACTTCAGTCTCATGTCTTCCACCCCATGGCTTGCCAGTTTGTGAGCCTCCCCACCACTTCATAGTGTGACACTGTGCTGTGTGAGGCTGGTCTGTGTCCAGGACCAATGTGCTACTCAGGACAGTTTGCAAATTAGTTATGTGTTATTTCCTTGTACTTGTTTGCTGTCATGGTTGCTCATGTGCAGTGCAGATGTTTGGGCAGCACAGTCCTCTGGTCATGTTGTTTGCACCTGGATGTCCCTGAGTTGTGCATCTGTGGGTGATGGCTAAGCTGTATGTGTGTTTGCTGAGGTAGTGCTACACTTCCTGAGTGTGATGTTATGTTTGTGCTGTGGGAGTTCATGGTGTGGCACTCAGATGTGTGTGCTACTGTTTTGGTTGTTGTGCACACACTGCTTGGTGTGCATGCAGTGCTGTCAGTGTATGTTGCCTTGTACTTGCTTGTCGTGCATACCCCTGATGTGCAACTGAGTTTGCATTGTGATGGATTTGTCTGTACATCTGTTGTGTTTTTGTTGTGGATGTATGCAGTGTTTGGCCTGTGTTGGCTCTTTGTACTGACTGATGCTATGTGTGTGTGATGTTCTATTTGCATGACGCTGTGTGTGAGTGGTTGTTTTAGCTGTGTGATACATTCATATGTGTGTTGCAGGTGTGGTGTGCATCACTTGTGTGTCTGTCACATGCAGCAAGGGGATTCTTGTTGATGGGCTTATTTTCAGTGCACATTGGTGGTTAGTCCTGCTATTTTTGACCTGTCACTTTTTAGGGTTGTGCATGTGCATGCTTCTGGTACAATATGGCACCTTGTCCACTTCATGGGTGTTGAGGTGTCTGTGTCTGTGTTAGCTGATTGTCCCATTGATCCCAGTTGGTGTTCATGGTAGATTTTTGATGATACACCTCTTGTTTGTGTTGAGGTATGGTGTCGGTGCATTGGTCCTGAGTGACAATGTTGTGTATTCCTGTTCTGTCTAGGGTCACATTGCCTTTCCACTCTTTTCCTGCACATGTGTGGGCTTGTTGTACCTCTGTGTATGTTGTTTGTGAGCTTTCTGTTTGGCTATTGTTTTGGTGTCTGCATTGGTTCAGGCATCCCTGTGTGTTAGTGTGATGTTTGTGGGTGCACCACAGGGAGTGTGTTTGGTTGTCATTGCACTCACAGGACAACATTTTGGCCTTTATGTGTGCTTCTCAAAGGTGTTGAGTGCTGCAGGTATGAGGTGGGTAGAGAATGGGTATGTGTGAAGGTCCTAGTTGTGTTTGACAGTCAAGGAGTGTGACAATGGGCCATGTGTGTTGTACTGATGATGTGCACATGTCAAGTCAGTTGAGACAGATGTGTGGCTGCTCACTGTATGACTTCAGACACTTCCTATCATTCCTGTGACTATGCATGGCTTGCCTTGATGTGTCCCTGAGCTGTTGCACAGAGGTCAGTTTGGTTTAATTTCACTCACTGTGCCACCCATGTCTGATTTGATGACCTAAGGGTGTTGTGATATGTTCCTTCTCTTGCATGTGATGTACAGATGCTATGTGTCTTGCTCCATGGTTTTCCAGCACTGTCCACTTCACTTTTGGCTGGCCCATTGATTGTCCTACATTGCTGCTGGCCTATGGTGTGTGTATGTGGCTGTGTGTCAGTGTGGGGTGTTTGTGAGTGACTTGACAGGCAGTGTGGACAGTTCAGTGGATGTTCTTATGCAGTGTGAGTCTTCATTTTATAGTTAGGCTCAGTTTGCTTCACATGAGTGTGAGGAGGAGGGTTGCCCAGCCCCTGAGCTTCTGTGCAGGGTGTTCCTCTTCACACCCACCTTCCAAGACAGGCGCCCTGGTCCTTTGGTGTGTGTGGTGCAAGGTCTGGCTACACCTGGGAGATGAATTGTGCAGGGGGGGCACAGGAGGAGCACACAGCATGTGCCCAAATGGGTGTGGGAAGCGTAATGTGGGAAGGGTGGAGGTGGAGCCCTGTGAATCTTTGTGGACAGCCCATGCCTGGCGCCAGCCCTGCCTACTACATTTTGCGCACGTTTTTTCTGCGTCTTCACCGCTGCGGTGACGTGACTGGGACATTGCAGTGATTTCGCGGTTGATTGGTGACCCGGATGCAGAGGGGTGATTTCCTGACAGGTGGAACATGTGTGGGTACACTTGGGGAGGTGTTCCTGTCCCCACCAGAGTGTCTGATGTGGACAGGGACCGTATATCAGCACAGAAGTTGTGTGTTGTGGTTGTGTGCGGGGTTGTGTCATTGCGTACCTGCGGCGTTGTCCGCGACGGTCCATTATTTGCTGGTAGTGGAGGAGGTACAGCACTGGAATGGCTTGAAGGGCTGGATCCATTGCGGTCCAGACCGGGTAGAGGGGACCGTGAGTATGGTTTCGCACTCCGCTGTCGTGTTTCCGCCGTCTCTGGGTTGGTGGATTCTCTGCTGCGGTGTGATGGGCTGTTTGCGGCATTGTGATTTGTACGGCGGATGGAACGGTATTCCGCACGGCGGTGAGTCCCTATTGTCTCACTCCACCGCGGTGGTGGGGCAAAAATATGGCGGTTCTCCTGGCTATGCAGCGGGCGGGAAATGGGCTCTGTTTGCCCATCGTAATATGGCGGGCGGGAGGACCGCTGCAGGAGTACGGAAAAGGGAATTTTCCGCCCCCGCCAGCACCGCGGATGTGCTTCCGCCCGCCATCCTAATGACCCCCCTAGTGATCCACGTAGTCGCTGGACCCACCGGGTACACCTATATCACTTTCAATGAAGGGGATAGTGTACCCATTGCATACAAATCACATTTGTACACAAACGCTGTAATGCGTTTTGTACCAACTGAGAAAATTTCTCACAGTTGTACAGACTGCTGTAGTGAGGGAGAGAGCAAATTGTCATTAGCCCAGTACCGACCTTAGAGGCCGTTACTAAAGCAAGCATTCCAAATGCCAAAGCATTACATCCACGATGGATTCAATGGGCTAACTCTCTCACTGCAACAGATGTAGATTACAGATTCAACTCTACATTGCAAACACAAGCATTCTTGCAGTACGAACAGGAATATCCTCTGCCAGATGAAATAATGCCTCTAGATCAATATGAACACATCATTTATACCGATGAATCTGCTCAGCCTGCCGTTGGGACATGACACCAATATTCAGTGGCATGCGCAATCATAAAGGAGTGCACACATGACAGAAAGTTCTGTCCTGAAAAAACACATACTCAGTCCCTAGGGGACTGTACAGTGGAGCTGACAGAATTCAAAACTCTAATTATGGCACTACAAAGTACAGATCCTGAGTTCCCCACACTTATAGTGTGCAATTCATTCACAAGTGCCGGGCCCAAGGTTTTGCTCAACAATCCCCAGATGGTGTGCTTTTGAAGGTTGGTATGTCGAATACCAAGGCTGTGCTGTCATTATGCCACCTCATGTCTCTTTAATCCACCATCAGACACTCATTGCCCCTTTATCTCACTATTGCAGGTTCCTGCTTGTACCTTGTCACAATTTTCCATCTTTCTTTTCCTCCTTCTTTCCCTTGTGTTTTTTCCTCTCTTACTCAGGGTCAAAGTCAAATAAGTGCCGGTCCCCAAAAATAAGTGCCGGCGGGCCCCACTTGCAACCACCAGCTCAAATTTAGCACTGCCCTTGTGATATGTGGCTATTTCTCCAGCCACTGGTTCTCTCTAATTGGCTCACATATTTCCTATTAGAACATCACCTTAAATGTAACAGCACATGAACTATTCCACTACTGTCTATGCAGAACCTATAATTCCAAATACTCTGAATGGTTTGATGCACTTACTCCCACCGATGTTCAGCTATCTATGTGAAACTTGGCTATTCTAACATACTTTATGACACCCTCTTGAAGAAACATAATCATTTCTGATTATACAATTTAGATTCCAGTATCACTCGCTACCTAATCCGGAAAAGTTTCATATAAGAATACCTGTTTAAGAAAGGTGATTATAAGTAGAGTTATGAGATCTGGAATAAATTGTAATTTACTATAATATTCTGTAGGTACAATTGTGGAGCATAACCCCACTGGTAAATTATTCATACCTCCTATCAAATTGATTTGCATTTTTTTCACTGTCCCTCGGATAACATAAAAGGAGTTAAGTGACAAGAACTCTTTGTCAATGTCTTGTCTGCTGACACAGGTGCTTGACATCCTGTGACATAAATTTCCACTTCATGATCAATAGTGAGCCATTAATAGTTCCTCTTTAGATGCTTCTTGGTACTTTTCAAGCTGACATGTACTTTGTGTGCTAGCTCAACTAATGTGTGTCTTAACAGCACTGACACTACCAAGACACCCCCATGTACCACCAATCCATGCCTTCTTCAATTATTAACTCCCTGTTTATCTTTCAATAAGGGCAGCAGATCACACAACCTTCAACAATCAGTCTTCATACATCTTTATTCCCAGCATCTTTTTCCGTGACATGTTCCCATGCAGTCTTCTAGTTAACATCTCCCAATGCAGTGTCATTCTCCATCAGCCAAACCTCAGCAACATCATCATTCATTTCATCCTCATCTTTTCCATTCTCGCAAGGTGCATGTGACAAGTAATCACCCATTGCATTCTTAATGCCTGGTATATTTTCACCAGAGCAAGCACATTCATGCAAAGTATACGCAACCTGGTGAGGTATACTGAGACCTTTCCAGTGCCTCCTCACATAAGAATATTAACCAAAGGTTTGTGATCATTTAAATTACTAAACACCTTTCCCTCAGCAGCAGCTCCTCCGATCAGGTGGAGGATCGTCGCTCCCCTGCCAGCATTTGGGTGAAAAACTGGAAAAATAAAATGATAATAGAACAATTTTATTATCATTTTATTTTTCTTCACGGAGCCAACTCTTGGGGCAGGGCCATCCTGATGACAGCACTGCAGCAAGCATGCAGGAGGAGTGGTGGGCATTGCAAGTGCACATATCGGTTGTCTTAGGACTGCCAAAATGACAAGCGCACTGAGATCTCTCCAACCCCAGCTGGTGGCTGGGTGGAGAACAGCAGGCATAGGCTCTCAGTCCCCTAAGGAGGGCAAAACAAGCCCACTTACACCAACCCCGGCGCTTCTCTTGTGCTAATATTACCAGCATGACAGCAGCGTATGGATTGACGTTGGGGAGTCTGGGAGCCTGTGCAATAGCAGCAAAGGGAGCACCGAGGCAGCGGGCGGCAGGTAAGTTCTATTTTTTTTGTTGTTGTTATTGTCCCCCGTGCTGCTCACACTTTTTACCAATAGCAGCCGCTACTACTCTCCCTTAAAAGGTCTTGAAGTTATTACCAGCCTAAACACAGTTTAAATGCTAAATGCATAGTCTAAACGCAGTTAGTTCCCCTTCAGTTACGGAGTACTTCTGTTCTGCCTCTTGAGTTTCCTTAACACAATTGCAATTAATGTGTTTGCCTACCATGAGTATGACTCAGCACTGACCGTACACCAATTTGAATGGCACCCACAGTTACCAAGGGTTTGAGTGCTTCATGGAACAATTTTACTAATGATGCTGCCGGTACCTCTTTCGTAATCTAATCCATACTGTAGCTACGTATCCTATCCACAAGAAATCAAAATGTTTTTACAACTAACCTATGGCGAGGTTCAATCTGTTGTGTGTATCACTTGACAAACTAAGCATAAAACTCGCACATTCCAGACCTGTTTACTAATTCTTCTTTGCTTTTGGCGCAGTGGACTTTACAATGGTGGAAAAAATGAAAGATTTAGGAGCTATGCCATCAACACCAGTAGTAGCCCCCAAATATTCTACACTGGTTTGCATAAATGTACTTATTTTTTCATTTGTCCTTCTTCTGAGTCTTTCCGTTTAGTTTATTCTTGCACAGGTCTTGGTGTAACACTTTTAAATGCCCCTCCTTTGTTTTAACTGTAGATCAACACATTGTTCTGGAAGGCAGGAACCCCCTTCATGCTCTACCGCATATTGTTGATAATGCAGTGAAGTATAGCCAACGCTGAACAGAGCCCGAAGGGCCTGCAGCAAAACTGAAAAAGATTCTTCCAGGGTGATTAAAGCTGTTTCATGCTTCAAGTCCTTATATAATTTAATTTTGTGATAGACTGCCTTCAAGTCCATGAAGTGTTTAGCATAACATGCATGATCCGTTTACCGTGCATCAATCAGTAATAATTAGTTAATTATATAAAGAAAGCATATGAACCGATGAGAACAGTCAACTTATTCTGTCAAAGCCACATCTCCTGTTTCGGTATATATCTGAACATCAACAATGGTGAGGTAGCAGAAAATTCGAGATAAGGAAATAGTATGATCGACCCAGTGATCAGTGAAATAATGGGTGGTGCAAATTTTTCAAAGTGATGAAAACAACCTACTGTGTTAAGTGTGTTTACAGCTTGAACGCACAATTAGCACAACGTATAGTTATTTTAATTACTGTAAAAAAAAACTGCCTGACTGTATTTGTCAACGTTTGCACTTACTATATTGTGCGGATCACTGACAAAATATCGAAGGTCAAAATATCGTGTTCCCAAAATATCGGGACATAAATATCGATGTCAAAAATATCGACATCCTATCTACATAATGGTAAGTACTAAAATATCGAGAGAAAAAATATAGGGGCCCATTACGATACCCGGCGTAAATAAATCCGCCAGGCATGGAAGCGGCAAAAATCCGCCCGCACACACCGTCTGAACACCGACCACGCCATTACGATTACACAAACCGAAAACCGCCATCGGCGGAAAAATCACACAAAATACCGCCCGCCATCGTCCGAGTCTGAGTCAAACCGCCCGCCACGGACGGAAACACGCACGACAACACAAAACCGCCCGCCCACACGGCCGACACACCGCACGTGAAATTACGATCGCACCGCCATGAGCGCGGAAAACCACAAATATACCGCCCGCCAGCGCAAACAACGCCGATGAGAATCGACACGGCAGAAGCCATGGTGCCAACGTACCTGCACAGAAACCATCCGCACACAAAACCAATAGCACACAACATGGCCAACAAGTCCACACAGCAAGGCACGCACAAATACACAAGCACAGTACACATCCCGAAAACACCCCCCGGACAAACAAAAAATACAAAGGCCAGAACCCCAGACACAACACACCTGAAAGCAACAGACCATGAGGACACACCCACATAGGTGAGTACAAAAGCAGCACTCCCACAGACTACAACCCCTTGCTACATTGCAAACCAGAGAGGAGAGGAGAGGACACAGTGACACAGCAAGGACAGCAGCACACCACAGAAACGCACACATCACAACCACCACCACCACCACCAAACACCGGCACCACAAACCCCCTGCACATTACACAACACACACCGCACCAGCACCACAAACACCATGGCACCACAAAGGATGCCCAAGTTCACGCCCATGGAGCTGACGGTCATGGTCGACGAGATCATCAAGGTGTACCCACAAATCTATGGGAACATGGTCCAGCACACACCACTAGCCACCAGAAACAGAATGTGGAACCGGATCGTAGACCAGGTCAATGCAGTCGGGACCCTGCCCAGAAACAGAGTCGAGATTAACAAACGTTGGAATGACGTAAAGAGCCTGGTCAAGAAGAAGGAGGGCAAAAACAGAGAGCTGGCTGCCGTCACTGGCGGAGGGAATCCCGCGCTCTTTAAGACCTTCAAAGCGTGGGAGGAGAAGGTGCGAGTCGTAATCCATCCGGAGATCCTCGCCGGATTAGCAGGGGGAGTGGAGGCTGGTAAGTACAAACTAATGTATACCAGCACACCGCTATGTACTCACATGCGCAACTACCATGCCACAGCTCCCAGGGACAAACACCCCCATGTCCAGCACACAATACACAACACATCACACACACATGCAACAGACACTACCACACACAGCCCAAACCGAACAACTGTAAGATGCGTGGGGACATGTGTACACTCAGCCAGCCACGTAACCACCAACAGGTCCCCAAATATGCCAGAAGCGCCACAACGAGCACCCACCACACCCATGTGTCCGCCACAGCTGCACTAACCGACAAGTAACAGGTAAGTGGCAGGAACACAAAGTGCAGTGTGTGGGACGGTGGACAGCCCAAGTACAACACACACCAGGCCCCAGTCCCACAGCACAGCAAGGAGGAGCATCGCCCACAGCCACGTGTCAGCCACCGCAGTGCACAACGACAGCCGAAAGGCAGACATCACGGTCCACAGCAATCGGTGTCAGTGGGTGTCCAGCCACCCCCACGACCCACAACACCCCCCACCCCCACAGACCTGCAACATGGAGCACCCCCGCTTAGAGCCATGTGGCATCCAGTACAGTGCACGCACGAACAACTTGCAGGTGGGAAACTGGACAGGGCTGGATTACTGGAGGCATGAGGACCATAACACGACCAACACATGGGACATGTCACGTAGCAGACGAACACGCAGCACCGCCCACCGTCACGAACAAGTGAACAATGTGCACACGGACATGAACAACAGACTCACACCCCACATGACCCATCACAGACATAGCAACACCCAAGGAGCCACGCCTGCATGCACAAGCCACACTGAATATAGTCCCACACGGCAGCCACTGTGCAACTCATCACACACAACCGAAACACCATTGAAGTCCTGTCCATGTAGCCCCTACTGCCTGTCAACCACACACCCCACAACTACGCCTATGTAAGACAAACAACACTAGACGCAACAGAGCGGAACAACATAAATGCACACGAACACCACTGAACCCATCAAACACACAGACACACCATGCACAAACAACATACCATCCATCCCATCCGTCAGCCCCAGTCTCATGAAAGGCATGTCATCCGCACAGCTGCCACACATACAGCAGTCACGCTGAGATACATGCCCATGACCAACCATGTGCCAGAAGTCAATGAAGCGCACGACACACTGTGAGCAACAACACACAACATGGGCCACACCCCCCGAGCACTGCAGTGATGCACATGGCACAGGGCAGCACGCACACCAAGGAGATGGGACAACTGCAATACGTCGGGTGGCACACAACCATCACTCACTCATAACGATGCGTCCAATGCCATGTCCAGTAATCACAACAGACAGCAAATATGCAGGCCATGTCAAGCATGCACACACCTCAAACCATGCACTGTCATGCTGCCACAACACATGTCACGTTCGGCACCCATGGCTCACAGCATGTACCCCAAAAGCATATACCCTCCCAAATGCGAATCTGGGGCATGGCCCCCATGTTGCCATATGCGTTCCTAAGCGTTCCATTTGAACCCCAAAAGCATATTCCCTCCCAAATGCGAATCTGGGGCATGGCCCCCATGTTGCCATATGCGTTCCTAAGCGTTCCATATGAACTCCAAAAGCAAAGTACAAACCAGACCCAGGATGGGCCAGGAGCCCGCATACACCAGAGTCACAATGAGTAGGGGCACAGCAACACACCCATCGGCATGGCCAATCCGTCCCATGCCACATGTGCACAGCACACAGTCCCATTGCCTAGCACACACAACTACAGATGCCACAGCCACACACTCGCCTCCGGGAAACCCATGTACGAGATTGCACGAACTGCCAATGTCAGACGACTAATACATACTTCGCCAGGTGCAACACAAAAACAAATCTCATTCTCTCCACAGGTGACGAACTGCTGGATGCTGGGGATGGAGACAGCAGCCAGCACAGCCAGCCCACAAGCCCCCAACGAGGACACACGGATCTGGAGGATCTGTCCTCCTCTTCGGACACGGACCACCAAGCTGGCCCATCTGGCGTGGCAGGGCCCAGCCGCTCCCCAGGACCCCTCCTACCCACCAACCCATCATCCAGGGATGCTGAACAGTCCCAGTCACCTGCTGCCACTGTCGTTGCGGCCACACCCACGGTCATTGCGGCCACTACCACTGCCGCAACCGCCACCATCGCCGCACTGACCACCACCGCCTCCACCACCACCACGTCTTCGCTGGCACCAGCCCCAGCGCAGGTGGTGGCCCGGCCCGACTGGATCCACCCTGGGAGCCACAGCGAGGACCGTGGTGTGCAATGTGGCTAGTGGGCAGGGCCGGTGGCAGCAGGACTGGTAGGAGGAGCAGGGTCAGGGAAACGCCAGCCTCCCCTGGGAGCCATGCCCTGCCTCAAATGGCCAGAGTCCTTGGGGCCTATGAAGAGGCCCAAGGACAATGGGCCAGGTCTGCTACTGACACGCGGGAGGTGCTGGGGGTGCTGAGGTCCATGGACGCCCATATGGGCCAATTCGTGTCCCGTATGGACCAACTCGTGGACCTCATGGGCCAGCTGGTGGTGGCGGTGGGGTCACAGGCAAGGCCAGCAACACCACCTCCGCCACCACCTGCTAGGGCGCAGGGTCGGCCAGCAGTGTCCACTTCCCCTGCGTCCACAGCCAGTGAGCACACCTCACCCACCACCAGCAGGTCGCCACCACACACCCCCTCCCAAACGTGGAAGGGGCCGTCCGAAGAGGAAACAGATCTCCCGGGAGGACTTCGCACGCTCCAGTCGCAAGTGAGGCAGCCAGCCAGCCTACCGCCAGCCTTCCTTGACCAGCCACTGCATTGACTTGCTCTACGATCCCACTCCACACAGCCATCTGGATGGCATGTGTGTGTTGGACTATGGACATAGAACCAGTGGGTACACCCTGATCATCACGCAGCCATGACCGACAGCTCATTGTCACTGCACGCACCACTTTTGTCATCACCTTACACACAATCACATGTCACAGTTTGTAATAAATGCACCTTTTTCACTAACTGCTGTTTGTGCCCTGTGTTTTATTTGTACGGAATACAACGGACACCTTGGGCGGAAAGGCACCTGATGCGTGGCATGGCAATGGAATCCGGAGGGCCTGTAGGGACCTAGGGGTGGGAGACAGAACAGGAGCACATTCAATGAGTGTGTCACACACCCATCACACAGTACATGTCAACAACTACAAGCAATGTACACACATCGCACAGAGCAATAGGGCACAATGCCACAGTCACCAACAGTGGCATACTACCCTGGCCATGGAGCGTTGACACACTGCACGCAGTGAACATACGGCCACCCTGACACAGCACACACACACCTGCACAGATACAGACACATCATCCGTCGTACATGGACACTCACCGTCAAGTGAAGTAGCGGGCGATGAGCTGCTGGCGCACATTCCCAGCTTCCTCCTCTCCGCTGTCCACCTCACTCGAGCTGTCCTGGTCTGCGGGCTGGGGCCCTGGTTGATCTCCGTCATCCACAATGAGGGGGATCTGCTTCCGAATGGCTAGATTGTGCAGCATGCAGCACGCCACCACTATCTGGCACACCTTCTGTGGGGAGTACGCCAGTGCACTCCTCGGTGCGGTCCAGGCACCTGAACCTGGACTTGAGGAGGCCAAAGGTACGCTCGACCACACGTCTGGTCCTCCCATGTGCCTCATTGTATCGATCGTCTGCTGGGGTGCGAGGATTCCTCAATGGACTGAGCAGCCATGCCCCATTCGGATACGCAGAGTCACCTGGGTGTGAGGGACACAGAGAACCGTTGCTATTCCAACTGGACAGGGGACAGCATCGCACAACCAGCATGCTACACCACTCCACATACTCACCGACAATACAGCCACGATCCTGTTGCAGATTGGCCATCAGTCGTGGCAAGATGCTGTTGCGCATTATGTGTGCGTCATGTGCCGAGCCTGGAAACTTGGCACACACGTGGGTGATCACCATGTCCGCAAGGCACACTCAGGGAGTGCGTGTGCTTCCTGTTGCGGTACAGGTGCTCAGTGGCCTGTGGTGGAACAAGTCCAACATGTGTGCAGTCAATGGCTCCCACGACGTGTGGGATTCTGCCAAGGGCATAGAATGCACCCTTCACTGCCGCCAATTCACGAGCCCTGGGGAATCTGATGTACCTGTTTCGGTACAGCATCATGGCTGCCAGTACATCCCTCAGCACCTTGCTGAACATGGGCTGGGACATCCCTCCTCCACTGCCCACTGTGTGCTGGAATGACCCAGTGGCGAAGAAATGCATGGCGGCCATCACCTTAGCCGTGGGGGTGACAGCAGTCGGATACACCCTGCGGGGACGGAGATGGGGCTCTAACATGGCACACAGTCGATGCAGAGTTGGCCTGTCCAGCCGAAACTTCCTGATTACCTCTGTATCGTCCATGTCCGCCAGCAATTGGTATGGGCGGTCAATGTTCGGTCTCCGCCTGGGTTAAATGGCAGAGGACACATGTCAAAGCAACACGGCACATAGCAATTTCGCATACACATCACTGACATGACTGAGCAAGCACATGAGCCACAGCCCAGCTGTCAAGCTGGGACGGCACGGCCACAATACACTTACACAGGTCTCCCAACAATGGCAATGGCAAGTGAGACATACCACTGCCATGTGCATGCACATGGGGATCTAGGCCCCAATGACTTGCGGGGCGTGCTGATGGGGACTGACTGCATATTCGTCAAGCGGCAACGCCACGGCAACATGAGTGTCTGCTGAGCATGGAACTGCTTCCGAGGCTGGATGAGTATGGCACACGACGACGACGATGTGGGCACGGGCTGAGCGGCCAATACAAGTGGGACCTGTGGCACGAGGGGATATGAGACAGTAGTAGGTGTCAGCACTGCACCCTATGTACAGCACTGTACGGATCACAGCTCCCGAAACATTGACTGGTGTCCACATTGACAGCCCCATGCCAAGACGGCTGTGTGCTTGCAGTCACACGTCACAGGTGAGAGGTTACATTGCACGTGCCAGGTGGCAGACGTACATAGTGGGAGCTGGCATGTGTGTGCATGTGTCTCCTGTTCAGGATCCACCAGATGGGCGCTGACTCTGTACTGACCATTGGACACAGCATGTTCCGTGGAAGGCTTGTGTGTGTGGGATGGTGGCACTGGATGTGCCTCCGTTGGGTGGGGGGCCATGCACAGGGCGGGTACGCCGATGATTGCGCATTGTTGGTCACGGTGGGTGCACCAACTAAGATGTGTTGCCCTGTGTTCAATTCCTATGTCCGCATGATGATGGACTGTGGATGTGAGCAGACTACACATTGGTCGATGTGCTGTCTATATGCATGTGCCTTCACACCAGGCACAGCTGCCCCTGCACATGTGACCCCTGCTGGACTCGCTGCTGGGTCTGTGGAGCTGATGCACCTTCTGCGCGTGGGGCGGACAGCTCTCCTCACTTCCCTCATTGCGCATGTCATGTCTTTGCCGCAGGTGACATGGATCATGGAGGGCCCACATGTACGCGTGGGTAGGCTACACATGATTGTTCACTGGTCGCCACCCCCAGTCAGTGTTTCGAATGGGAAGGTTGTCGTGCTGGTGGTATGTTCGATGTGGCGGATGGGCGGGCCTAGGTGCGGGCTTACATTCCGGACATGGGGGTAGTTGGATTGGCGACTAGTTGCAGTACACACGGGACACGTCTCTTCCTTTCCACATCTGGGTCATCCCTTGTACTAACTGACAGTGATACAGTCATCTTCGCCCCAGCCCTCATGTCCTCCCCTCGCCCCCCAATATGCATGCTCACCTGCGAGGCTAGCGCTTGCACAGGCAGCCCCATGCTCGCACCAGAGAGGGCAAGGAGTGTATGTGTGGGTCCAGTTGCACGAGTGGGCTGTCTCAGGGTATGATGTGTGGCGGGACGCCGTCCACCTGCGTGGTGCCCCAAATGGAGACCCGGCCTGCATGGACTATGCATCACAGTCTTCGCCTTCCGGATCCGCCACCTGCGACACCCAGTGGCTGTGGCTGCCCTTGCGGCCAGGCCACGTCCGTCTGTGGCTGTTGGCCCACACATTCACTCTTTGGCCTCTCTGGGGAGGGCTCGGGGTGGTGGCGCACGCGCTTGCACTTAGTCGCAATGGCATGTGTCGTGGTTGGTATGATGGGCAATGGATGGGATGGTGCGAGCCACCTCCCGTGACGTCAGTGCTGCTCGTGCTGTGGTGCGTCCCCCTACACTTCCATCTGACTTGTGCCATGCTAGACGTTGAGGTTCTATTGCCTGCGTGATATGACCAGGAGGAGCGCGAGGAGACCTCACACACACCATGCTCCACTGCCATCCCGTGCCCTGTATCGCCTGTGCGGATTGACTATGTTGGGGTTACACCTGGTCGACTGGGGCTGTGTGTGCCTTGTCAAGGGGCATGGCGGGCGCACAACAGGATCCAGCTTGTCCACAGAGGGTGGGCTGAGGTGCGCCTGGTACCGCTTTGTACGTGTGCCCGGCTGCTGTGCACACACGTGTTCACTCCCCCCGACAGGTGTCCTCTCACAATGCCCAGGGAAGCGGTGGTGTACTGTTCATGACCCCTCCCAACACGGCGTGCTCCAACTTGGCATGTGCGCATCTACCCGTCGCACCCACCCACCTGAGCACTGCGTCCATACGACTTCACACGACACATGTGTGTCTTCCACAGTAGTGCTACTCATTTGCGTTGACATCCAATACCAGTGGACTACATGGTCATGTCACGACTGCCGTGTACTTCACATACTCTCATCCTCTCTCATTCGTACTAGTGAAATGAGTCAGCGGAGACAGTTTTGGTTTCAAACATTATATTGAGTCTTCTGTCCTCTGTGATGCAGTATAGTGGACACTACTGGCAGCGGGATACATGTTGAGGATATACTGAGCATGATTACAAATGGGATAGGGTGTGGGGTTACATCTGCTTGGCCAAGGCTGTGCTAATGTACATTTACGTATAGCTGCGGAGCTGCGGACTTTGACACAGACGGTATACATGTAGCCTACCAGACCGCTCGGCATCATGGGCACAGTCCATCTCAGTTCCATGTGACAGGTTTGTTGCGGTTGTTTCTCATGCACGCGTGCATGTGAGATGACATCAGGGCATGTGCTTGCGTAGCATGCAGCGGCGTGCCACTTGTTGTTGCACTGTGGTGGTTACTGGACATGTCACAGTCACTGGGGTCGTGTTGTTGTTGTATGCACTTGTCGTCCATGCAAAGGTCCTGGTATGGGATTCCCGGGCGGGGGTGGGAGGGGTGCAGCACCCACAGACTCCAGGCGACCTATTCATGTCCACTGAGCGGTGTGTGTGTCCATGTGCGCTGGATCCATGTCGTGTCCTGGTTGTTCGTGCAGTTCCGTCCATGTGGGTGCGATACACAGAGCCCATGCCACTGCCTCCCACGATGCATGCGGTGTTCCTGGATGTGATGGGGAACAGTGTGCATGTCCCGGTCATATCCGATGTCATGGCGATGTCGTTGATGGTGTGGTTACAGTTGCCGGTCGTTTGGTATGGCTGTTGTGGTGGTGACTGGCCAGTCCGTGCGGAAGCTGAGCATGGGTGCGGGGTTGGACTTCATAGGTCACTCGGGAACCTGCGTTGTGGTCCGACGTATTTACAGGTTGTCAGGTATGCGATGCCGTCCAGCAGGGCTTCCATGTCATTGGTGGTGTACATGTTTGCCAGCCAATGAAGCGGATGGTGGCTGTCAAGGTGTTGTTCGTAGGTTGTCCCTTGGAGGACCATGATGGGGCATGCTGGGTGACATTCGATGTAGCTGTTCTCGATGATCCGTCGTGTGGAGGCACAGTGGTTCCATTTCAGTGCGGGTGCGATGTTGGCCACATACGCCATGCCCCCATAGGCAGAGCAGGCCCTGTCGTGTGCGTCCAGAGGGAGGAGTAGTGGTAGCAGGTCCGCCTTCAGACATGCCGGGTTGGAGAGGCATATCTCGACGGGATGCTGGTAGGGACACCTCCGACAGTAGAAGACGGGCATGACGCAGCTGAACAATGTGATGCGGTAAGTCAGTCGGTAACTTACGTTCAGCAGGGACAGGAGATCGCATCCCAATGTATGTATCGTGTTGGTTTTGTACAGCTTGAGCTGTTCGGCGTAGTTTGGTAGGTGTGTTGCGGTTGCCATTTCGCAGCGGTTCGTTGAGGTGGCGTGCTCCGGCTGTGTGTGCAGTCTGCAATGTGCACGCTCCGGGGTTGCTGTGAGCTCTGTGTAGTCGTAGGGAGACAGGACTTGTGTTCTGTTGGCTTGTTTGGAGGACACGGGCCCTCTTCCCACATGCTTCTCAGACAGTTCAAGGTCAGTGCTGTGTGACTCCTTCCAATTAACTTGCATGTGGCCGACATGGGGGAGTGTTTTCTTCTTTCTTCCCCGTCCGTTGTGTGCTTCTGTGATATGCGCTATCTGCCCTGTGGTCGGTCTCCTCGGCATGCCTGTGTTGGTCTATTCTTGGACAATGGCTGTATTCACCGGCTTCTGTCGTAGGGCTGTGGTTTCGGTGTTGGAATGGAAGGTCATTCAGTGCTGTCTGCTCTCCCTTGTGTGGGCGGCAGCCTGCCTTTCCGCTCTGCGTTGGGCCTTGTGTGTGGATGTTATTCTTGGGCCACCTGTTGTCGGTCCCCGGGCTCTTTGGTGTTCCGTTTCATGTGTCTTGTTCATATGTGCAGGGTGGTATGGGTTTTTCAGTGTAGTACTGGCGTCCCTCTTACCGAAGGGGCCCTGCTTCTCCTAGTTGGTGTTGCCGCCGCTGTGTGCTACGCCATGTTTATTACACTGGGGTGTGTCCTGCTGTTGCGTGACTTCACTGACATGTGTGCGTCGGTTGTGTGGCGTTGGGTGTTGTCCGTGAATTGGGCATTGGGGACATGTCTGTGGCAGGCCTGTCACGTGTCATGTGCGTTCGGGGTGGGGCTGATGTGTGTGCTGCTTGGTTGTGTCCCTGTGTCTGTGTGCGACGCATGCATGGCGCTGCAGTTGGCCTCTGCGTTGTGCGCATGTGTGGCGGCGTCATCGGCGCTTTGGGGCCGTGACGGGGTGGTTGGTTCCTAGTCCCAGGTGGTGTGTACACATGTGTTCCGCGATGTTAGGATTTGGCCTGTGTGTCATATGTGGATGCAATGGTGGATGTGTAGTGTGCACGCGCTGGTGGGGGGTTGTCCGCTTTTTCCGCCCTTGCACTGTGTGCGCTGTTTGCGTGCACTTGTTGTGTGTGTGCCTACCTGCGTCTCCGCGGTACGTTGCGTCCTTGGTGGTGCATCAGCAGAAGCATGGGAAGGGCCTGCAGTGCTGGATTCATGCCCGGGTGCCGCTTCTTCGTTGTCCGTGCTCTGCGTCCGTGTTTCCGCCTCTCTTTCACGTGCGGTGTCTCTTTGCCGTGGGAGCCGTTTGTTTGCGGCATCGTAATTTATGCGCCGGGCGGGACGTGTTTCGTCGGACGGTGTGTGTCAGTTGTGCTGCGCCGCTACGTGTGCGGGCGCACTTTGATGGCGGACGGTGTTGCTGGCTTGCCGGCGGTGTTTGGCCTGCTTTTCGCATCGTAATTGGGCGGGCGTGTGGACTGCTGCGTGCCGGCGGTAACTGGTGGTTTTTGCATCCGCCAGCACGGCGGTTGTGCTTCCGCCCGCCATCGTAATGGGCCCCATAGTTGTTAAAAATATCGAAGTTAAAAATATCGTTTTTTTTAAATGTATAAAAAATAATGTAAAATAAATTAAATAATACATATAACTTAAAAAAAAATTAGAATTATTATAAAATGTTAACAATTATAAGTAATAAATGTAATATAAAAATAAATTAAACATACATATATAAAATGTAATATACATTTACTTAATAATAATTAATAAATAATTATTTTAATAAATTATATAATGTTAGAAATATATTAAAATGTATATACACATATATATATACATACACCTGTAACATTAAAATGTAAATATTATATATATTATAAATCAAATTATTAAAATATGTATTACTTTTTAAAACTACATTTTACACTACATTAAGTGTAACAGTAGGGAAAGTGTTGGATAGCGTAGACCTAAAATTACTATTCCCACTCCAATGAGTGCAACAGTAGGGAAAGTGTTGGATAGCGTAGCGGTAAAAATTACTATTCCCACTCCAGGGAGTGCAACAGTAGGGAAAGTGTTGGATAGCGGAGTGGAATAATTTACTATTCCCACTCCAGCAAGTGCAACAGTAGAGAAAATGTTGGATAGCGGAGGGATAAAATTTGCTATTCCCACTCCAACAAGTGCAACAGTAGGGAAAGAGTTAGATAGCGGAGAGGAACAATTTACTATTCCCACTCCAATAAGTGCAACAGTAGGGAAAGTGTTGGATAGCGTAGAGAATAAAATTATTATTCCCACGCCAGGGAGTGCAACAGTAGGGAAAGTGTTGGATAGCGGAGGGGTAAAAATTACTATTCCCACTCCAGCGAGTGCAACAGTAGGGAAAGTGTTGGATAGTGTAGGGGTAAAAATTACTATTCCCATTCCAGCGAGTGCAACAGTAGGGAAAGTGTTGGATAAGATAGGGGTAAAAATTACTATTCCCACTCCAGCAAGTGCAACAGTAGGGAAAGTGTTGGATAGCGAAGGGGAAAAAATTACTATTCCCACTCCAGCAAGTGCAACAGTAGGGAAAGTGTTGGATAGCGTATACGTAAAAATTACTATTCCCACTCCAAAGAGTGCAACAGTAGGGAAAGTGTTGGATAGCGGAGGGGTAAAAATTACTATTCTCACTCCAACGAGTGCAACAGTAGCGAAAGTGTTGGATAGCGGAGGGGAATAATTTACTATTTCCACTGCAATGAATGCAACACTAGGGAAAGTGTTGGATAACGAAGAGGAATAATTTACTATTCCCACTCCAGCAAGTGCAACAGTAGGGAAAGTGTTGGATAGCTGAAGGAGAAAAATTACTATTCCCACTCCAGCGAGTGCAACAGTAGGGAAAGTGTTGGATAGCCTAGAGGTAAAAATTAATATTCCCACTCCAGTGAGTGCAACAGTAGGGAAAGTGTTGGATAGCGGAGGGGAATAATGTACTATTCCCACTCCAATGAGTGCAACAGTAGGGAAAGTTTTGGATAGCAAAGTGGAAAAATTACTAATCCCACTCCATCAAGTGCAACAGTAGGGAAAGTATTTGATAGAGGAGACATAAAAATTACTATTCCCACTCCAAGGAGTGCAACAGTAGGGAAAGTGTTGGATAGCGGAGGGGAATAATTTACTATTCCCACTCCAATGAATGCAACACTAGGGAAAGTGTTGGATAGCAAAGAGGAATAATTTACTATTCCCACTCCAGCAAGTGCAACAGTAGGGAAAGTGTTGGATAGCGAAGGGGAAAAAATTACTATTCCCACTCCAGCGAGTGCAACAGTAGGGAAAGTGTTGGATAGTGTAGAGGTAAAAATTACTATTCCCACTCCAGCGAGTGCAACAGTAGGGAAAGTGTTGGATAGCGAAGGGAAATAATTTACTATTCCCACTCCAGCAAGTGCAACAGTAGTGAAAGTGTTGGATAGCGGAGGGAATAAAACAAAACATTACAGCTATTGAACCTAAATCCCCTAACAAAATAAAAATAAAACCATTACCAAAAATATTTATCAATTAATAAATAAATATTAATGACCAACTAATGTTTAATTTATTTAAACTAAATTACTTTCCACCCTCTACCCCAATAAACACCAAAACACACACTTAATTTTTTTTACACAATTTCCATTACTAATTTTACATAAAAAAATTAATAACATCAAATCATAAATTAATTTTTTTTAAATTTCTTCCCAAAATTTACAACTATAAACCACACAACTCAGACATCAAAATTATTCCACAATTAGCATATTTAATTTTAATTAATTAATTAGTATTAATTAACAAATAATTAATTAATTATAAATAATTTACCTCCCACCATAATCCCCTATAAATGACACCACCAATGTTGAAAAACATGACACAATTAACATAATTAAATAAAAATTAATTAATTAATAAAAATTAACAAGCAAAATAAAAAAATTAATAAAAAATTAATTCACACAAGTAACAATATAAAATAACATTAACTAAATTTTATAATAAAAATAATAAAAAATGTATTAAAATCAAATTACTTCCCACCCTACTCTCCTATCAACCCACAACCCGCTCCTAAAAAATTTACACAATTAACATATTTACCAATTAATTAATAATGATTAACAACCAATTAATAAATAATTAACAATCAATTAATTACCACAATTAACAATAATAAATATTAGATATATAAATATTAATTAAGAAAAAATATTAATTAATTAATTATAATTAAATTACTTCCCACCCTACTCCCCTATCTACCCACATCCCGCTCCTAAAAAAATGACACAATTAACATAATTACCAATTAATTAATAATAATTAACAACCAATTAATAAATAATTAATAATAAATTAATTACCACAATTAATATTAAAAATTATTAAATACATGAATATCAATTAATAAAAAATATTAATTAATTAATTAATTAATTAAAATTAAATTACTTCCCACCCTATTCCCTTATAAGCCCACAACCCGCTACGGAACTGAAACGCAAAATTTAATTAAAATAAAATTAAAACTTCTAAAAATTATTAATACATTTATTATAATTAAGGGGTCTATTACGATGGCGGGTGGACTGTGTCCGCCCGCCACCGCAACGGCAAACGGGACCGCCCGCAAGAGGTGCGGCGGTCCCGCAATGGCAATTAGGATGCCACCACCACGGTGGAGGTGGCATCCCGCTTATATTGCATTGCGGCGGGCGGTGCTGTAAGCAGCACCCGCCACAATGCAATATATGCATGTTGTGCATTGGCATGCACAACGTGACAGGCACCACGCGGTGCCTGCCACCTTGTCCATGCCAATGTTGGGGGGTACAATAGGTACCCCCCAAGTGCAGCCCCCCACCCCTCTGAGGGCCCACAACGGGCCCCCAAAGCGAGAACCGCATGCCTTTCCATGGCAAACTCTCCGCCATGGAAAGGCATTGAAAATGCCACATGGTAATATGGATGGCGGTGCCTCCAAGGCACCGCCACCATATTATGGGCCTTTTCCGCCCGGTAGGCAATCAGGACGATTGCCTACCGGCGGAAAAGCGGCGGACGGTCTTTCCGTCCGCTGCGGTCCCCCCCGCCATGCTAATGTGGCGGGGGTAAAAGGCCGTCCGGTGGGGTGTGTTGGCGGGCGGATCGCCACCGCCGGTTGGGCGGTGGCAATCCGCCCACCATGCTAATGGGTCCCTAAGTTACTTCCCACCCTAATCCCCTATAAACCCACAGCCCGCTACGGAACTAAAACGCAAAATCTACTTAAAATTAAATTAATAACTGCTAAAAACGTAATACATATATTAAAAAACAAATTCAATACTAAAACAAAAAATAGAACACATACATTTAAAATACATACTAAAATACCTAACACTAACTAAAAAACGATATTTTTAACAACTATATTTTTGAAAACGATATTAATGACTTCGATTATCTGAAAAACGATATTACTTACCTTAGACTTGCTATTCTTTACAGCGATATTCTGACAATCGATATTTTTGTATACCAATATTCTGCACTCGATATTAGTGCAGGTCGAAATAAAATACTCGATATTCTGTCTCTTTACCATATTGTGCAGTGTAGATTTGCCTCTGCAATCAATGTATTTTGTTTTTCTTCTTGAGATAAAGTGATGTATAATGTGGTAAGCAAGTTACTCTGTTGAGACTGAATAATGTTCATTTGTTATATAATTGTGGTTTCTTTGTTGCCATTGTTCTTGCTAAAAGATGCATTTTGATCCATGGGTCTGTTGTACATCATGAATCACATTGCCAGTGTTTTTTTAGGTTTAGCTTGACAGTGTAGCTGTCGCAATACCTATTGTTACCAATTCTTTAAACCTCGACTCAACGCTCTCCATGGCCAGGCAAGTCAATGCAGTCTCATCCTCCTGCTTCAACACCCTCCGCATGCTTCGCAAGATCTACAGGTGGATCCCGACAGACACAAGAAGAACAGTCACCCAGGCCCTCGTCAGTAGCAGACTTGACTATGGGAACGCCCTCACGCAGGAGCCCCGGCCAAGCTCATCAAGCGACTGCAACGCATACAAAACGCCTCCGCACGCCTGATCCTCGATGTACCACGCCACAGCCACATCACCCCCCACCTGAGGAACCTGCACTGGCTCCCCGTCGACAGGAGAATCTCCTTCAAACTCCTCATCCACGCACACAAGGCACTCCACAAGACTGGCCCAGCCTACCTCAACAGACGACTCCTCTTCTACGTCCCCAACCGCCAACTCCGCTCCGCCGACCTCTCCCTCGCCACCGTCCCTCGCATTCGAAGAACTACCACCGGCGGCAGATCCTTCTCCCACCTCGCCGCCAAGACCTGGAACACCCTTCCACTAAGCCTACGACAGACCCAAGACCTGCTGACCTTCAGGAGGCTACTCAAGACCTGGTTGTTCGACCAGTAGCAGCACCCCCCCCCTTTTTTCTCCCCAGCGCCTTGAGACCCTCGCGGGTAAGTAGCACGCCTTACAAATTCTGTGATTGATTGATTGATTTAAACTGCACAAAGATTAGCTCCCCCAGAGGAGTATCAATCTATCACATACAGGACCGGTTGCTTGGAGGGACTATTTTACAACCTCATAGGTACACTGAATCATCAGATATTAAATTGCTTATCTTTTTTTAAATAATTTAGTCAGAGCTCCAAATACAAGCCAAATCTATTGGTTTTGTCAGTGCTTGTTTGATGAGTGAACGTGTTAAGAGTTTGCAGATAGCAGTGTCCGTGTACAGTTATGTGATTCAGATAATAATGCATTTTATGCCATTCATTTTTCTATTTCTTGCATAACTTTTTGAAACAGGTTTAGGGGCACATTACGATACCCGGCGTAAATAATTCCGCCAGGCATGGAAGCGGCAAAAATCCGCCCGCACACACCGCCTGAACACCGACCACGCCATTACGATTACACAAACCGAATACCGCCATCGGCGGAAAAAGCACACAAAATACCGCCCGCCAACGTCCGAGTCGGAGACAAACCGCCCGCCACGGACGGAAACACGCACGACAACACAAAACCGCCCGCCCTCACGGCCGACACACCGCACGTGAAATTACGATCGCACCGACATGAGCGCGGAAAAACCACAAATATACCGCCCGCCAGCGCAAACAACGCCGATGAGAATCGACACGGCAGAAGCCATGGCGCCCACGTACCTGCACAGAAACCATCCGCACACAAAACCAATAGCACACAACATGGCCAACAAGTCCACACAGCAAGGCACGCACAAATACACAAGCACAGTACATATCCCGAAAACACCCCCGGACAAACAAAAAATACAAAGGCCAGAACCCCAGACACAACACACCTGAAAACAACAGACCATGAGGACACACCCACATAGGTGAGTACAAAAGCAGCACTCCCACAGACCACAACCCCTTGCTACATTGCAAACCAGAGAGGAGAGGAGAGGACACAGTGACACAGCAAGGACAGCAGCACACCACAGAAACGCACACATCACTACCACCACCACCACCACCACCACCACCAAACACCACCACCACCACCACCACCACCACCAAACACCGGCACCACAAACCCCCTGCACATTACACAACACACACCACACCAGCACCACAAACACCATGGCACCACAAAGGATGCCCAAGTTCACGCCCATGGAGCTGACGGTCATGGTCGACGAGATCATCAAGGTGTACCCACAAATCTATGGGAACATGGTCCAGCACACACCACTAGCCACCAGAAACAGAATGTGGAACCGGATCGTAGACCAGGTCAATGCAGTCGGGACCCTGCCCAGGAACAGAGTCGAGATTAACAAACGTTGGAATGACGTCAAGAGCCTGGTCAAGAAGAAGGAGGGCAAAAACAGAGAGCTGGCTGCCGTCACTGGCGGAGGGAATCCCGCGCTCTTTAAGACCTTCAAAGCGTGGGAGGAGAAGGTGTGAGTCGTAATCCATCCGGAGATCCTTGCCGGATTAGCAGGGGGAGTGGAGGCTGGTAAGTACAAACTAATGTATACCAGCACACCGCTATGTACTCACATGCACTACCACCATGCCACAGCTCCCAGGGACAAACACCCCCATGTCCAGCACACAATACACAACACATCACACACACACATGCAACAGACACCACCACACACAGCCCAAACCGAACAACTGCAAGATGCGTGGGGACATGTGTACACTAAGCCAGCCACGTAACCACCAACAGGTCCCCAAATATGCCAGAAGCGCCACAACGAGCACCCACCACACCCATGTGTCCGCCACAGCTGCACCAACCGACAAGTAACAGGTAAGTGGCAGGAACACAAAGTGCAGTGGGTGGGACGGTGGACAGCCCAAGTACAACACACACCAGGCCCCAGTCCCACAGCACAGCAAGGAGGAGCATCCCCCACACCCCACACCCACGTGTCAGCCACCGCAGTGCACAACGACAGCCGAAAGGCAGACATCACGGTCCACAGCAATCGGTGTCAGTGGGTATCCAGCCACCCCCACGACCCACAACACCCTCCCACCCCCACAGACCTGCAAAATGGAGCACCCCCCGCTTAGAGCCATGTGGCATCCAGTACAGTGCACGCACGAACAACTTGCAGGTGGGAAACTGGACAGGGCCGGATTACTGGAGGCATGAGGACCGTAACACGACCAACACATGGGACATGTCACGTAGCAGACGAACACGCAGCACCGCCCACCGTCACGAACAAGTGAACAATGTGCACACGGACATGAACAACAGACTCACACCCCACATGACCCATCACAGACATAGCAACACCCAAGGAGCCACGTCTGCATGCACAAGCCACACTGAATATAGTACCACACGGCAGCCACTGTGCAACTCATCACACACAACCGAAACACCATTGAAGTCCTGTCCATGTAGCCCCAACTGCCTGTCAACCACACACCCCACAACTACGCCTATGTAAGACAAACAACACTAGACGCAACAGAGCGGAACAACATAAATGCACACGAACACCACTGAACCCATCAAACACACAGACACACCATGCACAAACAACATACCATCCATCCCATCCGCCAGCCCCAGTCTCATGAAAGGCATGTCATCCGCACAGCTGCCACACATACAGCAGTCACGCTAAGATACATGCCCATTACCAACCATGTGCCAGAAGTCAATGAAGTGCACGACACACTGTGAGCAACAACACACAACATGGGCCACACCCCCACGAGCACTGCAGTGATGCACATGGCACAGGGCAGCACGCACACCAAGGAGATGGGACAACTGCAATACGTCGGGTGGCACACAACCATCACACACTCATAACGATGCGTCCAATGCCATGTCCAGTAATCACAACAGACAGCAAATATGCAGGCCATGTCAAGCATGCACACACCTCAAACCATGCACTGTCATGCTGCCACAACACATGTCACGTTCGGCACCCATGGCTCACAGCATGTACCCCAAAAGCATATTCCCTCCCAAATGCGAATCCGGGGCATGGCCCCCATGTTGCCATATGCGTTCCTAAGCGTTCCATTTGAACCCCAAAAGCATATTCCCTCCCAAATGCGAATCTGGGGCATGGCCCCCATGTTGCCATATGCGTTCCTAAGCGTTCCATGTGAACCCCAAAAGCATATTCCCTCCCAAATGCGAATCTGGGGCATGGCCCCCATGTTGCCATATGCGTTCCTAAGCGTTCCATTTGAACCCCAAAAGCATATTCCCTCCCAAATGCGAATCTGGGGCATGGCCCCCATGTTGCCATATGCGTTCCTAAGCGTTCCATGTGAACCCCAAAAGCATATTCCCTCCCAAATGCGAATCTGGGGCATGGCCCCCATGTTGCCATATGCGTTCCTAAGCGTTCCATTTGAACCCCAAAAGCATATTCCCTCCCAAATGCGAATCTGGGGCATGGCCCCCATGTTGCCATATGCGTTCCTAAGCGTTCCATGTGAACCCCAAAAGCATATTCCCTCCCAAATGCAAATCTGGGGCATGGCCCCCATGTTGCCATATGCGTTCCTAAGCGTTCCATTTGAACCCCAAAAGCATATTCCCTCCCAAATGCGAATCTGGGGCATGGCCCCCATGTTGCCATATGCGTTCCTAAGCGTTCCATGTGAACCCCAAAAGCATATTCCCTCCCAAATGCGAATCTGGGGCATGGCCCCCATGTTGCCATATGCGTTCCTAAGCGTTCCATTTGAACCCCAAAAGCATATTCCCTCCCAAATGCGAATCTGGGGCATGGCCCCCATGTTGCCATATGCGTTCCTAAGCGTTCCATTTGAACCCCAAAAGCAAAGTACAAACCAGACCCAGGATGGGCCAGGAGCCCGCATACACCAGAGTCACAATAAGTAGGGGCACAGCAACACACCCATCGGCATGGCCAATCCGTCCCATGCCACATGTGCACAGCACACAGTCCCATTGCCAAGCACACACAACTACAGATGCTACAGCCACACACAAGCCTCCGGGAAACCCATGTACGAGATTGCACGAACTGTCAATGTCAGACGACAAATACATACTTCGCCAGGTGCAACACAATAACTAATCTCATTCTCTCCACAGGTGACGAACTGCTGGATGCTGGGGATGGAGCCAGCAGCCAGCACAGCCAGCCTACAAGCCCCCAACGAGGACACACGGATCTGGAGGATCTGTCCTCCTCTTCGGACACGGACAACCAAGCAGGCCCATCTGGTGTGGCAGGGCCCAGCCGCTCCCCAGGACCCCTCCTACCCACCAACCCATCATCCAGGGCTGCTGAACATTCACAGCCCCCTGCTGCCACTGTCGTTGCGGCCACACCCACGGTCATTGTGGCCACTACCACTGCCGCAACCGCCACCATCGCCGCACCGACCACCACCGCCGCCACCACCGCCACGTCTCCGCTGGCACCAGCCCCAGCGCAGGTGGTGGCCCGGACGACTGGATCCACCCTGGGAGCCACAGCGAGGACCGTGGTGAGCAATGTGGCTAGTGGGCAGGCCGGTGGCAGCAGGACTGGTAGGAGGAGCAGGGTCAGGGAAACGCCAGCCTCCCCTGGGAGCCATGCCCTGCCTCACATGGCCAGAGTCCTTGGGGCCTATGAAGAGGCCCAAGGACAATGGGTCCGGTCTGCCTCAGACACGCGTGAGGTGCTGGGGGTGTTGAGGTCCATGGACGCCCGTATGGGCCAAATCGTGGACCTCATGGGACAGCTGGTGGTGGCGGTGAGGTCACAGCCAGGGACAGCAGCTCCCCCTCCGCCACCACCTGCCGGGGCGCAGGGTGGAGCAGCAGTGTCCAGTTCCCCTGCGTCCACAGCCAGTGATCACACCTCAACCACCAGCATGTCGCAAGCAGGCACCCCCTCGCAAGCGTGGAAGGGGCCGTCCGAAGAGGAAACAGATCTCCCGGGAGGACTTTGCACGCTCCAGTCGCAAGTGAGGCAGCCAGCCAGCCTTCCGCCAGCCTTCCTTGACCAGCCACTGCATTGACTTGGACTACGATCCCACTCCACACAGCCATCTGGATGGCATGTGTGTGTTGGACTATGGACATAGAACCAGTGGGTACACCCTGATCATCACGCAGCCATGACCGACAGCTCATTGTCACTGCACGCACCACTTTTGTCATCACCTTACACACAATCACATGTCACAGTTTGTAATAAATGCACCTTTTTCACTAACTGCTGTTTGTGCCCTGTGTCTTATTTGTACGGAATACAACGGCCACCTTGGGCGGAAAGGCACCTGATGCGTGGCATGGCATTTGAATCCGGAGGGCCTGTAGGGACCTAGGGGTGGGAGACAGAACAGGAGCACATTCAATGAGTGTGTCACACACCCATCACACAGTACATGTCAACAACTACAAGCAATGTACACACATCTCACAGAGCAATAGGGCACAATGCCACAGCCACCAACAGTGGCATACTACCCTGGCCATGGAGCGTTGACACACAGCACGCAGTGAACAAACGGCCACCCTGACACAGCACACACACACCTGCACAGATACAGCCACATCAGCCGTCGTACATGGACACTCACCGTCAAGTGAAGTAGCGGGCGATGAGCTGCTGCTGCACATTACCAGCTTCCTCCTCTCCGCTGTCCTCCTCACTCGAGCTGTCCTGGTCTGCGGGCTGGGGCCCTGGTTGATCTCCGTCATCCACGATGAGGGGGATCTGCTTCCGAATGGCCAGATTGTGCAGCATGCAGCACGCCACCACTATCCGGCACACCTTCTGTGGGGAGTACGCCAGCGCACCCCGGTGCGGTCCAGGCACCTGAACCTGGACTTGAGGAGGCCAAAGGTACGCTCGACCACACGTCTGGTCCTCCCATGTGCCTCATTGTAGCGATCGTCTGCTGGGGTGCGAGGATTCCTCAATGGACTGAGCAGCCATGCCCCATTCGGATACGCAGAGTCACCTGGGTGTGAGGGACACAGAGAACCGTTGCTAATCCAACTGGACAGGGGACAGCATCGCACAGCCAGCACGCTACACCACTCCACATACTCACCGACAATACAGGCACGATCCTGTTGCATATTGGACATCAGTCGTGGCAAGATGCTGTTGCGCATTATGTGTGCGTCATGGGCCGAGCCTGGGAACTTTGCACACACGTGGGTGATCACCATGTCCGCAAGGCACACCACTTGCACATTCAGGGAGTGCGTGTGCTTCCTGTTGCGGTACAGGTGCTCAGTGGCCTGTGGTGGAACAAGGCCGACATGTGTGCAGTCAATGGCTCCAACAACGTGTGGGATTCTGCCAAGGGCATAGAATGCACCCTTCACTGCCGCCAATTCACGAGCCCTGGGGAAGCGGATGTACCTGTTCCGGTACAGCATCATGGCTGCCAGTACATCCCTCAGCACCTTGCTGAACATGGGCTGGGACATCCCTCCTCCACTGCCCACTGTGTGCTGGAATGACCCAGTGGCGAAGAAATGCATGGCGGCCATCACCTTAGCCGTGGGGGTGACAGCAGTCGGATACACCCTGCGGGGACGGAGATGGGGTTCTAACATGGCACACAGTCGATGCAGGGTTGGCCTGTCCAGCCGAAACTTCCTAATGACCTCCGTATCCTCCATGTCTGCCAGCAATTGGTATGGGCGGTCAATGTTCGGTCTCCGCCTAGGGACAATGGCAGAGGACACATGTCAAAGCAACACGACACATAGCAATTTTGCATACACATCACTGACATGACTGAGCAAGCACATGAGCCACAGCCCAGCTGTCAAGCTGGGACGGCACGGCCACAATACACTTACACAGGTCTCCCACCAATGGCAATGGCTAGTGATACAAACCACTGCCATGTGCATGCACATGGGGATCTAGGCCCCAATGACTTGCGGGACGTGCTGATGGGGACTGACTGCATATCCGTCAAGCGGCAACGCCACGGCAACATGAATGTCTGCTGAGCATGGAACTGCTTCCGCGGCTGGATGAGTATGGCACACGACGACGACGATGTGGGCACAGGCTGAGCGGCCAAAACAAGTGGGACCTGTGGCACGAGGGGATATGAGACAGTAGTAGGTGTCAGCACTGCACCCTATGTACCGCACTGTACGGATCACACCTCCCGAAACATTGACAGGTGTCCACATTGACAGCCCCATGCCAAGACGGCTGTGTGCTTGCAGTCACACGTCACAGGTGAGAGGTTACATTGCACGTGCCAGGTGGCAGACGTACACAGTGGGAGCTGGCATGTGTGTGCATGTGTCTCCTGTTCAGGATCCACCAGATGGGCGATGACTCTGTACTGACCATTGGACACAGCATGTTCCGTGGAAGGCTTGTGTGTGTGGGATGGTGGCACTGGATGTGCCTCCGTTGGGTGGGGGGCCATGCACAGGGCGGGTACGTCGATGATTGCGCATTGTTGGTCACGGTGGGTGCACCCACTCAGATGTGTTGCCCTGTGTTCAATTCCTATGTCCGCATGATGATGGACTGTAGATGTGGGCAGACTACACATTGGTCGATGTGCTGTCTATATGCATGTGCCTTCACACCAGGCACAGCTGCCCCTGCACATGTGACCCCTGCTGGACTCGCTGCTGGGTCTGTGGAGCTGATGCACCTTCTGCGCGTGGGGCGGACAGCTCTCCTCACTTCCCTCATTGCGCATGTCATGACTTTGCCGCAGGTGACATGGATCATGGAGGGCCCACATGTACGCGTGGGTAGGCTACACATGATTGTACACTGGTCGCCACCCCCAGTCAGTGTTTCGAATGGGAAGGTTGTCGTGCTGGTGGTATGTTCGATGTGGCGGATGGGCGGGCCTAGGTGCGGGCTTACATTCCGGACATGGGGGGTAGTTGGATTGGCGACTAGTTGCAGTACACACGGGACACGTCTCTTCCTTTCCACATCTGGGTCATCCCTTGTACTTACTGACAGTGATACAGTCATCTTCGCCCCAGCCCTCATGTCCTCCCCTCGCTCCCCCAATATGCATGCTCACCTGCGAGGCTAGCGCTTGCACAGGCAGCCCCAAGCTCGCACCAGAGAGGGCAAGGAGTGTATGTGTGGGTCCAGTTGCACGAGTGGGCTGTCTCAGGGTATGATGTGTGGCGGGACGCCGTCCACCTGCGTGGTGCCCCAAATGGAGACCCGGCCTGCATGGACTATGCATCACAGTCTTCGCCTTCCGGATCCGCCACCTGCGACACCCAGTGGCTGTGGCTGCCCTTGCGGCCATGCCGCGTCCGTCTGTGGCTGATGGCCCACACATTCACTCTTTGGCCTCTCTGGGGAGGGCTCGGGGGTGGTGGCGCACGCGCTTGCACTTAGTCGCAATGGCATGTGGCGTGGTTGGTATGATGGGCAATGGATGGGATGGTGCGAGCCACCTCCCGTGACGTCAGTGCTGCTCGTACTGTGGTGCGTCCCCCTACACTTCCATCTGACTTGTGCCATGCTAGACGTTGAGGTTCTATTGCCTGCGTGATATGACCAGGAGGAGCGCGAGGAGACCTCTCACACACCATGCTCCACTGCCATCCCGTGCCCTGTATCGCCTGTGCGGATTGACTATGTTGGGGTTACACCTGGTCGACTGGGGCTGTGTGTGCCTTGTCAGGGGCATGGCGGGCGCACAACAGGATCCAGCTTGTCCACAGACGGTGGGCTGAGGTGCGCCTGGTACCGCTTTGTACGTGTGCCCGGCTGCTATGCACACACGTGTTCACTCCCCCCGACAGGTGTCCTCTCACGATGCCCAGGGAAGCGGTGGTGTACTGTTCATGACCCCTCCCAACACGGCGTGCTCCAACTTGGCATGTGCGCATCTACCCGTCGCACCCACCCACCTGAGCACTGCGACAATAGGACTACACACGACACATGTGTGTCTTCCACAGTAGTGCTACTCATTTGCGTTGACATCCAATACCAGTGGACTACATGGTCATGTCACGACTGCCGTGTACTTCACATACTCTCATCCTCTCTCATTCGTACTTGTGAAATGAGTCAGCGGAGACAGTTTTGGTTTCAAACATTATATTGAGTCTTCTGTCCTCTGTGATGCAGTATAGTGGACACTACTGGCAGCGGAATACATGTTGAGGATATACTGAGCATGATTGCAAATGGGATAGGGAGTGGGGTTACATGTGATTGGCTGTTGCATGTGGGATGTGGGCTTCAGAGTGACATCTGCTTGGCCAAGGCTGTGCTAATGTACATTTACGTATAGCTGCGGAGCTGCGGACTTTGACACAGACGGTATACATGTAGCCTACCAGACCACTTGGCATCATGGGCACAGTCCATCTCAGTTCCATGTGACAGGTTTGCTGCGGTTGTTCCTCATGCACGCGTGCATGTGAGATGACATCAGGGCATGTGCTTGCGTGCATGCAGCGGCGTGCCACTTGTTGTTGCACTGTGGTGGTTACTGGACATGTCACAGTCACTGGGGTCGTGTTGTTGTTGTATGCACTTGTCGTCCATGCAAAGGTCCTGGTATGGGATTCCCGGGGCGGGGGTGGGAGGGGTGCAGCACCCACAGACTCCAGGCGACCTATTCATGTCCACTGAGCGGTGTGTGTGTCCATGTGCGCTGGATCCATGTCGTGTCCTGGTTGTTCGTGCAGTTCCGTCCATGTGGGTGCGATACACAGAGCCCATGCCACTGCCTCCCACGATGCATGCGGTGTTCCTGGATGTGATGGGGAACAGTGTGCATGTCCCGGTCATATCCGATGTCATGGCGATGTCGTTGATGGTGTGGTTACAGTTGCCGGTCGTTTGGTATGGCTGTTGTGGTGGTGACTGGCCAGTCCGTGCGGAAGCTAAGCATGGGTGCGGGGTTGGACATCATAGGTCACTCGGGGAACCTGCGTTGTGGTCCGACGTATTTACAGGTTGTCAGGTATGCGATGCCGTCCAGCAGGGCTTCCATGTCATTGGTGGTGTACATGTTTGCCAGCCAATGAAGCGGATGGTGGCTGTCAAGGTGTTGTTCGTAGGTTGTCCTTTGGAGGACCATGATGGGGCATGCTGGGTGACATTCGATGTAGCTGTTATCGATGATCCGTCGTGTGGAGGCACAGTGGTCCCATTTCAGTGCGGGTGCGATGTTGGCCACATACGCCATGCCCCCATAGGCAGAGCAGGCCCTGTCGTGTGCGTCCAGAGGGAGGAGTAGTGGTAGCAGGTCCGCCTTCAGACATGCCGGGTTGGAGAGGCATATCTCGACGGGATGCTGGTAGGGACACCTCCGACAGTAGAAGACGGGCATGACGCAGCTGAACAATGTGATGCGGTAAGTCAGTCGGTAACTTACGTTCAGCAGGGACAGGAGATCGCATCCCAATGTATGGCACAGGTTGGTTTTGTACAGCTTGAGCTGTTCGGCGTAGTTGGGTAGGTGTGTTGCGGTTGCCATTTCGCAGCGGTTCGTTGAGGTGGCGTGCTCCGGCTGTGTGTGCAGTCTGCAATGTGCACGCTCCGGGGTTGCTGTGAGCTCTGTGTAGTCGTAGGGAGACAGGACTTGTGTTCTGTTGGCTTGTTTGGAGGACACGGGCCCTCTTCCCACATGCTTCTCAGACAGTTCAAGGTCAGTGCTGTGTGACTCCTTCCAATTAACTTGCATGTGGCCGACATGGGGGAGTGTTTTCTTCTTTCTTCCCCGTCCGTTGTGTGCTTCTGTGATATGCGCTATCTGCCCTGTGGTCGGTCTCCTCGGCATGCCTGTGTTGGTCTATTCTTGGACAATGGCTGTATTCACCGGCTTCTGTCGTAGGGCTGTGGTTTCGGAGTTGGAATGGAAGGTCATTCAGTGCTGTCTGCTCTCCCTTGTGTGGGCGGCAGGCTGCCTTTCCGCTCTGCGTTGGGCCTTGTGTGTCAATGTTATTCTTGGGCCACCTGTTGTCGGTCCCCGGGCTCTTTGGTGTTCCGTTTTATATGTCTTGTTCATATGTGCAGGGTGGTATGGGTGTTTCTGTGTGGTACTGGCGTTCCTCTTCCCGAAGGGGCCCTGCTTCTCCTAGTTGGTGTTGCCGCCGCTGTGTGCTACGCCATGTTTGTTACACTGGGGTGTGTCCTGCTGTTGCGTGTCTTCACTGACATGTGTGCGTCGGTTGTGTGGCGTTGGGTGTTGTCCGTGAATTGGGCGTTGGGGACATGTCTGTGGCCGGCCTGTCACGTGTCATGTGCGTTCGGGGTGGGGCTGATATGTGTGCTGCTTGGTTGTGTCCCTGTGTCTGTGTGCGACGCATGCATGGCGCTGCAGTTGGCCTCTGCGTTGTGCGCATGTGTGGCGGCGTCATCGGCGCTTTGGGGCCGTGACGGGGTGGTTGGTTCCTAGTCCCAGGTGGTGTGTACACATGTGTTCTGCGATGTTACGATTTGGCCTGTGTGTCATATGTGGATGCGATGGTGGATGTGTTGTGTACACGCGCTGGTGGGGGGTTGTCCGCTTTTCCGCCCTTGCACTGTGTGCGCTGTTTGCGTGCACTTGTTGTGTGTGTGCCTACCTGCGTCTCCGCGGTACGTTGCGTCCTTGGTGGTGCATCAGCAGGAGCATGTGGACGGCCTGCAGTGCTGGATTCATGCTCGGGGAGCCGCTTTTCGTTGTCCGTGCTCGGCGTCCGTGTTACCGCTTCGGTTTGTCGTACGGTATCTCTTGGCCGTGGGAGCCGTTTGTTTGCGGCATCGTAATTTATGCGCCGGGCGGGACGTGTTTCGTCGGACGGTGTGTGTCAGTTGGGCTGCGCCGCTACGTGTACGGGCGCACTTTGATGGCGGACGGTGTTGCTGGCTTGCCGGCGGTGTTTGGCCTGCTTTTCGCATCGTAATTGGGCGGGCGTGTGGACTGCTGCGTGCCGGCGGTAACTGGTGCTTTTTGCATCCGCCAGCACGGCGGTTGTGCTTCCGCCCGCCATCGTAATGGGCCCCTTAGTTGGGTAAAATGTTGCGGTAAATCATAGGATTTGGGCACCATTATTTTGAGAAACAACTGTGTGCTTGCCATGGAATCTTTCCTCGAAGACTATATCACTTTTTCTAACTGAATTTTGAAAGTTTTCATATCTATAAGAATGTCTTCTCTACTTTTTGTGGTTTAGCCTTTTCTCCATTCAGGGCCAGACTTGGACAAAAAATAGGCCGGTGCACCAAAATAAAAGTGGTCCTCCATAGTGAACTAGATAGTTAAAAAATTGGCTCACATTTGTAAATTAGGCCAGTTTGGAACTTGTAAAGATACGCTGTGTGGGTATTTTGCAAGGGATGGGAGACTCAATGCATTGGTGCATGCTGCAGATAATGCTTATTGTAATATCCTGGAAATCAACAGTAAAAAGTAGCCCACCTGCATGGAGGTCATTTAGGAGTTGTCAGGGGTCGCAGCTGCTACCCTTGGCTTGCCCCTTACGACCCCCAGCCTCAGAGGTGGCAAGATCAGTGCCTGATACACATAAGCAGCTCGTCATTATGGACGTTGGATGGGGCTCCAGTTTCCTTGTTTTTGGTTATTTTTTAATTACAGTAATAGTGAATTATATATTATTCTCAATTAGTGTAATAAAGGAATGGAGTGCAATTTGCTGGAATATGGCCCTCCCTGGCAGCTAAGATAAGTAAAAATGCTTCACAATATATGCTGTGTGCGTGCTTGCTGGTGAGAGTGTGTTTGTGTGACAGAAAGTGTGTGTATGTGTGTGTATGCCTAAGCATGTGTGTGAGTGAAAGTAAAGGTCAAATGGAGTGTGATATCACTTCTACTACCCCTGGCATTTTGGTGAATTGATGTTCATGCCCACCTGGCCATAAAAACAGGCTGACAAACTGCTAAAAAAAAACAGCTCACACACTGATCTGTCAGACCCGCCCATCGGGCACTGCCTGATTGTCCTACAGGTCAGTCCGACCCTGTCTCCATCAGGCCTGTTAAATCGACTGATCTTGATTTTTTGTGAAAGTTTGGCGCAACATGTTTTGCTTCAATAAACTGAGCTCATCTGGGCGAGAGTTTATGTTGCAATGAAAAACTCCATGAGTACCGCACAGATTCCACATGAACAGATTTTTGGGTGCCTGCTTCGTATCCTTTTAAAATATTACCAGGCCGTTTGATACATTTTTTCAGAACTGCCAATACTGTTTTGTACATTGGACACCCGTGCCTCGTTCTCATGAAACTCGCTACGTTTGACTAACTGAGCAAATGTCTTTCAGAAATTATTGTTTTTCTCCTCCTGGCAGAACACGCAGGCCTAACAAAACGCAATTACATTTTCAAATGTACTCAAAGTACCACGACGTCCATCAAGCCATGCCATGTTTTCTGTACCACAAACGATACTTTTATTATACAATGCCGAATGTCCTTGACTTGAGGACGAACTGACTGAAAGTTATAATGGCATTTGCTTAAAGTTTAGTTCTTTTGAACGCTAGAGAGTGGATGAAAACAGGAACACATCGCTTCCTCGGAGTTAGGCATTTGTGTTACTTGATTAATTAGCAATCAAAGGTACAGATATTATCTATCTCCTTGTAAGTCCAAGCCCACAGACTGAGCGCCTCAAACTGCCTTTAAAATATTCTTCTGAGAGCGCCGTTTGTGATGAGTGAGCCTCATTAAGTCCGGAATCAATTATCCGATTACCCGGCGTCCAGCTAAATTCTGAGCAAAGTAATAATGGCACCAGCAGACAATGACTAAATGATCTATCGCCGTTATCAAAGTTTGTTGATTCAGAGCAGGGTCTATCGGAGAAGGGAATGTATTTTCGGAGGCGCGCGCTGCGCGGTCGGCTCAGGAGCCTCGCGGCTTCGCGAGCACTAATCCAAGGCCAGGTGTTGCTCGTGAGGCGGAGTTCTGACCAGGTGTCGGAGTAACACGTTTTGAAATCTCAAAACAGAATGACATTGGCTCGAGGGAAGCAGGGAAAATGGCCCGTGACTTTCCCATCTGCAGGAACAACTGTAGAAACCGCGGCTGGCAAAGATTCAGCGACAGCAGAGCCTAAGCTCAGTGAACCGGGCCGAAATTACCATAGATGCTTTTCCAGGGGATGCAAGGATCATTCTCATCTGTCATTAAAGGGTGCATTCCCCAACCGGAAAAAAAAAGTATTTAATATAACTTAAAATGAATTACAAAAGCGCAGAATTACATTTTTGTATAAGAGTGCCCAAAGAGACTAGTTAAGTTTCACTTAAAATAAGAAATGTCTAAGCCTGCCGTATGGGACGACAAATCCCGGAAGGTTCGAAGCGGTCTGACGTGTCACGGAAGCACCTGGGGTCGGCTATTTAAAGAGCATACCTCCTGGCAGAGCTTACCTTGATGAATGGTGGAGCGAATGGCCATATGTAGCCCTCACGCCTCCAGGCCTCAATGTGTCCAAGTGTTGGCTCTACAACAAAAGCATAGCCCCGCATGAAAGGGTAATAAAAAAGAAAAGCCGAAATGAAAAATGATCAAATATCATCTAGATAAAGGCTTTACTGAGTGGCAAATCTATTTAGCACACTTATGTACTATCAGTGTTCTGTAATGAAACGTACCACTTATTGCTTAAAGATTGACATTTACATTTGGTCAGTTTAAAGGTGATGTAAACACAAAAGGTGGGTTGAAGAGAAATGATTTATTTTTTCACTAAATAGTTTATCTGGTTTTGAAGGGCCTACTCACACAGGTATTTTGGAGTATGTAAATTAATATTAATTTAGATCAGCGATTTCCTTTAGGGAACAAACTTGCTGTATTTTCTCTATTTTATTTGTAATCCATACTAATGTGGTATTTTATCTTGTTTTGAAGTACCAACTAATGGAGTATCTGAACCTGTAATGATAATAACTAAAAATTAATATTTACCAAATGAGAAATCAATTTTGAATGAATTTGTTCATAAAACCCTTTCACTCAAACCAACTCTCTTGTTTGATCTTGCAAAGCCCAAATTGGACCTCACTGTTCATGATGTTTCATGTAAATGTTTGCTCCTTATCAACTTTCCTTGTTGAGGAATAACGGTGCATACGACCAATGGTGGGGATTATTTAATGATTATAGTGGTCGAGTGAGATACAAGAATCCCCACTCCGGCAGTGTAAATGTGTAAATGCTAATTTTTTCCTTATATTATTCCTCTATGGGGAAAAATGTTCTTGGTGTTAAAACATATTATTATTCACCACTTTGCCTTGCAGGGACTCATCATTACAAGTAACACATATTTACATGAATTAGGCATTAGAGTAATTATAAGCCACTACAACCATGTTTTTCTTGCTTGGGCCAACATTGGAAGCAGAAAAGTCCATCTCTGATGTGGAGCTGTTTTTGCATCTCCACTCCAGAGGCTTGAAAAAGGTCAGAAGATCCTGGTCAGCCAAAACTTGTTACATATGTGCAACTATTTGAAGGCCATCACTTCTCGTTCCCATGATCTCCAGACTCAGCACCTGCAAGCAATTGTAAGAAATAGACATATGATCAAACTCGAAACGTGTATCTTAGAGTATACATTTGCAGCTTGCCTTGTGTTTACGAGCTTGTGCTACTAATTGTGGCAAGCGGCATATTGAACCTGTGATTCACAGATTATTCATGTTTCTTCTGTCAATAAAGCTTTTCATGCTTATTGGTATGTAAGCAAATTTCTTTGACAGAACCTGTTGCATCAGGCCAGGAATGCTAGAGCTTGACTAGGTATAGTGGCTGAAGTTAGACTGAATCTCCACACAACATCCACATGTGCCAAAAGTAAGATGAAAGATTTTCCATGGACAAGTTTGGATGGAGGATGGCCTGGTGTTATCTTGCCTTTTAGTTCAGACAGAGTTCTGTGCATTTTAAAGTTTTGTGGGTCTGATTATACTTATTGTCTTTATTAGGTACATTTATGAATTGAGGTTTGTCCAGTGGCGTAGCTAGTGGGGGATGGGGGTGGTGGTGGCAGCCGCGAGTGCAAGGTAAGTTTTGTTTCTTATTTATTCTCCCTCATCTGCGTCGCTGAATGCCCCCGCTCGTTGCCGTCTGTTGCCCCCCTGCTCGTCGTGCTCTTTTGCCAGCACCCCCCTGCTCTTAACTGCACTGGGCGGCAAACTAAGGCATCGCCCCGGGCGTCAAAAGCCCTAGTTACGCCACTGGGTTTGTCGCCTGTTTAGGTGATGAAAACGAGGTCTTTGGTTGTTACGCAGCGAGTCCCTTGATTTAGGAACTATAATTGTGAATGAAATCCATGGTCTAAGTGCAGGCGGTTCTAGGAAAATCAACGGTTGCATACGGGCTGTGGCTAAAGGCGTTTATCATTGCATGTGGGATCAGTGGGCAAGCATGAATGCAGATTCCTACCTCCACGCTAGGTAAATCATGGGGAAAGAGCGGTCATACCCTCTCTTTTCCTTTTCCCCTCCTAATTAACCCCCTCGCAGGGATGAGCTGCAGCAGAAAGCAGTATACTAACTATGGGGGCTTATTACAAGTATGACAGTCCTTGAGACCGCCATACTCACGGTAGCGGTCTGACCACCACCACCACACAGGGGTCCAACCTTTATATTATGATGGTGGTGGTGGAACTGCCACAAGACCACCGCCACCACCAGGATCCTGGATCCCGCAGCGGTTGCGGTGCGGAAAGCAGGCCAGATTTGCGGCAGTGCCGATGCCGGCACCGTCGATCGAATGGCAACCTGCCTTTCCATTAAGCATTACATGGCCGTGACCCAGCCATGAAATGCTTGGCAGAAAGGTAAGGAAAGGGACCCCCAACAGGGCCCCTGAAGCAAATCTGCCCACGGGGATGGGTGCAGAGGGCACATGATGTGCCCCCCCACAAGTGTAGGCTCCTGCATGCACTGTGTGGTATGCATGACATGGTGCATGCCACACAGTGCACTCGATGTGATAGCAGTCCCACGGCGGTGGCATGACTGCTGGCTGTATTCCTCAGCCAAAGCAATGCGCCACTGTGGGACCACTGCCACACCACGCACCCGTCTGTGCGCGCGCCCTGGATTCAAGTTGTAATCCAGCAGACGGGTTCACCACGGGCTTGGCGGTCTCCCTGGGACCGCTGCAGTGGCCGTCCCTGTGGAAGACCGCCAAACTCATGGTAAGGGGCCCTAAGGGTTTTTCTGGTTGCGAATAAGTGTGCAGTAAGGAGAATGGGGACAGGAGACTTGAAACTGAACAAAACCTCATTTGAAAGGACTTCACACCCATTGTATACTATTAATATGGTAACAGCACATAAAAGTATAGAGAGGATTGAGTAAGGCACACTAATGATGTTGGTAAAAAGTCATTTCTGGATGAAGGCAGCTTTAATATAGAACATTTGAATAATCTTAAAAAGAAGATGAAAGAACTGAAAAACAAACTTAGTCAAGAACAATGGTCAGCGTTACTAAAATGGTACAAAGAAGCCATGAAGCATAGACAGAAGAAACTTGATACCAAATCAACCACTTGAGGGATAGAGTTGGACCCTGTACTCTTACTAAAACACCTCTCACATATTTAATTGTGTTATATTGTGGTGTATTATATTATATTATATTATGTTGTATTGCATTGTACTGTATTGTATTGTAGCATTTATATAATGCTTACTACCTCTATGTGGCAGCATACCACATAGAGGTAGTGAGACACTGGAGCACTTTTCTACTTGGACGAAAAACTATTCTGTGTAGGGTGTGTATTTGGAAGGGTGTTGTCTTTGTTTTTGGTCTTAAGCGTCAAGTGTTTCCATGTCATGCATGATGACCATGGAACTGCAGTTATCACGCTATTGGACATAGCACTTAGCAGCATGGTACATTAAGAGGTATGAGCAGGGCCGTCTTTAGAGCTGGTGGGGCCCGGTGTGACAATGTTTATTGGCGCCCTCCAATGACCACCTTCGCCACAGATTCCCTCACCACCAACCTTTAACAGTGCACTCAAGTCTCCATAACAACTCTCTCTCAGATGCGTTTAATTAGTTTTCCAGCACCACTCATACCAGTGTAGGGTGTCAGAGTGCTTTACATCACACACACATTACACAGTCAATTTACCACATGTGTGTAAATCAGTGTAGAGTAAATGTTACATATGACAGAGGACTACAAAATGTAGGAGTCACATGTCATCCATACTGATAGGCAATATAATCAAGGCCACTGGAATTATGCGATTGTGCAGCCAAGGTGATTTTCGCGTTATTATACATTTGCTGCATTTGTCACATAATCCATCATCTTCTGTCTAATCTACAGATTTTAACAAAAAAATGTTTTGTTTCTAGTTTAAACAATTTAAAAGTTACTAAAAATGCAGCAACATGTTGCAGCGGGGTGGAAGGCCCTTTGCAAAGCTTGACTGGTTGACTTGCTGTTGGTTATGCTATAGTAGGTGCTAAACTGGTACTAATGAGGTGCACTCAATGTCCAGACAGTGTTAACAAGTGTAAAAAGTACAAAATAATGAAGTAATACTATAAAAAAAATGTGCCATGTCACGCTGCATAACTTACCCTTTCTTGCTGCATAATGTGCTCAACACTGCCGCATAATTTAGCCCTCCCCTGCTCCATAGTTCCAGTGGTCCTGAGTATAGTTTAAGGGATCTTGGTCTGGAAAAGCACAAACCCAGAATTTAAACCATGGTTGAGGGTTCTCTTTAATAAGAAGAAATTATTTTTAACCAAATGAACCCTTTTTGCAACATTAGGATAATGAAAGACTGGAGGAAAATCATAATGCCCTAATCTCTACCTTGCAGTTTGCATGCAGCTCTTCGGTTACAGTTAATAGCTCACTGTTCTATATTAGGATTTTAACTTATAAACTGTAAGTAACAAAAGGATCTCTCTGACAAAAGCAGTAACCCACTGAACTATTTTCATTATATGCACTTTGTGATCTGCATGGTACATGTTCTTTGCAGCAGGCATATTAACCCTCAACGCTACTTTATGATGAGTCAAAACTTCCACTAGACAAAGCTCTGATCTCTCTCCAGGAAGAAAATTAATCACCCATGTTATTTTGCTGGATGCAAGGCACACAGCAGTAGGTACTTTTAAAACCTTAATACACTTGTAAACACGGCACCTCTCCCACCACCACCGAAGTCAGCCCCCGGCGCCTTGGCACCGGTGGCACCATCCTAGATCCGGCCCTGGGTATGAGAGATTGATACGACTTTTATTGTTTTTATTAGGCTGACAGCTTTGAGCAGCTCCACAGGTTCCTCAGTTGTGTTTCTTCTGACCATAGTCTACTTGGCTGGTGACTGCGTTGGGTTGCTCAACCTGATATTTTGTTTGTGGTCCTGAAAAGGCATTGCTGGAAAGAGAAGAAGTGGGAAATCTGCTGGGATGGACTTTGTTACTATCATCTCATATCTGAATGCCATTGGGAGATGTAAAGAAGTAGTCATAGCATCCAGCTAGTTGGGACCTGCAATGATGGACTAGATTAGAGTCTTCTGATTGGCCAGCAGTATGTGACAGATCACTTCAGACATATGATGGAACCCTTGAAGGGTGTCACAATTTGTGTGTGAGTAGCTGTTGTGAAAAGTGGTAGGTATACCACACATTGTCTGTCTCTGAGGAAAGAAGCAATCCATTTTAAAGCATTTTCATGTATTCTGAAATGACGGAGTCTTTGTAGTAGCATGTGGTGATAGACAGTGCCAAATACAGCTGATAGGTCCAGAAGCCATAGGACTGCCACTCTGTTCTTGTCCACTGTGAGTTTTAGGTCTTCCCAAATGACTATGCTTGCTGACTCTGTGCCTCGTCTTAGTCTGAAGTCAGACTGTTGGTCTGACATCAAGTAATTTTCTTTTCTAAATGTTGAAGGTTGAGTAAACACAACTCTTTCAGATATTTTTCTGTTATTTCCACTTTTAAATTGATCACCTGCATGAGGGGGTTCCTAACTGATAGGGAAAACCCAGTAACTGATTAGAAGAGGCAGGTAGAGGTGGGTTTAGAGAGCACAAGCTGGTGAATGAGCCACAATATACCCTTCAATGCCCTCCAATATTTTGGAGAACTTAGAAATGGTGCCTCATGGGATAGCTTCTGCCGGAAAATGCAAGTTGCAATGCAAAATATAGATGGGGACAGCAGGAAAGTTTTAAATTAATATTTAAGAGTCACTATTAATGACTACTGCACTACACCTAGAAATTAGGGCTTTCAGAACCTAGAAATTAGAAGGTGTTGGAACTTTGAAAGACAAGAAGAGACTACATACGGCTTACTCTTGTCGACAAAGGAATGACTGAGCTGAGATAATCCTGCTTCTACTCATTTCTCCAACAATTAAAACTCTCATGCTATCCCACTGCTAAGTCACATTAAGAAAATCCATGGAGCTACTGCTGTACCTTTCTAGAACTGAGAATAAGGAAGAGGGGAAGAAAAAGATGGCGGTGCAAGGCTAACCTCGGGAGAAGTTGAGCCCTCCCAAATTGTACCCGTGACCTCCTGCGGCAGCGGCGTCTGTGGTTTGAGGGGAGTGCAGAGGAGGTCTCCCAGAGTATGAGGGGTACTCGCTCGAAGACCGGAGCGAAGAGCACAGTGGGGTGTGTGGTGATTACTGGCTGTGTTGCAGATTAACTGCTTTGATGATCTCTCTCCTGGCTGTAACAGGGGATGCGCCGTGCCTGGTACAGAGGACGCAAAGGGGAGAGGTTTGCAGCAGGCACTTTGGGCGTGTCAGCACAAGTTCATCGGGCCATCCTGGGCAGGCCTGAGTTTCGCCTTCATTTGTGCTTTGGAGTGTGGGAATAACCAAGTTTCTCCCACCCTATTCAATCCTGTGAACTGTCAGTTGCCGGCAATTTTGACCATTTCTCATTTTTATATATGGCAGAAGTCACAACTGGTGAAGAGGAAGCACTTGACTTGATTACTGGCTGTCCTGCATACTGGGGTGTTTTCACAGCATTGGTTGGCATGTGGTTTTTGGCCTCCATAAGGAGATTTGAAAGGATGAGCATCAGAGGTAGGGCTGGGCGAGCTAATATGAGTTGCTTATCAAGCATATACAGTGTGGCGGGTATGTGTCTGGCAGCTGGGAGAGCAACATCTTATAAAGCACAGGAAGGGCAGAAGGCTAAGAGAACAGAAAAACAGATGATTCTTGGAGGCTCGTCTGGTCAGATTGCCCTGGATCCTTCATTTGAGAGTGCTCAGCTGGTAGAAAGTGGTAATGCGCAAGGGGCAAAGGGCAGACTTTCATGTGACTCTGGTTTGTCTCAACTTTCCCCAGTTTGAAAAGTTGGCTCACTGTCAGTCCTCTATCAAAAACTATTGATCAGTACATCCACCCTCCTAACCCAACGCTGGTGGTAGAGCTGGGTAGAACAGCCGGGCTGGGTATAACAGCTAATCATTCTGGCAGTATAGCTACCAATGACTCTTTGGGTGTGCTTATTAAATCTGCACCTGTATTTTATGTCCCTAACTCTTCTGAACTAAAGGAGTCTCTCTTGGGTAAAACAGATTTGAGCATGAAGGCGCTGTTTGGAAATCTCGTAGACGTTGGAGTTTGGTTGAAACTGGTGAACTTGATGACCCTAGATCATTTAATAGAAGAGATGTGGTGGATAGTGTACCCCATTTAAGATCTGGGCAAATGGCAAGTGGCACTCTAGATCCAGGGGGTCAAAACGTGCAGCAGGGCAGGATCCTTGGTGGAGATGATCTGGTGGGCAGTGGTATTCAGCATCCTGGCCTAAATCCACAGGGACTGGCTGAGGCTGTTTCACTGTTGGATTCAGGCAGCTTGTCAGATTGGGAGCTGCATAGCTTGGTTTGGACAGACCGGCTGAGGTGACGGAAATGGATCACAGGGATCAGTTGTATTCTGATTCAAAGGGGACTGCTGGTAAGGGAGCAGTTGGTAGTAATCCAACAAATGGTGTGGCCAGACCCCTAACAACTATGCAGCTTGAGGACCTGGTTACTAATGTCTTCACTCAAGGAGAATTGAATTCTGTTATTTCAAAAACATAGGAAGAACTATTATGGGATCCTGAGGGTCTGGAGTTTACGCCAAGATGCTCTTTTCCCCCATCACAAGAAACAACCTCTTTATCTCTCTCTCTCTAAAACCATGAGGTCCACAAAGTCAGCAATGATCAGGCCTAATTTAACGGAGGAGATTGCCGCTGAGCTAGAGAAAACCACTTCAACGGCATATCTATGATCTCCTCCAGCTCCATAGGGCAGAGAATAGAAGGACTCTCTTTCTCTAAAGACAGCACACCTGAAGTCATAGGTGGTGCTGAGAAAACTGTCTAGAAATATGGCCATTCTTCATATGCCATTGGGAGGGGCCTAGGGTGTGCCAGGTCACGTTATAAGAAACAGTCAGAGAGAATAAATCTGCTACTCAGAAGCATGAATCTCAGCTGGAGGGTCATACCTCTAAATTAGATCTGAAAAATCGATCTCAGAGGAATAACCTCAGAGTTTTATGTATTCCTGAGGGCAGCTCGAAAGATCACTCACAAAGGTATATTGTTTGTTTCTTCAGAGAAGCCTTTCTGACATCAAATGACTGGGACATGGACTCTATTATTCAAAGGGTGCACCGTTTCCTATTTCAGTAACCCAGGAAACGGGGAGCTGCCCGTTATCTCTGGCTATCCTAATCTATGTTGGGAACTTCATTCTGTGACAGAAGATCTTTTAGGCGGCTCGCCCTCGATCCCTTGTCAGAGCTTGCGGTATTGAGATTTTTGCTCAATCTGACTTCTGTCATTAAACAGTTGTGCATCACTGGCAGCTTGGTGAATTCATTCAGGCATTAAAGAAGATTGGGCCAACAGTCTCCTTTATGGAGCCAGCTAACTTGAGGATCAATGTTGAAGGACATACAAATTTCCACCAGGAAGCCGCTAAAGTTGAGGAACTGCTAAACAAATGCCAATCAGTAAAATGATTTGTATATCTCCGAGAGGTTTGAAGCAAGACAAGTACAGATATCTGCTCTTTATCTAGAGATCCCCTTCCTCTTAAGTTTTGACAATGTGTTTTACTCTGCTCTCTTTTTCTATATTTTTCTTTATTCTTCTTTTCTCTCAGCCATACTCGCTGTGTGTAGTTTGGTACACTGTGGGTTGGTGATATCTGGCTTCTAACATACTGGCTTCTAACTTACTGGTTGGTGTCAGCTTATAAGACATGGTTGGTAAGGCGGGTGGGTGGATGGCCCAGGGTTTGGGCATAGAAGCTGGGCGGAGGGTTGGTTCTCTTGGTTGAGGGGGTAGAGTGGTGTAGGGTTTGGGAGATTGGAGAGTAGGGGTCAAGGTTTAAGCAGACTTGGTATCACTTACAAGGGTGTAGTAGTACAGGGGGTAAAAATAGGGGGAAAAATTGGGATGAATGTAACAAATGGATTGGAGAGACACGAAAGAGGGAACCTCACTAAAAGGTGGAAGGATGGTGTATGTCGCGTCCCTTTAGGACAAAGGTATGGTGATGGGTAATGGTAGGATGAGTCATGATCTGCAACTTTATATTCTTTCTTGAAATATTAATGGTATGACACTGCAAAATAACCACAAGTTAATTAAGAAGGAATTCCACACTCTTAAGCCACTTATTTTTTGTGTTCAGGAAATTCATTTGTCTTGTGAACCAACTCCCCTATTAAGGGAACTGTGGAATAGAGTTCTGAGTGCCTCGAGTTATAATTCTGCTCAGGGCAGGGAGCCTTTTTCGTAGGTGACCATAATTAGGTTTATTGAATCAAAAATATGACATGGGGGGCAGTGACTGATTGCTTTAATTAAAAAGGAGGCAGCCAGTTAACTGTCTGCATAACACATGGTCCAAATGAGGATTATCGTCTACCTTTGAGTACTTGATTGCTTAACTTCACCAATGGCCTGAGCCCTTAGTATTACGTGGGGATTTTAACATCATCCTATGCCCAGGGCTTGACTCTACTCTGAGGGGATCTTGGAACACAATATGGTGTGGGGAGACCTCAGAGATGCACTGAGACAGGTCATGAGTTCTTATACATTGGTGGATGTTTGGCGCTGTTGTAGATCATGGGAACCCGGTTTTACTTTCTACTCATCACACAATGTCTATTTCTCAGAATGGCATGCTTCTAGTGAGTCACTCACTTCAATCTTATGTTAGTATTCACTTGAATGCGTGAATTATATCAGACCATAACTCTTTGTTGATGTTTATTAGCTCACAATGGCTTTGTAAGCCCCCTACACTTTGTATTTGGACCTTTGATCGGAAGTTTTTATTGGATGACGAATACATCTGTGTAATGAACAATATCTTAAGGGATTATCTCGATGTTAACATCAGCTCAGCATCCACAATTGCTATTTGGGATGCACTTAAGGCTTTCTGTAAGGGGCAAACATTCACTTTTTCAATACACCAATAGAAAGCTTGGTATATTCCAGAGTCTCAAATGTGGCTTTTTCTCAGACAGATAGTGGTTAGATTGGCCCAAATTATAATTGATTAAGACTCGCAAGGAGTCTCAGAACAGTTGGCGGCTTTGCAAACAACTTTAAAGAAAAATATCTTGGATAGGGCTAATAAAATGATTCCGGCTAGGCAAATGTTATGTTTTGAGAATTTTGAGGTGATGGGCCATGTACTTGCTTTTAGGGTAAACGATAGAGTAAACGGTAATCATATTCATAAGGTTGTCAATGAACAGGGTGAGTCAATTGTTGAGCAGATGGGAATCAGGCAGAAGGTTAGGAAACTTTATCAGAGCCTTTATAAAGAGGATTGTGTCACCTCTCCAAAGGCTTTCAACAAATATATAGATAGCTTTCATTATTGTAAATTGAGACAAAGACAGTATGAAAGATTGGATGAACTTGTCACTTTAGTTGAAGTGGAAATGTCTATTGGCCAGCTGGTTAAGGGCAAAGCGTCTGGGCGTGACCAAATTCTCCTGGAATTCAAAAAAATCTTGTCAGGGGTACTTGCACCAGTCCTCCAAGATCTCTTTAACTCCACTGACTTTCTTAGGCAGGCCCCCCATTCTTGGGGGAAAACTAAAATCATTATCTTCCAGAAGAAAGGGAAGGATCTAACGTGTTGTGGTTCTAATCGACCAACATCCCCAATTAAGCCAGCTTTAAAGATCTACACAAGGATATTGGCCAATAGATTATCTGCAGTGATCTCTGACCTGGTTAACCTTGAGCAACATGGGTTTATCCCAGGACATGATATGATCTCCTATGTTAATACTGCTATAACTGCCTTGGAAGTAGCATCAGTGGAAGAAGTTTGATCATGTTGGATGCCAAAAAGGCATTCAACCCTGTCTCCTGGCAAATCCTTTGGGTGATTATTGCCATTTCAGGTTTTGGCCCAGGGTTTATCTCTCAGGCTTTGCAGCTTGCGGAATCCATCAGCACATTGCGTTTGCATCACTTTAGATCTTAAAGTCCTTGCCTACGCTGATGATGTTGCTATCCTGACATTCTCCACAGCTCCTGCGTTGACATTGGGGAAATCACTGGCGACGGAGTTCGCTCAGGTTTCTGGTGATAAGCTTAACTCCGATAAGACCCAGGTTATCTCAAATGTCTCCGCGCTGGATCTTGATAAGAGTAAGGTGCATTAAGCAATTTACTTAGGGGTTGAATTGACCATGCAGCCAGAGGAGGTCATTGACCTAAATTATGGGAAAGTCTGTAATCAATCCATGAAGGATTTTAACAAGTGGATTAGACTGTATTTGGGGCTTATTGGGAGGTGCAGTCTTAGAAAAATGGTTCTTCTGCCTCGGTATCTGTACTTATGTAGGTGTATACCACTAATATATCTTCCTAACGTTTTTTTGAAATAAATTTGAAGCCCTTTGGCAAAAGTTTATATGGAATTATAAAAAACCTTAATGCAACGTACAGTATCTTCAATTACCTCGTGATAGAGAAGGACTCTCTGAACCAACAGTATGGTGTATTATCTACCATCCTTCATTTTGTCTCTTACTACGGTCTTGGGTAGGGAATTCTGGCCATTGGGTCCAATCTTCTCTGATTACCTGTCTTGGGGGTGGTGGCCATTAAACCATATCTAGGGCTTATAGATACAAATTATTTCAAGGGGACAAAATTTAGGACCCTACGTGTCTATCATCAAATATGGACCTGTTTAAAAGAACTCTTCCTGTTATTGCCCATATACCCAATATACTTTATTTGGGTATAATCCAAATTTGCCGTTATCTGTTCATTGCAGTTGGCTCAGTTACTGGATGAATATAGAACTTCACACATTAGGACAACTGAATGAGGAACCAACTTTGTTATCCTACGAGGCACTCTAGCAGCATTTACCCTTTCCCACCAGGGCTTATTTAGATATCTCCAACTTCATTATTCTCTGTTGAGTTGGAGGTGGACGAGGTAAATTGTGCACAGAATAACTTTCTTGAGTTTCTTATGAAACTGACTCGTAAGGGCAACTCAAGTTTGGCTTATACAATGATTCTGGCAGCTGAAATTAAGGGGAGAACGGATGTCATTCCACTTAGGGCTGATAAATGGAGTGGATATTTAGGGGCTGATGTGACTTATAATGAAATGGAGTGTAGTAACATTCTTGCACAGACAGTTTTTAATGTGTCTCATGTCAAAACCCACTATTGCAAATTTCAGAATGATTTGTACTATGCATCGTATCGTTTGTACAAAATGAAAATAAGGCAGTAGATGCTTTCAGTGCGGGATGGATGGAACGGGAGCTGTTCATATCTTTGTTCATATCTTTGCTGCATTTAGAAGTGTATGTGGGTACTGGAACTATATTTTTCAGAAACTAAATAGGATCTTCTTCATTGACTTTACATGGGACCATAAGTTGATAATACTCAAGCATTTCCCTTTAAGTCCATTTTTTTAAATTTGCTGTTTCTCTTGCCACACTGGTGCTGGCACAACACAAGTTGCTTAGTGTAGCACCGGATCCAAAGATATGGTAGATTAAATCGCATCTGGGCCCATTTAGAGTGTGGCTGTCTGAGGTTATGGCTGGTCCCACACCGAAATTGTCATAACATATGATATTATATGGATTTTTCTTCGATGATTTGATATCTATATGTATTTTTAACTGACGCACATTGCACTTTACAGGTTATTTTATCCCCTGTCCCCCTTATTGATTGGTGTTGGTACCATTGTAATCAATGGAATTTCTTTTGTTTGTTGTGATGAATTTGTACTTTGTGGTGCTCTTTAAAATAAAATTTAAAAAAAACTGAAGAAGGAAGAGGGCTCAGTGAACAGAGTGTTTGTCACTCCCTTGGACAAAACCTAAAAATATACAGCTTTTGCTTTACAGAGTGGCGGAGAAGCCTGCTTCCAGATAGAAGTTGTGACTTGGTAACCTATGAAAAGTTCCACAAAGTTTGGGAGCATTAAAAGTATCCAGAAACAAGTTTCATTTTGGTAAATATGGGACATATACATTTTTCTACCCGTGTGAACTGATTACTGAAAACAAATGTAACCTTTGTGGCCACTGTTTCCAAATTTGCTCTGCTTGCGGCTTTGGAGTGAAAACCTCAAGGCTGCAGTGGGACAGTATCCACCCTAGCCCCACTGAAGGATTTTGAGCTTGAAAAAGTCTAAAGTTGAAAAGGTTGACCTTGGCAAACTGCTAGATTATACCTGACCCCCGCAACATCACAGTCAGGCTCAAAAGGTGCATGTGAAACGGTCTATAGCATAGGATAACACTGACTTTCGATTTCCAATTGTTTATAATAGACACTTTTTATGTGTTTTGGTCATGTGTGTAGAATTTCAGTTTGTTCAGAGCAACATTGGATGTGGGTTTAAAGGATTTTCTATCTTCAACATGGCGTCCTCAAAAACATCCCCGTCACCACAACCTTCTACTTGCGGCAGTGTTCAATGGCCCACACACACATTCCAAACTCCTTCCTTAACATAAATATCCAATAATGTAGAATGTAGAAAATGCATAGGTTCAATGAAGACAAAATCGCCGCTGTGCTTCTTAATGTATTGTAGCAGATCAGTCTTCAAATATTGTGAAACATTCCTGTCACCATGACCTTCTACTTGCGGTTGTGTTCTGAACGCTACTTGTCCTTCTTGCCCCAAGCAGCGTAGAAGAATTTTTTTTTTTTTTCAGCCAACAATCTTTCACCATCTATAGCTTTGAGATATGTCATGAACTCCCCATCCACCTTTATCCATAGAATGGGAGGTTCACCTTTGGTCTGGAGAAACTTGGAAGGAGGGTCATACTGCATTTTAGTCACTAGTTATTTCCAGTCTGTGAGCAAGTGCCTCTTAATATACTAGTTATTTTTATTTTTATTTTTTATATTAAGATACTTATTTATGCTTTGCCTCCTAAATACTGCTCAATGTACCAGCCAAAGAACATACCCTGTGCCTGTCATTCCTGTTCTTACCGCAATATAGTGCAAAACAGCTATAGTATTTATATTCCTTTGGAAGCCTCTCTGAATGATGAGCAACGGCGGCATTTAATTAAGTACTGTGGCATCATTTAAGGTAAATAATATGCGCATATAAAAGAGAGCGCGTTGAAGTACTTACTTGTCGGAATTCCAAAGAGAAACTACAATGACAGTTCTGAGATCCTGCGCGTGAGGGCGGTTGCCCTGGCAACGTAGACTCCACGCTCCTGCATTGTAGAATCGAGGAGAGTTACACGCTATGGCATGCGACTCAACTGGTTATCATGCCAGCGTATGACGTATTGTAGCAACACAATGACAAGTACACATTACCCCCAGGTCCTTCCTGTCCTCGTCCCATTCAATGCAAGTGGAGATAACCATCTCCTGACAGAAAAAAAGACCAGAGGAATGCTGGGACCCTAACCCCGCCCCTCCTACTGGGAGTACATAAGCAGAACTTACCCAGCATTCCATCACAATAGTGAAGTGCGCCACAAGTTCCAATTATAACTTAGTCCATCCAATCAGTACGATTCCAAAATTGTTCTTTAATCTTCAAATAAATAAGGTAAAAACAGCCAACGAGTTTCGTCCAACTTCTGTGGACTTCATCAGGGCGTATTGATTAGTCATTATTTTCTTCAGCAAGTGTCTTGAATATCAGTTCTGTGCTGTGGCAATCCCCCATTTTCTTACGGAGAAACGCCGACCGCCGCTGCTGCAACAGGAGCTTACTAAGGCACCGTTGTGTGATTATCATAATAGAAAGATAGTGAGCCTTCCCTGGATCCAAGAGGGTCTAGGCACACCGAAGAAGTAACGGGCGATTGTCCACAGCACAGAACTGATATTCAAGACACTTGCTGAAGAAAAAAACGGCTAATCAATACGCCCTGATGAAGTCCACAGAAGTTGGACGAAACGCATTGGCTGTTTTTACCTTATTCATTTGAAGATTAAAGAACAATTTTGGTTTCATACTGATTGGATGGACTAATATAATATTGGAACTTGTGATGCACTTCACAATTGTGATTGAATCGGTTCTTGGTCCTTGTGATCGCTCTCTGAAAATAGCGGGAGCAGTGGGCGTGCACACTATTCAGTAACATAATTTGAATTCTGGACTAACTTTGGGGAATTATTGGGGTAGGTGCGTTTTGCTTCCTAGGCTTGCTGTTTCGCTTTGATTGTACTTATCCAGCATTCCGCCTGTTCTTTTTTTCTGTCTGTCGACAGAATTGGGACGAGGTGCTGGTGCTGCTCCTGCTGGCCTGGAGTGGCGTTACTTCTTCCACTCCCCGTCCGGCTGCCTGGATGTGCAGGCGGGGAGTCTGCTGGTCTGCCTCCTGGCCTGCTTGGCTTTCTGGGAGGCTTGGATGTTCCCGGCCGGCTTTTGCATGCCGGCCGGCCCTTTGCGGCTGGTGCACCGGCCTCCCGGTTCCTTTCGGGTTGCTGGGCACGTCTTCCTATTGCCTGGCCAGGGTTGAAGACGCGCCGCGATTGCTGATTCTCCTGCCTTTCTCTTCTCCTGCTCTGGCATGGATGTTGGTCCGGCGCCTTGGGCTGGCTCGGCGTGGGGGGGGCCTTGTTCCTGTTTCCTGGTCCCCCCGGTGAGTAGAGCGTAGCGGTGTCTCTTTCTTTCCCTACGCTTTGGGGCTCCTTGCTCTGTTCTGCTACACGCCTGTGTTCCCTCCTGCCCTGGCGTGGTTCCTGGGGGTGCGCCTGGGCACACGGGGGGCCTTCTTCCTGTCACCCTCTGGGTGAGTGCCACGTTGCGGTCTCTATATTTCTTCCTCTTCCTTCCAGTCAGCAGGATGGTGCAGTGTCTTCCGTGTGCAGCAGCGATACTCTTTGGTGACATGAAGGTCGTGAGTTTGGATCTTGGCACAGTAGATTCAGTCAATGTTTTATTATTCGTTGGGTACTGCGAACAAAGTCTGTTGTTTACAGCACTTGCTGTTACACTCTTTCTTGCTCCATGCTGTGTTTTTACCTCAAGCAGGTGGAGCTGCTTCATCCTGCCCTGGCGTGGATCCAGATGGTGCGCCTTGGGCTGGCTAGGGGGTGGGGCCTTATTCCTGTCTCCCAGTCCCCCGGGTGTGTACAGCGTCGCATGGCTGCTTTTCTCCATGTGCTGTCCACTGGCTGAGGCTCTGTGCTGGTGCTCCTCCCCCATGTTCAGGTCCCTGGAGCGGGCGGTGGTGCTTTATGGGGCTCCATTTCACCTCGCTTTGTTTCTCCTTCTGTTTGTTGCTTGTTGGTCCTCCTCTTCCACTTGGTGTCTCTTTGTGGATGTCTGGGTGCTTCAGGGCGATGTGTTGTCTTCCCTTCCTGCCGTGAGTCCTGGGGCTGCGCCTTCGGCTGCCTGGTGGGGGGGCGGGGCCTTGTTCCTTTGTCCCACCCCCTGACATGTGTTCTGTGTGGCTGTTTCCACCTTTGGCTGGTTTGCTCCTTGTGCTGGTGCTGGCTGATATGCTGCCCTGTTATGCCTCTCCTGTTGCCTTGTGCCCATTCTGCGTACTGTGGGCCTCTTCGTGGGTCTGGGGGGGAGGCCTTGTTCTGTGTCTGTGGGCCTGCCACCTCCGGGTGCGTGCCGTGTGGCAGTTTGAGGATGTCTTTTTCTCCGGTGCTGGGTGGGGTTGTCCTACCGTGCTTCGTTGCCGGGGCTTCTTTTTCCTGGCTGTGTCTGTCCTGGGTTGGAGTCCTCCTGGGTCATACGGGTGCTGTGGCGGTTGGCGTCTTCTGTCTTGCCTTTGGGGCTGTCGATTCGGGTTCCTGGCTCGTCCTCCTGTGTGTCTGGGTTCCTCGCCTGGTTGCTTCCCTTGCTGCTCCTGTGCCACATTTCCTCTTGTTTGCACCCTTTGGTCTGGTTTCGGTCTTTCCTCCTTGGGGGCGTCTGCCCTCTGCTTTTTCTGGCCCAGTGGCTCCCTGGGTGGGTGCCCACCTGGGTTTCCAGGTGTTGTGGTGTTGTGCCTCTGCGCCCTGTTGGTATCCTGCTCTTGTGGGTTGTGCTAGGTTGGGTCTGGTCCTTCCCTGTTTTCGTGTCCGCCTGGGGCTGCCACGGGCTGTGGTGTTTGTTCCTCCTGCTGTGGCACCTTTGGGTGTGTCTTTTTCTTCCTTGGGCCCTCCCTGCTTTCGGTTGGGTTCCCTGCTGGGCCCTGATCTGCTCTGGTCTGGGTCCTTTTTTTTGGTGGGTCGGGTCTAGTTATTGGCCTGCTTGTGCCGGCCTGGGTGGTCCGGGGGCTCTGGGATTCTGCTGCCGGCTGTTCTCCTCTGCCCTCTGGCATTTGGAGGGGTCAGGCCTGGTTGTTTCCTGGTTGGGAGTCTCCCGGGGGTTGCGGGCGTGCCGCTCTCTTTGTTGTTTTGGGGCTTCTGGCCCCGCTGTGGTCTCTGGCTGGCATGGTCTCCGTCTGTGGGTGGCTGTTCCCTCGGCGGTTGTGTCCTGGTTCTTGCGGGGTGGGGTGGTCCTGCCCATTGTGGCCTCAGCCCCCCTTTCCGGCTGTGTGCCCCCCTTGCCCCTCTTTTTGGTCTGCTCTCATTGGCGTTGTCTGTTGTTCGGTGCACCCCTCCCGTTCTCTGCTGGGGGGGCCATCGCCGGGTGTTTGTCTTGCCCCTTTAGGTGACTGCTTACCTGGCTGCTGGTTTCCCAGTGCTTGCTGCTGTGGTTTGGAGGAGGGGGGGGGGGGTCAGGGGCTTGTGCCTCTGGCTAATATAGCCCTCCCTAGCCTTTGCTTTTTCCTGTGCCCTGCTGGGGCCTTCCCTGTTTTGGGCCTTCCGCGTGTGTGAGTTGGGCCGCTGGGTCCTTCTGTTCAGGCGGGTTGCTAGGATTTGACCCTGGCTTCTCGTTTGATTGGCGTTCTGTTTGCCTTGGTTCTGCCCTGGCTGTTTCTCCCCTGCTCCTGCCCTGCCTTGGTGTGTGCTAGGCCATGGAGTTTGTGGACCTGGGTGGTTTGCTTGACTTCCTGCCCTGGCTTCTGTTGCCTCTCTGGCTTGCCTGGTTTTGGGGGTTCTTTTCCCCTCGGGGTTAGGGTTTCCGGGCTGTGGTGGTTGGCCCTGTCCCGCCCCTTCCGGGCCTCTGTAGGTGCCGTGTTGTTGGCCCCTGGTCTTGATGGCCGGTCTGTTGTTGGTCGGTGGTCTGCCTGTTTTTTTGGGGGGGGGGAGTCTCTGGATGGCCTGTTCTTTCATCCATTTCTGGTCTTGGCTCGTCTTTGCTGCTAGTGTTGGGGGTCGCTTGGGGTTCCCTTGCTCTGGTCTTGGGTTCTCTGGGCCACTTGGTTGGCTGGCTGTCCCATTGGGGGCCCATTGCGCCTCTTCTCCGGTGGTCGGTGTGTGCCTTCTCTGGGGCTGTGGCTTCCTGCTCCGGTCTCCCCGCGTTTGCGGTTGGGGTGTTCTACTGGCGCTGTGTTGTTTGGGGCGGGGTCTCCCTCTTGTTCCCCTTTCTTCCTTGGTTTCCCCTTGTCTCGTTGTCCTTGAGGGTTGGCCTCGTCGGCTCTTGCTGCTCGGGCTTTTCCTGGCGGGCCCGGGATCTGTTTTTGGGCCTTACTCAGTGGGCGGTGTTTGGGCCTTCTGGGGTTGTGGTCTCTGCCAGGCCTGCTCCCTTCTGGCTCTTGGGGCTTTGTGGGGCGGCCTTCCTGGGTTGTGTTTGTGTTTCCCCGGTTTTGTTTGTGGGTGCCTTGGCTTTCCCTCTTGGCCAGTCCCTGGGCTCTGTCTCGCCTCCCGGGCTGGGTGCTTGGAGGTTGTCGTTGGTCGGCTCTGGTGGTTGGTGCTGGCCTTCTGTCCTAGGGCCTGGTGTTATTCTGTGGGGTTCCGGGGGCTTTGTCCTCTGGGCTCTCTGGGGCCGGGTCGTTTGATTGGGGGGTGTGGGAGCTTGTGCCTGGTCGCTGCTTCCCCCCTTTTCTGGTTTGGTCTGGGTGGTCCTGACCTTGGATAGTTCTTTGGGTTTGTGCCTTTCCCGTTGGTTGGCCCTGTCCGCTTTCCTTTTTTGGATTGGTCCTGTGTGCCTGCCTGGTGGTCCTGGGCTTCTCTGCCTTTTGCCCGGTGGGCGCCCTTGGCCGTGTCCTGTTGGGGCTTCATTTTCCCGCTACTTAGTCCCCGGCACACAGACACCCGCCAGCAGCCGGGACTACGGGAGACTGAAATAGGTTGCAGCGGGTCCACTCTCTTGATGAAGTAAGGTGTAGTCGCTCTCAAGCGCGCTGATGTTCCGTTACACTTTACTTTGTACCTCTCATACGCTAATCCACGTATACAGCTTTTGTATACAGCTAATCTCTATGCCTTATTTTCACTCTTGATTCCTTCCCCTGCCACAGAGTGTGACTACAGATGGTACCCCTCCCGGGCCCTGAAACGCTGCTGTACACTTCATTTTAGTGTAATTATGTTCTCCTTTTAAAACGCACTTTTTAAACGCACGTTTTGCAATCTATTGTAGTAATTATAATTGTTGTCGGCTACACGTGCCATTCGCGACACTCCGGTCACTCTGGCTACCACTGCGCCGACCATCTGATACGCAGAGTATCTCTGCACCCAGGGCATACACAGAGCCAGCAATGCCCTATACCAGGAGCCTTTCAGCATGCTGCACGTTCTCTATATTGCTCGTTAACAACAGTTTCACGCATTTGTATATACGCATGCTGCCTTTACAGTTACAGCCGCATAACTGCCATATGCCATTATTTGTCATAAGCACCTTTTCCACCCGGCTGCTAGATCTTACGGACTCACTGCTGTGCCTACCTGAGAAGCATTTACAGGCACTTGATCACGCAAAAGATTGCATTTTATGTTGCTTCTTTATGTGTCTTGTCTTGTCTTTTCCCTTACAGGTTTCCTCAAGTGGGGTTGTAAGTATCGACACCACTCATCCTTTTCAACACACCTTAGCGCGTGTGCTGAGTATTCACCATTCACGTGGCTAGATTTTGCCACTTACTCACTTTTTTTCACACGGTCCTGACGAAAGCCCACTCTAAATCCTTTTTCCTGGGCTGAAACATGAAGACCTACTGCAGACAACTACGAGTAAAATCACTCTATTAGTTGCGCTCTTGGATTTTAACCATATCCTGGGCCGCCACGAATAAACACATTTGGCAAGGATTCCCAGAGATATTTTTAATTTGCACATTATCACATCACACAAATACACCACACCAGCTCCGCTGTAATCAGGCGTCGTAGCACAACCGGGGGGCATTCGGCCACCTGGTTGGGACCCCAATGATGAAGCATGACACCAACCATGTTGGTGTGTGAGGGGTCTTTTAATAAAACCTAATGGTTCCTCAGCACTGTTTACTATTACAGTGAGTCCAAAACCTTTTTCTATCTAGTGGGTACGTCCACATTGTTTGTTTGCTTGATTTGGGGATAGGGACGTCCCCCGACCTTTCCTCGCTCTCCCCTGTGATTGATACTTCATTTTCTCTGGCCCGCTGCGGTCCGGGGTGTTGGTTGCTTGGCACCTTTCCCTTCTGGGGTTTTGCCTTTGGCGTCTCTTTGGGGTGCCTCCTTTCGGCTTCGTTTTTTGGTTTGGTCGTCTCTTTGGGCTTGCTCCCCTTCACCTGGCGGTGTGGGTTTTCCCTTTGGTTGGCCCATGTTCTCTGTTTCTCGCTTTGTGGTTGGCTGCCTCCTTGCTGTCGCCTTCTGTTTTCCTTGGTTCTGGTTCCGGTCCTTGGTTGTGTCCCTGCTGGCTGGTTCTGGCTTGCTGGTCCATTGGGCCGCTGGGGGTCTTCTTCTTTGGGTGGCCTCCTCACAGTCCTTTGTTGTTGGCAGCCTTTTTTTGTTGAGCTGGTTCTCCCCCTTCCTTGTTCGCTGGGGGGGGGGGGTTGCTCCTGGTATCTGCTGGTTGCCCTCTGTGGATTGTCAGCCTCTTCGTCTTGGTGGTCTCCTGTTGTTTTGGTGGGTGCATCCCTGCTTAGGTGGGGCGCCCTCCTGTCTGGGTGCTCTGCCTGGTGTTTCCGGCGGTTCTCCCTTTTGCTTCCCTTGGGTTGCTGCCTTTGATGTAGTTTCCTGGGTGTGCTTGTGGGTTTTGGAAGGCCGGGTTTCTGGTTTGGTATTCTCCACTTGTATTGAATGGAACGAGGACAGGAGGGACCTGAGGGTAATGCTCTAGTACTTACCGGTAATCTTCATTACTCAGGTCCCGTTGTCCTCGTCCCATTCATACGCCCTTCCTCCCGGATGGCCAGCCTTCCTGTTGGGGGCTTGGTAGTTCAGGTGGAATGCTGGGTAAGTTCTGATTATGTACTCCCAGTGGGAGAGGCGGGGTTACGGTCCCAGCATTCCTCTGGTCTTTTTTTCTGTCGGGAGATGGTTATCTCCACTTGTATTGAATGGAACGAGGACAACGGGACCCGGAGTAATGAAGATTACCGGTAAGTAATTGAGCCTTGATCGCTTTCCTCTGGTATTATATTCAGGTAAAAGGATCTTCTCATGCGCCGGTGCATATTCCTTTTCCTTGAGGCAGCGGCGGCTTTACGAGATGGGCGTTGCATCTAGGTAATGCTGAAAACAAAACAATTCCCAAACGGAACACGGTAAATGCCTTCCTTCACATAAATATCCAATAATGTAGAATGTAGAAAATGTATAGCTTCAATGAAACAAAATCACTCCTGTGCTGCTTCATGAACAGTAGCAGATCAGTCTTCAAATATCATCGCCACTTGGTAAATATAGAATCCAGGTTTATTTTATATAAAAATCCATTTGTGAGCACAGCACAATACCACAAGGCTCCACGCTAGTAGGTCCTCTGGAAAAACTCTCTCCTTGCATAAATTCTAGAACGTGCTTAGTTACAGCAGAACAAGGACTACATTTGAACATAAACATATACAGAAACAGTAATAGCCTATGTAAATATAACACATATATATATAATATAAAGGAAGGTTTGGGTCTGGCAATTAGATTAACTTGCCAGGTCAACATAGCAGTTTAACTGGCCACACAGGAGCTGCAGTGGCATGCCTGAGACATGTTTAAAGTGCTACTTTAGTGCGTGGCACAATCTGTGTTGCAGACCCACTAGTAGCATTTAGTTTACAGGCCCTGGGCACAAATAGTGCACTTTACTAGTGACTTATAAGTAAATTGGGTAAACCAATGTTACCATGTTATAGATAAATAGCACATGCACTTTAGAACTGGTTAGCAGTGGTAAAGTGAGCAGAGTCCTTAAACCAGCAAAAATGAAGTCAGCAAAACAGTCAAAAACAGATCAGAAAGCAAAAATGTATGGGAAACCACGCCAATGATACCAGGTCTAACAGTATACGGTGGTGTGGGTGATGGTATGAGACCAGCTGGGAGTGGGTTGGGTGAGCTTGTGGATGTTGGAGAGTTGTTTTTGGATTATGATTAAAATAGTGATGAAATAGATGAGAGTAAAGTGCGAGAGTGTGGTAAGGCAAATAAAAAGGCAGTATCGGAGAACAGACAAGAGAGACTGTCTGTCTGGATAACAGGTGGGAAGAGACGTTTTTGGTACCTTTCAGAAGTCACATGCGGACAGAAGGAGCACTGACAGGTGTTGGAAAAGGGCAAAGAAGCTGGTCAGAGGACAGGAATACTGCTCATAAATAGGAATTTCCTAAAGGTAAGGGGCAACGGTGGTCAGTGTGAGATGTGAGAACGGATCACAATGTTAAGGTTGAAACAAAATCAGTGGGAGTAGGGGTTGGTGTAATTGAAGAAAAGAAACGCACATCGAAACACTCAAGTTCAGGGAGGTAGTGAAAAGATGTGGAAGTCTCAAACATTGCGAAAGTAACGTGTGATAAGGAAATGCAATGTGAAGATAAAAAGACACAGATGAGGGGAGCAGTAAAAAGAGGATGAGGATGACAATCTGAGCCACAATAAAAAAATTGCTGAACATGGCAATAGCCATGTCATTAGGATCACACTTATCTGAAAAGTCAGAAGGTAGAATATGGGAACATGAATATGTGGATGTTTTTAAATTACTTCACAGAGATTTGCAAGTGAAAGAAGGGTCCAAGAAAGAGGAATGGGAGTTAGCAAAACACCTGCATGTGCTCGTTAATGTTGATTATTGGACATCGGCTTTTCTTATTTATGTCAGTATTTATTGTGAAAAGCGTGGTGACAGGGCTGTTGCTTTGTTAAAATATATGGACATGGTTCGTAAGGCACAGATGCATTTTGGTGGTAATGCTTGGTTAAGATAAGGTGAAAAGTTTTAGGCCAGGTTCAGTTTGGGTGCAATTGATGTCATTGACTCATCCACCAGCCACGACACATACTGCAAGCGGCCTGCCAGTAACTTATCAGTGCTTTCTATAAAAGCCTGTCCAGCAAGGTGCGGACATGCCAGGTAGGGGACACAAAATCAACACAGTAGCATGTTGGGGGTTTAACAGAGGTTTCTGTCCCATACAATTTTGCCAATACAAACATGAATGTTCCAAATGTGGCCCAAGAGCCAGTTAATGTGTCACGTTTAACTTGGTGGCTTCAATTTTAATTAATCTCAGGTGAGTAAATCCGCAAGCATTCTGGGACTGGAAGTCCATCGTAGAAACCCATGTGGGCTGCTGGCGTGTGATGCGGATCAGCGGCTGTTGAAGCTAACAGCGGCTTATGGAGCAGGAGGATGGGGAAGGTTGCAATATGGGAACCGTGCTTTTAAAGAACTGTGTTGTAGCAAGACGCCAGCAGCCCACATGGGTTTCTACGATGGACTTCCAGTCCCAGAATGCTTGCGGATTTACTCACCTGAGATTAATCATGCTAATGGAAATAAAGAGAGGGGATAATACTGGATTTCATTTGTTGGTGATTTGTGTACAGCCTACCTTTGATGAAGGGCGTAGCCCGAAATGCGTCAGGTGGCGCGGTGGCCGTGAGCTCTTCCCTGGTCTGTGATGGGCCTCCTGCGAGTGCGTCTTAACTGAGGGCATCTCTTTCTTTCATATATACGGCCAGCCCAGGTCGTGAGAGGCACCGCCGCGTGATGCGGGTCCGCGGCTGTTGAATCTAACAGCGGCTTATGGAGCAGGAGGATGGGGAAGGTTGCAATATGGGAACCATGCTTTTAAAGAACTGTGTTGTAGCAAGACGCCAGCAGCCCACATGGGTTTCTACGATGGACTTCCAGTCCCAGAATGCTTGCGGATTTACTCACCTGAGATTAATCATGCTAATGGAAATAAAGAGAGGGGATAATACTGGATTTCATTTGTTGGTGATTTGTGTACAGCCTACCTTTGATGAAGGGCGTAGCCCGAAACGCGTCAGGTGGCGCGGTGGCTGTGAGCTCTTCCCTGGTCTGTGATGGGCCTCCTGCGAGTGCGTCTTAACTGAGGGCATCTCTTTCTGTCATATATACGGCCAGCCCAGGTCGTGAGAGGCACCACCGCGTGATGCGGATTCGCGGCTGTTGAAGCTAACAGCGGATTATGGAGCAGGAGGATGGGGAAGGTTGCAATATGGGAACCGTGCTTTTAAAGAACTGTGTTGTAGCGAGACGCCAGCAGCCCACATGGGTTTCTACGATGGACTTCCAGTCCCAGAATGCTTGCGGATTTACTCACCTGAGATTAATCATGCTAATGGAAATAAAGAGAGGGGATAATACTGGATTTCATTTGTTGGTGATTTGTGTACAGCCTACCTTTGATGAAGGGCGTAGCCCGAAACACGTCAGGTGGCGCGGTGGCCGTGAGCTCTTCCCTGGTCTGTGATGGGCCTCCTGCGAGTGCGTCTTAACGGAGGGCATCTCTTTCTTTCATATATATATATATATATATATTCACTGAAAAAACCATAGGTTTTACAGACGTTATAGTTAGAAATTAGCATTTAAAAAACCTTTGCAATTTACTGAAAAAACCATAGGTTTCAGGGGCGTTATAGTTAGCTGGACATTTCACTCATACAAAACCATAGAAATTCCACTGTTATAGTTAGTTCAGCGAACTATAACTTGCGCCCCCGCAATGCACTGCTCATGATGTCACATATTACATCATTCATGGCATGGTCAGTGATGACATCACTGCTGACATCATCCAGTGACTGTGTGTTTCTGTAATTTTTTAATATGTTTTACATATATTCTTAGGTGTATTGAAGAATGAGTGGGTGTATAAGTGTCTGGATGAGGGATTTTACAGGTGTGTGACTGATTGTATAAGTGAGTGATTAAACGTGTCTTACTGAATGCATGGGTTAGTGACTAAACTGTGTGAATGTGTGTATTAGTCTGTCTGTTGTTCTGTAAGCTGCTACATGGGTTGGTCAGTAGCTACATGAGTGTTTATATGGGGTATTGATTGTTTGCCTGAGTATTTGTATGGGTGGGTTGGAGGTGTGTGACTCTGTGCATTGATGTGTGAGTGGTTGATTCACTGGGTGTATGGGTTCAAGAGGACATGTGGAAAAAGCTGTATGGGTGGGTGAGTGTGTGTATGGATGTGTTGGTGAGTGAATGGATGTCTCAGTGGTACATGTGTGAGTAACTACATATGTAAAAGGCAGTATATGTGAGTGATGCTGTATATAAATGAGTATATGTGACAGTGAGTGATTGTGAAAGTGGCTGTATGGATGAGTGTGTACTTGTATCAGTGATTATATAAGAGAGTAATTATGCGTTAGTATCTGTATGAATTAGGGAGGTGGTGTGTGTATAACTGTATAGGTGAGTAAATGGGAGTGTGATTGATTCTTTGCATGACTGACTAGGTGTGTGAGTAACTCCATGGATGAGTGGCGGTGTGTGAGTGTCTGAATAGGTGTATGAGTGCATATCATAGTGTTGTATTGATGAGTAACTGCATGTATAAATGAATGTATGGGTGAATGAGTGGATGTGTGTGTAGACCTAGGAATCAAAGAGTGCGTATGTAGTAACTGGTATTGGTGTCTCGATGGTTTCGAAAATGGTAGTCTTTATTTTACAGTGGGTGTATTAAAAGTTATATTAGACTGTGAGGAGGTGCATCAGATTTCCACGTGGATGATGTCATCAGTGATGTCATCAGTGATGTCATTTCAGATGTCATCAGTGATGTCATCAGTGATGTCACTGACCATGCCATGAATGATGTAATATGTGACGTCATGAGCAGTGCATTGCGGGGGCGCGAGCTATAGTTAGCTGAACTAACTATAACAGTGGAATTTCTATGGTTTTGTACGAGTGAAATGTCCAGCTAACTATAACGCCCCTGAAACCTATGGTTTTTTCAGTGAATTGCAAAGGCTTTTTAAATGCTAATTTCTAACTATAACGTCCCTGAAACCTATGGTTTTTTCAGTGAATTTCAAAGGTTTTTAAATGCTAATTTCTAACTACAATGTCCCTAAAACCTATATTGTTTTTAACTAAATTTAAAAAGACGTGCATACTTTTTGTAGTGAAAAACTAACTGTAACAGTAGTCTGTTATAAGTTATAATTTAACAATGTTTAAAACTTAATTAGCACTAATTAACATATAAGTGTGGAAAAAGTGTGACGGAGCAGCTATGATACCTGACTTCGAACAACAGCGTTCACAGTTCGATTCCCGGCTCCAGCGGCACGTTACCCACCACTATGTCACTGTGGGCAACACCTTGCTTAATCTTTCCGACGCCCCTGAGCGTCGGCACACCTTTCCAGGGTTAGCTGTACGCTTTACAAATGCTCGCATTTTTTAATTTAAAACCATAGTGATGAGAAATATTATCACGTTTTTTTTTCTTCTATTCTGATAGATCTTTTTTATGTCTTCTATTTAGAATTACGGCAATCAATAAATGTATTTACTCATGAGAATGGAAATGACACGGTTGTCCGGGTAACAGTTTTTAAGCTCTCCAACGTATGTACATATTAAGGACATTATACGTGTTAGGTTCGAAATCGAAACTTTTTCCGCTTCACATTTTTTAACTTTTCCCAATACGTGCACAACTGAAACAGTTAAAACGTGAGCACGTGTCAACTGTTAAATGTGACATCTAAATGGGCGGAGCCGCATCTTCCTTCCATAGACTACTGAATAACCAAAAAGTATATAAACCACACCCGTTGATAGATTAGTTTTGTTTTTGCGAGTTATTTACGCGTCTCCATTCAGTGATGCAGGTGCTCTTTTCTACAGTCGGATTCTTCTTTTGCGGCCACAAAACATAATCCTGAGTTGTAAGTTGTTTGATTATGCAATACTAGATATTTATAATACGTAGCTATTTGTCAATCTTTAAACACTTCTGAAACAGACAGAATACATCAAACATTGTTCCTGTTCTGGCTCCTTTGAGCTCATATAGTGTGACTTTGTATATTATAATATTGACACTGTACTTGACCTCAGAAGTGTTGGTGACCCGTCGGCGCGAAGACTAAAGATTTATATGTAACGTCAGCAGCTTCTAGTTTGTAGTCTATTTCCCCTTGACATCATATAGTGTGAGTATGTATATTATAATAACCACACATTATGATCTCAGAGGAGTTTGTGACCCGTTGGCGCGAAGACTAAAGATTTATATGTAACGTCAGCAGCTTCTGGTATTTAGTCTATTTCTCCCTTGAGATCATATAGTGTGAGTATGTATATTGTAATATGAACATTTATACTGACCTCAGTGGAGTTTATGACCCGTCAAAGACTAAAGATTTATATTTAACGTCAGCACCTTCTCGTTCTTACTCTGTTTCTTTCTTGGGATCATATACTGTGAATATGTATATTATAATATTAACAGTCATTGTGATCTCAGAGCACTTTATGACTCGTTGGCGCGAAGATGAAAGATTTCAAGTCCCGGAGAAAAGAAGCTCTCAACATACTCATCGCTGGAAAGTATTTCGTTATTGATCTTGTTTTGTATTGATGACTTCATTTTCATTTTCCTTTTTGTGTGCCATCAGTGACACTGTGTATATTGTAAGAGTGTGATATTTCCACACAACAGGAATTGGAGATTTCTCGCCACCAGGAGTAAACCATCTGAAATACAGTTTACTGACCTTTATAACTTACTTGATCAGATATTTTTACAGTGACAATATTTTGGGAAATTGCAGTTTAAAAAAAATCGTTTCCATAGATACTTTCTTAGTGAATACCTTTGATAAACCCTACATTTCTGAATGTTTTTTTACTATTTCTATTTTTGTCTGTTGCGGTTCCTATTCACCTTCTCCCTATAGAATATATACGACCAGTAGTGTATATTATTATACTACTATCCTATATATTCTTAAAGGAGTACGTGATCTAAGCACTACGACCGAACTTTCCCGAATTCTACAATAATAGAAATTATAAAAAATGATAAAGCGTACATTTCTATGTAATATAAAGTGATTTGTGTTTAACTGTTTTTTACTTGTTATTGTTCTTGTGACCTGAGATGATGTCGTGCAGGAGTGTTTCTTGAAGCACTTCTTTTCTACTTTATCTAAAAGTAACTCATGCCCTCTTATATTATCAAGACTATGGGGCAACACTTTTACAAACTATAGCAGAAAAAAAAGGGAGGGTGTGCCCACGCTTAAGGGATATTTTATGAATTGTGTTTTTATTTGTCACTCCTTTGATATATACAGCTTCAGTTTCCGAACAAAGTATATTTGTAATTGCTTAATAAAAACTATTTCAAACCTAGACTGAAATTTTTGCTGCGCAACCACAGCTCCCCGTTAGAAAAGTAAACACCACATTATAACTAAACAGTGCTCCTGGGAAGTATCCCACCCGCAAACTTAATAAAAAGAAGACCGCAACACACTTTGTTATTTTCCCGCTGTGATTTGTACACCCCACGCCAATTATATAAATGGCCCTTAAAATATATAAAAAACAATTTTTACCTTCACAATCCCTCTCCACCACCTTGTGACCACTGTACAGAGTTAATAGTGTTCCTACCCTCCCGCTTACTACTTTCTTTTCCCGTACTCCATTGAAGTGCGTCACAAAATGGTTCACAACAGTGAACCGTTCCCAGCCAATAATGAACAAACTTGTACTAGGAACAGTTTAGCCAATAAAATGTCCATGGTGTTCCGCATAGAGGGAGGGAATAGCTGCCAACACTTCTACATTCAATGGTTTACAGCCAATGAACATTAAGCTTGGGAAGGTCCTGCTTGGAACACGTTACCCAATCAGATGTCCCTGATGCTCCGCAGAGGGGGAGGGAATGGCTGGCAACACTTCTACTTTCAATGGTTTACAGCAAATGAACATTAAGCTTGGGAACGTCGTGCTTAGAACACGTCAACCAATAACATGTGCCTGCTACTCCGCGGACGGGGAGGAAATGGCTGGCAACACTTGTACTTTCAATGGTTCGCAGCTAATGAACATTAAGCTTGGGAAGGTCCTGCTTGGAACACGTCAGCCAAACAGATGTCCCTGCTACTCCGCGGACGGGGAGGAAATGGCTGGCAACACTTCTACTTTCAATGGTTCGCAGCCAATGAACATTGAGCTCGTTGTTGGAACACCTCAGCCAATTAAACGTTAATTTTGTTCCAGACACACCAACAGAACACGCCCTCCCACATAATTTTAATTTTCGTGTAAGAAAGTGACACTGTCCGTGATAAAAGTGAACACCGCATTATAAGTAAACATTACAGCGCATTATATTAAAGGAAGGCTGCAATACGGCGCATTGTTATTTTGCCAACGGGATTTCCAGAGCCTACGGAACCTTGCCGCAATACCACGCACCGTTGTTCTGCGGACGTGATTTCCATGTCTGCGGACGTGATTTCCACAGCCTACGCAACATTCAAACTCCCTGCCTCTGCACCGTACAGACTGCTTAAACTAAGACCACAGTGTTCCTACTATACCCTCTTATACAATTTTTCTCTTTTGTTTCGCCCTACGCCTTTCAACTCAGTCACAAAATGGCTGCCAACACTTCCTAGTTTGAACAGTTCGCAACCAATGAGCCGCATGCTCGCCGTACAGACTGCTTAAACTAAGACCACAGTGTTCCTACTATACCCTCTTATACAATTTTTCTCTTTTGTTTCGCCCTACGCCTTTCAACTCAGTCACAAAATGGCTGCCAACACTTCCTAGTTTGAACAGTTCGCAACCAATGAGCCACACGCTCGTGCTCGTAACGCCTCAGCCAATCAGATGTCAGAATTCTCAAATATCAATATCTGTAAATTTTGATATTTCTCTAAAACTACTGAACGAACTTACCCCATTTAAACAAAAGCGTGCTTTCTGAACCAAGACCTTTCTCCCTGCCAAATTTGGCGTAATTCCGTTCAGCAGTTTGACCTGTAGCCTTGTCTAAAGTTTCCTATGGAAATTGCATGGAGAAAACACGTTTTGGGACCCCCCTTTTTTCTCAGCCCCCCCTTCACGAATCACCCCCAAACTTTCAGGATAGGAGCTCACCTGAAAAGAGGAACTTTTTGGAAACTTTCGTAAAGATTCGTTAAACGACGCCAAAGTTATAAGCACATGAAAAATTGCTTTTCCTATGGAAACGTGGTCCTAACTGTAACTATCTACTGGCGACCGCCAGTAGATAATATATATATATATAAAAATATGAAAGCAATTTTTTTTCTGTTATTGGATATTTGTATTTAGTTTTTATAGTAATGTGTTTTTTCTTTGTATTTTACAACAGGATATGCTAACAGACCTAAAATGCCTAACGTGATCACTTGGATAGAAGGACACTCTTTTATCCGGTGGGCTATGCTGTTTGCAGATCAGCAAATATTTGACAGATCTCTAGGACTTCCGAGCAGCAGACATGAAGTTTTCTGTTTAGAGAAGAGTGGAATGAAGTGGGGGGATTTGTTGCCTTTATTGGCGGAACTGTTTTCTTCTAGAGGATGACCGGATGTGTTAATTATTCTTCTGGGCTAAAGTGACTTAGTTAAGTTATTTGATTTAACATTGATTAAGCAGATGGAAGAGGACATGCAGTTGGTTCGGAACAGGTGTGCAGGGACCAACATTCTGAGGATGGAATTCATTCCGTGAAGGCAGTGGAGAGGTGCACTGAAACACGCGGCTATGAACAAAGTAAGGAGAAAGCAAAATAGGACAATAAGGCTTTTTTTGTCAGTCAATGGGTGTTACAGTGTTGTCTCACAAGAACATAGAAGAAGAAGAAGGGCATTTATATCTCTCTGATGGAGTTCATCTATCGAAGTTTGGGAACATATTGTACATTTTGGAATTGAGAGATCTTTTAGAGGGCACATGGAAGGAGAATCTATAGTGCAAATTGAGTTGATTTGATGGTATTTGGGTGACGTGATGCAAGTTGGTGGGGCAGGAAAATGCCTGGCTGGGGCTTTCCTGGGTGGCACAATAATGGGGGGATTGAGAGTCATGTGCCGGCATATCCACCCCTCGGCGGGGGACACAAAAGGTGGAGCAAGGCCATAGCCAGTATCTCCACCAGTGGCTTCGTGCAAGTGGAACAGGCAAGCAAGATGGGCAACTCCAAGGCTAAGAGCAGCCTGTTACGGAAGGGGGTTACATCAAAGGAAGAGGTGAAAGCACTTTATCTCTCGCTTATCTGCAGCCCTTCCAGGGGTGGACGAGAACAACACTCCCATACTAAGTGTCCCACTCCTAATCCTGGCTCAGCCTCAGGCATATCGTCTGGGCTCCATCTCTGACCACTCTATTCCATTGATCACTAAGGAGGTCTGTCTGGAGGATAACCCTCAGGAGCCGTCACTGATGACAATCTTGCAGATACTTTAGGCCCAGCGTTCAGAGGCTCAATCACATTATGCCCAGACTATGACAGATAATTTGAAAATGCAGCAATCACTGGGTGAGGTCTCTGGGAAGATTACTAGTCTTACAACAGAGATCAGAAAACTGCAGCAACGAGTTGCCCATGTCGAGGAGGTGGTAACAGCAACAGTTAAGGCAATTGGGAATCATGATGGTCAGTTGAAATACCTTCAAGCTAAAGTCAAAGACATGGAGAACCACCAGAGGAGAAACAACAGGCCAGATTCACAAAAGTAATCTGAGACAAAATCCTAACCTTACGACTTTCGGTATGAAAGTCGTAATGTTAGGATTCTGTCTCAGTTTAGGAGTAGTAAAGTTAGGAATCCTAACTTTACTACTCCTAAATGCCTTGTGTGAATAACGAAATTCGTAAAGTTAGGATTTTGTCCCAGTTTAGGAGTAGTAGAGTTAGGAATCCTAACTTTGCCACTCTTAAATGCCTTTGTGAATACCGAAAGTCATAAAGTTAGGATTTTGTCTCAGATTACTTTTGTGAATCGGGCCCTATCTTAGGACATTTGGAATACCGGAGGGGAATATATCGTACAACCGTTCAGAAAGGCTTTTCCCGATCTGATGGATTGGGATTGGGACCCACAAATTCAGCGTGCCCATCGCCTCCCCCCTCAATCGCAATGTGGCTAACTGGAAGTCAGCTGAGTCTCCCCCAAACTTAATATATGTAGGGAACTTTCTCCTAAGGCAAGCGATTTCTCTTAAGGCACACCCAACTGCACTTGTCCTGGTCAATGCAATGTCAATTGTAGCCCACTTGGATTTCTGTAAATCCACAAAAGATCAGCGATGGAAGATGCGCCAATTAACTGATCCTCAGAAATCTGTTGGGGCTCAAGTATTTTTGCAGGAGCCAGCACGCCTCAAGATTATCTAGGATGGGCAGATTCAGATGTGCTATTGCGAGGCGTACGCTATGTAGGCTTTGAGCCATTTGAAAGGGGGTACTACTACCGCTATGTAGAATCTTAGTCTCGAGACACTTTTCTTTTTCTTCCTTTTTCATTTCCTCTATCCTCCTCTATGTTGTGGCTTTTGATTTCATGTTTTAGTTTTTGCACTTACTATTCGATAATTATCTGGCACTTCTATCTCGGAGTTATGTATTCTTTACTTGCATGGTGTGTGGTTGGTGGTTAAGGGTATAGGGGTGGAGGTTAGTGCTTTCCTAGGGCTGTCAACCATCGACAACCAGAGGGTGGGGTTGATTCCTTCCCATGAGCATGGGGGTGGGCTTGGTTTGGGGGATGGGGAAGGGGAGAGGTTGCACTAGATGGTCTTATGAAGAAGCAGTGTCATGTCTGGAAAGTCATGGGGGATGAAAATAGATCAGAGTGTTCTTAATCTACTGAAAGCATATATATTGTGTGCCTTAGTTTGTCGAAACTGCAGTCAAGAACATGGATGGGTGTTTGGCAAATTCTCTTAGGCTTATGGCTAAGATTAAATGCATGTTTTGGAATGTTTCTGGTATTAATGCACGGGGTAAGCTGCAACTAGTACAGGAGTAGATAGGAATTATAATCCCCAATTAGTGGCACTGACAGAGACTCATTGGGTTTACAAGGACAGCTTTTACTTAGACAGCTGGGATATGAAATAATCATTTGCACCTCACAGTCTGTTTCCATTTGGGGGGTGGCTATACGTTAAGCAAAAAAATGTCAATGTAAGGTTCTGAAAACCGCTGCAGACTCAAGGGGGAGGTGACCGCTTGTACAATTGGTACTATATACTCAAAAATGTGTCATTTGTGTAGTCTATGGGCCGAATGTTGACGACCCAGAGGTATTAGATACGCTCTCTTTGGAACTGTTGGATTGGGTTGGTGAAGTGATTCTAATGGGTGATTTTAACTGTGTATTGAACTATAGCATAGATTCCACTACTACCAAGTGTATGCCCAGAACTAGGGCATCAATCAAAGACCTGATCCAGTTGCATGGGCTTTGTGACGTATGGAGGTGCGTTTCCTGAATGAGGCACAGGGAAGGTGATGCGTCAGTTCCTTACTCCAGGGGGGGTGATGCCTTGGTTCCGAACTACCGTGCAGGACAGGTGATGCGTTGGTTCCTTACTGAAGAGGAGGTGATGCGTTGATTTCTTACTGCGGCCCCAGCGTTGTTGCAGACTTAGCGCCCTGATGCAATGCGTGCATATTAATGTATGCGTCAGTTCTTGATGCGGGGGCAATGGCACTGCATTGAACTCTCCAGTCGCGGTCCCATGATGTGTTGGTTCTTGCAGTCACACAGCAGGGCCTGCCTGGGAATCGTTGCGGTGATCTCGGACTTCGGAGATCGAGCACAAGATTTGGCGTGCATCGATTTCTCCAGCCGCGGGCAGGTGCTGCGTGGGTTTCTTCAGTAGCACAGCGGCCTTGAGTCAGAAATGGATGCGGATGCATCACGCTTCTTTAATTGCTTCTCTTTGCCCAGCTCCCAGCAACAGGAACAACCTCCAGAGGCCCAACACAGGAACAGGCACCTCTCGGCAGGTCAGAACTCCCAGCAAGGCAGTTCAGGGGAGCTGGTCATGAAGTCTTTGTGTCCCTGAGACTTCAGAACAGGAGGCAAGCTTTACTTCAAGCCCTTAGAGATCTTAAAGCAGGATGCACAGCACACAGCAAAGTCTTTGTCCTCTCCTTGGCAGAAACAGCCCCTGCAGGCCAACCCGAGAGCACAGAGCAAAGAGGTAGTATGTTTCCTTCAGTTTCCCCGGCTTTTCTCCTTGACAGAGGTTCCCCTCGAGTCCAGAAGTATTCTAGAGTTCTGGGCTCAGGCCCCAATATTTATGTAGAATTTCTCTTTGTTCTCTTGGGCAGAGAGTGTCTGTGCTCAGTCCAAACCAGTTTGGTCCTCTCTGGCCCAGCTTCCCAGCAGGAGGTGGAGACAGCATTGTCCAAAGCAGACCAGGCCCATTCAGGTGCAAGGAAATCTCCTCCCACTACTCTAAATGAAGCCCAGGTCTATTCAACCCAGCTCTGACTCATCCAGGAAAGGCAGGACACACCTCAACCCCCGTGGCTGTCTGAAGAGAATGCACATCCCCAGCCCCTGTCACTCCAAAGCCAGACAGTCAAACCACAGCCCAGCAGAAGCACACAGGGTGGCTGAGCAAGAAAATACCTACTTTCTAAAAGTGTTTTTTTCAAACACAGAACATAAAAATCATCTTTACTAAAAGATGTATTTCTACATTCTGAGTTCAGGCATACTAAACTTCATTTCTCCATCTTGTCCCAATGAGAAAATATACTTGTGAAATGTTACAGAGTATTCCCCATTCTCTCCTGTGGGACAGATATCCTTTCAACAGTGAAAAACGAATTACACTGTAGTTCACTATCAGGACATGCCACACACACCAGGACATGTCCTACCTTTCACATACACTGCACCCTGCCCATAAGGCCTACCTTAGGGGTGATTCACATGTAACAAAAGGGCAGGTTAGGGCTTGGCAAGTTGGTGCACTTGCCAAGTCAACATGGCAGTAAAAACTGTGTGCAGACACTGCAGTGGCAGGTCTGAGAACCCTTTGAAAGGCTGCTGGTGTGGGTAGCACAATCAGTGCTGCAGGCCCACTAGCAGCATTTGATTTACAGGCCCTGGCACTCTCATTGCACTTTATTAGGGATTTACCATTAAATCAAATATGCCAATCATGTAAACACCAATTCATAAACCAATTTACAATAGGAGCACTTGCACTTTAACACTGGACAGCAGTGAGGAAGTGCTCAGAGACACTAAACCAGCAAAAACAGAGTCAAAACCAGGAGGTCAGAAACCAAAAAAACAGCGGAAATATGCCAAAAGATGCCAGGTTTAACACATTTCCCCTCCAGCTGAAAGTAGGGAGAACTACCCAACCTCCTTGGAGTTCTCTTCACTAAGGCGGAAGAACCTGGACAGACCATCAGCGTTGAGAAACACAAACAGCAAGTGGACAGTGGACCTCAACAGAGTGCCGCACTGACACTCTTATTTCCCCAAAGAAAAGTTTGTTGCACAATATATTTCACGTGGTGTTCACTACCCTGTATGCACCTTCTGCCCACAAGTTCCTACCCTAATCAAGGGAAATAATTTAAAACCATCACCCCCAAGGGTGCACCACATTCAACATATTCATGATCATTCATGGCATGGTCGCCATATAAAAAGCAGTGGGGTGATACGCTCACAGGGAAACTCCTTCCCAGTCTGAACACGTAGTCTAAGTGGACACACAAAGTGCTTTTTATATGTCGACCATGCCCTCTATAATACGATGCCTGGATTATATGAATTCTGGCATACATAACCCATAATTGGGTGAAAGATAATTTCATGTTGTCTACTTTTAGTTCCCTGCTGTTCGGATGAATCATCGTGAATTATCTTTAAATTTCCCTGTTTTTATATAAACAATCGATTTGCTTACATTCATAAAAATAGAATTGGAAGAATTTTTGTGCTTACTTTACAAAACAAATGCCCTGAAGAAGTCCAATCTCTTTGAACAAAACGCACTGGCTGGCTTTTACAGTGCTAAAAAGAAGCATGAATAAAGTAGGAATACCCTTTGGATTTGCGAAAATCATCATGGCTAATTGCTATTTTTTGGAATGATCATGAATATGTTGAATGTGGTGCACCCTTGGTGGTGATGATTTAGACCATCAGCGTTGGCGTGTACTGTGCCAGGGTGGTGTTCCACCGTAAAGTCCATTCCCTGTAGGGAGATGGACCACCTCAACAGCTTTGGGTTATCACCCCTCATTTGCATTAACCATCTGAGAGGCCTGTGGTCTGTCTGAACTCGGGAGTGAGTCCCAAAGGTAGGGTCTTAGCTTCTTCAGTGCCCAGACCACAGCAAAAGCTTCTTGCTCTATGGCACTCCACTTCTGTTCCCTGGGGAGTAGTCTCCAAGGAAGACTACAGGCTGGTTTAGGCCCTCATCGTTCAGTTGTGAGAGCACCGCTCACACACCATGCTCTGAAGCGTCAGTCTGCACTACAAATTCCTTGGAGACGTCGGGTGCCTTGAGCACGGACACCATGCACATGGCTGCCTTCAGGGCTTCAAAAGCTTTCTGGCAGGCATCAGTCCAGCTCACCTTCCTGGGCTGCTTCCTGGAAGTCAGCTCTGTCAACGGGGCAACAATGGTGCCATAGCCCTTGACAAACCTCCTATAGTAGCTGGTGAGACCTAAAAAGGCTCTCAACTCTGTCTGAGTCTTGGGGGGGCTCCCAAGCCAGAATGGTGTCAATCTTAGGCTGTAGGGGTGCCAACTGGCCGCTTCCTACCTGGTGCCCTAAGTACACCACAGAGCCCTGCACGATCTGGCACTTACTGGCCTTGACCGTAAGGCCTTCCCTCTGCAGAGCCTTCAACACTTCCCAGAGGTGCTGCAAGTGTGCTTCTCAGCTGTTACTGAACACTGCAATGTCATCCAGGTACACTTGGTTGGCCAACCTCTGAAAGGTGGCAGAGGCATTCTTCAACCCAAAGGGCATCATGCAAACCTGGTAGTGCCCTTCTGGGGTTGAAAATGCTGACCTCTCCTTGACCCCCTCGGTTAAGGCAATCTGCCAGTACCCATACGTCAAATCAAACATGCCGAGGAACTTGGCAGCACCCAACTGATCAATGAGCTCATCAGCTCTGGGGATGGGGTGCGCGTCAGTCCTGGTGACAGCTTTGAGCCCACAGTAGTCCACGCAGAACCGTAGTTCACGAGTGGCACCGGGTGCAGCAGCCTTTGGGACCAAGACCACTGGGCTGGCTCAAGGACTGTTGGAGGGCTTGATCACCCCTAACACCAACATCTTTGAGACCTCCTCGTTGATGCTGGTTCTAACCCAGTCAGTCAACCTGTAAATCTTGTGTTTCACAGGAGGGCTGTCACCAGTGTCCACATCATGGGTACATCAGTGAGTAACACCTGGGGTCAGGGAGAACAGCGTGGGGAACAATTGGTGACAGTCACTCTGCTGTCTGGGGTCAGTGTAGGGGAGAGGATCGCACCTTCCACTGACCCATCGTGCTCCTTGGTAGACAGGAGGTCAGGGAGAGGTTCACTCTCCTCTTCAACCCCATTATCTGTCACCAAGAGCATGCTCAGTTCGGACCTCTCAAAGTGAGGCTTGAGGCGGTTCACATGGAGGACCCTCAAAGGGTTCCTGCGAGTCTTCAAATTCGCCAGGTAGGTGACTACTTTTGTGCTCCACCACTGCAAAAGGCCCAGTCCACTTGTCCTGCAAGGCACAAGGTTCGACTGGGGCAATGACCCACACTTTTTGGCCAGGCTGAAACTCTACCAGAGTGGCATTCTGATCATACCAGCGTTTCATCTCCTCCTGGCTTGCTTCCAGGTTCACCTGAGTGAGTTTCCTGAACCGTGAAGTTTGGTTCCTGAAGGCCAGCATGTAGCTAATTACATCCTGGGGAGTTTTCTGGGAGCTGTCTCCCAGCCTTCCTTGACCAAACTGAGAGGTTCTGACCGGGTGCCCATACAGAAGCTCAAAGGGACTGAACCCTAATGACGTCTGTGGTACCTCCCTGTATGCAAAGAGAAGGCATGGTAAGAGGATGTCCCACTTACGCCTCATAGTTTCTGTTAGACCCTTGATCATGCCCTTTAAGGTTTGGTTGAATCTCTCCACCAAACCATTGCCTTGTGGGTGGTAAGGAGTGGTGAATTTGTAAGTTACACCGCACTCCTCCCACAGGGATATCATATAGTTGGATGTGAAATTTGTCCCACGGTCAGAAGCCACCTCCCTGGGGAAACCGACACGGGAAAAGATCCCCATTAATACTCGGCCCACCACTGGCACCGTCGTTGTCCTGAGATGGATATCCTCCAGGTACCGGGTGGCATGGTCCACCAACACCAGGTTGTACCTGTTGCCCATGGCTGTCTTGGGATCCAGTGGCCCCACAATGTCCATCCCAACCCTTTCAAAAGGGGCTCCTACAACTGAAAAAGGTTAGAGAGGAGCCTTACACTTCCTCCTACTCTTACCACTTGCCTGGCAAGTCTGGCAGGACCTACAATGTGCATCTGACTGCTTTTGCTATTGGGGCCAAAATAAGTGGGTGACAATCCTGTCAAAGGTCTTGTACTGCCCCAAATGTCCTGTCAAAGGCACGTTGTGAGCCAGACCCAGAAGGAAGGTCCTGAAGCGCTGTGGTACCACCAGCACACGGGCTGACCCAGGTTCAGAGACCTTAGACTTGCTGTATAAGAGACCATTCTCTCAGTAGATCCAGTGTGATCCAGACTGATCACCAGCTGCCTGGTTTGCAGCCTGCTGCTGCAAACCCTCCAGAGAAGGGCATTCTTTCTGCTCCCTGCAGAATTCTTCCCTGGTGGGACCACCTTCTTGCTGCCAATGGGTCAGCTCTGATAAGTCCCCCAGTTCAGCTACCTGCTCTCCTGTGAGTACCAGGGCATCCACCTCAAGGTCAACCTCCCCCCGACCATGGGAACCTCAGGGGGGGTTTCCAGTGCCCCTTGACCTTTCTCTTGGCAGGAACATGGGCCACTGTTTCAGGCTGCAGGTCCTTCTGATCACCCTTCCCAGCTGCCATTGACCGAGTAGTCACGCAGGCCCACTCTGGCAACCCAAGCATCTCCAAGTCAGACCTGAGCGCAACATCCTTCCTCAAGGACTGCTCCAGGTCATTACCTAGCATGCAATTCAGGCATGGTAGGGCTCACAACCACCCTCAAGGGACTTGAGAACCCCCCCAATCAAAGGAAACCTGCACCCCCTTACACTGGCGCTCTGAGTTGTCCACCGCAACTACTTGGTGGAATGCCGTGGGGACCACTTGCTCCTCAGAGGAATATAGCACATTACAACGCGATGTATTACATCGCGTGCTTTTACAATGCGGTCGTTACAACGACCGCGTTGTTAGTACGCAATACATTTACATCGCAAGTCATTAAAACGGCTTGCTGTAGGGGGCGCGCTGGACTTAGGAATAGTATTATTTACTATTCCTACTCCAGTTTGCGCAACAGTAGGGAAGGTACTGGAATTCATTTCCAATACCTTAGCGCCCCCTACAGCAAGTCGTTCTAATGACTTGCGATGTAAATGTATTGCATACTAACAACGCGGTCGTTGTAACGACTGCGTTGTAAAAGTACTGCGATGTAATGACAGCGTTGTAAATGCTGTTTCTCCCTCAGAGATCAGGTGACACCGGACTGAGGTCACACTGGCTCCAGTATCTCTGAGAGCCTCTATCCTTCTCCCATTGATGGTCACCCAGGCGCTGAATTTCTTAGTGTTAGAAGGTACATTGTTTCTTGGGACCATCTCACTGTCCCCTAGTGGGACGAGGGTCCTTTCTGTGGGATTCCCACCCTGCTGTGGGTACCCCTTCTCCCCAAGAGCTACACTGGTGGGTGGCTGTGCCTTCTTGGGACACTTAGTGTCTCCCTTTAAGTGACCCACCTGCGCACAGGCATGGCACTTGTGGGGGCCAGTCTCTGCAGGCTTCCCTGAAGAGACCACTTGTTTCTTATCTCCTGGTGGATGGAAACCTTTACCCTTTGTATTAGTTTGGGGCCCTTTAGAGAACTCCTGTGCTTTACCCATGCCCCCCACTCTTCTGCTGGGGACCCTGCCCACCTTTGGCAGAGTCTCCCCCATAAACCTTCTTGTGGACCCTTGTACTCACCCAGCAGTCCGTCTCCATAGCAAGCTTCCTGGGGTCAGTCAGCTTACTATCAGTCAAGTGCTGGTGCAGTTCTGCAAAACATAGACTAGATAAGTGCTCCCATGCAATCAAATTGTAGAGCCCCAGAAAATCTGTCACATTACTTCCCTTCACCCATCCATCCAGTGACCTGCAAAAATAATCCACACATTGTGTTTGCATCAGTTTTCCTACTGGACCTAAACTGATCCCTGTACTTGTCAGGAGTGAGACCATACCTGGTGAGAAGGGCCTCCTTCATTTCAGCGTGGGAGAGGCTCTGCCCCTTACCCAAAGCCACTAAAGTGTCCCTCCCCTCTTCTGGGAAAAGAGGCCACAATCCTGCTCCCCAAATCTTTTCAGGGACCCCATTTATGTGTATAGATGCCTTGTAACCCAGAAACCACCTTTGTATGTCATCCCCCTTCTTGAATTCCTTGCCTTCATTCTTGGGGATGTGCACAATTTTGTCTGCCTGCACAGATGAATTTCTGCCACCATCTGTGCTGGACCTACTTCTTAGCTCCAGCTCCTTAATAGCACGCTCATGATCCAAGATCATCTTCCTTTCCTGAATGGCTATTGGTTTGTCTTCCCTCTCATTCTCCAGCCGGAGTTTTTACAGTTAAAACATCCTTGCCTCCTGCCTGTCACTCCAGCTCCTCTGGGGACAAGCCACTGCTGTCTGGCCTGGAGGGTTCCCCCCCGCCCAAAAGCACATCCATCCTAGGAATAGGCTCCTCCACCTCCACACTGAGATCTCCATACTGCCCACTGGCATGTCTGGCTGGTACCCAGGCCCTCAGCACCTGATTCTGACTTTGTGGCTCTTGCAGATAGCCTTCAATGCCTTCCCGTTGTAGGTTTCTAACCTCTCCTCCTCAAAGGCCACTGTGAGAAGTTGGCCTGGTATATGATGTCCACTAATTAAAGTGGGCACCTTGCACCAGTCCAAACGACCCTTATGATGTATGAGGTCAAAGATAACCTTTAGAAAGCTATCCTAGTGGTAGCTGTGGAGAGCAGCCTTCAGGCTTAATCTTGAAGGAATGTAAAGCAGCTTTTTTTACCAGAATATCACATCCTATATTGACTAAATTAAAGGAGAACCACACAGTAGTTATATAAAAATATGTATTTATTAATATAACACTCTCTACTATCCTCTACACGAGGATAGAACACAAAGCACACAATACGAGATCAATAGAACAGTTGTAAGTAGCACAATACACAGTAGGCTCCCGGGGGAGACCAAACCATATACTAAAATAGTGGTATAACAGTCACGACTGAGATCAAGACAAGGTCTGGAGCACGTAGAATCGCTGGGACCCCAAGGAACCACCCAAGGTGAGAAGACAGGGACCCCACGGAGGACGGGTGCAGTGTGTGTACACAACCGCGGGCTCCATACAATTCTATGGGGAAGTCGCGGTTACACTTTTAAAGTTTAAGGACTCTTCTAGGAGGACTTTGAGCGAACCCTTTGGAACTTAAGAGTTTGAAGAGCCACCCCACCCGTGGATACCGTAGTACCCGAGTTACCTATCCCAGAGGAGCCGGATGCTTAGGTCTGAAGTGGCGTCAGAAACTGCTGTCGTTCTCAATGGAGGTCTGCGAAGAAGTACTTCTGCCGTGAAGGCGAAAAGAATCCGGTGGAATCCAAGCCTGTATTCAGGAAGGAAGGAACCTGAAAGTAGAGGGGACAGAGTCTGGGCCACCTCAGAGTGACCAGGGGCTTGGTAGACGAATGCCCACCGATGTCGGTTGCTTTAGGTGCGAAGAAGGGATGCTTGACTCTGCAGCCACAAGGCCAGGAGATGTCGAGGATGACCAGGAGCCGGAGGTGAGCTGTCCCACGAAGGATGTCGGGTGCTGAGGGGTCGGTCCGGCTGGAGCACCAACAAGCCTTGGCAAAAGCAACCCACGAAGGAAGGTCAAACAGGTTACGGTGTGAACCAGCAAGGTCCAGGGGACTCACCAAGCACTGGGGAGTCAGGGCACATCTGGAGCAACCAAGAAAGCCCAACAGAAATCAAGATGACCCTCAGAGAGACCCACAGGCCGAAGGACCAGGAGTCGCAAGGGGACCTCGGGCAAGATTGCAAAGTACCAGCCCACGGAGCACTCGGTGCGAGGAGGCTGGAGTTCTTTAGTGCAAATACTGCTCAGGGTCAGGACTACACGGAGTCCAATGCACAAGCTCAGGAATTGCCAACAAGCATATGCAATTGCAAATGGACGCGGTGCACAGAGGTTCGGGTTATGCAGTCCCCACGAGGGATACTGGCATAAAACTTGCTGAGAGGGCAGATCGACCTCAGGGACCTTTGAAACCCTACCTCCTGTGTTGCTGAAATCTTCGGAGTCCGCAGGAGGTCAAGAGCAGCAGACCGGTCAGTTGCATTACGGTGCCTGCTAGGGCAGGGGAGTGACTCCTTCACTCCAAGGGAGATTCTTCAGTTGTCCTTAGTGCACCACAGGTCCTGCATGGAGCCTGTATGGAGCAATGGCACAGACAAAGCTTTGGACGGAGAGGGAGACGAAGTCGGGCCCAGTCGAAGTCCAGCGAAGTTCAGAGTGTCCAGATGGTCGAAGGTCAGTGGTTTCTTCTTGTAGAATCTTGTCCACGTAAAATCTAAAGTCTTACAGTCAGGTAAGCCCTTATGTACCCACAGGAGAGGGTTGGACAGATTTGGGGGACCCTCCTAGGGGAGGGTCAGGACAGAGGGGTGGTTACACCCATGTCCTTTGTCCAGTTTCGCGCCAGAGCAGGAGCCAATGGCTCCCAGATCTGGTTTGAGCTGGACTATGCACAGGGACACCAAATGTGCCCCAGGTGCAGACTTTCAGGCACTCTCAGAGTGCACCCACCCAGCCCCAATACACTAAATCCTGTCTGGGAGGGGGTCACACCTCCCTGTGACAGGATGCCTATTGTGCTGCCTTCCCCTGCTCGAGCTTGGCTCAGCAGCAGGAGGGCAGCAGTGTGTCTCTGGTCGGCAGCATCCATTTTGTGCTGACCGGGTCGAGAAAGCTGGCACCGGATAGACCAGTGACCCCACGAAGCTCGCTTCTGAAGGGTGGAATCATACCTCCCACACCAGTTACCGGTGTGGAGGTATGATTCCAAGGTGTTTGATACCAAACACGATATGTTTCTATGCAGCCATTTTCGAGATAGCATTTACCACAAGGTTATAATGCACCTCTACCTATATGTCCGGCTGAGTCACATACAACCCGGGAGAATGGTGTCCGAAGGCTGCAGAGAGGCTCTGCTCATGCAAGGGCACCCTCACACTCAAAACCCAGCACCCTGCCTTCAGGATTGATAAGGCCTGCTATGGGGGTGACTTATAAGTTTTAAGTGTAGTGACCTATAGATATAGTGAACCTATATCTAAAGTAAGTGTTTCAAGCACCATCTTACACAGGTTTCAGTAGAAGACCTGTAGTTCCATTTTTCATGGCCTCTCATGGGTGGCATATTACATGCTTCAGCCCATGGGAGGCCTCTGGGGTACCTATGCCCTGGGTACATGGGTACCATATACTAGGGACTGATAAGAGTGCCCCAGTATCAAATCTGGAGTGTACCAAAGTACATGCATGACAATTTAAGGGAGAAAGCAGATAGACTGGGGTCCTGATTAGCAGGATCCCAGTCAGACTAGTCAAAAACAGTGAAGCATCAAGCAAAAAGTGGGGGTAACCATAAGAAGCAGATCCTACTTTCCTACACAACCCCCCCCAAACGAAAGGGCATGATACTAACCTTGACCAGTTGAGTCTTCATTTTCTAAGTGGAAATATCTGGAGAGTCCATCTGCATTGGCATGGTTACTCCCAGGTCTATGTTCCACTGTATAGTCCATCCCCTGTAGGGAAATGGACCACCTCAAAAGTTTGGGGTTTTCATCCTTCATCTGTTTTAGCCACAAGAGGGGCTTATGGTCTGTCTGAACAATGAAGTGAGTGCCAAACAAGTATGGCCTCAGCTTCTTCAGAGCCCAAACCACAGCAAAGGCTTCCCTCTCAATAGCTGACCAACGTTTCTCTCTGGGGTTCAGGCATCTGCTTATAAAAGCTACTGGCTGATCCTGACCCTCTTCATTCAGTTGTGATAACACAGCCCCTACCCCCAACTCAGATGCATCAGTTTGAACAATGAATTGTTTGGAATAGTCAGGACTTTGCAGAATGGAAGCAGTGCACATGGCCTGCTTCAGGTCATCAAATGCCTTCTGACAGCTATCTGTCCACTGAACTTTTTTAGGCATTTTTTTAGAGGTCAAATCATTCAAGGGGGTCACTATGGATCCATATCCCTTAACAAACCTCCTGTAGTACCCAGTCAGGCCCAAGAAAGCTCTGACCTGAGTCTGGGTAGTTGGAGCAACCCAGTCCATGATGGTCTGGATTTTGCTCTGCAATGGTTGAAACTGGCCTCCACCCACAAGGTGGCCCAGGTATACAGACGTGGGTCCCTTACTTACTTTGCCACTGGATTCAAGCTAGCCTGGCTGATGAGGGCTGTTAGCCTGAAACCGGTCCCAGGATGCTTGATTCCGGTCCAGGGAAGACATGGCTTGGCAGTTCGGTCTGGACTGTTCCCACGAGGCACAGGGTCAAGACTGATTTGCATATAGCTGTGTCTGAACTGGGGTGGCAAAGTGAGCTAAAGAATGATGATGGATTCAACCCAGATCTGTGACTGGGGGTGAGTATTTGAAAAGTTTCAGCATTCCGTCCATCTTCTCCTTGTGTTTGCTTTGTTCACCCTAAGTTGGCAGGGTATGCCCAGACGTGGGTCCCTTGCTCACTTTGCCACTGGATTCAAGCTAGCCTGGCTGATGAGGGCTGTTAGCCCGAAACCGGTCCCAGGATGCTTGATTCCGGTCCAGGGAAGACATGGCTTGGCAGTTCGGTATGGACTGTTCCCACGAGGCACAGGGTCAAGACTGATTTGCATATAGCTGTGTCTGAACTGGGGTGGCAAAGTGAGCTAAAGAATGATGATGGATTCAACCCAGATCTGTGACTGGGGGTGAGTATTTGAAAAGTTTCAGCATTCCGTCCATCTTCTCCTTGTGTTTGCTTTGTTCACCCTAAGTTGGCAGGGTATGCCCAGACGTGGGTCCCTTGCTCACTTTGCCACTGGATTCAAGCTAGCCTGGCTGATGAGGGCTGTTAGCCCGAAACCGGTCTCAGGATGCTTGTTTCCGGTCCAGGGAAGATATGGCTTGGCAGTTCGGTATGGACTGTTCCCATGAGGCACAGGGTCAAGACTGATTTGCATATAGCTGTGTTTGATCTGGGGTGGCAAAGTGAGGTAAAGAATGATGATGGATTCAACCCAGATCTGTGACTGGGGGTGAGTGTTTGAAAAGTTGCAGCATTCCGTCCATCATCTCCTTGTGTTGGCACACGTATACAACCTTACTCTGCCCTATCTGGCACTTGGTGGCCTTGATAGTAATGCCTGCTTTATGCAAGGCCTCTAGAACATTTCTTAGGTGGACCAGGTGATCCTCCCAGGTGGAAATAAAGACAGCAATATCATCAAGATAAGCTGTGCTATAGTCTTCCAGGCCTGTGAGAACTTTATTCACCAACCTTTGAAATGTGGCAGGTGCATTCTTCAAGCCAAAGGGCATCACAATAAATTGATAATGTCCACTAGGGGTTGAAAATGCTGTTTTTGGTTTGGCATCCTCATCTAGTCTGATTTGCCACTATCCAGCAGTGAGGTCAAATGTACTCAAGAACTTGGCTGAGGCCAAGGTATCAATAAGTTCATGTGCCCTAGGAATAGGGTGAGCATCAGTCCTAGTGACTGCATTGAGCCCCATCTAGTCTACACAAAACCTAATTTCTCTTTTACCACCCTGGGTATGAGGCTTGGGTACCAGGACTACTGGACTAGCCCAAGGGCTATCTGAGGGTTCAATGACTCCCAATTCCAGCATCTTTTGGACCTCAGTCCTGATGCAGTCCCTGACATGGTCAGGTTGCCTGTAAATCTTATTTTTAACAGGCAGACTTTCACCTGTGTCCACTTCATGGGTACACCAAGTGGTCTGACTAGGAGTCAGGGAAAACATATGCCTGTACTGATTGAGGACCTTCCTGCAATCAGTCTGTTGCTGCTCAGTGAGGCTGCCTGCCAAGGCTACACCATCAACTGAGCCATCATCAGGGTTTTTTGAGAGGAGGTCAGGGAGTGGGTCACTCTCTTCCTCCTGTCCGTCATCAGTAGCCATGATCAAGCCCATGTCTGCCCTGTCAACATATGGCTTGAGCCTGTTCACATGGAGCACCCTGTGGGGGCTCCTGGGAATACTAAGGTCCACCAGGTAGGTGACCTCTCCCTTTTGCTCAAGAATGGTATGGGGTCCACTCCATTTGTCCTGGAGGGCTGCTGGGGCCACAGGCTCCAACACCCATACCTTCTGTCCTGGCTGATAGACAGTCAGCACAGCCTTTTGGTCATGCCAAGCTTTCTGTAATTCTTGGCTAGCCTCAAGGTTTTTACTTGCCTTCTTCATGTACTCAGCCATCCTGGAGCGGAGACCAAGTACATAGTCCACTATGTCTTGTTTAGGTGGTTTGAGAGGTAACTCCCATCCCTCCTTCACTAAACACAAGGGACTCCTAACTGGATGTCCAAACAGAAGTTCAAAAGGGCTGAAGCCAACCCCCTTCTGAGGAAGCTCTCTGTAGGCAAAGAGAAGGCAGGGCAACAGGACATCCCATTTTCGCCTAAGCTTTTCTGGGAGGCCCATGATCATGCCCTTCAGGGTTTTGTTGAACCTTTCAACTAACCCATTGCATTGTGGGTGATAGGGTGTGGTAAATTTGTAATTTACTCCACACTCCTTCCACATAGCAGTGATATAACTAGACATGAAGTTTGCACCTCTGTCAGTCAAGACCTCCTTAGGGAAACCCACTCTGGAAAAAATTCCCAGGAGGGCCCTGGCCACCACAGGAGCTGTGGTGGTTCTAAGTGGTATTGCTTCTGGGTACCTAGTGGCATGGTCCACCACCACTAGAATATATCTGTGCCCAGTTGCAGTTGGAGGATCCATGGGACCAATTATGTCAATCTCAACCCTCTCAAAGGGAACCCCCACCACCGCTAGTGGTATCAGGGGGGCCTTTGTGGTACCACCAGCCTTACCACTGGCTTGACAAGTGGTACAGGAGCGACAAAACTCCTTTGTGTCCTCTGACATATGAGGCCAGTGAAAGTGAGGGACAAGCCTGTCCCAAGTCTTACTTTGGCCTAAGTGTCCTGCTAAAGGGATATCATGTGCCAGTGTCAGTAGGAAGCACCTGAACTTCAGAGGGATGACCAACCTCCTGGTAGCACCAGGCTTGGGGTCTCTACCCTCTGAGCAGAGGAGTCCTTCATCCCAGTAGATCCTGTGGGACCCACTGGCATTCCCAGCAGCCTCAACAGCAGCTTGCTGTCTGAGGGGTTCAAGAGAGGGGCAGCTGTGCTGCTCCAGAGTCAGTTCTGCCCTGGAAGGGCCCCCTGTCCCCAAGAACTCAACCTGATCAGGTTCAAGTTCCTCTGAGACAGTTCCTTCAAAGGGACTGGGGTCACCTCCCTCAGTAGACTGATCCTCACTCTGAGTCTGGGGGGAAGACACTGCCTTACCCCTACTGCTCCTTCTCTTGGAAGGCACCTGGTCCATTTTTCCAGGATCCAGGGCCTGTTCAGTTGAAGACAGTTTGGCCTGTGACCTAGTCACAGCAAACACATCTGCAGAGATGCCCATCATTGCTGTATGTGTCCTTAGTTCCACTTCAGCCCAGGCTGAAGTTTCCAAATCATTGCCCAACAAGCATTCCACAGGGTGTTCTGAGCTAACCACAACCTTCTTAGGGCCAGTTACCCCTCCCCAGCTGAAATTAACAACTGCCAAGGAATGGTCTGTCCTGACATTGTTAGCATTCGTCACTTGGTACATCTCACCAAGTATGATCTGGTTAGGGTCCACAATATCTTTTGTCACCATTGTGACACTTGCTCCTGTGTCCCTATATGCCATGGCCTCCTTACCATTGATTAAAGGCTGTTGTCTGTAATTGCCCAGATTACTGGGGCTCACAAATAAGGAGGCAATATCTATGCCTCCATCACAGACAAGAACAGCCTGAGCTGGAGTTTTGACTAGGCCAAGACCCACCTCAGATCCCAGGGTTAACCCTACTATACCCTTGTTCCCTGTACCACCACTTTGAGCTGAACTAGGGGGAACAGTTGCCTTAGGGGTAGTGGTGGTGGTTGGAGGATCCTTGGCCCTTGAACAATTGGCATCTCTTGTCCAATGGGTTTTCTCCTTACACAGGAAGCACCTAGTTTTCTTTTTGCCTTCACCTTTGTTAGATTGTGACTCCCCCCCAGATGCAGGTTTTTGGGGCCTGATGAAGACTTCTGGCCTTTACCCTTCTCCCCACCCTTATCTGCAGGTTTAGCAGGGTCACCACCTGTGGTCTGGTTTTTCTGCTTCACCCTGGTTCTGACCCATCTATCTGCCTTCTTTCCCAATTCTTGGGGAGAAGTCAGATCAGAGTCAACCAGGTATTGATGCAACAACTGATTTTGGCAATTATTAAGGAACTGCTCCCTCATAATCAAATTGTACAATCCCTTGAAATCATTCACTTTGCTGCCAAGTAACCAGCCTTCCAGAGCCTTAGTAGCACAATCTACAAAGTCTACCCAGTCCTGAGTCTGTGTCTTCTGGGTGTCTCTGAACTTAATCCTGTACTGTTCAGTGGTTAAGCCAAACCCATCAATGAGAGCACCCTTCAGGACTGAATAGTTGTCAGCATCCTCTTCTCTAACATTGAGGAGCTTACCTCTTCCTTTGTCAGCAAAGGAGAGCCACAAGATAGCTGCCCACTGCTCTTGAGGGACCCTCTGTACTTTACAGGCCCTCTCTAAAGCAGTTAACCATTTGTGGATGTCATCCCCACCATGGTAGGGAGGGACTATCTTGCTCAGGTTCCTATGGTCATAAGTATGCTCCTTAATCCTAAGGACACTGTTGCTGCCACCATGGGACCCTAGTCCCAATTTCTTTCTAGCCTTCTGGAGTTCTAAGGATTCCTTATCTAGGGCCAATTGCTCTTGCCTGAGCCTAAGCTTGACTTTCTCAAGCTCTAGAAATTGGCACTGTCTTTCATAAGAGTTATCTCTCTTATGAGATATGGAGATCCCTATAGACTATCCTGAATGGTAAGATTCTGCAGAGGGAGATCTAGATCTCCTGGGTAAACTCTGCCCTCATCCAGGAGGAGTAAAGAGAGGGCCACTGGGGCCTTCTCCACCCTCTTCCTGAAGATCTAAGTTGTCCAGGTTGGAATCATTTTGATCCTCCTGGCCAGGATTTGAGTCTAGGTCATAAAAGGTGTCACCTCCTGACCTGTCTTCATTCCCTGCCCCACCCACTCTTTCTACCTCATCTGACCCGGGGGTCTTTCTAAGATCATCTAAGAGTAACACCTCAATGAGACATTGGGTGTCAGCATTTCTCCCTGTCTTCAGCTTCCTAGAAGCACACATGGCTTTCAAATCCTGAAATGTGAGACCATTGTATCTAGAAGGCAGAGAGCCACTGGCTTCTCCTTTAGAAGACATAACTAGTGTGGTGTGGTGTATGCACCTACCTAACCTAGTGGGAACTAAACTCTCTTAGGTTGGAGAAAGGGTGTGCTAGGCCCTTAACTTACCCAACCCCAAGTTCAGTAAAACTTACTTATTCTAACCTTAAGTATTATATGTGCCTGAATACTTTAGTGGTTTTCAGTTAATCAATACAAAGAGATTTATCTGGTAAAACAATGCAGGCTTGAATCCCAACCGCTGCACACCAATGTGAGAAGTTGGCCTGGTATATGCTGTGCACTAATTAAAGTGAGCACCTTGCACCAGTCCAAACGACCCTTATGATGTATGAGGTCAAAGATAACCTTTAGAAAGCTATCCTAGTGGTAGCTGTGGAGAGCAGCCTTCAGGCTTAATCTTGAAGGAATGTAAAGCAGCTTGTTTTATCAGAATATCACCTCCTATATTGACTAAATGAAAGGAGAACCACACAGTAGTTATATAAAAATATGTATTTATTAATATAACACTCTCTACTATCCTCTACATGAGGATAGAACACAAAGCACAAAATACGAGACCAATAGAACAGTTGTAAGTAGCACAATACACAGTGGGCTCCCGGGGGAGACCAAACCATATACTAAAACAGTGGTATAACAGTCACGACTGAGATCAAGACAAGGTCTGGAGCACGTAGAATCGCTGGGACCCCAAGGAACCAGCCAAGGTGTGTAGATAGGGACCCCACGGAGGACGGGTGCAGTGTGTGTACACGACCGCGGGCTCCGTACAATTCTATGGGGAAGTCGCGGTTACACTTTTAAAGTTTAAGGACCCTTCTAGGAGGACTTCGAGCGAACCCTTTGGAACTTAAGAGTTTGAAGAGCCACCCCACCCATGGATACCATAGTACCCGAGTTACCTATCCCAGAGGAGCCGGGTGCATAGGTCTGAAGTGGCGTGGGAAACTGCCGTCGTTCTCAATGGAGGGCTGCAAAGAAGTACTGCTGCCGTGAAGGCGAAAAGGGTCCGGTGGAATCCAAGCCTGGATTCGGGAAGGAAGGAACCTGAAAGCAGAGGGGACAGAGTCTGGGTCACCTCAAAGTGACCAGGGGCTCGGTAGACGAATGCCCACCGATGTCAGTTGCTTCAGGTGCGAAGAAGGACTTGAGGACAACCAGGAGCCGGAGGTGAGCTGTCCCACCAAGGATGTCGAGTGCTGAGGGGTCGGTGTCCGGCTGGAGCACCAACAAGCCTTGGCAAAAGCAACCCATGAAGAAAGGTCAAACAGGTTACGGTGTGGACCAGCAACGTCCAAGGGACTCACCAAGCACCTGGGAGTCAGGGCACATCTGGAGCAACCAGGAAAGCCCAAAAGAAATCAAGATGACCCTCACAGCGACCCACAGGCCGAAGGACCATTAGTCTCGAGGGGACCTATGGCAAGATTGCAAAGTACCAGCCCACGGAGCACTCGGTGCAAGGAGGCTGGAGTTCTTTGGTGCAAATACTGCTCAGGGTCAGGACTACACGGAGTCCAATGCACAAGCTCGGAAATTGCCAACAAGCATATGCAATTGCAAATGGACGCAGTGCACAGAGGTTCAAGTTATGCAGTCCCCACGAGGGATACTGGCCTCAAACTTTCTGAGAAGGCAGATCAACCTCAGGGACCTTCGAATACCCACCTCCTGTGTTGCTGAAATCTTCAGAGTCTGCAGGAGCTCAGGAGCAGCAGACCAGTCAGTTGCGTTACGGTGCCTGCTAGGGCAGGGGAGTGACTCCTTCACTCCAAGGGAGATTCTTCAGTTGTCCTTAGTGCACCACAGGTCCTGCATGGAGCCTGTATGGAGCAAGGGCACAGACAAAGCTTTGGACGGAGAGGGAGACGAAGTCGGGCCCAGTCGAAGTCCAGCAAAGTCCAGAATGTCCAGACGGTCGAAGGTCAGTGGTTTCTTCTTGTAGAATCTTGTCCACGTAAAATCTAAAGTCTTACAGCCAGGTAAGCTCTTATGTACCCACGGGAGAGGGTTGGACAGATTTGGGGGACCCTCCTAGGGGAGGGTCAGGACAGAGGGGTGGTTACACCCATGTCCTTTGTCCAGTTTCGCGCCAGAGCAGGAGCCAATGGCTCCCAGAACTGGTTTGAGCTGGACTATGCACAGGGACACCAAATGTACATGGGTACCATATACTAGGGACTGATAAGGGTACCCCAGTATCCAATCTGGAGTGTACCAAAGTACATGCATGACAATTTAAGGGAGAAAGCAGATAGACTGGGGTCCTGATTACCAGGATCCCAGTCAGACTAGTCAAAAACAGTGAAGCATCAAGTAAAAAGTGGGGGTAACCATAAGAAGCAGATCCTACTTTCCTACAGCCACTTCCAAGGATGCAACGGATGATGCTCTTGATTCAGGCATGATGCAATAGCAAGTTCAAGTTCTCAACAAATGGCAAGATCAAAAATAGTCCAAAAAGAATAAGTATGTGGTACGTAGTGGTCTGAAATATGGTAGTAGTGTACAGCAATCACTGTAGGTCAAGTGCAAACGCAAGTCCTATCCTCACTGCTGACACCCAATGTTAGAAATGGGGGGTCTCTAGTTGACAATGGTTTGCACCTTTGTCCAAATAGAGACCCTTCCTTCTAGTCAGGATAAAGGGGGATACACTACTGAAATAACCACTGCTCACCCCCTTGGTAGCCTGGAACGAGCAGTCAGGGTTATCTCAGAGGCAGTGTGTAAAGCATTTGCACATAACCAACAGTAATACAGGGAAAACACTACAAAAGGACAGCACACCAGTTTTAGAAAAATAACCAATATTTATCTGTACAAACAAGACCAAAACAATAAAAAGGCAACATACAGTAATCCAAAGTATGCACTTTGCAAAAATAACTCTAAAATGTAGTTCCTTGAAGCTGGCAGCTCAGCCTGGGGCTACCGCAGTGCTGAAAACAACAGAATCCAGCAGTTCCAGCCAACCGCATTGGTGTGGACCGGCGTTAGTGTCAACAGACTCGTAAACAGCACCTTTGGTTCCGGCCGACCGCGATGTGAAGTGCAGCGGTGCGGTGTGCAGTGCCCTCAACTCGCGGTGCAGGCAGCGGCTCGTTTACTGTCATCCAGCGGCGTAGGTGAGACCAGGGCTGCGGTGCAGAGTGAGGCGGTGCTCGTAGCGGCGCTGGCAGGTCACGGTGCAAGCCAGAGTGCCGGTTGATGGGAGCTGGCGTCGGTCAGCCCAGACTGTGGTGTGGGACTGGGCAGTTTATCGTGTGGCTTAAAAGCGGTGCCCCCAAACCACGGTGCGATCACGGGTGTCGAGGTCAGCAGGCAGCGACATCGTCAGTGAGACCAGGGTGGTGAAGTGAAGCGAGGCGAGGCGGAGTGCAGTACCCACAGGTCGCTGTGCTAGCAGCAGCTCGGTGGTAGCAGCGGTCATCGTCCTCGGTGAGACCAGGATTGCATTGCAAAGTGGGGCAGTGCCCTCTGTGGTGCCTTCAGGACACAGAACCAGCAGCTGTGTCAGTGACGGTGTCGGCTGCTTTCCCCCTCTTTGGCAACTGAAACCCACGGTTCCAGAGTCGGTACCCAGAGGTAAGTGAAGCATTTGTGTCCCTGAGACTGAACAGGAGGCAAGCTCTATTTCAAGCCCTTGGAGATACTCAGCAACAAGTGAAGAAAGTTCAGTCCAGTCCTTTCACTGTCCAAGGCAGAAGCAGCAACTGCATGCCAACCCAGCAAAGCAACAACACATCAAAGGGGCAGTACTCCTCCTGGCAGTTTTTCTAGCTCTTCTTCTTGGTAGCTTACTTGATCCCATCGAGTTCTAAAGTTCTGGGGTCTTGGCTCCAATATTTATACTGCATTTCTCTTTGTTCTCTTGGGCAGAGAGTGTCTGTGCTCAGTCCAACCCAGTTTGGTCCTCTTTGGCCCAGCTTCCCGGCAGGAGGTAGAGACAGCATTGTTCAAGGCAGACCAGGCCCATTCAGGTGCAAGGAAATCTCCTCAGACTACTCTGCCATGTCAACTCAAGTGGGTGCACTTGCCAAGTTGACATGGCAGTAAAAGCTGTGCGCAGACACTGCAGTGGCAGGTCTGAGAACCCTTTGAAAATCTGCTAGTGTGGGTGGCACAATCAGTGCTGCAGGCTCACTAGCAGCATTTGATTTGCAGGCCCTGGCACTCTCAGTGCACTTTACTAGGGACTTACCAGTAAATCAAATATGCCAATCATGGAAACAGCAATCCTTAATCCAATTTACAATAGGAGCACTTACACTTTAACAATGGAAAGCAGTGAGAAAGTGCGCAGAGACACTAACCCAACAAAAACAGAGTCAAAACCAGGAGGTCAGAAAGCAAAAAGACAGGGGAAACACGCCAAAAAATGCCAGGTCTAACACACTGCCTCAGATAAGCCTGTCTGCTTGTGCCAAGCTATCAAGGGGCTGAGATGGGGTTATTTTAGAAGTGTATCCCCCTTACCCTGACTAGAAAGAAGGGTCCCTACTTGGACAAAGGTGCAAACCATTGCCAACGAGAGACCCCCATTTCTCACAGTCTGCATTACAATTTAAGCTCAATTAAACCGATATTGTCTTTCAAAGTTTTTAAATAAGTCCAATATCCTACATATTTTGGTCAGATAAGTATCCTGGTTCTTGCAATCCATATCAAGTAAACATTGTGCAGTAGCCATACATAAACAGATTGGCAAATTGTCCTGCTTACATCAAATCCTGTTTTAATGCATTTTAACTTATTTGTTAGGGTATTTAGGTATAGCCAGCAGCAGTCCTAGGACAAGTGAGTGAGGGGCAACCTGCTTAGAGTAAAGGATATGGAGTTTCATATGATTCTGTGGTAAAGTCTGAAAAAGGTACCATTTTAGAGCTGAAAGTGCTTAGGAATTCAGCAATTTTACATCTATTCTGCTATAGTCTGATAGGATGTCTCTACAACAAGGTCCCCCCGACCCCCACCCCACAAGTCCCATTTGGAGGCTACTGCAATCATAGCTTCTTATAGTCTACAAAACTTTGGCCAATAGTTACGGCAAGTGATAACTTTCCATGTTCGTGCAACAGAGTTTAATTTATCTTTCTAGCCATACATGGGAATCTTTTTCATATGCTATACCAACTTTAGTTTTCTGATCTGCTCACTACCATGGGTTCCTACTGCATACTGTTGTAAAGAACAGGTGCTTCCCTACTTTTCAGTGCTTTATAATGACAGAAAAAGAAACAAATACATTGTTCAAAGTATATTGGCCTGGACAGGATGAAAGGCTGTTAGGGTATCTTATTCAGTGGTCCTTTGAAAGGTATTTGAATAACACCCAAACTGTCTCTGAAGAGCTTCAAGAGAAGATATGAGAGAGCAGGTGAGAAAGGGAATGGAATGGGGAAACAGTTAAAGGCATGAAAAGGACAGAGGCAGTTGCAGAGGTGAAATTGGGGATATAAACTCCAGGAATAGAATGGGGTGGAGCCGCAAGGGGAGAAAATTTATGGAGTGGTGCTGGATTAATTTTCAGAGTGGGGGCGCTACCATTAACGTTACGTCACTAAAGTCTCAGGATTTGTGAAAAATCAAAGCGGTACATAAAGGGCAAGTGTAGCAATTTAACCAAACCCAGTCAGCAGTAGAATGGTAGGGTTGTAGTATGTCTCCAATGGTGTATTTTGAAGTACCTTGAGTAAATCATGGAGTGATGGGATATTCTATGTAAAGAGAGTATATTTTCCATTGAAATAACCTCTTGATATGGCGATTAAATTTGCATCAGGCATGTAGTTTTACTATTAAACCTATATGTTACATGTGGGAAATGGGTTATTAGTTGGGGATGGATAGTAGGCCACCACAATTAATAATGTCACTATTCATGTTAGGTCCTGTAAAAGCTTCAGTAATTTAAATTTGAGCTCAATCCCTGGTAGCTATAGAACAGAACAGATAGGTGTAACTTAAGAAGATGTCAAAATAATTAGAAGTCCCAAAACAGTTAAAAAATCGAGACAACAATAAGAGAAAAATCCAACTCCAATTTAGAAAAATATTCAATATTTATTGAACAAAATCACACCAGGACAACACAAATCCAGTAAGATGAACCAGAGATATGGATTTTTAAAGCGTTAAATGAAAATAGCACCAAAAGGCATTGGGGCACATGCATCAATGTAAAATTTTGCGAATCCTTAATTGCGAATCGCTATTTGGGGGCGCAAATAGCGATTCGCTAATACTATTCGCAGAATGTTTTGCGATTCTTTAAATTAGCGAATTGTTGAGTTTTGGCTATTTTGCAGTTGATGCATTGCGAAACGGTATTTTGCGGTCGCAAACGCCATAATTTAGCGATTCGCTAATTTTGCGATTTTTTTTAGGCTTGATGCATGTGCCCCATTATGCGCTAACCACAGTTATCTGGTTGTGCTTGAACAATACCTAGGCTCGGCTCAAGCCATGAGAGCAGGTTTGATAAAGAGACCATGTTCAGTGGGGTCAAAACGTTTACCTTTTTACATAGGGCCAGATTTATATCTTGGTGTACAGGAAATTCTGTTGTAATAGTAACGGAGTTCCCTGACTGCTAAGATAATGACCCACCTGCCAGATTTAAATGCTGGTGGACCGTAGTTTAAGGATGGTGAAGATTCTTATGTGTGGCTATATGTCCGCCCCCTAAATATGATTGGCAGACATAAAGTCATTTTTCAATGCCCGTGACCACCAGGAAAAACATGGCTGTAAGGGGAATAGAAAAGTGCTCAATGCCGCCCTTGCCGTGGGTGGAAACTCACATGGTGGGGGAGCATTGTTTCTTTTATTTTCAAAAAGAAAATCCAGCTTTGGGATTTTCTTTTTGAAAATTAAGAAAATTGTAACTTTGACGTACAGCTGTCTCATGTTGGACGCAGCAGTCTGGTAAAGTTACAATGCATTAGCAGGAACCACCTTCACATCGGTTCATGTCAATGCTTGTATTGTCCTTCAGGCTGGTGAACATTTCAAAATTTGGTGGGTGGCACCTCCGTCAAGGCAACAGAGTAATTTACTACGTCACCAATAAATTGGGCCCTAAGTCTGTGAAATGGAAGTCAAAAATCCTCATCGAGGCAAGGCAGCTGGCACTGGCTGAAAAGGCCTCCTTGAAGCCAGATGACTGTCAGCAGGGTCCCAGTGAAGCTGTTGACTTTAGATGGTAAACCTCGAAGTAAGAGAAATTCAAAATTTGCACCCATGGAAGGTACCTCACCGTCCAGATACCTTTGGCGCAATAGCCCATTGAAGATTTCTACATTCGGACGTAGTTCCATTTTTGGAGTGCGGATTCCTGCAACATGGCATGGCTGAAAACTGTAGCTGAACAGGGCTCCACGAGACCAGATACGTTCTCTGTGAAGTACTGCAAAAATGGATTTGCTGCTGCAGAAAAACTTTGGCCCAGTGGCGGCAATGCTCCTTTATCAGATTGACTTGACAGATTTGTCCTGGTCCTCCAGAGGTCTTTGGAGCAAAAAAAATTCTAAGTCCCAGATTTCTCAGGATATTAGGACGAGTACAGTTTGACATAACCAAGAGTCCCAATATCTTAGGAACAGCAACTGCAGGTCAAGATTTACTACAGAAGAAGCCACCATCAGGGTCCAGGGCAGGTCCAGTTGGAATTGGTCAGCAGGAAAAGGGCATCTTGCAACTTGTTGTGTCCTTTTAGCTTAACAGGAGGTAGCCAGATGACCCTTGAAGTCCATTTCGTTGTCCTGGGTACAAGTGGAAGCAGGATCTGCCTTTTATGTTTCCTTACAGGACTCAACAGCAGGTGCAGTCCTTCTTCTGTCTTCCACAGGTCCAGTTGTGTTCTGAAGGAGTGCACAGAGTGGCACATTTATGCCTGCACTGGCGTGTCCTGGCCCCTCCCTAAGCAATATGGATAAGTTCCCAGGGGTAACCTTAATCACTTCTGCAGCATCTCCACTGTATGCTACTGTAAACAATCCCACAGTGCCCCTATCTACCTAAATCCAGCATGGCATAAACGTTCTTCCCCTACGCAGAGTTCCTGTGCCCACCTTAGATGTGTAGCCAGAGAAACGAGCAACCTCTCTTCTGTGGTCACTCAAAACTTGTTCTGAGGAAGCTCTTCTCCCACTGGGATTGATGCCTGGCTCACTAGAGGGACAAAGGAGTTGGCAGGCTCAGATGTGTGCTACATCTGCCTGTATCAGGGCAGGCCTCTTTGAAGTTAAATACGTTCTTGAGCAGAGCACTGATGGTCATCCTGCCAGAGTAAAAGAGCATATTCTCCCATCCAAGCCCTTTGTCAGAGTTCTGTGAGCAAGTTTACACCTTGTCAAGTGGCCTAATCAGGTCCTGGGTGAAAATGGGAAGGACGCTCATCTAAATGGGCCTTTTGAGACTTAAGGCAGGGCAGATGTAATTTTCTAAAAGTACCTTTTGCAAAATATTTGTTACAAATCCGAATTTACCTGTGAATTGTGGTTGTAATAAATATTTTACAAAGTCCAAGAATGAATTTTGTAGGTGTTTACTAGGTGGAGATAACATTAATAATTTTAATATGATAACCCAATGCTTTACTATGGAACAGCTAACCTTTCTACAGTGAAAATAGCTTTTGGGGTTAGTCACTGGAAGAGCATGTTTAACATTAAGCCTTTCCATTTCCTAATTTTAAATACCATGCACAGGCCTACTTAGGGATGACATTAATTTTTAAAAGGAGGGTATGGGGCTGTCAAAAGGGGTTATTTTAACATGTCGAGTTTGCAGCTTTAAAACTGCACAGACAGGTTACAGTGGTAGGCCTGAAGTCATGGAAGTCATGTTTGTACTGGCATTGTAGTGGGCGACACAATGGGTGCTGCAGTCCACTAGTGACAGTTAACTTACATGGGTACATTTTATACCATATACAAGGGACATATAGGTAAGATAAATATGCCAGTTAGACATTTAGAAAATGTTAACATGTTTTAGGGAGTCAGAGCACATGCACTGGGGCCTGGTCAGCAGAGTTACAGTGCACAGAGTCTATATATGGGCAGCATTGGTGCAATAAAATGGGGGTGATCATGCAAAAAGAGACATTTCCCACATTGCACAAACAATAACTTGTGGAATTGCGGCTTCTTTGTATATTTATAATACAAATAAAGAGTTTTGGTTTCCATTTCACTTCAGAATTTTAAGACAATATCTCTTTTTTGTCTTTTAATTGCTGCTGATATGTTTTGAAATATTTTGAAACTTTATTCACAAGTATTTCAACTTTGTTGTGTGTTAGAAAACATTTGACACACTGCAGCCTTCTTCTTTTACTCTCTCTCTACCTCAGAAGGATTGTCACTTGTTTGCAAAATTCACTCACTTTCGAGTAAGAGAAGGGAGTACTAAACAGCAATCTCTATATTAAAAAACAATAAACAGCACTTCGTCAGAAGAAATTGCCTGAATTTGACCTCTGTCTTTGAATGCACAGCAATAGCTACAAGATAAAAACAATACTGAAAGACCTCTTTATTGATCATTCTCCTTTTTGAACACTTGTAAGGTTATTCTAGGGGTTCTGCAGCACCTCCTAGATCCCCAGTTCCAATGCCCCTAGGGGAGAGAATGGAAACTGTTCATCTAAGTGTTTGTGAAAAAGAAAGCTGCATGGAGAATGATGGACAGAACATGGAAAATGCAGGAGAACTGAGCGGTGGGAGGAAGAGCTGCAGCAGAAGAGGGAAGAGAGAAGGAATGCATTGTGTGGGGAAAGGAAAGAGAAAAGAAGCATGAATAATAATAGGCAGAAGTGCGAATGCAGTAATAGAAGTCACAGGAACAAAACAAAGCTGCAAAAGGAGAGCTGACAGGGAAAATTAGTAGAAATATGGGAAGAGTTGGGTGAAAGACGATAGGAAAGACAAGGTGCATGGGAATGCCTCAGAGAGTAAAGGTGGGGATAGGTTGAGAAGAGTTTCAGGAAATGAGGTGACAGGGAGAAGGTGTAGCTTCAGGAGAGGTCAAGGAGAACAGAAAGCTGCAATACAAATGTGGAGAGAGCAAGGGAAGAGAGGTGTTCCAGGAAGACCTTGAAAATGGTGGTGAAATGCAAATATTTTGTATTTCGGTCGCAAAACATTCTTGCATACCAGTGCGAGTCACTATTAGGAAGGGACACCCTTAACACGCCCCTGACTAATACCAAATTGCTAACGCATTTTGCAATTCGGTAATAGGTCACTGAATTGCAAAACGGCCCTTTGCACAAGAAAAATGCTCTTTTCCATTCTCAAATGGCCCATTTCTGAAAATCGGGCCATTTGTGACATGAAAAAAGCTACGTTCATGTGGCACTTAGATTGTTGTATGCCACAATATTTGATATAGAAAGTTTGGTTGATATACAGTGCCCTAAATATCATCTACAAAATATTGTCTAATTGCTTGTAGATTTTCTACTATTAAGTCAAATAATACCTAAAACACAATGTGTTTGTCAAGCAATTTTCAGACGATGACATTTTGTTACAACACTAATTAAGAGCTAACAAAAGAAGCATGAGAGGAAGAAAACGGTCTGAAGGTAGGCATAGAAGAAGATGATGCAAGAACAGAATCATTAGTCAGATGGAGAATTGATAGCTTCAAAAAGTGAGATGAGAAAAAAGAACAGATGAGAAAACAATAAAACACATATGCACATATGTTAAGTTAAAGGGAAAAGGGAAACCTCTCAGTGACTGGTTAGCTGGACTAAGAGAAAATGCATGGTGATGGTGGAAAAGAAGGAGGGATGTCAGAGGGGGGAAGCTGCATCAGAGGTGGGAAGGGAATCTGAAAGCTGCAGTTGAAGAAGTGAGCAGAAGATGGAACAGCAGCAGAAGGAGAGGAAAGATGGTGAGATAAAGACACAGATGGAGAGGTGAAAAGTAAGCTTAGGGTGGTGAGAGATAGATGCTGAGCAATCATGAAGTGTTATGAGCAAAGTCTGACCTGACTATGAGGCTGGGATGTAGAATGGAGGCTGTGGAATATCATGGTGTATACTTGGAACACTTGTAGGCAGGTATTGTTGTGAGATATTCAGGGTGATTGCCAGTTACTCAGGGAGTACTTTGGGATATTATTGCAGCCAAAGATATTGGGAGGTTCTAATTTAATACCTATTTGGAGGTGTAGGGATTTGTTTGTAAGTTTAGGCAGGGCTAGAAATCATCAGAAAATGTTAATATGCAATACTCCTTGTCTAGGGGAAAAATGGGGCTTATGTGTCATTTCACCTTGGCTAACAATAATCATTGCACTGGCCCCATGTCCAGGGTTGGGTGAATATAAACAAGGAGCACAATTGGTGTTTGTATTATCACCTTTGTTTTTTCCACTGATGCTGTTGACGTTTGGACCCGGTACACTGGGACCCTGCTAACCATCCTTAGTGCATGTATCCTGAACACCAAAAACTTGTTGAATTAGTTCAAAAATCCCAATAGGCACATTTCACTTACCTATCAGTCCCTACTATATGGTACCCAATGTACCCAGGGCCGATAAGCTAAATGTCACTAATGGACTGCAGTACCTATTGTGCCACCACTAATGTGCCAAAGTAAAAGCATGTCTTCAGTTGTGCGCCTGCAGCCTGAGAGTGCAGTTTTGAAAGTGCAAATTCGACCTGGCAAGATAAAGCTTTTGCCTGACCTAAACCTTCCTTTTTACTATTTGTAAGACACCCCTAAAGTAGGCGATGGGCCCCAAATGCCCACAGAGCAGGGTGCACAGTATTTAAAAAGTAGGACATGTGTAAGTAATATTTACATGTTCTGGAGTGAAAATCTCTAAAGTCATTTTTCACTATGGCAGGGGTAGCTCTCCCATAGAAAAGGGGGCCGCCTCCATTGCCTACATCTTATAATGCATAGCTTCAATTTGGAAATAGAAAGGACAGTGATTCAATTACTCCAATAATAGTAATGTAATGTCTTTCTGTCAGTGTTCATTGTCACCTGACTGTTAATAGCGCTCCTGTGGTGGGAAGGGCATTGCTCTCAGACGTTGGACAAAGGGCTTGGGTATGGGGCGATCTTTTTCCCCTGATTGGATGGCCAACTGAATTGCGCCTAGGAACTTAATTAAACTTTAAAAGGTGACTACCCTGTCACAAGCAGATGTAACTCACACATAGGCCTGCCCCTTCATTGCCCCGATAGCTAACTAGGCACCAATCCCTGTGCCAGAGAGGCTGCCCCAAGAACTGGCTTAAAATGACTACGGGGGGGTTTGCCCATTTTAATAGCCACACCACTTGGTGGGCCGAAGGAGCTCTACAAAAGGGAAACGGTTCTGCCATATTGGTTTTAGTAAGAGAGGGGCACTGTGAGATAATTTACAGTTAAACACATGTGAAGTGCTGCATGAAGGGTAGGGACACCCCTGTGAACATTTACCCTATTAGTTATGGAGTGGCCAGGAGTTTCCCCCACCCACAAGCTGGGCATAAAAGTGACACACACGGTTGTCAGTAGAATTAATTAAAACTTCTAGAAATCATATCTTTGGTTACCTACATCGGATATTTGTCGTTTTTATGTCTATATGCTCAATATAATTTGCCCTATTTTTGTTAATTGGAGTGAGATTTTGTTTGGGTTGTGTTTTCTACTTTTTAACTGTTTGGTGCTGACAAATTCTTTTTGCATTTCTCCTAAGTTAAGTCTGTCTGCTCTATGTTACAGCAAACAAGGGTTGAGCTCAGGTTTAAATTATTGAGACCTAAATGGACCTACATGGAAATTGTGACATTATTACTCCGTGAGGACAACCCCTCCAACTAATTATCCACTTTTTCACAGTGTTGTCTGAAGCAAAGTCTTTTGCAAGGCTATGGCATGGAAACAGAGATAGGTTTTAAACAGGGGAAGAAGAATTGCTCGGGATGGAAGCCAATACTACTCTGCTCTACACAAGTATGGAAATGATCTGTGAAGAACCTGTGCTTAGTCAAGGATATCAGGACCCCTACGCTTGCATTCACCTAGCATTCATATTGGAGCCTACCATGATGCCCTATTTATTGGAAATATTGTCAGGTTGTGGCTACTAATATTTGCTGCTCCCAGTACACTTATGAAACCTGTTTTTCTGGTCTTTTCAGTAATTTGTTACCACCACAATGTGGCATTTTAGAGCTCATCTGCACATTTTGCAAAGAAATAGCAGTGAGCACAGTTCTGTATTCCTCCAATACTGGAATGCCAGCATTAATCACAAATGTATGCAGTCCCCCAACGCTCTAAGACTGCCCAAAAAGCATGAATCGCATATTTTAGTCATTTAAGTTCAGGGGTTATGAAAGGAATATTTCCCAACCATCACATGGAGTATCCAATGAAAAAGTGTGTCAACCGGTGGAGGAGGGGTAGGGGACTAACATGCAAACAAATTATACAGGATCGGGGAAGTAAGAGAGGCCAGTGATAGAGATTATGATCAGCACAGTAAAAAAGTAAACAAAATTCTTGAAGCCCTTCAGATGTATTCATACACTGAGGTATGTTATGCCTTGTTGGTTAAATTCATACAAGCACAATAACACTGAAACTTCTTGGTGTTAAAGACAACACTGCAATCCTGATATTGTGCACCTCCTATTAAATAAACAAACATGTGGTGATAACAGGTACTGGCCACATCCTTCAACCTGTTTATCCAGTCAGCCTATTGGTGATGGTCAGCCAAGATTATTCATTTCCTCAGATGGAGTGGGGTGGAGGGGGAAGAGCCATCGGAAAAAACCCAGATGTTGATATCCCATGAATAGGATTCTCTCGTTGGCAGCAAAACCTCCATTTTAGATGTGAACATTTTGAGGATCCCATTGAGATTCATGAGTCACTAGTAGCCAAATAGAATGTTAACAATGTATGTTCAAACTCACTGACAGCACCTCAAGGTCATCTACTCAAAATAAAGGCAAGTAATGTGTTGTCTGACACCTACTCTGTGAACAAGGGAGGCCAGAGATTGCATGTAGATATTAAAATAGGAACCAAATATATCCCTTGAGAGACATCCCGCTTTAACCTCTAAGGGTCTGAGTGGTGCATGCTAAGGTTACTACTGAGACGAGCCCATAAGAAATGTTTAAACCATTCTAGTAGCATTCAGCAAAATCCAGTATGATCCAGCCAATTAAGCAAAAGGGGAAATGGTCAATGTATCGAAGGCCGCTGATGAGTCTTGTCGGACAAACACTCCAATAACACCATCATCAACCCTCTATTCAGATCGTGTAAGCAAAGATGGCAATGAGTTCAGTTGAAATGATCAAGCAAATGATTAGACTTGGTGAACCTTTGGACCCATCCCATAACAACTTTCTCCAAAGGTGTACCACGATGTAGAGATCCATCTGGAACTTAACTCGGACATACATAGATGCATTTCTAGGAGGTTTTACTATTAAAACTTTCCATTTTGTAGGGAATCACCCCCGTTTCAGTGAACAATGGAAGACTCAGAAGTTCTTTCAGAGCTAAAACTCTTGGTGGGAAAACTTCCCTGTGATTTCGTTATGGATAATTAGCTTTCATAAGATCAGAGAGAACTGACTTCAGAAGTAACTCAAACTCTAACAGTGTTTCTAGCACAGAACTATCTTCACTTTGGCTGAGATCCTGGAATTTGTGTCATATTCTAGAAAAATGTTCTAGCATACTTTAGATATAAATGAGATAGATAACTTTGCTGAGCCGTGTGGGAGCATTTTAACCTTGTTATTATGTTAAACAGTTTTTTAGCAGTGTAGGTCGCTGACCTGAGCTGAGCTGATCTGCTAGAAGTAGCGCAGTCCAAATTTGAAATGTAAATACCATTTCCTCTAAGCCATGCCTTGGATTATAGGCTCTATGACCACAACCACTCATTTGAACCAGTGCGTGAGAGAACCATCTGTTTTTTGTTTGACTTTGTACTAAAAATCTGTGGAGGTGCCTGTAAATTGTACAGAAAACCCTTGACAAAAGCTGACAAAAAAATTCCTGTATTGAGCTCATGGCATAGAAACTTTGTCACAAGGAAGTTACAAGTGCCATTTCCAATGAGATAATTCAGGGTATTAAGAGTCTGCTGCAGAGTTGTGTATGACACCCAGGGGTCACAAATTCTAAAGGTGGTAAGAGAGCTTTGTTGGCCCTGCACCAGCAGGAGGCTGAGTGCAGGGCAGCAGCGATCTGTGCAGGTAAGCTCAGTGGGGCGGGGCGGGGGGATGTCGACAGACGACGGAATAGAATTTATTTATTTATTTTTCCTGATTCCGTCGTCTGTTGACTTTCCCGCCCTAACCCCGCGCACCATGTCACCTCCCCACAGCCCCACCACGCTTACCTGCACGGACCGCTACTGGTACAGGGCCTGGCTCAAGGCCGTGCACGGTGGCGGGGTTGTCCCTATGGCATGCAATGATGTAATTTGTGATGTCATCAATGAAGTCATCAATGATGTAATTTAACATGTCAGAGGTGATGTAGAGAGCATAAGCAGTGCACGGCGCAGGCACACGTTATAGCTAGGTTAGTAAACTATAACTGGTAAATTTCAGGGTCTTTTTGTTTTTTAAACATTCGTTTTTGTGTCATTTCAACACCTAACTATAACATCGAATTTCACCTTTAGTTTTCAGGGAAATTCTAGGTATTTTGTTACGTAAACTAAAATCATATTACTACATTGTTAAGATGAAATTAGAATTTACTACCTCAGTAAGTCAAAATTGACATTTACTAATATTCATTGGGCCTCTATAGTGTGATTTTACTGTGCTGCACAAATTTAATCCTTTGCATCCTAATTTTGGGTGAATAACTTTAGCTAAAACAAATAAATACACATGAAAAAGTGTCATGGCATAAGCCTATATGTGCAGATCCGCAGAATATAATGCACATTTTACTACAATTGTTGGGTGAGTGGCATCATGACCACAATCAACAATGGTAATAAATACTATATTACACTTTCCACATTTGCATTTATATATATAAATATATACACACACATGTATGTATATATATATAATATATATATATATATATATATATATATATATATATATATATATATATATATATATATATTACTGATATATATATATCACTGCAAAAGAGTTTCGCTGCTATGACGCCGTGAATCGCCTCGCTCTGCTGGTGGCAGCAATGGCAGCAGCAGCCATCAAAATATCCTAACTAACCCAATCCAAACATACGAGTAACGGATGCGGCACACCAAGTGAAAGCACAACCATTTATTGTGCAAACAACGAGTTTCAGCTTTAACGCCAAATGCTTTACTGCTGAAACTCGTTGTTTGGACAATAAATGGCTGTGCTTTCACTTGGTGTGCGGCATCCGTTACTCGTATGTTTTAGTTGGATTGGTTATGATATATATATATCTATATATATACAGATATATATAGATATTATCTACTGGCGGTCGCCAGTAGATAGTTATAGTTAAAACCTATTATCCATAGGAAATCCGCGACATTCTATTTGAAATAACGTTGGCGCCGGTTAACGAATCTTCGCGAAAGTTTCCAACTTGTTGGGGCGCTCCGGTCCGCTCCTATCCTGAAAGTCTCGGGGTGATACATCAAGCGGGGGCCGAGAAAAAAGGGGGGTCCCAAAACGTGTTTTCCCCATTCATTTTTCCATAGGAACATTTAGTCGCAGCTACAGCCCGAACTGCTGAACGGAATTACACCAAATTTGGCAAAGAGGTAGCCCTTGGTTCAGTGTCGTGCCTTTTGCTTAAATGGTGTAAATCCGTTCAGTAGTTCCTGAGAAAATCAAAAGTAAAGTCACATATATATCTGGGCGGAGCCTAACCACACATGTCATCGTGAGATCTGATTAGCTGTCAGCACTTCATCCTGGAATTTCTGGCAGCCATCTTGGGACCAATATAAATGATAGTACCTCATTGAAATGCATTGTAGTGAATAGAAGATTTTGAGGGTCACCAAAAGGAGAACTATAAAGGGTGATAACAGGCTTTAGTTACATTAGAATTTATTTGTTGACGGTACCATACTAATTTTAGGAATTGTGGTGTATTCCAAGGTGATTTTACCATGTGAAAAACCTTCTGCTGGGATATCATGAATCATGTTTGAGAAAACACTATTTTCTCATGCTTGTCCCATGGAGGTTTGGAAGGTGCTCCAGAAGCTAAAATGAGAGCATATTTTCTGTAAATTCACATTATCTTTCTCACTCATGTGAGAATGAAGTCTGACATTCTCAGTAAAACATGTACATCCAACAAGGGCAGAGACTGTCAGTTGATTCCTTTGTGTTCTACTGCAGCTTCCCAGAGTGTTCTAAAGAACAACTAGAGTGCTAACAGCCTTACTTATGACAAAAGTATGGCACACCTGAAGCCATCTTGATTGGAATAAACTGGTAACACTTAAAACATTTAATTTAAAAAGGAACAAAACAATGGGGTTCATTTTGTCATAGAAATTATGGTTAGTGCTGTAGAAAGAAAAATTAGGACATGTTTCAAGTGTGATCTCAAATATCTTCCTGTTATATTTCAACAGGAGCAGCCTGCCAGTTGATGCCTTTGTGTTCTACTGCAGCTTCCCAGAGTGTTCTAAAGAACAACTAGAGTGCTAACAGCCTTACTTATGACAAAAGTATGGCACACCTGAAGCCATCTTGATTGGAATAAACTGGTAACACTTAAAACATTTAATTTAAAAAGGAACAAAATGATGGGGTTCATTTTGTCATAGAAATTATGGTTAGTGCTGTAGAAAGAAAAATTAGGACATATTTCAAGTGTGATCTCAAATATCTTCCTGTTATATTTCAACGGGAGCAGCCTGCCAGTTGATGCCTTTGTGTTCTACTGCAGCTTCCCAGAGTGTTCTAAAGAACAACTAGAGCGCTAACAGCCTTACTTATGACAAAAGTATGGCACACCTGAAGCCATCTTGATTGGAATAAACCGGTAACACTTAAAACATTTAATTTAAAAAGGAACAAAATGAGGGGTTCTTTTTTAAATAGAAATTATGGTTAGTGCTGCAGAAAGAAAAATTAGGGCATGTTTTAAGTGAGATCTCAAATCCTCTTCTATTTCATTAGAAAATTCTGACATGCAGACTGAAACAATCACTTTCAATACCAGCAGCAGACTACCAGTTAACTCCCTGGTGAGCAGTAGCTTTACTCCAGTGATCTAATGAGCAACTAGAGTGCTAACATTCTGAATTTATGGCAGATGTGAGACACATCTGAATGCCTTCTTGATGGAATCAAAGTAAAAAACTGAAAGCATTTCCTACTGAGGAGACTGCAGTAAATGAAGAAATTAGGAAACTTCATAACAAAGAAGTCTTCCAAGATGGCCACCAGTGAAAAAAGAGCCCAAATGTAGCACAAATATTACCCAGATGTAGCCCACATATAGCCCAATGACAAAAGTGTGCAAAACACTTTTTATTTTTAGTTTTTTTGCAGTTGTATGTAGTGCAGACTGGTCAGGTATTGGAGCATTGCATCTTAAAACATGACCCCCCTACACTACAAAAACACCACTGCACTACCTTAAACCCTAAAACACAACCCCCAGCACGTCCCCCTACACTACACAAGCACCACTGCACTATCCTAAACCCTAAAACACTACCCCCAGCACGACCCCCTACACTACCCAAACACCACTGCACTAACCTAAATCCTAAAACACTACCACCAGCACGACCCCCTACACTACCCAAAGACCACTGCACTACCCTAAAACATGACCCCCTACACTACACAAACACCACTGCACTACCCTAAACCCTAAAACACTACCCCCAGCACGACCCCCTACACTACACAAGCACCACTGCACCACCCTAAACCCTAAAACACTACCCCCAGCACGACCCCCTACACTACACAAACACCACTGCACTACCCTAAACCCTAAAACACTACCCCCAGCACGACCCCCTACACTACCCAAACACCACTGCACTAACCTAAATCCTAAAACACTACCCCCAGCATGACCCCCTACACTACCCAAACACCACTGCACTACCCTAAAACATGACCCCCTACACTACACAAACACCACTGCACTACCCTAAACCCTAAAACACTACCCCCAGCACGACCCCCTACACTACACAAGCACCACTGCACTACCCTAAACCCTAAAACACTACCCCCAGCACGACCCCCTACACTACACAAACACCACTGCACTACCCTAAACCCTAAAACACTACCCCCAGCACGACCCTCTACACTACCCAAACACCACTGCACTAACCTAAATCCTAAAACACTACCCCCAGCATGACCCCCTACACTACCCAAACACCACTGCACTACCCTAAAACATGACCCCCTACACTACACAAACACCACTGCACTACCCTAAACCCTAAAACACTATCCCCAGCACGACCCCCTACACTACACAAGCACCACTGCACCACCCTAAACCCTAAAACACTACCCCCAGCACGACCCCCTACACTACACAAACACCACTGCACTACCCTAAACCCTAAAACACTACCCCCAGCACGACCCTCTACACTACCCAAACACCACTGCACTAACCTAAATCCTAAAACACTACCCCCAGCATGACCCCCTACACTACCCAAACACCACTGCACTACCCTAAAACATGACCCCCTACACTACACAAACACCACTGCACTACCCTAAACCCTAAAACACTACCCCCAGCACGACCCCCTACACTACACAAGCACCACTGCACTACCCTAAACCCTAAAACACTACCCCCAGCACGACCCCCTACACTGCCCGAACACCACTGCACTGCCCTAAACCCTGAAACACCACCCCCTTCACGACCCCCTACACTGCCCGAACACCACTGCACTGCCCTAAACCCTGAAACATCACCCCCAGCACAACCCCTACACTGCCTGAGCACCATTGCTCTGCCCTAAACCCTGAAACACCAGCCCCAGCACGACCCCCTACACTGCCCGAACACCACTGCACTGCCCTAAACCTTGAAACACCAGCCCCAGCACGACCCCCTACACTGCCCGAACACCACTGCACTGCCCTAAACCCTGAAACACCAGCCCCAGCAAGACCCCCTACACTGCCCGAACACCACTGCATTGCCCTAGACTCTGAAACACCAGCCCCAGCAAGACCCCCTACACTGCCCGAACACCACTGCACTGCCCTAAACCCTGAAACACCAGCCCCAGCACGACCCCCTACACTGCCCGAACACCACTGCACTGCCCTAAACCCTGAAACACCAGCCCCAGCACCACCCCCTACACTGCCCGAACACCACTGCACTGCCCTAAACCCTGAAACACCAGCCCCAGCACCACCCCCTACAATGCCCGAACACCACTGTACTGCCCTAAACCCTGAAACACCACCCCTGCACCGCCCCCTACACTGCCCGAACACCACTGCACTGCCCTAAACCCTGAAACACCACCCCCTGCACGACCCCCTACACTGCCCGAACACCACTGCACTGCCCTAAACCCTGAAACACCACCCCCTGCACCACCCCTACACTGCCCGAACACCACTGCACTGCCCTAAACCCTGAAACACCACCCCCAGCATGACCCCTTTACTGCTCGAACACCACTGCACTGCCCCAAACCCTGAAACACCACCCCCAGCATGACCCCCTACACTGCCCGAACACCACTGCCCTAAACCCTAAAACACCACCCCTGCATGACCCCCTACACTGCCCGAACACCACTGCACTGCCCTAAACCCTGAAACACCACCCCCTGCACGACCCCCTACACTGCCTGAACACCACTGCACTGCCCTAAACCCTGAAACACCACCCCCAGCACGACCCCCTACACTGCCCGAACACCACTGCACTACCCTAAACCCTAAAACACCACCCCCAGCACGACCCCCTACACTGCCCGAACACCACTGCACTGCCCTAAACCCTAGAACACTACCCCCAGCATGACCCCCTACACTACCCGAACACCACTGCACTACCCTAAACCCTAAAATACTCCCCGCAGCACGACCCCCTACACTACCCGAACACGACTGCACTGCCCTAAACCCTAAAACACTCCCCCAGCACGACCCCCTACACTACCCGAACACCACTGCACTGCCCTAAACCCTAAAACACTCCCCCAGCACGACCCCCTACACTACCCAAACACCACTGCACTACCCTAAACCCTAAAACACTAACCCCAGCACGACCCCCTACACTACCCAAACACCACTGTACTACCCTAAACCCTAAAACACTCCCCCCAGGACGACTCCCTACACTACCCAAACACCACTGCACTACCCTAAACCCTAAATCTACCCCCAGCATGACCCCCTACACTACACAAACACCACTGCACTACCCTAAACCCTAAATCTACCCCCAGCATGACCCCCTACACTACACAAACACCACTGCACTACCCTAAACCCTAAATCTAACCCCAGCATGACCCCCTACACTACACAAACACCACTGCACTACCCTAAACCCTAAAACACTACCCCCAGCACGACCCTCTTCACTACCTAAACACAACTGCACAATTTGTTACAGGCGTTGCAACGCAGGCCTGTGGTGCTTACTGGAAGTACCTGGTGGGCTGGTTGGGCCCCAGGGACTCTCAGGATTCAAGGTGACCTAATCCCCCAACTTAAAACGCGCCACGGGGCGCGTTTGCACAGTGGTGAAGGGAGGGGGCGGGGCCTCAGGTGACATGTGCGCAAACACGCCCTGTGGTGCGTTTTAAGTTGGGGAGTTAATTCCCTTTGAATCCTGGGGGCCAACTAGCCCACCAGGTACCTTCAGTAAGCACAACAGAGTTGCGTTGCAGAGAGGTGAAAAAAGGTGCGTGGCCTCGGAACGCCTCTCTGCAACTCAGCTCTGTGGTCCTAACTGTAGGTACCTGGGGGGCTAGTTGGGCCCCAGGGACCCTCAGGATTCAAGGGGACTTAATCCCGCAACCTAAAACGCGCCATGGGGCGCGTTTGCACACATGTCACCTCAGGCCCCCTCCCTTCACCACTGTGCAAACGCGCACTGGCTCTGGTTAGTCAGAGTCAGTTACCACCAGTACCCGTCTGAAAAGTTGTGGGCACAGGATGATTTTGCAACAAGGCCTCTTTCTGCTCCTCTGTTGGTTCTTTCTGCACATCTTTTGCTTCTTTCTGTGCGTTTTTCTTCTTTCTTCACATGTCCTACCTCTGTTGGCATAGTTAGAAACTAGCATTTAAAAACCTTTGAAATTCACTTAAAAAATCATAGGTTTCAGGCACGTTATAGTTAGAAATTAGCATTTAAAAAACCTTTGAAATTCACTGAAAAAACCATAGGTTTCAGGCACGTTATAGTTAGAAATTAGCATTTAAAAAACCTTTGAAATTCACTGAAAAAACCATAGGTTTCAGGCACGTTATAGTTAGAAATTAACATTTAAAAAACCTTTGAAATTCACTGAAAAAACCATAGGTTTTAGGGACAGTTATAGTTAGTTGGACATTGCACTCGTACAAAACCCGTGAAATTCCCCTGTTATAGTTAGTTCAGCTAACTATAACTCGCGCCCCTAATGCACTGCTGATGACGTCACATATTACATCACTCATGACATGGTCAGTGACATCACTGATGACATCACTGATGACATCTCAAATGACATCACTGATGACATCATCCATGTGATAATTTCATGCATCTTCTCACACCCTAATATAACTTTTGATACACCCACTCTAAATTACAGACTGCCATTCTCAAAACCATAGACACTCCAACACCAAAAACTACATACCCACTCACTGATTCTTAGGTCTACACACACATCCACTCACTCACCTGTACAGTCACTCATACTTACAGTCACTCAGTACAGGACTATCATATGCACTCATACACCTATATAAACACTCACACACCGCCACTCATCCATAGAGGTACTCACACACCTAGTCAGTCATGCAAAAAATTAATCACACACCCATTTACTCACCTATACAGTTATACACACACCAGCTCACTTACTCATACAAATACTAGCACATTCTACGCTCTTATACAATAACTGATACAAGCACACACACATCCATACAGCCACTCTCACAATAACACACTTTCACTTATAGCCATTTAAATACTCTAACACACATATATACTGCCTTTTACATATGTAGTTACTTGCACATGTACCACTGAGATATACATTCACTCACTAACACACCCATACACACACTCACCCACCCAAGCAGTCCATCACAGATGCACTCTTGAAATCATGCACCCAGTGAATCACCCACTCACACATCTATGTATAGAGTCACACACACCCCACCCACACAAACACTCAGGCAGCCATACAGATACTCAGAGAACCAATCAATAACCCATATAGACACTCATGTAGCTATTCGCAAATCCATGCATCCACTTACACACCAACAAACAGACGGATACAGACATTCACACAGTTTAGTCACTAACCCATGCATTCAGTAAGATATGTTTAATCACTCACTTGTAGAGTCAGTCACTCACGTACTAAATCATCCATTCAGACACTTATACACCCACTCATTCTTCAATACGCCTTTCCCTATATATATTAAACATATTTAAACTTTACAGAAACACACAGTCACTGGATGATGTCATCAGTGATGTCATCAGTGATGTCATTTGAGATGTCATCAGTGATGTCATCAGTGATGTCACTGACCATGTCATGAGTGATGTAATATGTGACGTCATCAGCAGTGCATTGTAGGGCGCGAGTTATAGTTAGCTGAACTAACTATAACAGGGGAATTTCACGGGTTTTGTACGAGTGCAATGTCCAACTAACTATAACTGTCCCTAAAATCTATGGTTTTTTCAGTGAATTTCAAAGGTTTTTTAAATGTTAATTTCTAACTATAACGTGCCTGAAACCTATGGTTTTTTCAGTGAATATATATATAGATATAGATATATAGATATATATATACATATATACATATATACATATATATGTATTTATGAAGGATTGTCACATTGAAAAGGGAAATCTGTCAAATATAAACATATTTATTAAATTAAAAATGCAAAGTCTAACTATATTCCTTACTTCTCCCATATAAAACATATAAACACAAGAAGGTACTTTGTGTATTTTTGTTTTGATCTTCCACGTCATGTCCCACTGAAAAATAGAAGAGCTAAAAAACAGATGACTGCTGCTAATTTCCTTTGTTTATTCTTGGTCTGTCCTGTGTGAGATGGAGGAGGAGAAGCAGTAGTTGTAAACAAGCTCTGCAAAGTTTCATGAGGTTAGTGTGTGTGGTGTAAGGACTGCTAATCCCTGTGGAAATTCAACACATTGCCACATCTGACTGGAGGACTCTGAACCCACCTACTAATGACAGAAGCTATTTATTAGGGGGTGTTACACCACAAACCCTTCCTTCTCTTGGAGCTTTGCACTGGAAAGCATGTTACACAGTTCAAATTTTCTCCAATTTGAAAGTGAAGGCTACTTTTTTTTTACAACCGAGTTTGCTATTGGGGTCAGGGCCTATTTCTGTCCAAGTCTGGCCCTGATTTTGTGAAATTTTGCTAGGAGAAGTAATGGATCAGCTGTTATCAAAAGCCAGTTAGCTATGATAGCCACCAGAGAATGATGTTGGGTTTACTTGCTGCTAGAGATGCTCTCTTGGATGGTGTTGTTGAAGTGTATCCAGTATCCTCCGAAAACTTAGGGTCTGATTACAACTTGAGCTGGAAGACAGTGCTGGCCATACTGCGGTGCCCCCAGCCAGTTGGGTGCACTGTTTCCTTGCATTCTGTTGTGCAAGTGAAACACTGAGCACACCCGACCTGACGGCATTAGAGGGTACTACAAGAGCACCAGATACTTTACACATAGGCACATTAGCTCTCGAGCCATTACTTCAGCTCATTTCCTGACTTTTCGCCGACTCTCGCATGGCAGTGTCCCTGCCAGGAACAGGTCGGCAAAAAAGTAAGTCGTTATTGGGCTGGTGGTGAGCTGCACGGGACCACCTCCATGGGCCGCCTCTGCCTCAGTAGTAGAAATGGCAACTGTGGCGGTGTTGCCATTCACTTCCTGATCGGGCGGTTGGACCACCAAGGAAGCGTGCGGGAGGTCCGCCGAAAAGCAATGGCAGTCCCCACCCTGCCATCATCTTAATCAGAACCTTAGTCAGCAAAAAATAATAATTGTAAAGAAACAAAACTGAAAGCCCCTGCTGTCTACCTTGATTGTTTTAAAGATGTCTTTAATAACTATTTAGGCATTGCAAATGCTGCTGAAATGGCTTGGGAAGCTGCAGAAGTTTCATTAATAAGGATCGTTATCCAACGTGCTGGAATATTTAAGAATTGTATGAATTTGGTGGCAAAACAAAAATCACTTGAAAAAGGTTTGGAGTTTTGAACGAGTGATAGTACCTATTTCAGTGTATTTGAAATTGTCTGGTATGTTGGATCAAATTCCATTTTCATTCTGTTCTCTGCATGCTGGTGATGTGGCTTTTATTCTATTCTGACAATTGAACCACAAAAGATTAGGTTGAATCAAAGGAACATGTTTCCATAGATTTCCCTATAAACGTTATGTCCCAAGACAGAAGCAAGATTTCTCTTAGTCAGTAGCGGCTCGCACAGGCAAGACCGGTGGGCGGGGCAGGGCAGGGTAGGGTTGGAAGTGGTGGAAGTCAATAGATGACAGTATAAGTAATATTAAATAAATAAAACCACTTACCTTGCGTGCCCTGCATTGCCGACTTAGCGATGCGGCGAGCGCAAGGTAAGTGGTTTTATTTATTTAATATGACTTATCCCGTCATCTGTTGACTTCCACCACCCCCCACCTCGCTCTGACCCACCGCTCTTACCTGTGCGAGCCACTACTGCGCGCAGTTATTGCTTTTCTAATAAAACAAAAGGTTTTGATGCAAACTGTAACAGTTTGAAGCACCTCTGTCCATTTTACCTATCAAAAAGTGTGGTAAGAATACTTATCAATTTGTGTAAGACTGCTGTAGATGCTGCTAAATTGCAGAGTTTTCCTATTGTGCCAATTCCAACAACCATTTTGTCATGCATACCAAGGAAAAGCCACATGGTTTACGACTCTGCCTTTTTCTGCACTTTCATGAATTCTTATTGAGAGTTCCTCTTCTCATTCACATTTTGGGGTCATAACTAATGTTGGCCAGGCTGCCTCAGGTGCATACACATCAGTTCAGAAAGATTTGAACGCACCGGTTTTTCCTAGAATGTTTACTGTGGATCAATACATTGAAGATCAGTTAGTTGTTCTGACTCCTTAGGCTAATGGAAGGCTGATTCCCTATATTTGCTTACTGTAGTAGCTATAAAAGGTCATAAGGCTTCCAAAGAGTCATTGCAGTTGCGTCTTTGCTGTGTACGATATCCAAATTATGACACCTATGTGTAGATTGCATAAAAGCTATCCTTAAGCTACCTGGACCTGTCACCATCTTTCAGATATGCACTGCTGTAAATTGGGTTAGTTGTTGGGGGGTGAAACTCAACTCAAGCAACAATCACAATCCTTGTCAGGGTGAAGTCACAAGCAAACCCCAAATTAACCTGTGCTCAACCTTTTGGTAGCTTGAGAACAGGAGGTCAGCCTACTTACCAATAGAGATCTTGGAGACACACAGACAGGCTAGTTTCAGCAGGGCAGCTCAAAGTAGAAGAGTCCTGGTGCAGCAACAGCAGTCCTTGGGCAGGCAAGCAGGTTAGCTGCGTAGTCCTTCTTCCTGGCAGAGTCCACAGGTCCAGAAGTGATCTGAAGTTGGGGGTCTGAGGACCAATATTTATACCTGGTGACAACTTTGAATTAAGATAAACTTCTAGAGGTTTCCACACCCAGAAGTGCTTGAAATTTCCTGTCTCTCCCCTGACTGTCTGGGGTCACAATAGACTAGTGCCTATCCCTGTTGTGAGAGTGATGAAGCAGGGCCTTTGTGATGTGCAAGTGTTTTAGGTGACAGCTCCTCACCCTTATTTACTCAGAGTAGCCCATCTTACCAACACCTATCTTCGCTTTGCTTCACTGTCTGAGAGCAATACACAATGACGAGCTGTTAACTACACCTGGTCATGTGACCCAGGATATGGGCAGCAGACACCAAATGATTGGGTCAGGAAAATACCAACTTTCTAAAGTGGCAGTTTAAAAATTGTGATTAGAAATCTGACTTTACCATTAAAGAGTGATTTTAATTACAATTCTTTAGACACCAACCTCCATCTGTACACCTGCTCCCAATTAAAGGTTATCACTTATTACACATAATGAGGTTACTCAATGTTATCCTATTGGAGAGGCAGACCTTGCAGTAGTGAAAAAGGAATTCAAAGGTTTTTCACTACCAGGACATGTAAAACGCAAAAGTATATGTCTAACATTTTAAATACACTGCACCCTGCCCTCTGAGCTGTTCAGGGCCTATCCTATGGGTGGCATATGTGTATTAAAAAGGAATGTTTGGGCCTAGCAAAAGGTTTATTTTGCTACGTTGAAATAACTGTTTAAAACTGCACATACAGGCTCCAATGGCAGACCTGAGCCATGTTTAAAAGGCTACTTAAGTGGGTGGCACAATCAGTGCTGCAGTTCCACTAGTAGCATTTAATTTACAGACCCTGGGCACATGTGGTACCACTTTACTAGGGGCTCTAGGGGATTACAAGTAAATTAAATGTGCCAATTGGGTATAAGCCAAATTTAGCATTTTTAGAGGAGAGAGCACAATCACTTTAGCACTGGTTAGCGGTGGTAAAGTGTACAGAGTCATAGGGCCAGCAAAAATGAAATTAGGAAATGATGGAGGAGGAGGAAGGCAAAAGGTTTCGGGGTAGCAATGTAACACGTACCAAGCTGAAAGTAGGGAGAACTACTCAACCTCCTGGTACTTCTCATCACCAAGGCGAAGAACCTGGATAGACCATTAATAATGGCATAGTCTGACCCAGGACAGTGTTCCACCATAAAGCCTGAACCCTTGAAGGGAGATGGACCACCTCAACAGCTTGGAATTATCACCCCTCATTTGCATTGGCTGTCTGAGGGGTTTGTGGTCTTTATAAACCCAGAAGTGAGTTTCAAGTAGGTATGGTCTTAGCTTCTTCGGTTCCAGGCCACAGCAAAGGTCTCCCTCCCAATAGCACTCCACCTCTGTTCCCAGGGTTGTAACTTCCTACTATTGAAGGTTACAGGTTGGTCTACTCCCTCCTCATTTAACTGTGCTAAGACAGCCCCTATGCCATGCTCTGAAGTGTCCATCTGCACAATTAATTTCTTTGAGAAGTCAAGGCCTTGAGTACATGTGCTGCACACGTGGCTTGCTTGAGGGTGTTGAAGGTCTTCTAACAGGCCTCTGTCCAGATCAACTGTCTGGGCTGCTTCCTGGAAGTCAGCTCAGTTAAGAGGGCAACAATGGTGACATGTCCCTTAACAAACCTCCTATAGTATCCTGTGAGGCCTAGGAAGGCCCTCACCGCAGTCTGTGTTTTAAGGGGTTGCCAGGCTAAAATAGTCTCAATATTGGCCTAGAGGGGCAGCACCATGCCCCGCCCACCATGCAGGCCAAATACACCATGGTACCCTGCCCTATCTGGAACTTACAGGCCTTGATAGTCAAGCCTGACCTATGCAGTGCCTGAGGCACCTCCCTGAGGTAGTACAAGTGCTCTTCCCAGCTGGAGCTGAAGACAGCTATGTTGTCTAAGTAAGTGGCACAGAATTCCTCCTTCCCCGCTAGGACCCTGTTCACCAACTTCTGAAAGGTGGCAGGGGCATTCTTTTAGCCAAGGGGCATCACCCTGAACAGGAAAAGGCCCTCTGGGGGCAAGACCGCAGACCACTTTTTTGCCCCCGAAGACGGAGCAATCTGCCAGTACTTTGATGTGAGATCAAAAGTACTGAGGAATTTTGCAGCGCCCAGCCTGTCTATGAGCTCATCAGCTCGGGGGATTGGGTGTGCGTCAGTCTTTGTGATGGAATTGAGGCCTAAGTAGTCCACAGAGAACTGGAGTTCTCAGTGGTTCCTGATGGGGCAGCCTGGGGGTTGCAGGGCTCAATCACCCCTAACACCAGCATCTTGGAGACCTCATCCTTGAGACTGGCGTTCACCTTATCCGACAGCCTGTAAATTATATATTTTTTTTGGTTGGAAATGTTTTTTATTGAAAGTACCAGGAATAATACACAGTATAAGCAGAGATAAACTCAGTGCCTGGGGCCATAAGCAGATCCAGTACACAACGTAGTATAACAGAGTAATATGCAATCCACTGCAAGAGCCCCCAGGACCAGGCAGGGAATGAAAATCCAAACGAGGGAGTCTGACCCTAAGTCAGGACTGTGTGGCCAGGAACAAGAGAAAACGTGAGGGTTTGTCAGGACTATGGCAACCAGTGCAGTAGTGGTGGGTGGGGGAAAAGAGGGAAGAGAGGAGGGAAAGTAGGGGGTGAAGGGGAAAGGGCTCCAAAATAAGGTCCTTCAGAGTATCCACACGGGGGAAGGATGCAGGCAATGTGGCAGGGGTGTGGGGTCATGAGCAACCCTCAGCAGGATTAATGAAAAGGCATACAGTCAGACATGAGTGGGGTTTGGGCTCCCAGTCATACATTAAAGTGGGATTGACCCCCCTGAACGCCCTGGAAGAAGAATGGGGTGCAAGAGTGGCAAGGCCATATAAAGTGGCAGGGAAAAGATATGGATGAGGATCAGGGTGGGCTCGTTCGAGCCCGGTGGAATAAATAGATGGTGGAGGAGCATGGGGGTCGGGCAGAGGGAGTCAAGCCCAGGTGGGGTGGGAAGGGAACCCGCCAGAGGGGAGGGGTGGGGGCCGTAGGGGTGACATTTCAGGGTCTATAATGAAAAGGTCTCCATGTGTTCATGAATCTATCATAGTGGTCAGTGAGACTGGCAATTGTCTGCTCATATAGGCCCCCTGAAAGAACTCATGCAACCAATGTTTTGGAGTCAGACAATCAGGCGTCCTCCACAGTCTCAGGATGCAGATCATGGCAGTAGCGAGAGCCAAGGCCAGCCACCTGGACTGTTGATTTGTGATGGTTGGGCATTGGGCAAAATCATGCAATAGAATAGTCTGGGCTTTCAGAGCCCGGTGAGAGGTGAAATTTGCATGATGGTGGCAGTGACAGAGGACCAATAGGCCTTCACCGCGGGGCAGTCCCAGAGAAGGTGGACAATATCTAGAAAGCCACACCTCCAACAAATGGCAGACAGGAGAAGAGAAGACCTAGGGAGTCAGAGTGGTGACCAATGCCAACGGTGTAGCACCTTAAAGTACCTGAATGTGAGGCGGGCCGCCCGAAGGTTGCGCTCATGAGCCACAAGAAAGTCCCCCCAGTCCGCCTCCTAGTATTGGAGCTGCAGCCGGTCCATCAATCACTCTGAAGAGAGCGGGCCAGGGGTCCATAGTAGAGGTGGTCCACCAAGATCCAGTAAAGACCGTCCTCTTGTAGGTACCTCAGTTCTGTGGGTAGGCTAACAGTGGGGGAGAACCCAGGGCCTGAGGGAGGCAGTGTTGCAGACATCGATAGTACCAAAAATGTCTCACCAGAAGACCATACTGTTCCCTGGCCTCTGCAAATGATTTGTAGAACCCATCCTGAACCAGATCAGAGAGGTGAAGCAACCCCCTAGACACAAACTCCAGCCAGTGGGGCTCCGAACCTCCAATAAGTAAAGAGGCATTACACCACAGGGAAGCCTATGCATAGATGGAGGAGTGGACACCCAACAGTTGCGGAATGCCTGGAGTGTGAGAACAGGGTGTGAGATTAGCGGCTTGGGTGTGGCCCCCATGTATAGCAGACGGAGTCCCCAGAGGGGGCCCAGAAGGGAGATTTCCAGTGGCACCCAATTGGGTGTGTCCAAAGTGGTATGGGTAATGTATCAGAGTGGTGCCAATTGGGGATGCTAGACGGAGGCCTCCTTGTTCAGTGGGTGCATAGAGTTTGTCCAGTTTGAGCCATGGCTTCCGGCTCCCACACAAAAATGTTTTTAGCTTTTTCTTCAAGGCAGCCATAAGGCTGGCTGGGATGTGCAAAGAAAGCATGTGAAACACATAGTTCAAGAGGGGCATCACATTCATTTTCAAAATCTGTGTGGCACCCCAAAGAGAGAGACCCAGCTGTGACCTGCGTGCCATTTCAGCCTGAATGCTCAAGTGGAGGGGGTCCAAGTTGCGTTCCGCCATCAGGCTTGGACCGGGCATGACCTCTATTCCAAGGTATCAAATGGAATTGGGGACCATTGAAAAGGTTGACCCGCAACGATAGAGGAAAAGTGAGTGATCAGAGAGATGAGGGCCCAGAGGGAAGCAGCTGGGTGAGTGAGTGTAACCAGGATGTCATCTGCATACCAGGTCAGCTTGTGTTCCCCGCTAGGAAGGGGAATGCAATGTATATCAGGGAACTCTCTGATTGCGATAGCTAGGGCTTCTAAGGCAAGGATAAAGAGGAGGGGACAGAGGATAGCCCTGACATTTGCTCTAACGAACCTCAAAGGGGGTACAGGCATGGCCATTGTAGGTGACTATTGCCTTTGAGTGGTAGTACAACTGCTGGACGCGAGCTAGAAACACTGGGCCCAGCCCACATTGTTGCAATACCCGGAAAAGGTAGTCCCACTGGACCCTGTTGAAAGCCTTCTCAGCGTCTAGGAACACTGCCAGTATCCCCATCTTGACAGACCCTCCTTAGAATGTGTGATAGAAGACGCAGATGGGATGCTGAGGTGCTGTGGGGGACAAACCCGACTTGGTCACTGTGTACCAATGAGGGTATCACCCATTTTAGTCTATTGGCCGGCACCTTAGCATACACTTTCGTGTCAAAATTCAAGAGGGAAATCGGGTGGCAACTGTAACAGCTCAGCAGATCTTTGCCTGTTGTAGGGATAAGAGTGGTAGATGCCCTTTTGGTTCCAGAAAGGACAGAGTATGGGGAGATGCCTCTGAGAACACCCTGCATAACAGTGGAGCCAGCATGTCCTTATTCGCCTTATAGTATTCAGACAGGTACCCATCCAGCACCTGAACTTGTGCACACTGTCTTGAGGAATAGAGGGTCTATTAATAGGTACAAAATGTCTCCAAAATATCCAGTGAGTGCGTAAGGAGTTGGTCATCATCCCGCCAAAAGATCAGTATGGCAGGAGAGGAGTCCTGTTGCTGCAGAGCCAGAAGACGACCTGTTTTTTCGCTGCATTCTTTTCTTTCTTCTTACAGAGTTTTATATAGCGCGAACTTGACCCGAAGGTATCGGGTATCAGAGCGCTTTACATAGCATCAGTTGCGTTGCATGAGGACACATTCATTTTTTTTTTTTGTTGGGCTTGGGGAGATTAAGTGATTTGCCCAGAATCCCAGGATGTTCAGCGTCATTGCCGAGACTCGAACCCGGTTCCCCAGATTCGAGGTCGACCGCCCTAGCCATTAGGCCAACTCCTCTCCCCAAAATGACGCTGTTTAAGTGTAATAGTGACATTCCTGCACAAGATTTATAGAGGGTGTTCATATTTGGCCTGTAGCAGTGCTTGCAATGTGGCCCTTGATTGTGACCGGGAGCACTGTGCAGTAGGAGAAGCAAGGGTATATTCAATTTGGACCTGCTTGTGTAAGGCTTTATGCTTCCTACGGGAGGAATCCAGCATCAAATTCCCCTGAGCCATTGCCTTACCCGCTGCCCACATGGTACTTGTGGAGTCTATGGACCCCGCGTTGGTCTCTAGAAAAGAACAGAGGTAAGAGCACAGACGCTCTTGGTCTGCTGGGGCTTTGTAGTTTGAAAGGTTGAGTCGTCAAATCAGAGGTCAAGGCTGAGCCGAATTACATCCTTGTAAAATAATCTGGAGGATATTATGTTGGCATCCACCAGGTGACCAACCAGAGCTGTGCCAACGAGGAAGAAATCTATTCTGGACCGGGTGCCATGCACTCCGGAGGTGTATGTGTAGACTCTCTCAGAGGGATGGAGGAGCCTCCAACGGTCCATCAGGGAGAAATCAGACTTCATGTCATTGAGGAGGCCTCTCTTCATTGTGTTGTGGTCTAGGAGTTGGTCAGACGTATCCAGAAAGAGGTCTGGAAACATGTTCCAGCCACCCCCCCCGTAAGAGGAGCTTAGTGCTGGGGTGCTGCCGAAGGATTCTGTTCAAGGTAGTATATATAGATTTCTTGGAATGGATCGGGCGTAAACAGAGCCAGTGAGCAGAACCTTATTGTTGGACTTGGCACTTTTTGCAGGGTCATCGCAGAACTTTTTGCCTTCCTCCTGTATTTTTTCTGGCCAGTTGTTGGTGTTTTTTTGACTCTGGGCACTTTATCACTGCAGATCAGTGCTAACGTGCATGTGCTTTCAGTTGTAAACTTGATAAGATTGGTCTACACCTGTTTGGCATATTTAATTTACCTGTAAGTCCCTTGTACAGTGGTATCCCATATACCCAGGGCCAGTAAATTAAATGCTACTGGTGGGATTGCAGTGCTGCTTGCGCTACCCACCAAAGTAGCCTTTCAAACCTGTCTCAGGCCTCTGCCACTGCAGGGCCTGCACACTCAGTTTACTGCCGCTGTGACGTGGCACATAAAGTGGTTGCCACGTCTGCAACTCCCCTTTTACTACATGTAAGTCACCCCTAAGGTAAGCCCTAGCTAGCCATATGGGCAGGGTTTGGTGTAAGTAAAAGGTAGGACATGTGCCTTAACTGTGTGGCATGTCCTGGTAGTGATAAACAGCCTATTTGGTTTCTCACTGCTGTGAGGATGCCCTCTTATAGGAATGTAGTGGGGATTCCCTGATATGTGCTTCAGTGGTAATTCCTGATCTTAGAGAGGTAGCATGATCAATTTTGGTATGTTTGGAACAGTAGTGATATATCCTGCTTCTTGATGAAAGCAGATTTATTATTACTATTTTAGAAATGCCACTTTTAGAAGTGGCATTTCTGTGTGCTATGTGCCTTTATGCCTGCCTGGTGTGTATTGACCGTCTGGTTCTGACTAAAAGGAGAGAGGGGAGGTGCATTCACTCCAGCCAGTCCCGGGGGGGGGGGGTTGAGGAGTGTCCTGTCCTGCCTGGGTGACTCAGCGCTAGGCTGAATAGACCTTGGCTGAATTTAGAGTAGTGGGAGGAGTTTCCCCTGGCACCTGAATAGGCCTGGTCTGCATTTGGAGTGCTGGGAGGAGTAGCACCTGCACCTGAATAGGGCTGTGCCTGCCTTCCACAATGATGGCTCCGCCCCCTGTGGTGTGTCTGGAGCCAGGCTTACACTAAGAATGAAGGTGGTGGTGCACTTGTAAAGATATTCTAAAGTGCCCCCAGAACTGGTTTGGACTGGGCTCAGAGCCCTGTGCCAGGAGGAAGAACAAAGACATATGGACTATAAGTATTGGGGCTGTGACCCCATGTAAAGGAGAACTGGAGCTGAACTGAAGAGAAGACACTGCATGGACTGCAGTGTGCCAGATGGGACCGCCACGGGGGACTGACCTGCTGCCTGCTGGGCGGCTGAAAGGACTTCCACTCTGCTGAGTGACCCGGTGTGCTGGCCTGCCTGTGCCTAGATCTGCCCTTGGTGATTCTTGGAGAAGAGCACTGTCTGCTCCCTGTTTTGTCTTCAGGTGGGAGACAGGCTGAGCGCTTTATATTTCTTATTTTATTGCCCTCTAATCCAGCGCGTGGTGAGCGCTCTACTTCTGGTGCTCTGAAGTGCCTGGGAGGGGAATTGTGCCCGGAGTAGCGCTGGGAGCGTTCCTGGATTTCTGTGCCCTGCGGGTTTGAGCTCCTGACGTAGGCTCATGTTGAAATATCGCATGGCGGGCACAAGGAAGCATCATGCCGTGAAGAAAGGCCATTGAGGGAGAAGCTCCCGCAGCCGCCGGAAGTCAGGCAGGGTAGCCTGGTTGTGGGCGGGGCTCCCTTGAGGGAGAGAACAGCAAACGGAAGCCAGGCGTGAGGATCTCAGGATGCTTGTTTACAGTCCAGGGAAGATATGGCTTGGCAGTTCGGGCTGGACTGTTCCCATGAGGCACAGGGTCTAGACTGATTTGCATATAGCTGTGTCTGAACTGGGGTGGTAAAGGGAGCTAAAGAACGACGATGGATTCAACCTAGATCTGTGACTGGGGGTGAGTGTCTGAAAAGTTTCAGCGCTCCGTCCATCATCTCCTTGTGTTTGCTTTGTTCGCCCTAAGTTGGCAGGGTATGCCCAGACGTGGGTCCCTTGCTCACTTTGCCACTGGATTCAAGCTAGCCTGGCTGATGAAGGGCTGTTAGCCCGAAACCGGTCTCAGGATGCTTGTTTCCGGTTCAGGGAAGACATGGCTTGGCAGTTCAGGCTGGACTGTTCCCATGAGGCACAGGGTCAAGACTGATTTGCATATGGCTGGGTCTGAACTGGGGTGGCGAAGTGAGCTAAAGAACGATGATGGATTCAACCCAGATCTGTGACTGGGGGTGAGTGTCTGAAAAGTTTCAGCGCTCCGTCCATCATCTCCTTGTGTTTGCTTTGTTCGCCCTAAGTTGGCAGGGTATGCCCAGACGTGGGTCCCTTGCTCACTTTGCCACTGGATTCAAGCTAGCCTGGCTGATGAAGGGCTGTTAGCCCGAAACCGGTCTCAGGATGCTTGTTTCCGGTCCAGGGAAAACATGGCTTGGCAGCTCGGGCTGGACTGTTCCCAGGAGGCACAGGGTCAAGACTGATTTGCATATGGCTGTGTCTGAACTGGGGTGGCGAAGTGAGCTAAAGAACGATGATGGATTCAACCCAGATCTGTGACTGGGGGTGAGTGTCTGAAAAGTTTCAGCGCTCCGTCCATCATCTCCTTGTGTTTGCTTTGTTCGCCCTAAGTTGGCAGGGTATGCCCAGACGTGGGTCCCTTGCTCACTTTGCCACTGGATTCAAGCTAGCCTGGCTGATGAAGGGCTGTTAGCCCGAAACCGGTCTCAGGATGCTTGTTTCCGGTTCAGGGAAGACCTGGCTTGGCAGTTTGGGCTGGACTGTTCCCATGAGGCACAGGGTCAAGACTGATTTGCATATGGCTGTGTCTGAACTGAGGTGGCGAAGTGAGCTAAAGAATGATGATGGATTCAACCCAGATCTGTGACTGGGGGTGAGTGTCTGAAAAGTTTCAGCGCTCCGTCCATCATCTCCTTGTGTTTGCTTTGTTCGCCCTAAGTTGGCAGGGTATGCCCAGACGTGGGTCCCTTGCTCACTTTGCCACTGGATTCAAGCTAGCCTGGCTGATGAAGGGCTGTTAGCCTGAAACCGGTCTCAGGATGCTTGTTTCCGGTTCAGGAAAGACATGGCTTGGCAGTTCGGGCTGGACTGTTCCCATGAGGCACAGGGTCAAGACTGATTTGCATATGGCTGGGTCTGAACTGAGGTGGCGAAGTGAGCTAAAGAACGATGATGGATTCAACCCAGATCTGTGACTGGGGGTGAGTGTCTGAAAAGTTTCAGCGCTCCGTCCATCATCTCCTTGTGTTTGCTTTGTTCGGCCCTAAGTTGGCAGGGTATGCCCAGACGTGGGTCCCTTGCTCACTTTGCCACTGGATTCAAGCTAGCCTGGCTGATGAAGGGCTGTTAGCCCAGAAACCGGTCTCAGGATGCTTGTTTCCGGTCCAGGGAAGACCTGGCTTGGCAGTTCGGGCTGGACTGTTCCCATGAGGCACAGGGTCAAGACTGATTTGCATATGGCTGTGTCTGAACTGAGGTGGCAAAGTGAGCTAAAGAATGATGATGGATTCAACCCAGATCTGTGACTGGGGGTGAGTGTCTGAAAAGTTTCAGCGCTCCGTCCATCATCTCCTTGTGTTTGCTTTGTTCGCCCTAAGTTGGCAGGGTATGCCCAGACGTGGGTCCCTTGCTCACTTTGCCACTGGATTCAAGCTAGCCTGGCTGATGAAGGGCTGTTAGCCCGAAACCGGTCTCAGGATGCTTGTTTCCGGTCCAGGGAAGACATGGCTTGGCAGTTCGGGCTGGACTGTTCCCATGAGGCACAGGGTCAAGACTGATTTGCATATGGCTGGGTCTGAACTGGGGTGGCGAAGTGAGCTAAAGAACGATGATGGATTCAACCCAGATCTGTGACTGGGGGTGAGTGTCTGAAAAGTTTCAGCGCTCCGTCCATCATCTCCTTGTGTTTGCTTTGTTCGCCCTAAGTTGGCAGGGTATGCCCAGACGTGGGTCCCTTGCTCACTTTGCCACTGGATTCAAGCTAGCCTGGCTGATGAAGGGCTGTTAGCCCAGAAACCGGTCTCAGGATGCTTGTTTCCGGTCCAGGGAAGACATGGCTTGGCAGTTCGGGCTGGACTGTTCCCATGAGGCACAGGGTCAAGACTGATTTGCATATGGCTGTGTCTGAACTGGGGTGGCGAAGTGAGCTAAAGAATGATGATGGATTCAACCCAGATCTGTGACTGGGGGTGAGTGTCTGAAAAGTTTCAGCGCTCGGTCCATCATCTCCTTGTGTTTGCTTTGTTCGCCCTAAGTTGGCAGGGTATGCCCAGACGTGGGTCCCTTGCTCACTTTGCCACTGGATTCAAGCTAGCCTGGCTGATGAAGGGCTGTTAGCCCAGAAACCGGTCTCAGGATGCTTGTTTCCGGTCCAGGGAAGACATGGCTTGGCAGTTCGGGCTGGACTGTTCCCATGAGGCACAGGGTCAAGACTGATTTGCATATGGCTGGGTCTGAACTGGGGTGGCGAAGTGAGCTAAAGAATGATGATGGATTCAACCCAGATCTGTGACTGGGGGTGAGTGTCTGAAAAGTTTCAGCGCTCCGTCCATCATCTCTTTGTGTTTGCTTTGTTCGCCCTAAGTTGGCAGGGTATGCCCAGACGTGGGTCCCTTGCTCACTTTGCCACTGGATTCAAGCTAGCCTGGCTGATGAAGGGCTGTTAGCCCAGAAACCGGTCTCAGGATGCTTGTTTCCGGTCCAGGGAAGACATGGCTTGGCAGTTCGGGCTGGACTGTTCCCATGAGGCACAGGGTCAAGACTGATTTGCATATGGCTGTGTCTGAACTGGGGTGGCGAAGTGAGCTAAAGAACGATGATGGATTCAACCCAGATCTGTGACTGGGGGTGAGTGTCTGTAAAGTTTCAGCGCTCCGTCCATCATCTCCTTGTGTTTGCTTTGTTCGCCCTAAGTTGGCAGGGTATGCCCAGACGTGGGTCCCTTGCTCACTTTGCCACTGGATTCAAGCTAGCCTGGCTGATGAAGGGCTGTTAGCCCAGAAACCGGTCTCAGGATGCTTGTTTCCGGTCCAGGGAAGACATGGCTTGGCAGTTCGGGCTGGACTGTTCCCATGAGGCACAGGGTCAAGACTGATTTGCATATGGCTGGGTCTGAACTGGGGTGGCGAAGTGAGCTAAAGAACGATGATGGATTCAACCCAGATCTGTGACTGGGGGTGAGTGTCTGAAAAGTTTCAGCGCTCCGTCCATCATCTCCTTGTGTTTGCTTTGTTCACCCTAAGTTGGCAGTGTATGCCCAGACGTGGGTCCCTTGCTCACTTTGCCACTGGATTCAAGCTAGCCTGGCTGATGAAGGGCTGTTAGCCCAGAAACCGGTCTCAGGATGCTTGTTTCCGGTCCAGGGAAGACCTGGCTTGGCAGTTTGGGCTGGACTGTTCCCATGAGGCACAGGGTCAAGACTGATTTGCATATGGCTGTGTCTGAACTGGGGTGGCGAAGTGAGCTAAAGAACGATGATGGATTCAACCCAGATCTGTGACTGGGGGTGAGTGTCTGAAAAGTTTCAGCGCTCCGTCCATCATCTCCTTGTGTTTGCTTTGTTCGCCCTAAGTTGGCAGGGTATGCCCAGACGTGGGTCCCTTGCTCACTTTGCCACTGGATTCAAGCTAGCCTGGCTGATGAAGGGCTGTTAGCCCAGAAACCGGTCTCAGGATGCTTGTTTCCGGTCTCAGGGAAGACCTGGCTTGGCAGTTCGGGCTGGACTGTTCCCATGAGGCACAGGGTCAAGACTGATTTGCATATAGCTGTGTCTGAACTGGGGTGGCGAAGTGAGCTAAAGAACGATGATGGATTCAACCCAGATCTGTGACTGGGGGTGAGTGTCTGAAAAGTTTCAGCGCTCCGTCCATCATCTCCTTGTGTTTGCTTTGTTCGCCCTAAGTTGGCAGGGTATGCCCAGACGTGGGTCCCTTGCTCACTTTGCCACTGGATTCAAGCTAGCCTGGCTGATGAAGGCTGTTAGCCCAGAAACCGGTCTCAGGATGCTTGTTTCCGGTCCAGGGAAGACATGGCTTGGCAGTTCGGGCTGGACTGTTCCCATGAGGCACAGGGTCAAGACTGATTTGCATATGGCTGTGTCTGAACTGGGGTGGCGAAGTGAGCTAAAGAACGATGATGGATTCAACCCAGATCTGTGACTGGGGGTGAGTGTCTGAAAAGTTTCAGCGCTCCGTCCATCATCTCCTTGTGTTTGCTTTGTTCGCCCTAAGTTGGCAGGGTATGCCCAGACGTGGGTCCCTTGCTCACTTTGCCACTGGATTCAAGCTAGCCTGGCTGATGAAGGGCTGTTAGCCCAGAAACCGGTCTCAGGATGCTTGTTTCCGGTCCAGGGAAGACATGGCTTGGCAGTTCGGGCTGGACTGTTCCCATGAGGCACAGGGTCAAGACTGATTTGCATATGGCTGTGTCTGAACTGGGGTGGCGAAGTGAGCTAAAGAACGATGATGGATTCAACCCAGATCTGTGACTGGGGGTGAGTGTCTCGAAAAGTTTCAGCGCTCCGTCCATCATCTCCTTGTGTTTGCTTTGTTCGCCCTAAGTTGGCAGGGTATGCCCAGACGTGGGTCCCTTGCTCACTTTGCCACTGGATTCAAGCTAGCCTGGCTGATGAAGGGCTGTTAGCCCAGAAACCGGTCTCAGGATGCTTGTTTCTGGTCCAGGGAAGACATGGTTTGGCAGTTCGGGCTGGACTGTTCCCATGAGGCACAGGGTCAAGACTGATTTGCATATGGCTGAGTCTGAACTGGGGTGGCGAAGTGAGCTAAAGAACGATGATGGATTCAACCCAGATCTGTGACTGGGGGTGAGTGTCTGAAAAGTTTCAGCACTCCGTCCATCATCTCCTTGTGTTTGCTTTGTTCGCCCTAAGTTGGCAGGGTATGCACAGACGTGGGTCTCTTGCTCACTTTGCCACTGGATTCAAGCTAGCCTGGCTGATGAAGGGCTGTTAGCCCAGAAACCGGTCTCAGGATGCTTGTTTCCGGTCCAGGGAAGACATGGCTTGGCAGTTCAGGCTCGACTGTTCCCATGAGGCACAGGGTCAAGACTGATTTGCATATGGCTGGGTCTGAACTGAGGTGGCGAAGTGAGCTAAAGAACGATGATGGATTCAACCCAGATCTGTGACTGGGGGTGAGTGTCTGAAAAGTTTCAGCGCTCCGTCCATCATCTCTTTGTGTTTGCTTTATTCACCCTAAGTTGGCAGTGTATGCCCAGACGTGGATCCCTTGCTCACTTTGCCACTGGATTCAAGCTAGCCTGGCTGATGAAGGGCTGTTAGCCCAGAAACCGGTCTCAGGATGCTTGTTTCCGGTCCAGGAAAGATATGGCTTGGCAGTTTGGGCTGGACTGTTCCCATGAGGCACAGTGTCAAGACTGATTTGCATATAGCTGTGTCTGAACTGGGGTGGCGAAGTGAGCTAAAGAACGATGATGGATTCAACCCAGATCTGTGACTGGGGGTGAGTGTCTGAAAAGTTTCAGCGCTCCGTCCATCATCTCCTTGTGTTTGCTTTGTTCGCCCTAAGTTGGCAGGGTATGCCCAGACGTGGGTCCCTTGCTCACTTTGCCACTGGATTCAAGCTAGCCTGGCTGATGAAGGGCTGTTAGCCCAGAAACCGGTCTCAGGATGCTTGTTTCCGGTCCAGGGAAGACATGGCTTGGCAGTTTGGGCTGGACTGTTCCCATGAGGCACAGGGTCACGACTGATTTGCATATGGCTGTGTCTGAACTGGGGTGGCGAAGTGAGCTAAAGAACGATGATGGATTCAACCCAGATCTGTGACTGGGGGTGAGTGTCTGAAAAGTTTCAGTGCTCCGTCCATCATCTCCTTGTGTTTGCTTTGTTCGCCCTAAGATGGCAGGGTATGCCCAGACGTGGGTCCCTTGCTCACTTTGCCACTGGATTCAAGCTAGCCTGGCTGATGAAGGGCTGGTAGCCCGAAACCGGTCTCAGGATGCTTGTTTCCGGTCCAGGGAAGACCTGGCTTGGCAGTTCGGGCTGGACTGTTCCCATGAGGCACAGGGTCAAGACTGATTTGCATATAGCTGTGTCTGAACTGGGGTGGCGAAGTGAGCTAAAGAACGATGATGGATTCAACCCAGATCTGTGACTGGGGGTGAGTGTCTGAAAAGTTTCAGCGCTCGGTCCATCATCTCGTTGTGTTTGCTTTATTCGCCCTAAGTTGGCAGGGTATGCCCAGACGTGGGTCCCTTGCTCACTTTGCCACTGGATTCAAACTAGCCTGGCTGATGAGGGCTGTTAGCCCGAAACCGGTCTCAGGATGCTTGTTTCCGGTCCAGGGAAGATATGGCTTGGCAGTTCGGGCTGGACTGTTCCCATGAGGCACAGGGTCAAGACTGATTTGCATATAGCTGTGTCTGAACTGGGGTGGCGAAGTTAGCTAAAGAACGATGATGGATTCAACCCAGATCTGTGACTGGGGGTGAGTGTCTGAAAAGTTTCAGCGCTCCGTCCATCATCTCCTTGTGTTTGCTTTGTTCGCCCTAAGTTGGCAGGGTATGCCCAGACATGGGTCCCTTGCTCACTTTGCCACTGGATTCAAGCTAGCCTGGCTGATGAAGGCTGTTAGCCCAGAAACCGGTCTCAGGATGCTTGTTTCCGGTCCAGGGAAGACATGGCTTGGCAGTTTGGGCTGGACTGTTCCCATGAGGCACAGGGTCACGACTGATTTGCATATAGCTGGGTCTGAATTGAGGTGGCGAAGTGAGCTAAAGAACGATGATGGATTCAACCCAGATCTGTGACTGGGGGTGAGTGTCTGAAAAGTTTCAGCGCTCCGTCCATCTTCTCCTTGTGTTTACTTTGTTCGCCCTAAGTTGGCAGGGTATGCCCAGACGTGGGTCCCTTGCTCACTTTGCCACTGGATTCAAGCTAGCCTGGCTGATGAAGGGCTGTTAGCCCAGAAACCGGTCTCAGGATGCTTGTTTCCGGTTCAGGGAAGACCTGGTTTGCGCAGTTCAGCGCTGGACGTGTTCCCATGAGGCACAGGGTCAAGACTGATTTGCATATGGCTGGGTCTGAAGCTGAGGTGGCGAAGTGAGCTAAAGAATGATGATGGATTCGACCCAGATCTGTGACTGGGGCGTGAGTGTCTGAAAAGTTTCAGCGCTCCGTGCCATCATCTCCATTGTGTTTGCTTTGTTCAGCGCTAAGCTGGCAGTGGTATGCCGCTAGACGTAGATCCCTTGCTCACTTTGCGGCAGCTGGATTCAAGCTAGCCTGGCTGATGAAGGGTGTCTCATCGCAGAAACCGGTCTCAGGATGCTTGTTTCCGGTTCAATGGGAAGACCTGGCCTCTGCGCTGAGAATCTCGGGCTGGACTGTTCTCCATGCAGGCGATCAGGGTCAAGACTGATTTGCATATGGCTGGGTCTGAACTGAGGTGGCGAAGTGAGCTAAAGAATGATGATGGATTCAACCCAGATCTGTCGACTTGGGGTTGAGTGTCGTGAACAAGTTTCAATGCTCCGTCCATCATCTCCTTGTGTTTGCTTTGTTCGCCCTAAGTTGGCAGGGTATGCCCAGACGTGGGTCCCTTGCTCACTTTGCCACTGCATTCAAGCTAGCCTGGCTGATGAAGGGTACTACGCCCAGAAACCGGTCTCAGGATGCTTGTTTCCGGTTCAGGGAAGACCTGGCTTGGCAGTTCGGGCTGGACTGTTCCCATGAGGCACAGGGTCAAGACTGATTTGCATATGGCTGGGTCTGAACTGAGGTGGCGAAGTGAGCTAAAGAATGATGATGGATTCAACCCAGATCTGTGACTGGGGGTGAGTGTCTGAAAAGTTTCAGCGCTCCGTCCATCATCTCCTTGTGTTTGCTTTGTTCGCCCTAAGTTGGCAGGGTATGCCCAGACGTGGGTCCCTTGCTCACTTTGCCACTGGATTCAAGCTAGCCTGGCTGATGAAGGGCTGTTAGCCCAGAAACCGGTCTCAGGATGCTTGTTTCCGGTTCAGGGAAGACCTGGCTTGGCAGTTTGGGCTGGACTGTTCCCATGAGGCACAGGGTCAAGACTGATTTGCATATGGCTGGGTCTGAACTGGGGTGGCGAAGTGAGCTAAAGAATGATGATGGATTCAACCCAGATCTGTGACTGGGGGTGAGTGTCTGAAAAGTTTCAGCGCTCCGTCCATCATCTCCTTGTGTTTGCTTTGTTCGCCCTAAGTTGGCAGGGTATGCCCAGACGTGGGTCCCTTGCTCACTTTGCCACTGGATTCAAGCTAGCCTGGCTGATGAAGGGCTGGTAGCCCAGAAACCGGTCTCAGGATGCTTGTTTCCGGTTCAAGGGAAGACCTGGCTTGGCAGTTCGGGCTGGACTGTTCCAATGAGGCACAGGGTCAAGACTGATTTGCATATGGCTGGGTCTGAACTGGGGTGGCGAAGTGAGCTAAAGAATGATGATGGATTCAACCCAGATCTGTGACTGGGGGTGAGTGTCTGAAAAGTTTCAGCGCTCTGTCCATCATCTCCTTGTGTTTGCTTTGTTCGCCCTAAGTTGGCAGGGTATGCCCAGACGTGGGTCCCTTGCTCACTTTGCCACTGGATTCAAGCTAGCCTGGCTGATGAAGGGCTGTTAGCCCAGAAACCGGTCTCAGGATGCTTGTTTCCGGTTCAGGGAAGACCTGGCTTGGCAGTTTGGGCTGGACTGTTCCCATGAGGCACAGGGTCAAGACTGATTTGCATATGGCTGGGTCTGAACTGAGGTGGCGAAGTGAGCTAAAGAATGATGATGGATTCAACCCAGAACTGTGACTGGGGATGAGTGTCTGAAAAGTTTCAGCGCTCCGTCCATCATCTCCTTGTGTTTGCTTTGTTCACCCTAAGTTGGCAGGGTATGCCCAGACGTGGGTCCCTTGCTCACTTTGCCACTGGATTCAAGCTAGCCTGGCTGATGAAGGGCTGTTAGCCCAGAAACCGGTCTCAGGATGCTTGTTTCCGGTTCAGGGAAGACCTGGCTTGGCAGTTTGGGCTGGACTGTTCCCATGAGGCACAGGGTCAAGACTGATTTGCATATAGCTGGGTCTGAACTGGGGTGGCGAAGTGAGCTAAAGAATGATGATGGATTCAACCCAGATCTGTGACTGGGGGTGAGTGTCTGAAAAGTTTCAGCGCTCCGTCCATCATCTCCTTGTGTTTGCTTTGTTCGCCCTAAGTTGGCAGGGTATGCCCAGACGTGGGTCCCTTGCTCACTTTGCCACTGGATTCAAGCTAGCCTGGCTGATGAAGGGCTGTTAGCCCAGAAACCGGTCTCAGGATGCTTGTTTCCGGTTCAGGGAAGACACTGGCTTGGCAGTTCGGGCTGGACTGTTCCCATGAGGCACAGGGTCAAGACTGATTTGCATATGGCTGGGTCTGAACTGAGGTGGCGAAGTGAGCTAAAGAACGATGATGGATTCAACCCAGATCTGTGACTGGGGGTGAGTGTCTGAAAAGTTTCAGCGCTCCGTCCATCATCTCCTTGTGTTTGCTTTGTTCGCCCTAAGTTGGCAGGGTATGCCCAGACGTGGGTCCCTTGCTCACTTTGCCACTGGATTCAAGCTAGCCTGGCTGATGAAGGGCTGTTACCCAGAAACCGGTCTCAGGATGCTTGTTTCCGGTTCAGGGAAGACCTGGCTTGGCAGTTTGGGCTGGACTGTTCCCATGAGGCACAGGGTCAAGACTGATTTGCATATGGCTGGGTCTGAACTGAGGTGGCGAAGTGAGCTAAAGAATGATGATGGATTCAACCCAGATCTGTGACTGGGGGTGAGTGTCTGAAAAGTTTCAGCGCTCCGTCCATCATCTCCTTGTGTTTGCTTTGTTCGCCCTAAGTTGGCAGGGTATGCCCAGACGTGGGTCCCTTGCTCACTTTGCCACTGGATTCAAGCTAGCCTGGCTGATGAAGGGTGTTAGCCCAGAAACCGGTCTCAGGATGCTTGTTTCCGGTTCAGGGAAGACCTGGCTTGGCAGTTCGGGCTGGACTGTTCCCATGAGGCACAGGGTCAAGACTGATTTGCATATGGCTGGGTCTGAACTGAGGTGGCGAAGTGAGCTAAAGAATGATGATGGATTCAACCCAGATCTGTGACTGGGGGTGAGTGTCTGAAAAGTTTCAGCGCTCCGTCCATCATCTCCTTGTGTTTGCTTTGTTCGCCCTAAGTTGGCAGGGTATGCCCAGACGTGGGTCCCTTGCTCACTTTGCCACTGGATTCAAGCTAGCCTGGCTGATGAAGGGCTGTTACCCAGAAACCGGTCTCAGGATGCTTGTTTCCGGTTCAGGGAAGACCTGGCTTGGCAGTTCGGGCTGGACTGTTCCCATGAGGCACAGGGTCAAGACTGATTTGCATATGGCTGGGTCTGAACTGAGGTGGCGAAGTGAGCTAAAGAATGATGATGGATTCAACCCAGATCTGTGACTGGGGGTGAGTGTCTGAAAAGTTTCAGCGCTCCGTCCATCATCTCCTTGTGTTTGCTTTGTTCGCCCTAAGTTGGCAGGGTATGCCCAGACGTGGGTCCCTTGCTCACTTTGCCACTGGATTCAAGCTAGCCTGGCTGATGAAGGGTGTTAGCCCAGAAACCGGTCTCAGGATGCTTGTTTCCGGTTCAGGGAAGACCTGGCTTGGCAGTTCGGGCTGGACTGTTCCCATGAGGCACAGGGTCAAGACTGATTTGCATATGGCTGGGTCTGAACTGAGGTGGCGAAGTGAGCTAAAGAATGATGATGGATTCAACCCAGATCTGTGACTGGGGGTGAGTGTCTGAAAAGTTTCAGCGCTCCGTCCATCATCTCCTTGTGTTTGCTTTGTTCGCCCTAAGTTGGCAGGGTATGCCCAGACGTGGGTCCCTTGCTCACTTTGCCACTGGATTCAAGCTAGCCTGGCTGATGAAGGGCTGTTACCCAGAAACCGGTCTCAGGATGCTTGTTTCCGGTTCAGGGAAGACCTGGCTTGGCAGTTTGGGCTGGACTGTTCCCATGAGGCACAGGGTCAAGACTGATTTGCATATGGCTGGGTCTGAACTGAGGTGGCGAAGTGAGCTAAAGAATGATGATGGATTCAACCCAGATCTGTGACTGGGGGTGAGTGTCTGAAAAGTTTCAGCGCTCCGTCCATCATCTCCTTGTGTTTGCTTTGTTCGCCCTAAGTTGGCAGGGTATGCCCAGACGTGGGTCCCTTGCTCACTTTGCCACTGGATTCAAGCTAGCCTGGCTGATGAAGGGCTGTTACCCAGAAACCGGTCTCAGGATGCTTGTTTCCGGTTCAGGGAAGACCTGGCTTGGCAGTTCGGGCTGGACTGTTCCCATGAGGCACAGGGTCAAGACTGATTTGCATATGGCTGGGTCTGAACTGAGGTGGCGAAGTGAGCTAAAGAATGATGATGGATTCAACCCAGATCTGTGACTGGGGGTGAGTGTCTGAAAAGTTTCAGCGCTCCGTCCATCATCTCCTTGTGTTTGCTTTGTTCGCCCTAAGTTGGCAGGGTATGCCCAGACGTGGGTCCCTTGCTCACTTTGCCACTGGATTCAAGCTAGCCTGGCTGATGAAGGGCTGTTAGCCCAGAAACCGGTCTCAGGATGCTTGTTTCTGGTTCAGGGAAGACCTGGCTTGGCAGTTTGGGCTGGACTGTTCCCATGAGGCACAGGGTCAAGACTGATTTGCATGTGGCTGGGTCTGAACTGAGGTGGCGAAGTTAGCTAAAGAATGATGATGGATTCAACCCAGATCTGTGACTGGGGGTGAGTGTCTGAAAAGTTTCAACGCTCCGTCCATCATCTCCTTCTGTTTGCTTTGTTCGCCCGAAGCTGGCAGGGTATGCCCAGACGTGGGTCCCTTGCTCACTTTGCCACTGGATTCAAGCTAGCCTGGCTGATGAAGGGCTGTTAGCTCAGAAACCGGTCTCAGGATGCTTGTTTCCGGTTCAGGGAAGACCTGGCTTGGCAGTTTGGGCTGGACTGTTCCCATGAGGCACAGGGTCAAGACTGATTTGCATATGGCTGGGTCTGAACTGAGGTGGCGAAGTGAGCTAAAGAATGATGATGGATTCAACCCAGATCTGTGACTGGGGGTGAGTGTCTGAAAAGTTTCAGCGCTCCGTCCATCATCTCCTTGTGTTTGCTTTGTTCGCCCTAAGTTGGCAGGGTATGCCCTGACGTGGGTCCCTTGCTCACTTTGCCACTGGATTCAAGCTAGCCTGGCTGATGAAGGGCTGTTACCCAGAAACCGGTCTCAGGATGCTTGTTTCCGGTTCAGGGAAGACCTGGTTTGGCAGTTCGGGCTGGACTGTTCCCATGAGGCACAGGGTCAAGACTGATTTGCATATGGCTGGGTCTGAACTGAGGTGGCGAAGTGAGCTAAAGAATGATGATGGATTCAACCCAGATCTGTGACTGGGGGTGAGTGTCTGAAAAGTTTCAGCGCTCCGTCCATCATCTCCTTGTGTTTGCTTTGTTCGCCCTAAGTTGGCAGCGGTATGCCCAGACGTGGGTCCCTTGCTCACTTTGCCACTGGATTCAAGCTAGCCTGGCTGATGAAGGGTGTTACCCAGAAACCGGTCTCAGGATGCTTGTTTCCGGTTCAGGGAAGACCTGGCTTGGCAGTTCGGGCTGGACTGTTCCCATGAGGCACAGGGTCAAGACTGATTTGCATATGGCTGGGTCTGAACTGAGGTGGCAAAGTGAGCTAAAGAATGATGATGGATTCAACCCACGATCTGTGACTGGGCGGTGAGTGTCTGAAAAGTTTCAACGCTCCGTCCATCATCTCCTTGTGTTTGCTTTGTTCGCCCTAAGTTGGCAGGGTATGCCCAGACGTGGGTCCCTTGCTCACTTTGCCACTGGATTCAAGCTAGCCTGGCTGATGAAGGGTGTTACCCCGAAACCGGTTACTCAGGATGCTTGTTTCCGGTTCAGGGAAGACCTGGCTTGGCAGTTCGGGCTGGACTGTTCCCATGAGGCACAGGGTCAAGACTGATTTGCATATGGCTGGGTCTGAACTGAGGTGGCGAAGTAAGCTAAAGAATGATGATGGATTCAACCCAGATCTGTGACTGGGGGTGAGTGTCTGAAAGGTTTCAGCGCTCCGTCCATCATCTCCTTGTGTTTGCTTTGTTCGCCCTAAGTTGGCAGGGTATGCCCAGACATGGGTCCCTTGCTCACTTTGCCACTGGATTCAAGCTAGCCTGGCTGATGAAGGGTGTTACCCAGAAACCGGTCTCAGGATGCTTGTTTCCGGTTCAGGGAAGACCTGGCTTGGCAGTTCGGGCTGGACTGTTCCCATGAGGCACAGGGTCAAGACTGATTTGCATATGGCTGGGTCTGAACTGAGGTGGCGAAGTGAGCTAAAGAATGATGATGGATTCAACCCAGATCTGTGACTGGGGTTGAGTGTCTGAAAAGTTTCAGCGCTCCGTCCATCATCTCCTTGTGTTTGCTTTGTTCGCCCTAAGTTGGCAGGGTATGCCCAGACGTGGGTCCCTTGCTCACTTTGCCACTGGATTCAAGCTAGCCTGGCTGATGAAGGGCTGGTAGCCCAGAAACCGGTCTCAGGATGCTTGTTTCCGGTTCAGGGAAGACCTGGCTTGGCAGTTCGGGCTGGACTGTTCCCATGAGGCACAGGGTCAAGACTGATTTGCATATGGCTGGGTCTGAACTGAGGTGGCGAAGTGAGCTAAAGAATGATGATGGATTCAACCCAGATCTGTGACTGGGGGTGAGTGTCTGAAAAGTTTCAGCGCTCCGTCCATCATCTCCTTGTGTTTGCTTTGTTCGCCCTAAGTTGGCAGGGTATGCCCAGACGTGGGTCCCTTGCTCACTTTGCCACTGGATTCAAGCTAGCCTGGCTGATGAAGGGTGTTAGCCAGAAACCGGTCTCAGGATGCTTGTTTCCGGTTCAGGGAAGACCTGGCTTGGCAGTTCGGGCTGGACTGTTCCCATGAGGCACAGGGTCAAGACTGATTTGCATATGGCTGGGTCTGAACTGAGGTGGCGAAGTGAGCTAAAGAATGATGATGGATTCAACCCAGATCTGTGACTGGGGGTGAGTGTCTGAAAAGTTTCAGCGCTCCGTCCATCATCTCCTTGTGTTTGCTTTGTTCGCCCTAAGTTGGCAGGGTATGCCCAGACGTGGGTCCCTTGCTCACTTTGCCACTGGATTCAAGCTAGCCTGGCTGATGAAGGGTGTTAGCCCAGAAACCGGTCTCAGGATGCTTGTTTCCGGTTCAGGGAAGACCTGGCTTGGCAGTTCGGGCTGGACTGTTCCCATGAGGCACAGGGTCAAGACTGATTTGCATATGGCTGGGTCTGAACTGAGGTGGCGAAGTGAGCTAAAGAATGATGATGGATTCAACCCAGATCTGTGACTGGGGGTGAGTGTCTGAAAAGTTTCAGCGCTCCGTCCATCATCTCCTTGTGTTTGCTTTGTTCGCCCTAAGTTGGCAGGGTATGCCCAGACGTGGGTCCCTTGCTCACTTTGCCACTGGATTCAAGCTAGCCTGGCTGATGAAGGGCTGTTAGCCCAGAAACCGGTCTCAGGATGCTTGTTTCCGGTTCAGGGAAGACCTGGCTTGGCAGTTTGGGCTGGACTGTTCCCATGAGGCACAGGGTCAAGACTGATTTGCATATGGCTGGGTCTGAACTGGGGTGGCGAAGTGAGCTAAAGAATGATGATGGATTCAACCCAGATCTGTGACTGGGGGTGAGTGTCTGAAAAGTTTCAGCGCTCCGTCCATCATCTCCTTGTGTTTGCTTTGTTCGCCCTAAGTTGGCAGGGTATGCCCAGACGTGGGTCCCTTGCTCACTTTGCCACTGGATTCAAGCTAGCCTGGCTGATGAAGGGCTGTTAGCCCAGAAACCGGTCTCAGGATGCTTGTTTCCGGTTCAGGGAAGACCTGGCTTGGCAGTTCGGGCTGGACTGTTCCCATGAGGCACAGGGTCAAGACTGATTTGCATATGGCTGGGTCTGAACTGAGGTGGCGAAGTGAGCTAAAGAATGATGATGGATTCAACCCAGATCTGTGACTGGGGGTGAGTGTCTGAAAAGTTTCAGCGCTCCGTCCATCATCTCCTTGTGTTTGCTTTGTTCGCCCTAAGTTGGCAGGGTATGCCCAGACGTGGGTCCCTTGCTCACTTTGCCACTGGATTCAAGCTAGCCTGGCTGATGAAGGGTGTTACCCAGAAACCGGTCTCAGGATGCTTGTTTCCGGTTCAGGGAAGACCTGGCTTGGCAGTTCGGGCTGGACTGTTCCCATGAGGCACAGGGTCAAGACTGATTTGCATATGGCTGGGTCTGAACTGAGGTGGCGAAGTGAGCTAAAGAATGATGATGGATTCAACCCAGATCTGTGACTGGGGGTGAGTGTCTGAAAAGTTTCAGCGCTCCGTCCATCATCTCCTTGTGTTTGCTTTGTTCGCCCTAAGTTGGCAGGGTATGCCCAGACGTGGGTCCCTTGCTCACTTTGCCACTGGATTCAAGCTAGCCTGGCTGATGAAGGGCTGTTACCCAGAAACCGGTCTCAGGATGCTTGTTTCCGGTTCAGGGAAGACCTGGCTTGGCAGTTCGGGCTGGACTGTTCCCATGAGGCACAGGGTCAAGACTGATTTGCATATGGCTGGGTCTGAACTGAGGTGGCGAAGTGAGCTAAAGAATGATGATGGATTCAACCCAGATCTGTGACTGGGGGTGAGTGTCTGAAAAGTTTCAGCGCTCCGTCCATCATCTCCTTGTGTTTGCTTTGTTCGCCCTAAGTTGGCAGGGTATGCCCAGACGTGGGTCCCTTGCTCACTTTGCCACTGGATTCAAGCTAGCCTGGCTGATGAAGGGTGTTACCCAGAAACCGGTCTCAGGATGCTTGTTTCCGGTTCAGGGAAGACCTGGCTTGGCAGTTCGGGCTGGACTGTTCCCATGAGGCACAGGGTCAAGACTGATTTGCATATGGCTGGGTCTGAACTGAGGTGGCGAAGTGAGCTAAAGAATGATGATGGATTCAACCCAGATCTGTGACTGGGGGTGAGTGTCTGAAAAGTTTCAGCGCTCCGTCCATCATCTCCTTGTGTTTGCTTTGTTCGCCCTAAGTTGGCAGGGTATGCCCAGACGTGGGTCCCTTGCTCACTTTGCCACTGGATTCAAGCTAGCCTGGCTGATGAAGGGCTGTTAGCCCAGAAACCGGTCTCAGGATGCTTGTTTCCGGTTCAGGGAAGACCTGGCTTGGCAGTTTGGGCTGGACTGTTCCCATGAGGCACAGGGTCAAGACTGATTTGCATATGGCTGGGTCTGAACTGAGGTGGCGAAGTGAGCTAAAGAATGATGATGGATTGAACCCAGATCTGTGACTGGGGGTGAGTGTCTGAAAAGTTTCAGTGCTCCGTCCATCATCTCCTTGTGTTTGCTTTGTTCGCCCTAAGTTGGCAGGGTATGCCCAGACGTGGGTCCCTTGCTCACTTTGCCACTGGATTCAAGCTAGCCTGGCTGATGAAGGGCTGTTAGCCCAGAAACCGGTCTCAGGATGCTTGTTTCCGGTTCAGGGAAGACCTGGCTTGGCAGTTCGGGCTGGACTGTTCCCATGAGGCACAGGGTCAAGACTGATTTGCATATGGCTGGGTCTGAACTGAGGTGGCGAAGTGAGCTAAAGAATGATGATGGATTCAACCCAGATCTGTGACTGGGCGGTGAGTGTCTGAAAAGTTTCAGCGCATCCGTCCATCATCTCCTTGTGTTTGCTTTGTTCGCCCTAAGTTGGCAGTGTATGCCCAGACGTGGGTCCCTTGCTCACTTTGCCACTGGATTCAAGCTCAGCCTGGCTGATGAAGGGTGTTACCCAGAAACCGGTCTCAGGATGCTTGATTTCCGGTTCAGGGAAGACCTGGCTCGGCAGTTCGGGCTGGACTGTTCCCATGAGGCATCAGGGTCAAGACGTGATTTGCATATGGCTGGGTCTGAACTGAGGTGGCGAAGTCGAGCTAAAGAATGATGATGGATTCAACCCACGATCTGTGACTGGCGGTGAGTGTCTGGAACAAGTTTCAACGCTCCGTCCATCATCTCCTTGTGTTTGCTTTGTTCGCCCTAAGTTGGCAGGGTATGCGCAGACGTGTGGTCCCTTGCTCACTTTGCCACTGCATTCAAGCTAGCCTGGCTGATGAAGGGTGCTATACCCAGAAACCGGTCTCAGGATGCTTGTTTCCGGTTCAGGGAAGACCTGGCTTGGCAGTTCGGGCTGGACTGTTCCCATGAGGCACAGGGTCAAGACTGATTTGCATATGGCTGGGTCTGAACTGAGGTGGCGAAGTGAGCTAAAGAATGATGATGGATTCAACCCAGATCTGTGACTGGGGGTGAGTGTCTGAAAAGTTTCAGCGCTCCGTCCATCATCTCCTTGTGTTTGCTTTGTTCGCCCTAAGTTGGCAGGGTATGCCCAGACGTGGGTCCCTTGCTCACTTTGCCACTGGATTCAAGCTAGCCTGGCTGATGAAGGGCTGTTAGCCCAGAAACCGGTCTCAGGATGCTTGTTTCCGGTTCAGGGAAGACCTGGCTTGGCAGTTCGGGCTGGACTGTTCCCATGAGGCACAGGGTCAAGAGTGATTTGCATATGGCTGGGTCTGAACTGAGGTGGCGAAGTGAGCTAAAGAATGATGATGGATTCAACCCAGATCTGTGACTGGGGGTGAGTGTCTGAAAAGTTTCAGCGCTCCATCCATCATCTCCTTGTGTTTGCTTTGTTCGCCCTAAGCTGGCAGGGTATGCCCAGACGTGGGTCCCTTGCTCACTTTGCCACTGTATTCAAGCTAGCCTGGCTGATGAAGGGTTTTACCCTGAAACCGGTCTCAGGATGCTTGTTTCCGATTCAGGGAAGACCTGGCTTGGCAGTTTGGGCTGGACTGTTCCCATGAGGCACAGGGTCAAGAATGATTTGCAATGGCTGGGTCTGAACTGAGGTGGCGAAGTGAGCTAAAGAATGATAATGGATTCAACCCAGATCTGTGACTGGGGGTGAGTGTCTGAAAAGTTTCAGCGCTCCGTCCCTCATCTCCTTGTGTTTGCTTTGTTCACCATAAGTTGGCAGGGTATGCCCAGACGTGGGTCCCTTGCTCACTTTGCCACTGGATTCAAGCTAGCCTGGCTGATGAAGGGCTGTTAGCCCAGAAACCGGTCTCAGGATGCTTGTTTCCGGTTCAGGGAAGACCTGGCTTGGCAGTTCGGGCTGGACTGTTCCCATGAGGCACAGGGTCAAGACTGATTTGCATATGGCTGGGTCTGAACTGAGGTGGCGAAGTGAGCTAAAGAATGATGATGGATTCAACCCAGATCTGTGACTGGGGGTGAGTGTCTGAAAAGTTTCAGCGCTCCGTCCATCATCTCCTTGTGTTTGCTTTGTTCGCCCTAAGTTGGCAGGGTATGCCCAGACGTGGGTCCCTTGCTCACTTTGCCACTGGATTCAAGCTAGCCTGGCTGATGAAGGGCTGTTAGCCCAGAAACCGGTCTCAGGATGCTTGTTTCCGGTTCAGGGAAGACCTGGCTTGGCAGTTCGGGCTGGACTGTTCCCATGAGGCACAGGGTCAAGACTGATTTGCATATGGCTGGGTCTGAACTGAGGTGGCGAAGTGAGCTAAAGAATGATGATGGATTCAACCCAGATCTGTGACTGGGGGTGAGTGTCTGAAAAGTTTCAGCGCTCCGTCCATCATCTCCTTGTGTTTGCTTTGTTCGCCCTAAGTTGGCAGGGTATGCCCAGACGTGGGTCCCTTGCTCACTTTGCCACTGGATTCAAGCTAGCCTGGCTGATGAAGGGTGTTAGCCCAGAAACCGGTCTCAGGATGCTTGTTTCCGGTTCAGGGAAGACCTGGCTTGGCAGTTCGGGCTGGACTGTTCCCATGAGGCACAGGGTCAAGACTGATTTGCATACGGCTGGGTCTGAACTGAGGTGGCGAAGTGAGAAAAGAATGATGATGGATTCAAATCAGATCTGTGACTGGGGGTGAGTGTCTCAAAAGTTTCAGCGCTCCGTCCATCATCTCCTTCTGTTTGCTTTTTTCGCCCTAAGTTGGCAGGGTATGCCTAGACGTGGGTCCCTTGCTCACTTTGCCACTGGATTCAAGCTAGCCTGGCTGATGAAGGGCTGTTAGCCCAGAAACCGGTCTCAGGATGCTTGTTTCCGGTTCAGGGAAGACCTGGCTTGGCAGTTTGGGCTGGACTGTTCCCATGAGGCACAGGGTCAAGACTGATTTGCATATGGCTGGGTCTGAACTGAGGTGGCGAAGTGAGCTAAAGAATGATGATGGATTCAACCCAGATCTGTGACTGGGGGTGAGTGTCTGAAAAGTTTCAGCGCTCCGTCCATCATCTCCTTGTGTTTGCTTTGTTCGCCCTAAGTTGGCAGGGTATGCCCAGACGTGGGTCCCTTGCTCACTTTGCCACTGGATTCAAGCTAGCCTGGCTGATGAAGGGCTGTTAGCCCAGAAACCGGTCTCAGGATGCTTGTTTCCGGTTCAGGGAAGACCTGGCTTGGCAGTTCAGCGCTGGACTGTTCCCATGAGGCACAGGGTCAAGACTGACTTGCATATGGCTGGGTCTGAACTGAGGTGGCGAAGTGAGCTAAAGAATGATGATGGATTCAACCCAGATCTGTGACTGGGGGTGAGTGTCTGGAAAGCTTGTCAGCGCTCCGTGCCATCATCTCCTTATGTTTGCTTTGTTCGCCCTAAGTTGGCAGGGTATGCCCAGACGTGGGTCCCTTGCTCGACTTTGCCACTGGATTCAAGCTAGCCTGGCTGATGGAGTGGTAGTATACTCACGAAACCGGTCTCAGGATGCTTGTTTCCGGTCTCAGTGAGAAGACCTGGCTTGGCAGTTCGGGCTGGACTGTTCGCCATGAGGCACAGGGTCAACGACTGATTTGCATATGGCTGGGTCTGAACTGAGGTGGCGAAGTGAGCTAAAGAATGATGATGGATTGCTAACCCACGATCTGCTGACTTGGCGGTGAGTGTCTGCGAGCAAGCTTCAGCGCTCCGTCCATCATCTCCTTGTGTTTGCTTTGTTCGCCCTAAGTTGGCAGGGTATGCCCAGACGTGGGTCCCTTGCTCACTTTGCCACTGGATTCAAGCTGCCTGGCTGATGAAGGGTAGTACTATGCCCAGAAACCGGTTACTCAGGATGCTTGTTTCCGGTCCAGGGAAGACCTGGCTTGGCAGTTCGGGCTGGACTGTTCCCATGAGGCACAGGGTCAAGACTGATTTGCATATGGCTGGGTCTGAACTGAGGTGGCGAAGTGAGCTAAAGAATGATGATGGATTCAACCCAGATCTGTGACTGGGGGTGAGTGTCTGAAAAGTTTCAGCGCTCCGTCCATCATCTCCTTGTGTTTGCTTTGTTCGCCCTAAGTTGGCAGGGTATGCCCAGACGTGGGTCCCTTGCTCACTTTGCCACTGGATTCAAGCTAGCCTGGCTGATGAAGGGCTGTTACCCAGAAACCGGTCTCAGGATGCTTGTTTCCGGTTCAGGGAAGACCTGGCTTGGCAGTTCGGGCTGGACTGTTCCCATGAGGCACAGGGTCAAGACTGATTTGCATATGGCTGGGTCTGAACTGAGGTGGCGAAGTGAGCTAAAGAATGATGATGGATTCAACCCAGATCTGTGACTGGGGGTGAGTGTCTGAAAAGTTTCAGCGCTCCGTCCATCATCTCCTTGTGTTTGCTTTGTTCGCCCTAGGTTGGCAGGGTATGCCCAGACGTGGGTCCCTTGCTCACTTTGCCACTGGATTCAAGCTAGCCTGGCTGATGAAGGGCTGTTAGCCAGAAACCAGTCTCAGGATGCTTGTTTCCGGTCTCAGGGAAGACCTGGCTTGGCAGTTCGGGCTGGACTGTTCCCATGAGGCACAGGGTCAAGACTGATTTGCATATGGCTGGGTCTGAACTGAGGTGGCGAAGTGAGCTAAAGAATGATGATGGATTCAACCCAGATCTGTGACTGGGGGTGAGTGTCTGAAAAGTTTCAGCGCTCCGTCCATCATCTCCTTGTGTTTGCTTTGTTCGCCCTAAGTTGGCAGGGTATGCCCAGACGTGGGTCCCTTGCTCACTTTGCCACTGGATTCAAGCTAGCCTGGCTGATGAAGGGCTGTTAGCCCAGAAACCGGTCTCAGGATGCTTGTTTCCGATTCAGGGAAGACCTGGCTTGGCAGTTTGGGCTGGACTGTTCCCATGAGGCACAGGGTCAAGAATGATTTGCAATGGCTGGGTCTGAACTGAGGTGGCGAAGTGAGCTAAAGAATGATAATGGATTCAACCCAGATCTGTGACTGGGGGTGAGTGTCTGAAAAGTTTCAGCGCTCCGTCCCTCATCTCCTTGTGTTTGCTTTGTTCACCCTAAGTTGGCAGGGTATGCCCAGACGTGGGTCCCTTGCTCACTTTGCCACTGGATTCAAGCTAGCCTGGCTGATGAAGGGCTGTTACCCAGAAACCGGTCTCAGGATGCTTGTTTCCGGTTCAGGGAAGACCTGGCTTGGCAGTTCGGGCTGGACTGTTCCCATGAGGCACAGGGTCAAGACTGATTTGCATATGGCTGGGTCTGAACTGAGGTGGCGAAGTGAGCTAAAGAATGATGATGGATTCAACCCAGATCTGTGACTGGGGGTGAGTGTCTGAAAAGTTTCAGCGCTCCGTCCATCATCTCCTTGTGTTTGCTTTGTTCGCCCTAAGTTGGCAGGGTATGCCCAGACGTGGGTCCCTTGCTCACTTTGCCACTGGATTCAAGCTAGCCTGGCTGATGAAGGGCTGTTACCCAGAAACCGGTCTCAGGATGCTTGTTTCCGGTTCAGGGAAGACCTGGCTTGGCAGTTTGGGCTGGACTGTTCCCATGAGGCACAGGGTCAAGACTGATTTGCATATGGCTGGGTCTGAACTGAGGTGGCGAAGTGAGCTAAAGAATGATGATGGATTCAACCCAGATCTGTGACTGGGGGTGAGTGTCTGAAAAGTTTCAGCGCTCCGTCCATCATCTCCTTGTGTTTGCTTTGTTCGCCCTAAGTTGGCAGGGTATGCCCAGACGTGGGTCCCTTGCTCACTTTGCCACTGGATTCAAGCTAGCCTGGCTGATGAAGGGCTGTTAGCCCAGAAACCGGTCTCAGGATGCTTGTTTCCGGTTCAGGGAAGACCTGGCTTGGCAGTTCGGGCTGGACTGTTCCCATGAGGCACAGGGTCAAGACTGATTTGCATATGGCTGGGTCTGAACTGAGGTGGCGAAGTGAGCTAAAGAATGATGATGGATTCAACCCAGATCTGTGACTGGGGGTGAGTGTCTGAAAAGTTTCAGCGCTCCGTCCATCATCTCCTTGTGTTTGCTTTGTTCACCCTAAGTTGGCAGGGTATGCCCAGACGTGGGTCCCTTGCTCACTTTGCCACTGGATTCAAGCTAGCCTGGCTGATGAAGGGCTGTTAGCCCGAAACCGGTCTCAGGATGCTTGTTTCCGGTTCAGGGAAGACCTGGCTTGGCAGTTCGGGCTGGACTGTTCCCATGAGGCACAGGGTCAAGACTGATTTGCATATGGCTGGGTCTGAACTGAGGTGGCGAAGTGAGCTAAAGAATGATGATGGATTCAACCCAGATCTGTGACTGGGGGTGAGTGTCTGAAAAGTTTCAGCGCTCCGTCCATCATCTCCTTGTGTTTGCTTTGTTCGCCCTAAGTTGGCAGGGTATGCCCAGACGTGGGTCCCTTGCTCACTTTGCCACTGGATTCAAGCTAGCCTGGCTGATGAAGGGCTGTTAGCCCAGAAACCGGTCTCAGGATGCTTGTTTCCGGTTCAGGGAAGACCTGGCTTGGCAGTTCGGGCTGGACTGTTCCCATGAGGCACAGGGTCAAGACTGATTTGCATATAGCTGTGTCTGAACTGGGGTGGCGAAGTGAGCTAAAGAACGAAGAAAAGTTTCAGCGCTCCGTCCATCATCTCTTTGTGTTTGCTTTTGAACCTGATTGTGGGCAGGGCCCACTGCCGCGAAAAGTCCAGCGGAAACAAGAAGCCATCTTGGAATGAGGCGACGATTAGCTTGATATTAAAACCAGGAAAAGACCCTCTATGCTGTGAGTCCTACAGGCCAATATCGCTCCTTAACACAGATTACAAAATTTTTTCCCAGCTCTTAGCAAAAAGACTCGGCTCACTATCTCATAAAATTATTTGTGAGGATCAGAAGGGATTTATTAAAGGTAGGCAACTACATGATCTTACACACCAACTGATCGGAGCCATTGATATTGCAACTCAAGAGAAAGTATCCTTGGCAATTTTTACGTTTGACGCGGCAAAGGCTTTTGACCGTGTTAACTGGTCATACTTACAAAAAGTCATCTTACACAATAATTTAGGCTTAAATTTCTCACGGGTAATAGATAATATTTACTCGGTTCCTACGGGGAAAATACTTGTCAATGGAAGCATTTCAAATAGTTTCCAAATTAAGAGAGGTACTAGACAGGGGTGTCCACTCACCCCATCTCTTTAATTTGTATATAGAGCCGCTAGCCAATACAATTAGGACATCTAAAGAAATCCCCCTTTTAGCTTTAACAATTGGGAGTTAAAGGTGGCATTATATGCCGACGACTTGATGCTTTACTCGTGTAATTTAAATGAATCATGGAACAGTATAATTAGTATATTAACAGATTTTGGGGAAATCTCTGGCTATCAAATAAATAATCATAAAACAGAGGTAATGCATTGGAACATACCTACTCCACAAATTGAGTCCAAGAAAAAAATCAAATATCTAGGGATCCAAGTTCTAAATAGTATCGATGATATCGCTCAAGTGAACTTAGATATAAAAACTAAAGAGATGAGGAAATTACTGAAGTCTTGGATCTGTTTATCGCTCACCTTTATGGGGAGAGCTAATGTAATAAAAATGGCTATCCTTCCGAAATTTACTTTTATTTTTAACACAATTCCTTTAGAGTTTAATTTACGAAGTTTAAGAAAAATTCAGGCCGAAATAAACTCGTTTATTTGGGCATCTAAAAGTGTCAGGATAGCATGGAAAAAACTGTCCCAGAAGAAGATTCAGGGGGGGATAGCTAGTCTGGATCTTATTTTATACTACAAAGCCTTCCATTTGAAGAACATAAGGCACCTTTTCCGAGATCATGAGTCATATCCCCCCTACTGGATAGCAGTGACAATATATGATCATTGTCTCTATGAATTTGGACACCAAAAGTTGTTCAAGAAAATCAGACTAAAGGTGCCAAAAGCTGCATTTAAACTATGGTCAGACATAAGGAAGCTATGGCAATATCCATATTATAGCCCTCAAGCGCCAATACGGCCGATACGGCTCCTGAATGCCTGAAAGACTCATTAGCCCTTTCGCTGACAAGGGTTGGGATTAACAAGTGGGGAGAGCTGTTGGAATCTGGTAATTTAAGATCCTGGGATGAGTTAGTGGAAAGAACGAAGAATGGAATATCCAGGTTTAAATTTTACCAGTTGGTTAGCTGGTCTAAAGAGCAAACGACCTGGCCAGATTATGTTGGGAATTTGGAGGCTGAACTGCTTAAAGACTCTGGGAAAAAAGAAGTATCGAAGTGGTACTGGCAGATGCTGGAGAAGAAGGAAGGTGATAATGATACCCCAGACCTCAAGTGGAAGAAGATCTTTCCAGTTCAAGAACTACAGCAAGTCTGGCAAGTATCCTGCACTTTTTTATGGCACATTATAATTTCTACACCTCTCAGGAAAAATCATTTGTTTACCCTGCACAGATCTTATTGGACTCCTGAAAAGTTATCAAAGATGAATATCCAGATGATCAAGAAATGTCCAAAGTGCGGTGAGAAGAAAGCAAACGATATCCATATGTTTTATTCATGTCATTACCTCGACACATTTTGGAGTGAAACTGGTAAGATCATTGATGGAAGCTTAAACACAACCATCAAGGTAAGCGCCTTTAAAGTTATTTTTGGCATAATGGATATCGATAACTCTAATATTGCACTAACTAAGATGCAGAAACATCTTTTTTACATTCATCTTAATCGCAAGACGTGAGATCTGTATAAATTGGATCCTCCCTTCTCCTCCTAAGGTTGAGGACTGGGTTCGGTCTATTGATAAATTCAGGAATATGGATAGAGCCAGAGGGGAATGCAAACGTACAAAACACTGGGATTTATGGGATTTATACAGACGGTAGGATAGGAAGGGCGGTCCAATGATTTAAACAACTGTGATTATGGTCATTCTGAGTTTCACTGGGGTCGGAACAGCGAGATACTAACTCAGGTAAATTGGCAATGTTGGTATTAAAGCATGGTTTCCACCTCATTCTCGAGGGCATCAAGTGAGAGGTGTCCCTGTTGCTTTTTACAACAAGATCGCATAAATGAGGACAAAAAATAAAAAAAATAAAAAAAGAAGCCAACGGAGACTTTGCTCTGTGTTCTGCCCACCGCCTCTTCATTTGTGGGCCGGAGCGGAAGGTCCTGGCCCGGCGGAGACTGTTTCTCACAAAGAGAGCAGAGAGGACGGGCTGTTCGATCCCAAGGAGGTCTCAGACAGCCCATGGGTTTCTGACTCACCCGGAATGAGTGTGAGTCCGGTCATCGCGGGCAGCTGCCATTTGGGGGGTACCCTTTGCGGGAGACCAAGTGAGGTCTCCCCACCCTCGGGGGCATTGTGCTGCCTTTTGTTGGCATTGCAGAGCTGCCTAAATATTGGGCGGGATCAAGGTCCAGGCCCCACTCGGAGCCACGGCACGAGACCAGTAGAGGTCTGCAACGTATTTGGTGCCAGCAGCTGCACCATGAAAAATCGCGGCAGCTGCCAATTGGGTGCCCTGTTAGGGGCTCCCTCTTGCCACTGTAGCCATCACGGGGTGAGCCCGAGATGGGCCCCCTCCGCAGTTATCACGGCGGCCACACCACGAGTCTGTGGGCAGCTGCCTCCCATTGTGGGGAAGATTTGGCTCACAGGAAGGTTTTTGGGGCCAGAATGTACTATAATGCACTGCTGAGGGTAGTGTGTGCATAGGCTATCTGGTTTTAGGTTTAAACCTATAATAACTGATAAAACCCCACTGAAAGGAAATTAGCCATCACCGGTGTAAACATATAAACACTGAAAAAACACCTTTACATCCACAAAATAAGTGCCATTCAAAGAAAGGAAAAGATGAGTGACAGAGTCATTTTTATTTCTTCCTGATGTGGCCAATACAATGTAACTTTGTTATACAAGGTAGTATCAAGAAAGACTGGGCTAACATTATTCTGCTTGAGTTTTGTTGTTTAGGGATGTCACTAAAACATTGTCTCTTCTTCCTTCTGCTTTTTTAGTTTTGTGGTCTTTGGTCTAAAGATGCAGTGTTTAGAAGCATGTTTTAGGTCTTATTTAGTTATTTTATAAACTGTAGAGAATCAGGAAATATCAAAATCATATTTCAAATTGTGGTTGCATTTGATTTCACTGATAGGTAAAATGGCTAGTTTCATAAGAATCTTTCCTAATATGTAGCATCACATTTACCCACAGACAGAGAATGGGTGAAATCCTTTGATACATCAGCCCCTTTTTCTAGTGAGTCAGTATTGATTGTAAGTGAATTGCCAAACACCCCAGTCTTTAAACATTCAATGCAAGATGTAGTGACAGGTATATATGAAAAGAATGTTGTCACCAAGCATCTGAGATAGGGGTGAAAACATGACACCAGGTGTTTGGTAAACATGGAACACAGTGTCACTTGGAATGCTGCTGAAAATAGTTCCTACCAAGTTCAATAAAGATTGGAGTGATATTGTTTGTATTTGCAGTAATTCAGCTACGTATATGAAAAAGTTGTATGATGGCCTGTCACAATCGAAACCTGAGCTGAAGTGCTTCCCTGCAAGAGATCCTTGTCACTTGCTAGATGGTATGCTGAAAACATCTTTACAATTCTCAGAGTTAATGAAGAATGCTATTTACTTTGTAGTCCATTCTGGTGCAGTAAAAATGTATTTGGTCCTCATATACCCTGTGCACACACTACCTATACACATGCACTATCAGTGCAGAAAGCAAGCAATAATTAAAATTAAATTAAAATTCCATAAACACCGGAAAAACACTGTTTCTGTTGTTTTTAATGGCGCAAAAATGTGTAACCACTGATAACCACTGTTTTTTAAGGTATTGAAAAAACTGAAAAAAAAACACCAGAATTTACCAAAAATAGAAACTGAAAACAGGAAAGCCTATGTGTACACTAGCAATTCAGGTGTTTTGCGCCCTGATGTAATGTTGTCTCATGAAGGGAGATTCACAATGATGTGGTTATAAGATGTGCACGCTGCAAGTGTTTACTATGGTGCACTGCTAATTATGTTTGGCATAATGTGTTACGCTCAGTGTAATCCTACCAGACGTTACTGGTCAGCCTGATGGTGTGTTTATGACAGTGGACCGATTGGTCTAGTGATTGATGTAATCCCTGTGAAGTCATGACAAGTGCCTGGTGGCACAGTGTAATATATGTGATTATGTTCTAATGTGTTCTTAGGGATAATACTAAGGCTATTTTATATAACCTTGTGTGGAGTTTCTTTTGTGGTGTGCCTAGTGTGTCACTGCTGTGTGAGTGTGTTGCGCAAACGCTTTACACATTGCCTCTGGGATAAGCCTGACTGCTCTTCCAAGCTACCAAGGGGGTGAGCAGGGGTTATCTTCAGCGTGTAACTCCCTTGCCCTGACTAGAGCGGTGGGTCCTGCCTGGCTTAGGGGCATACCCTAGCCAACCAGAAACCCAATTTCTAACATTGGTTGTCAGCTGTGAGGATAGGACTTGCGTTTGCGCAGTACCATAATGACACATGGTTACACTACAAATTCTACATTTAGACAAATCACGTGTTTGGATTTCTCCTGATTTTGTTTTCTCTCATTAAGTCATTTTTCATTGTGTACTCCTGCTTTAGCTCTGACGCCTAGGTCTCTTGAGTTGCACCTGTGTGTTAGTACCTTGCCAAAATGGGATCTACCTTTAACATACATGATCTGTTTGAATACAATATGGAGGAGTTAAACGGGTTCTGCAGGGAGACGAAGATAGCAGTGAGTTGGGCAACAACTCCGCTAGACCTTCAAAAAGTTCTGCTCATGTGGCAAAAGGAAAGATGGGAAAGGGACTTTATAAGACTCAATACTATGCTGTCAAGTTCCCTGAAGAGGCGTCAACAGAGATCCAGGAGGGTGGTGGTTCTGAGGGAGACCCTGAGGAGGACTCCAAGATTAGGGAGGACTCTGAGAGTGAGGGTTCTCAGTCCATACCCCTGGAGGGCAGTGGCCCTGGAGAGTCTAGAGAGGAGGGAGGAAATGACTGGGCTGGGATGCCAGGAGGTAGTGAGGACACTGTGGAGAGGGAGTCCCATACTGGGTCTAGTGCCAGAAGTAGTGTCCTCTCCCTTTCTCTGTCCCCAGAGGAGTTGGCAGACAGGAGGGAAGAAAGGGAGCACCAGCTAGAGTTGGAAAGGCTCAGATTGGAGCATGCCAAGGAGCTAGCGCAGTTGGGTGTGGAAGAGAGAAAGGCTGACGTGGAGAGAGCCTTAGTTCAGGAGAGGATGGCTGAGGCAGAGAGGGCCTTCACCAGAAAGAAGCTAGCTCTTGAGGATAGGTTGTCCCCTGAGTGTAGTTTCAATGGTCTGGATTAACCAGTGAAGGGGAGTCAAGTAGTGGCAGCAATGTTGTGGCCAGTGTAAAAAGTTCCACTCCCAGATCCCAGAGCGTGGTACCTAGTTCCCAGGAAGAGGGTGTTACACCTGAAGAGTATAGGTTGAGGTTCAGGGGCAGTAGGAAACTGTCTCACCAGTCTTGAGGGGAGTTTGTGGGTGAATGTTGTGATGCACTGGAAGATTGGGTGACGGGTAGCACAGCAAACAATTTTGAAGGGCTGTTCAATCTGATTGTCAGAGAGCACATGTTCTGTTGTTGTTTTCCAGGGCTACGCCAACACCTGTTAGAGTGTGAGGTCTCTGATCCCAGAGAACTTGCACAGGAGGCAGACCTCTGGGTGAGTGCCAGAGGGTCTGGAAAGGCATTTGGGAGTGACCCTAAAGGGAGTGGCTCAGGTATTTCCCAACCAAGGGTGGTGGGAAAGGTTTGTGGTAGCCCAGATAGGACCCAGTGTAGTGGGAGGAGTGTAGGGACTCACGTTCTGTCTCCGTGGAGAAGGAGTGAGAATGGGATGCATCCCAAGGTGCCCTAAACCCAGTCCCAGGGCCTGGGGGGTTCCCTAAGGGAACACCAGGTGGGGAGCCTAGGCTGTACTGGAAGGCCATCCATCGAGGGGGATCTCCTAGTGTCAGGAGAACTGGGAGGGGCATCTGTAAGCAGAGCTCCACTAGTTCTAGTGTCTGGCAGCACCACTCCTGAGTGGAGGGTGCAGAAGTCCAGATGGAGGGGTGAGAAGGGGAGGCAGTCCCCAGAGGGAGAACCAGTGGGTCAGGGGCCAGCTCTGAGAGCAGAGTACCCCAGGAATGACCATGGTGACCCCTTCTGGTTTGGGGGGTCTTCACACACTGTCAGATGGGCAAGGGTCAGGAGATCAGAGTCAGGCAGACTGTCACGCAACACATGAGGTATGTGTTACCCTTGTGGGGGACATGCATGTTCCCCAGGAAGTCCTGGCTTGCCAGGCAAATGCTCAGCCGCAGGGTGTAGTCCCTGGGTTGGGAGGCCAGGTTCAGGAGGTAATGCCTGACCTGGAGGGAAGGACATCTGCTAGCAGTGTTCCTACCGTTTTGTCTTCTGGGGGTACCACTCCAGGTGGGAGAGTGAGGAACTCTGGAAGCGGGTGCAGGGGGAGGGGGTACTCGCCTCTGGCCCCGGTTCAACCTGAGGGTTTGGTCCCTGGGTTGGGAGACCAGTTGCAGGGTAGAAATTCAGAGCTAGTGGGAGAATTGTGTGGGAAGGCTGATACCAGCGCCCTGACAGGTTTTGGTTCTGGGGGTACCTCTTCTAGGAGGAGGTTACGGAACCCTCGAAGGAGGGGTAGGGGGAGGAGAGCCTCGCCTGTGACCCCTGGGTTGAGGGAACAGTGGCAGTGTAGAACTGCACTGATGAGAGGTAGAGTGGAGCATGGATACTATGTACCTGGGGCTACCGCCCCTACTCTGTGAGATGGCAAGGACCAGAGATATCTGGATGGCCTAGGGCCTGGTCCTGGCCACGGACAGCTAAGGAATCCCAGTGGGGTAGCTTAGTTGGTCCTGAGAGCTTAGACAGAGGGATCCACATGGGTTCAGATTGGTGTAATACTGGAGTGTGCCCCTGCAGTTGAGGGCCTGCATCCATGTTCTATCGCCCCTAGCAGAGAAGCCCATCAAGGTATTGATTTGTCTACCCTGGCTTTAGGCTGGAAGGGGGTTGTGTTGGACTTGGCCCTTTTTGCAGGGTCATCTCAGAACGTTTTGCCTTCCTCCTGTATTTTTTCGGACCTGTTGTTGGTGGTTTTTTTACTCTGGGCACTTTATTACTGCTGATCAATGCTAAAGTGCATGTGCTCTCTGTTGAAAACTTGGTGAGATTGATCTACACCTGTTTGGCATATTTAATTTACCTGTAAGTCCCTTGTACAGTGGTATCCCATATACCCAGGGCCAGTAAATTAAATGCTACTGATGGGAATGCAGCGCTGCTTGTGCCACCCACCAAAGTAACCTTTCAAACCTGTCTCAGGCTTTTGCCACTGCAGGGCCTGTGCGCGTGCGCGTAGTTTACTGCTGCTGTGACGTGGCACAAAAAGTGGTTGCCACGTCTGCAACTCCCCTTTTACTACATCTAAGTCACCCCTAAGGTAGGCCCTAGCTAGCCCTATGGACAGGGTGCGGTGTAAGTGAAAGGTAGGTGTTGGGATCACAGAGCACGAGGGACATTCTCACATTCCTTTCTTCCGTTCCCTGCGTGGAATGTGGAATGTGGTAAGTCTGGCAGTTGCTGCCGGGGTTGCTGTGAGACTGGACGTATTAAAGAGAAGACCAGAAACTTTACCCTGTGTCGTCTTCCTTTCATTGGCGACGAGTTGTCCGGTCCACAGTCTTCCCCACTGTCTTTTCGCCGACATCGTGCTGAGCAGACGTTTCTCCGTGTCAAGAATCCTGAGCCTCGTGAGTAAGGCCGCCCGAGCGCCTCCGAAGTGCCCTTGGTAAACACCCGGATATCCGAAGTGGATTGCCCCGCAAGCCGCATTTTCGCCGATGGTCCCGGTGAGGTTTTGTTAAATTTTGGGTGATTGGAAAGCCGAGTCTTGGAGCGTGCATGTTACCGGCACGCGTCACCCTGACGCACGTCTCTGAGCGAGAGCTACTGTTTCCACGGCAATCACGCATCTGTAAGCACGCATTGCGTGTGACGTCAAGCGTTGCCAGGGAGCCGGGTTGCTGTGGTTACCGGCGCGCATACCGGCGCGCGCCACATTGTTGAATTAAGTTCAACTAAGCTCAGACGCTCTACACGCGCGTAACACATCGCAGAATTGAGCCTTTGGGAAAGGCAATCTAGCAAAGTTTGCCGTTATTTAACGCTTCATATTGAAAACGGATCAGGAAACTCCTGGTTTTCAATGAGTGACTCTTCCTTTACACATGTGAGACATTTCAGCCACGATTTGTATTGACATTAAGAGTGTCCTTAAGGATAGAATCTTATATTCAACACTCAACGGTGACACGCCCTCCTGGTGATCATTCTGGTGCATGCATTCTCTGTAAAGTGGCTAGACATCAGTAAATCATGCTCTCTGCAACACTCTCTCCATGGGCATGTCGATGATGCGCACACCTGGTTCTCTTTAAAAGACAACAGGATAAAAAAAAAATTAAAAAAACTTTTTTTTTTTTTTTTTTCTCTTTTCTTTGGCGTTTTTCATTTATTTATTCAGTTTTATCCTGCAACATAATTCTTGTTGTGGTGACTTGTGGCAGCAACTCACCCACGCAAGATTACTCTATGGATCGGGTAATCGCACCACCTCCCTTTTTACAGTCACCTGGTACTCCCCCTGTCATTTGGCAACAGTGGAAAGAAACATTTGATGCCTATCTAGAGGCGATCGATGGAGATACCTTCACGTCTAAGAAAAAAAAAGCCTTACTAGTATACAATTTGGGTGCTGAGGGAAGAACTATTTTGAAGACCTTACCCCTAGAACTTGTAAGGACATGTGTCAGTAGTGGTGAAGAAGGTGACTCTTTAATAGTTGACGACTATGCCTCTCTTATTAAAACGTTGGATAAAAGATTCAATCCCAAGAGAAATATTGTGCTGGAGCGTCACAAGTTTTTGCAACATGCTCAAATCCCTGGCGAATCCATTGATGATTTTGTAGCCTCCCTCAGAACCTTAGCTGTCACTTGCAACTATAGGGAATTCAGAGACGAAATTATCCGGGATCAGTTAATCGAGCGCACTTGCAATAAAAAGATTCAGGAGAAACTTTTAAGTTCCGAAGACCCTGATCTAGAAACTGCTCTCATTTTGGCCAGGAGCATCGAGCATTCCCAACTATGCATGAAAGAAATGAGTGGAGCATCCAACGAAATCAAACTAGTCAGCATCAAACCCACTAGTAGACCCGCTAAAGGGAGCAACACAAACATACCCAACACTTCTTCATCTGCATCCTCCTTGCCTAAACCTAAATTCGAAAGATCAGAAAAACCTGACCTCTCTTGTTACCGATGTGGTAGCAGATCTCATCTGGGCAATTTTAAGTTTTGTTTTGCTATTAGTCAAACTTGCTTCAAATGTGGTAAGAGGGGACATTTGGCACGTATGTGCAAGGCTATTGTTGCACATAAGGGACAGGCAAGAACTGTGAACGCTTTTGAAGAAGATAATGTTAACTACGGGAATGGTAACGAGGATTATGAATTGTTGATGTTGTCTTCTTCCTCTACTCAACGGGATGGTGTGGTGGAAATTGCCTCCATTGTTGAACCGCACAAAAGAAAATCCCCTGCCTGTGTCATAAGTTTAAAAGGGTGTGGTATAAAGTTTTTAGCTGATTCTGGTTCTCCTTTTACCCTCATCAATGCCAAAGACTTGGAGAGATTAGGCAACATTCCTGTGGTTCAGTCCAATATAAAGATTTTTGCTTACGGTGGTAAAAGAGTAGAGGTACTGGGCAAGTTTGAGGGCAAGTTGGAATTCAAAGGGGATTCAACACTTAGTATTATTTACATTGTGAAAGATGGTGCGAATTTATTGGGATGGGAGGAACAGGGTGAGCTGGGGATCATCCTAGATCCCAACCATCCGGACATGGTTTTATCAAAATACGAAGCCAAACAATTCTATTCAAATCTTCCTGAGGTTACCCCTGTGCATAAAGTTACTGTAGAACCGTTATCCAAGTGTGAGTGGATTCAAAGGTACCCAGAGATTTTCAATGGTGATTTGGGTAAACTTAAAGGTTTTCAGCACCGTATTGTTTTAAAGGAGGGTGTAAAAGCTGTTGCACATAAAGTGCGCAAAGTACCCCTGAGTATGCGTGGTGAACTCAAACAGGAACTTGAGCGTTTGTGTTCTGTGGGTGTAATTGAGCCCATTGAGGGGTCTGAATGGTTGTCCCCCATCGTTTTGGCGCGCAAGGCCGACAAGTCTCTCAGGATGTGTGTGGACTTGCGCGATCTAAACTCTTGCATATGGGTGGACCGCCAACCCCTGCCCAACATAAATGAAATGTTGTCTACACTAGAGGGTGCAAAGTATTTTTCTTCTCTGGATATTTCCTCCGCTTATCATCAAATAGAACTGTGCATGGACTCGAGACATCTCACGTCCTTTGTGACACCTGAGGGTGCATTTCGCTACGTACGCATGCCGTTTGGTTTGGCATCGGCTTCTGCAGTGTTCCAGCGTCTCATGGGTAGTTTGTTTAAGAACACTGCAGGAGTCGTGTTTTTCCAAGACGACATTTTAATTCATGGCAAAACAGAATTAGAGCACAATTCCAGAGTCAAAGAGGTTTTAGACATAGTCAAATCTAGTGGCTTAACTCTAAGGAAGGACAAGTGTAAATTCTTGCAAGATGGTGTGGACTATCTTGGACACCACATTTCAGAGAAAGGAGTTGAACCCAAAGTTAAACTTCTTGATGCCATTCAAAATGCACCTGAACCACAAAATAAAGACCAGCTTCGTTCCTTTCTTGGCTTAGTGGAGTACTATGCCAAATTTGTAGCTAACTTCTCTGATAGGACAGTGTGTTTGCGTGAACTCCTGAAGAAGAATGTGAAGTATGCATGGTCAGACCAGTGTGCTGGCGACTTCAAGTCGTTGAAAGAAGCTATTGTGCAGGCACGCCCACTTAAATTATTTAACATCAATGATCGCTGCATTGTTACCACCGATGCGAGCAATGTGGGTCTGGGCGTTGTTCTCATGCAGAAAAGATCGGACAATAGGGAGGAAACCATTGCCTTTGCTTCTAGAGCACTTCGTGGTGCTGAAGGCACTTATTCCACTATCGAGAAAGAGGCCCTGGCTCTGTGGTGGGGTGTACAGTATTTTCGCAATTTTTTATGGGGGAATGAGTTTGTTCTTAGGACTGACCATAAACCACTGGTAGATCTCTTCACCACTAGGGGTGGTGGGAGAGCCACTCCACGCATAGCCAAGTGGCAGTATAGGTTGAATGAATTTAATTATCGTTTGGAGTACGTGCCAGGAGTAAAGAACCACGTTGCTGATTGCCTATCTAGGTTACCACTGTCTGAATCTGTTTTTGACTCTGTGGATGAGGATTTGGAAATGGTATGTGCTGTTAGTGGGGTAGCTGATACAGGTGCTGCCTTGTCGGAAATAGATTGGAAATTGGCTTTGTCGGAAGATAGCGAGATTAGGAAGGTAATGGATTTTGTGGTTCATGGCTGGCCCAACAATTCGGATTTAATTCCTGAACTGATTCCCTTCAAGAGGATTTGTGACGAGCTGTCCCTGGTGGATGGGATTCTGCGTAGAGGCAGTTTGTTGGTTGTGCCCGGGTCTATGCGCAAGAGAGTTTTGGAACTGGCTCATGAGGGTCATTTGGGCATTCGTGCCATGAAGCGGAGGGTTCGGGAGGATTTCTGGTGGCCAGGAGTTGGTAGGTCTATTGAACACTGTGTTCGTGATTGTGGTACGTGTGTTTTGAGTGACAAAACTCAAGTAACCTATCCCTCTCCTATCAAACCCATAGTTGTGGAAAACTCACCTTGGTGCAAGTTGGCTTTCGATATTGCAGGTCCTTTTGGGGGTATGGGCAGTTCTCCCAAATACGCGTTGGTGCTGATCGACTATATGTCTAAGTGGCCGGAAGTCAGGTTTGTGGATGGCATAAATTCTGCAACGGTCATTAACTTCTTCAAGGATGTTTTTCTTCGGGAGGGTTTTCCAGAGGAGTTAGTGACTGATAACGGGACCCAGTTGGTATCAGTGGAAATGCAGGAATTTTTGAAAGTGCACGGCATCAAGCATATCCTCACCTCTCTCTATCATCCTTGCAGTAACGGTTTAGTTGAACGCTTTAACCGGGTGATCAAGGATCAGCTACAGTTGGCTTTCATCAACGGTTTGCATTGGAAGGAGGCGGTTTCCAACATGTTGTGGGCAATGAGAATCACTCCACATTCAAGCACTGGGGTGTCTCCTTTCACCTTACTAAGGGGTAGGATTGCAGGTTCCAAACTTAACAAGGATTGGATGTCTAGGAAGGATGTGGATTTGGGGAGGCTGGGCATGGTAGCTGATGTCAGGGCTGCTGCACAAGCCAGATATGCCTCAGATTGTGCCAGGGCATCTCCAGTACGTCAGGGTGATTGGGTGAGAATCAAGAAACCTGTTCTCGTTCGTAAGGGTTCCTCTCGGTTTTCCGACCCAGTCAGAGTGAAAGAAGTAAGAGAGCATGTTGTAGTGTTGGAGAATGAAAAAATCTGGAACAAGTGTGCTGTCTCGGTAGTGCCTGAGTCGAAAGCTGAGTTTGTGAAAGGAAAACTTGGGGTTTACACTCCTTGCACGGCTCCGCCTCTCATGGGGGAAAGTCCAAAGATTTCTGTTCCTGTCAGGGAGGTTGTTCCCCGTGCGAGCTCTTCCAGGTCAAGGCTTGTTCCCTCAAAATTCAGGGACTATGTAAAGCATTGAGCATTCTTGGTTTATTCTTACCTGTCACCTGCACATCTAATTTGTTGTATTATTATGTAGTTCAAAAGTTCACATCATCTTGTGTTTGTATGTGAAGGAAGGGGGGTGTGTTGGGATCACAGAGCACGAGGGACATTCTCACATTCCTTTCTTCCGTTCCCTGCGTGGAATGTGGAATGTGGTAAGTCTGGCAGTTGCTGCCGGGGTTGCTGTGAGACTGGACGTATTAAAGAGAAGACCAGAAACTTTACCCTGTGTCGTCTTCCTTTCAGTAGGACATGTGCCTTAACTGTGTGGCATGTCCTGGTAATGACAAACAGCCTATTTGGCTTCTCACTGCTGTGAGGCTGCCCTCTTATAGGACTGCATTGGGGATTCCCTAATATGTGCTTTAGTGGTAATTCCTGATCTGAGAGGAGTAGCATGATCAAATTTAGTATGTTTGGAATAGTAGTGATAAATCCTGCTTATTGATGAAAGCGGATTTATTTTTACTATTTTATAAATACCACTTTTAGAAGTGGGAATTTCTGTGTGCCTTGTGTCTTTGTGACTGCCTGATGTGTATTGACCGTCTGGTTCTGACAGGAGAGAGGGGAGGTGCATTCATACCAGCCAGTCCCTGGGGGGGGGGTTGAGGTGTGTCCTACCCTGCACGGGTGACTCAGTGCTAGGCTGCATAGACCTTGGCTGAATTTAGAGTAGTGGGAGGAGTTTCCCCTGGCACCTGAATAGGTCTGGTCTGCATTTGGAGTGGTGGGAGGAGTAGCACCTACACCTGAATAGGGCTGTGCCTGCCTTCCACAATGATGGCTCCGCCCCCTGTGGTGTGTCTGGAGCCAGGCTTACACTAAGAATGGAGGTGGTGGTGCACTCCTAAAGATATTCTAAAGTGCCCCCAGAACTGGTTTGGACTGGGCTCAGAGCCCTGTGCCAGGAGGAAGAACAAAGACATATGGACTATAAGTATTGGGGCTATGACCCCATGTAAAGGAGAACTAGAACTGAACTGAAGAGAAGACACTGCATGGACTGCAGTGTGCCAGATGGGACCGCCACTGGGGACTGACCTGCTGCCTGCTGGGCGGCTGAAAGGACTTCCACTCTGCTGAGTGACCCGGTGTGCTGGCCTGCCTGTGCCCAGCACTGCCCTTGGTGATTCTTGGAGAAGAGCACTGTCTGCTCCCTGTTTTGTCTTCAGGTGGGAGACAGGCTGAGCGCTTTATATTTCTTATTTTATTGCCCTCTAATCCAGCGTGTGGTGAGCGCTCTACTTCTGGTGCTCTGAAGTACCTGGGAGGGGAATTGTGCCCGGAGTAGCACTGGGAGCGCTACTGGATTTCTGTGCCCTGTGGGTTTGAGCCCCTGACGTGGGCTCATGTTGAAATATCGCATGGCGGGAACAAGGAGAGCAATCGCGCCTTGAAGAAAGGCCATTGAGGGAGAAGCTCCCGCAGCCGCCGGAAGTTAGGCAGGGGAAGCCTGGTTGTGGGCGGGGCTCCCTCAAGGGAGAGAACAGCAAACGGAAGCCAGGCATGACTGAGCCTGGTTGTGGGCGGGGCCCACTGCCGCAAGAAGTCCAGCGGAGACAAGAAGCCGACGGAAACTTTGCTATGTGTTCTGCCGACTGCCTCTTCATTTGTGGGCCGGAGCGGAAAGTCCTGGCCTGGCGGAGACTGTTTCCCACGAAGAAAGCAGAGAGGAAGGGCCGTTCGACCCAAAGAAGGTCTCAGACCGCCAATGGGATTCTGACTCACCCAGAGTGAGGGTGAGTCCGATCATCGGAGGGCAGCTGCCATTGTGGGGGTTACCTTCGCTGTGGACCAAGTGAGTTCTCCCCACCCTCGGGGGCATTGCGCTGCCTTTTGGTGGAATTGCGGGGCTGCCTAAATATTGGGCGGGATCAAGGCCAAGGCCCCACTCGGAGCCACGGCACGAGACTGGGAGAGGTCTCCAATGTATTTAGTGCCAGCAGCTGCACCACAGAGAATTGCGGCAACTGCCGATTGTGTGCCCTGTTAGAGGCTCCCTCTTGCCCCTGTGGCCATCTCGGGGTGAGCCCAAGACAGGCCCCCCGCAGTTATCACGGCGGCTGCGCCACAAGTCTGTGGGCAGCTGCGTCCCACTGTTGGGGGCAATTTGGCTCACAAGAAAGTAACTGGGGCCAGAATGTACTATAATGCACTGCTGAGGGTAGTGTGTACACTAGCAATTCGGGTGTATTGCTCCCTGATGTAATGTTGTCTCATGAAGGGGGATTCGCAATGATGTGGTTATAAGATGTGCACGCTGCAAGTGTTTACTATGGTGCACTGCTAATTATGTTTGGCAGACTGTGTTACGCTCAGTGTAATACTACCAGTAGTTACTGGTCAGCCTGATGGCGTGTTTATGATAGTGGCCCAGTTGGTTTAGTGATTTATGTAATCCCTGTGAGGTCATGACAAGTGCCTGGTGGCACAGTGTAATATATGTGATTATGTTCTAATGTGTTTTAATGGATAATACAAAGGGTATTTGTATATAACCTTATGTGGAGTTTATTTTGTGGTGTGCATAGTGTGTCACTGCTGTGTGTTGTGAAAACGCTTTACACTTTGCCTCTGGGATAAGCCTGACGGCTCTGCCAAGCTACGAAGGGGCTGAGCAGGGGTCATCTTCAGCGTGCAACTCCCTTGCCCTGACCAGAGTGGTGGGTTCTGCCTGGCTTAGGTGCATACTCTAGCCAACCAGAAACCCCATTTCTAACACTTATCATATATGGAGACCTTAATAAGGATAAAGTGACCATACAAGTCTCGCCAAATCAGGAGGGGCTTGGTCATCAGATGCTTGGCCAGCAACATGGCAACTCGGCCTTTGTGATAGATCTTGGCAGACGGGTCCTCCCCTTCTCCCGGTCTGACCTTACATGCATGGAACTCTCGGCCCACCCAGTCCCTGTTTAGCTTCTGACTCTCTTCATCTGATATGTGTCAGGCTGCAGAGAGTGGGTATAGCTAAAGATCTTCAGGTATTTGATATAGTGGGTGGGACCATTTGCATTCCATGACACTACAGAGCAAGTACATGGATTCTCACAGTAGGGGTATGAAGAAAAGCTCGGTGGAGAAAGGTTGGAAAGTGGCAGGAAGATGGAAGGGGGCAGGTAAAGGAGAGAAGTACTGCAGGTGGCTGCAGTTAGATCCACCGTGATGGAGGGACAAACTAACAATGAACGGGCAAGATGAAATGACAGGGCCCCAGAGCGTAGGGAACTGGACTCCCCCCAAAAAGTACATGTCTGGTGGGAGCGAGGGATAGGGTGAGGGCCATTATTTGTGAATTCCAAAGTAAGGGGTCCCTAGCGTAGGACAAGACCGGAAATGGCACACAGTTGGCGAGTGACCGCTGGGACCACCAGACTGCGGGTTGTACCTGGTAGGAGGGGTGGTAGGTCGTGGCATAGAGTGAACTGACCTTAATTGCAGAGATTCAAGAGTGGGAGGTATCATCTTTGGGGGCAGCAGGTTTGAGAGGGGACCAGGACTTTTATCTAGAATGCGTGTCCTTATGAGTGTAACATGTCTTCGATCCCTCTGACCATTGTCTGGTGACCTCCTCCCAGAGCTGGCGTTCAATCATCCGAGGAGCCCAGAGGGTGAAGTGGTGGAAGGGTGTCCAGAAAGATTGAGGGCTTCTTGAACCATGTCTGTTATTACTACTGTCTGCAGATTCCCCTCTAGATGGCCTAGGTCAAGAAATTCCATCGTTCTGTTGTCATGTGTAATCAGCATTAGTGGCCATAGTGGAAGACAAGTTGCCAGAGGTGAGGTCGTAGTTGAAGAAAATGTCCGCGAGTGGCCTGAGTTTCCAAGAAAAAGACTTGGGACAGGAAGATTTTATGCCAGTCATGGAGAAAGAAGCCATGTCTTTTTGTCACCTGTATCACTTGACAGGCCCGCTGGCGATGCAAGAAGCAGGCAACGATCTGCCTCAGGCCTTCTTTGGGGGGTGGACAATGTAGACGGATCCTGTGGACCCTCTTAATCTCCACGAGGGTTTGAAGGTCAAGCTGGTCAAGTCAGGTAAGAAGAGGGCCAGAAAACCCATAATGTCATCTCCTTCTACTTTCTCCTGCACCACCAAGAATTGATGCTGTCCCTGTGGGAATGGTCCTCCAGCTCAACAATTTTCTGCAAGAGCTGCCAATAATCCTGTTCCCAGTCAATAGCGGCGTGATCTTCTCATCGAGTTTGTCTATACGGGATTCAGCCATAGTCAGCCTGGCACTGAAAGAGGCTATGTCTTGATGAATGCTCTCAGTGTACGCCAAGGTCCTGGTGGTGTTTTTCACTGCCTCTGAGAGGTTGGTCTTGAGTATTCAAGTTCCCTCAGGATGACATCCAGGGCGGAGCCTGATGAGGGTTCAAAGTATTTCCCCATCTTGGTAAGCTTCCCCGTTACCACCTCCGTAAAGAGGAGCTGTCTGGTGGATTTTGCCATATTGGAGGGGCAGACAGGGCAGTCCGGAGTTGTCCGGAAGCAGCACCACACCAGGGGTGCAACGGGTGGATATGGCCCCAATGGTCAATCAAGATCAGAGCCTGGAGGAGTGCCAGTGAGGTGGAGATGAGAATTAGGGTGTGGCAGTCTGACAGAGGCCCTCAGACGTGTCTCGAAGAAAAGAAGGGAGAGGTAGACTCAACCCTGGGCTAAGAGCAGTGGTATTGCACCCCTCTGGATGTGAAGCAGATGGGCCTTCATGACTCCTGACTCTGCAGATGTGCCTCAGGGCTACAGGAATCAATAAAAGTCTCTGAGGAGGGTGACCGAGTCCTGTGCCTATGTCATGAGTACACAAATGTGTAAGTCAAGTGGTGAGGAAGAACAGAGAGGAAAACTGCCCCAACAACTGGTGACTATCACTCTGCTTTTCTGGGGTCATAGCAGAGGAGGGGTTGACACCCTTTCTTACCCATCATGTTCCTGGGTAGACAGGCGATCAGAGAGAGGCTTGCTCTCCTCTTCCAACCCATTAGTCGCCAGGAGCATAGTCCTTTCAGACCTCTGTGTGGAGCACCTGTAAGAGGTTTCTGGGGGTCTTTAGATCCACCAGGTTGGTGGACTCCCTCTTTCACTCCTTCACCTCATATGGCCCTGTCAAGTGGCCCTGGAGAGCTCTGGGCTCCACAGGCTCCATGACCCACAGGTTGAATCTCCACCAGAGTGGCAGAGTTGTATTACCTCTTGATTGGTCTCGAGATTATATTTCACTTTTTTACAGAAGAGTTCCATCAGGTTGCTGAGAGTCAGCATGTAGATGACTACATCCTAAGAGAGTTTCTTGGAAGATTTCTCCCACCCCTCTCTCCAAAGGCTGAGAGGTCCCCTGTCCATATAGGAGCTTTTTTGAAGGTGATACGGTGTGGAGAACCTATAGGTTACCCCACACTCATCCCACATGGACTTCATGTATGCGGACATGAAGTTATTGTCTTTGTCAGACACTACTTATATGGGAAACACCACATGGGGTAGAATCCCTATTAGAGCCCTAGTCACTGCAGGTGCAGTCACTAACCTCAGAGGGATGGCCTCCGGGTAGCGTGTGGCGTTGTCGACCAAGATGAGGATGAACCTGTTGCTTAAAGCTTTCTTGGGGTTCAAGGGACCAACAATCCTAAAGGGAGTGCAAACAACAGACAAGGGAGGCAGGGGTGCTTTAAGCTTTTTCCCTGCTTTCCCGCTGGACTGGCAGGTAGGAAAGGACCTGTAGAACATGTCTGAGGCTGTTTTCAACAGGGGTCCTTGGAAGTGGGGAACAAGCCTGGCAAAGGTCTTGTCCTGCCCCAGATGTCCTGCTAGGGCAGAGGTCTTCAAACTGTGGGGCCCGACCCCCAGGGGGGTCGTGGAGTCCTAGGAAGGGGGTCGCAGATTCCCCAGCTTCACTTGTCCCTGTATAAAGACAGCTGTTGCTAATTGAGATTGTTATCAGCTGCTTGCCTGAATGAAAGGCAAATGTGCCTTATCTGGTAATCTGCAAGTGTAAAGGATGCTTGGGAGCAGTTCTGGCTCTTTGTGAAGACAAAGATGTGTGTTTTTTTGAGTGAAAGTGCAAAGAGTTAACAACTGGGCTGGGAAGTTCTTGCTTTTAATTTTAACTGCATTTACACAGCCCTTAGTGCCCCTAAAGAGGTGTTGAAGGGACAGTTATGTAAAAAAAGAAAACTGCATTACATACGCTCTGGAATTATTATAACCTACATTTTGAAAGCACCATTTTATTGTAAAACTATGCGCACGTTTTGCAGCATTCTATCTTACCCTGTGTGTAATGCAAGTATAAAAAATTGACTTACATATTCACAGTGCTTTCTGTCACAGGCTGTGACTTTGTAGCACTAAAAATACACCACTATTCTCCACTGCACCAATCAAGATTTAATTCTGTGGTTCTCTGGTTACACACAGACCTCTGCAGTGCATTAACTAATAGAGGTTTCATAATGTACTACAGTGCATTTCCCACTGAGCAATAACTTTTTAAAATTTATTTTTCATTTACGCTGCCCATTATTTTATATGTAGATACCTGAAGGTGAAAGACCTAAAAAACGTACAGAATATTTTGGGCTTATGTATGAGAGGCTTGCATCGCCAGAGCATCACTTTTTTTTAAGCTCCGGTGGCGCAAGCATCTCAACCATACCTATGAGGCAGTGCAAAGTCACCCTGCATGGCTTTGCATTGCCTCATAGATATGGAGTAAGACATAGCAGCGCAAGTCACTGCGTTGCCTTACTCTGCGCAAAGCCCATGGATTTTGATGCTGCCCCATATTTACAAAACCACATAAAACTGGGGCAGCTCTAAAAACTGACGCCTCTCCAGTGGAGGCGTAACGAGGAGAAATGTTTTAATTTCTCCTCGTTTTTTCCTCTTTCCACGTGTGCTGCATTCTGCAGCTCTCATAGAAATAGGAAATCTCCCCTCAGGATTGTTTTGGTGAAGGAAAGTGCCTCTTCCCGTACAAAAAGATTCTGCCGACGTTGGTGCTAGGCAGCAATTTGTGAAGGGAAAAGGACTGGAATGCACCGTATTTCATAATTACAGTGCATTCCTGCCCTGGGGGCTGTTAGAAATGGGGGTCTCTAGTTGGCAATGGCTTGCACCTTTTTGTCCAAGTAGGGACCCTTCCTTCTAATCAGGGTAACTACTGAAATAACCCCTGCTCACCCCTTGGTAGCTTGGCACGATCAGTCAGGCTTATTTCAGAGGCAGTGTGTAAAGGATTTGCACATAACCAACAGCAATACACTGAAAACACCACAAAAGGACACCACAACAGTTTAGAAAAATATCCAATACTTTATATATTCAAAACAAGACTAAAACGATAAAAATCCAACATACAGTACTTAAAAATATGCACTTTGTGGGGAGCTGGCGTCGATCGGTCCGGACTGCGGTGTGGGACGGAGCAGTGTGTCGCAAGACTTACGAGCAGTGCCCCCAAGCCACGGTGCGGTCCCGGTTGTCGAAGTCAGTGACGGCGATGGTGAGACCAGGGCGGCGAAGTGAAGCGAGGCGTTGCGGAGTGCGGTGCCCACAGGTCCCGGTGCAAGCAGCAGCTCAGCGGCCGTCATCAGTGAGACCAGGGTTGCAGTGCGAGATGCAGCGGTGCCCTCTGCAGTGCCTTCAGGGCACGGAGCCAACGACACCTTAGGGGTGACTTACATGTAAGAAAAGTGAAGATTAGGGCTTGGCAAGTGGGTGCACTTGCCAGGTCGACATGGCAGTTATAAACCGCGCAGACAATGCAGTGGCAGGTCTGATAACACTTTTCAGGGCTGCATGGGTGAGTGGCACAATCAGTACTGCAGGCCCACCAGCAGCATTTGATTTACAGGCCCTGGCACCCTCAGTGCACTTTACTAGGGACATACTAGTAAGTCAAACATGCCATTCATGGAAACACCAATCCATAATACAATTTACAATAGGACCACTTTAACACTGAACAGCAGTGAGAAAGTGCGCAGAGACACTGAATCAGCAAAAACAGAGTCAAAACTAGGAGTCAGAAAGGAAAAAAACAGGGGAAACATGCCAAAAGATGCCAGGTCTAATAGGGGCATTTATGGTTGTCGATAGATGTTGATGAGGAGAACCCGTTTCTAGAAAATTTTGTCAGAAGGGGTCCTTACGCTTAAAAAGGTTTGACAAGGGGGTCCCGACATCAAAAAGTTTGAAGACCACTGTGCTAGGGTATATATCGTGAGTCAAGTACAGTAGGAAGGTCTTGTAACACTAAGGGACCACCATCACATGGGCTGCCCCAGGAACCTTAGGTTCACTGTATTGGAGATCATTCTCTCAATGGATAAAGTGATCTCCAGAGGTATCACCTGCTGCCTGTGCCTCAGCTTCCCACCTCAAGGCCTTTAGAGTTGGGCATTCCTTCAGTACTTTGCTGTATTCCTTCCTTGTGGGCCCACCCTCACCTTGCCACCCAGCACGCTCAAGCAGGTTTCCCAGGGCAGCAATGCCTTTCCCGGTAGGCTCCAGGACATCTTCCTCAGGTGCTCCAGCAACCTAGACCATGGGAACTTCAGGGGCTGATTTCTAGTGACCCTTGCCCTTCCGCCTCTTGGCAGCTGCCTGGGATATTGTTCCAGACTTCCTTGACTTCCCCCTTGGGAAGCCATTGACCTTGTGGTCATACAGACCCATTCAGACAATTTTAACATCTCCGGGTGTGATCTGATCCCCACCTCCTTCCAGACAGTGTGCTCTAAATCATTTCCCAACAGCCAATCTACAGGCATGGCAGGACTCACAGATAGTTTTAGAGAACCCGAGATCCCCCCCCCCACTGAAAGGGAACCAGAGCCACTGGGTGGTGATTCTCATGGTTGTCCATGACTGTGACCTTGTGGAATGTATTCGGGAGAACCTGCTCTGAAGACACAAGATGGCACCTCACAGGAGTGATGCTGGCTCCTGTGTCTCTCAGAGCCTCCACACTGTGCCCTCTGATGGTGATCAACTGCCTATACTTAGAAGTGTTGGTTGGCAAATGGACGTTTAGCACCATATGTTTATCCCCCAGGGACACTAAGGTAACCTCTGTACTCACCCCCAAGCTAACTGTGGCCACCTCCTCTCCCCAAGCGCTAAACTCGCCAATCCAGGTGTCTGCCCATCAGTCGGGGCTGTGCCCTCTTGGGACATTGGGTGTCTTTCTTGTAGGGCCAATACTAGTAGCACTCAGTACACTGGGGGACAAACCTCTCTGTCTATATATCAAAGAACCCTTTCTTCTTTGGCTCAGATTGGGACTGGTTAACTTGGTTCCTTTGGGAATTATTTTGGGGGCCTTTAGAGAACTCTTTATTATTAAGCTTTTCTCCCCCCTTTCTTCTGGTGGGACTCCTGACCACCCTTCTGATGACCCCCCCAGATACCTTTTTGGACACTCTTTTGCTAACCCATAGGTCATCCTCCTTAGCAAGCTCCCTGGGGTCAGTGAGCTTACTAGTAGATTCTGGTGTAGCTCAGTAAATCAAAGTATTGAGCATGTGCTCACTTAGACTCAGGTTGCACAGTCCATCATAATCCTTAACTTTGCTTCCCCTCACAGTTCCATTTAATGCCTTAGTGGCATTGTCAAGAAAATCCACCCAAGAATGGTTCTATCTCTTTTGACTATCCCTGAACCTGATGCGGTATTTCTCCGGGGTGAGTCCAAGCTTTGTGATAAGGATGGCTTTCATGAGGGCATATCTTGTCTGGCCTTATACATCCAGTGTGAGTATGGTATCCCTTCCCACTAGTGGCATATGCCTCCACAAGCTACCCCTCCATACTCCTCTATAATCTAAGAGCTACCTCATATGTGCAAGCCACTTGTCTATGTCATCACCTACCACTTAGTTGGGCATCAGCTCTTTAGGGATGCAGACTTTCTTGTCTCCCTCGGACACTGTATGTGTGGTGCTGCCACCACTGCTGTGAGAATCCGTTTGCTTTGCCTTAAATTCATGGGCCATTCTCCTCTCCTCCATGGCCAGTTTCTTTTCCTCCAGTGCTAGTTCTTTCTTCATTGTTAGCTTGGCCATCTGCAGCTGAAACTGCCTTCCTGTCTGCCAGCTCCTCTGGGGACACGCCATGTCAAAATACACTGTTTTCCGCTCTGACAGGGAGCTCCAGCTCAGAGATGAGTCATCTCCCTCTCCTGAGGGCTGTATTTCAGGGCTGGTATCAAGGCCCTGCTCTGGCTTCTCCACATCAGCTTCCTCATTCCCATCCTCTGTCGCTGTCATTAATTGGTGGACCTCCGTCCAGGCCCTCAGACCTTTCTGAACCTCCAGCCTCTTGGGGCCCTTATTCATTTGTAGTCCCCTTTCCTTACAAAACTGTTTGAACTCAACCACACTGTAACAACTTCTCAGGTTGGACAGCTCAAACCCCATTAATGCAGGCATGCTCACAGACAGTCATGTGGAAATGAGAGTAAATTTGAAAAAAGCAAAAATAGCCAATCAAGTGGAATTTAAAAAACTTGAATTGGAATCAAATCGTTTTTTTTGGAATGGTAGTGTTAAACCAAATTTCTGTATGGCACTGCATAAACACAAGTCCAAATCTCACTGCCAAACACCAGTGCCGGATATTGGGTTACTGGTTGAGGGGAGTGGTGGGAGAAACCCTACTAAAGCACCAACCACAATCCTTGTCAGGGTGAGGTCACAAGAAAACCCAAATCAACCTGTGCTCAGCCGTCTGGTAGCTTGAGACCAGGAGGTCGGCTGACTGACCCTCTTAGATCTTGGAATCCTAGGACACACAGGCAGGCTGGTTTCAGCAGTGCATGTCCCAGCAAAAGTCCTGGAAAAGTAACAGCAGTCCTTGGGCAACAGAGCAGTCCTTGGGCAATAAATCAGGTCAACAGGGCAGACTTCACAGCTGGGCAGTCCTTCTTCCTGGCAGGCCCCACAGATCCAGAAGTGATCTGAAGAGTTGTGGTCTGAGGTCCAATATTTATACTTGGTGCCCACTTTAAAGTAGGAGAAATCTCGAGAGATTTCCACTCCTCAGAGGTGCTTGCAATTTCCTGTCTCCCTGCCCTGGACACAGATTGTCTGGGGTTTCTATAGACTACTGTCTAACCCCGTTGTGAGAGTGCAGAGGCAGGGCCTTTGTGATGTGCAAGTGTGGTAGGTAACAGTTCCTCCCCCTTGTTAACTCAGAGTGGCCCATCCTACCAACGCCCAGCTTCCCTTTGTCTTACTGTCTAGGAGCAATACACAAAGACCAGCTGCCAATGACACCTAGTCATGTGACCCAGGATACAGGCAGCAGATACCAAATGGTTGGAAAAGGAAAATGGCAAGTTTTTAAAAGTGGATTTTCAGTATTGTGATTAGAAATCCGACTTAACCATTAAAGAGAGCATTTAATTACAATTCTTTAGACACCAACCTCTATCTGTTTACCTGCTCCAAACTGAAAGTTATCAATTATTAAATGTACTGAGGTAACCCAATTTTAAGCTACGGAAGAGGTAGGCCTTGCAGTGATGAAAAATGAGCTTAAGAGTTTTTCACTCCTAGGACATGTAAAACCTTAAAGGTACATGTCCAACATTTTACATACTCTGCACCCTGCCCTCTAGAATGTTCAGGCCTATTCCTTAGGTGACTTATATGTATTAAATTGAAAGGTTTGGGCCTGGCAAAAGGTTTAATTTGCCATTTCGAAATGACAGTTTAAAACTGCGCATACAGACCGCAATGGCAAGAATGAGCCATGTTTAAAGGGCTACTGAAATGGGTGGCACAATCAGTGCTGCAGGCCCACTACCCATGATTAGTATTTTGTTTACAAGCCCTGGGAACATGTGGTACCACTTTACCAGGAGCTTAAGAAGTAAATTAAATGTGCCAATTTGGTATAAGCCAACTTTACCATGTTTAGAGGAGGTAGCACAAATACCTTACCACTGGTTAGCAGTATTAAAGTTCACAGAGTCCAAAGGCCAGCAAAAAAAAGATGGAGGAGGAAGGCAAAAGGTTTGGAGGAAGACCACCTAGGGCTGAAAGGGGTAACATGCACTCTTTTGGAGATGGCTGGATACTATAGGCAGTGGATTCTAGGATACGGTAGCATTTTAAAACGCCAGCAAGAATTCATAAGGAAAGTCACCACTGAGCTGTTGCCTTTTCCAAGATGGCAGCATATGAATGTGTGTCCCTAAAGCAGGCATTGTCCTCTGCACCTGTCTTAAATCTGCCTGATTACACCAAGTCCTTCATTTTGCATTGCCATGAAAGTGATAACGCTGAATGGGAGTGCTAGTATTAATTTTTCAAAAAAAGCTGATTGCTTATTATTCCTCCACTATTGATGCTGTGGTGGCAGGTCTTCCTCCTTGCTTTTGTGCTGTCGCTGCTGCAGGCCATTCATATGCGTTCCAAATCACATTAGTTTGATGCCTTGTGTTAAATCCAACTTCCTAGTCCTACACCATTTGAGGGGAATTACACAATTTCTTGCTCTCTGCTGCACTATGAACCAAACACTGTGTTGAACCCATTGACTTACCTTTATCATACTTTGATTTTGTAAATTATGTTGATGGAGCCTGCCTCAGACATCTCGAGGGAGAGTTGTTTGTTTGTTATGATGTATGCACACTGTATCGAGTTGTTGAGAGTCCATGTTTAGCACAAGCACACTCTGCATAAGTAGCTGAATTAGTAGCCTTCACCCATGCTAACATTTTAGCCACTCATAAAACTGTAACCAAATTTGATTTTAAATATGCATTCTGAGTTCCTCTGGATGCAGCAAGATTTCCTCACTTTGCCTGGAACTCCAATCAAAATCTGTTTTTCATTGAAGGTTTTCCTAAAGCTCTTTAATCAATCATGAAGGTTACTGTTGACAAATGCGTGTTCACCAATCTACTCAGGATAAATATCCAAGGTTAACACTTTCACGGACTGAATTGGTAAAAAAAGGCTGCTTTGTCCCCTAATTCTGAGGTAACTCCTTATGTTTCTGAGGTTGCTGAACTCCTCATGCCCACCGTAAGTCATTTTGCCAGGTCACAGGAGCAAGCCCCAGACAATGAAGAGTACCTGGGTTAAGCATGAGTGTACTGTGATGGGACAAACATAAATGAGTAGCAGTTTCAAGTGTGTTGCATCACATTTTAGCCCCATAGTATCATGGTGTTGCTCATTTTAGTTGAGACGGGGTGATGTATGCTGCTAGCATACATTGTTTCATCCTCATTTCCAATTCATTGCCCAGCAGTGTTGTCACACTTGTGCAGTATGCCAAGTCTACAATGTTGGTAACAGTGTTAAGATTACTACCACTGGTCACCTTCCTCCAGAGGGCCCATTTGTGCACATCCAGATCAATTTAAGCCTTATGCCCTGAAGCTGTTCCTAATTTTATGTACTAAAATTAGAGTGTATATTCTCTGAATAGATCACATTTTACCATTATGCCTGAGCTGATGCAATTACTGTAGCCAAAAGGATGCTCTATAACTTTATCCCATGGTTTGGTTTTCCACTTCTGCTCATCGCTAACACAATTGTGGAATGTTACAGATTCCGTTACTGGATTAATGTAAGACCAAAGAAATGAGAGACATTGGACCAGTTAATAGAAGTGCTGCTGCACCTGCTAGCACTGAATGATTGTTTGACCATGTGACAAGAGAGGTGGGGGTCACTTAGAAATTTCCAGTTCCTACGGATTGAACCCTGCTAGAAAAGTGTACAAGGTTTGTGTGTTTGTTTCAATATACATATATATTGAATTCTGAGTTAAAGAAAATATAAAATTGTTTGAATATTTTTATTTTCATTGTCAGTTTGTCTATTAGTTTATTTAGATGCTATTTTAATTGTATTTTCTTTAAAATATTACTGTATTTGGGAGTTTAAATATTAGAGGTATATCATCTCTAAAGAATCAGCAGTCAAGCTTATCTCTATAGACCCATGTGACTGGTCTGACCACCACGCCATCACCTTCCTACTACCTGGCACCCACAAGACAAGGGCACCGCAACCGGTGATTCCCAAACGCTGGATCAGGGACACCAAGAACCTGGACCATAGGGAACTTGAGGCTCGCTGCAAATCTGACCTCCCCCCCCTCGCATATCACAATGGTCAGTGACCTCAACGATCACTACTCTGCGACTATATCGAACATTCTGGATGATCTAGCCCCACTAAAACTGAAAAGAACCCAAAATCAAAGACAGAAGCCCCTGGTTCATGGGATCCCTCAACAATGAGAGGAGATCCCTCCGGCAATCTGAAAGAACCTGGAGGCAGCACCCCTCTGCCACACATCTAAATCTCCTCCGCCAGGCCAGAAATGCCTACAACAGGAACATCCTCAACTCAAAAAAATAATTCTTCAGATCTGAACTAGGGAAGGCCAAGAACAGACCCCGCAAGCTCTTCGAACTGGTCAAACACCAATCTAATAAATTGGCCAAAACATCGAAAGAAACCCCCAAGTCCCTAATATCCTCCGAGGAATTCTCCTCCTTCTTTGCTGACAAAATCATAGCCTTAGGAAACGAACTCAGTCCCGCCACATACTCTCAACTCCTTCCGGACTTGCCTCCTCCTGCCGCAACGCCCCCACAGATTTCACCTAAAAATTAAGCTCACTGGACTGACTTCAAAGTCTATGACGAAGACTCCATCTCTAAAATCCTATCTACCTTAAACCCGAACAATGATTTTAATGACCCGCTCCCCTCCAACTGCCTAGCTACCATTGCCCAATCCATTATTCCTAGCTGGACTGCAATAATTAACGCCTCTCTCCGGCAGGGATCGATGCCTGACTCTCTGAAAGCTGGCTAAGTCCTCCCCATTTTGAAAAAGCCGTCGCTAGATCCTGCTTCCCCCGACAACTTCAGACCCATCTCCAACATCCCTCTCTTAGCCAAAGTGCTGGAGAAGTGTGTGCAACAACAGCTAAGTCAACACATCAACAACTTCCACCTACTCGATGACTTCCAATCCGGATTTAGACCTGGGCACAGCACTGAAACCACCATGCTCCACATCGTTGATGATGCCCTCCAAGCCCTTGACCAAGGCAAAACCTGTCTCCTAATCCTCCTAGATCTATCCTCGGCCTTCGACACGGTCAACCATGAAAAACTACTCGAACGCCTCAAACTCAGGATGGGATTGGAAGGCTCTGTTCTAGAATGGTTTAGGACCTTCCTCCATAACCGATCACAGAGATTCCTAATCAACAGCAACCTATCTGCTCCCTCCCTGGTCACGGTTGGAGTCCCCCAAGGATCAACCCTGTCCCGATGGCCCATGTTCTTGGTTTTCTGTTTTCTTTTGTCTTTTCGTGTAGCACTGGTGCACGTTTATTTATTTTGTAGATTGGGCAGTCACTACTATCAGCCAGCATGCTCCACACTGAGTGAAGGATTAGAGTAATGTTCTGGTATTGTACTTTATTATTATTATTATTTCATTTTATTTCCTGCTGCAACCTGCTCGCTTTCGAAAAAAAAAACTTACAATCGTGCTTTCTCTGGGGCCGCTCCTAGAATATGGAACTCTCTCCCACCCGCATTCAGAAGAATTCCTTCTCTGTCTCGTTTCAAAAAGGATACCAAAACCTTCCTTATGGGTAAATTCCTCGTTTAAATTTTGCCTTCAACCACCACTATGACCATGATATACGTCTGGCTATTGCCTCCCTTCGGATTACCTAGTCACCCCACCAAGAAATCTGTGGTCTTGTCTTGAGTAATTGTAAATGTAATCTGTAAATACGTGTCCTATCTCTAATATATTCTGCACCCAGCCACCTCCTAATTGATTTTTACTCTTGGGATTCTAAGTCTTTTTGTACAATCCTATGATTCCTGTAAAGCGCTCTGATACCCTAACGGGTCAAGTTCGCGCTCTATAAAACAAAAAAAATAAAATAAAATAAAATAAATATATTTATATTATAGAAATTTTGTTAATTTTGTTTAGGTTACCTTTACAATTTTGTCATTGTCTGATACCTTTCCCAAAATACTTTAGAGTGGCGTGGTAATAGTAGTTCTGACCCCTTTAGTGTCCAACACCTTCCCCAAAGTGGTTTAGATTGGAGTGGGAATAGTAAATCTGCCCCCTTCCGTATCCAACCGCTGTCCCAAAATGGTTTGAATTGGAATAGTAATTTTGACCCTTCAGTGTCCAACACATTTCCAAGAGCGGTTTACATTGGAGTTGGAATAGTAAATCTAATCCTTTCAGTCTCCAACACATTCCCCAAAGGGGTTTAGATTGGAGTGTGAATAATAAACCTAACCCGTTGAGTGCTCAACACCTTCAACACCTTCTCCAAAATGGTTTAGATTGGAATGGGAATAGTAAATAGGACCCCTTCAAGGTCTAAAGCATTCCCCAAACCCGTTTACATTAGAGCTGGAATAATAAATGTCACCTCTTTCATTTTTAACATTTTCTCTAGTGTAGTTTAATTTGTTGTGGGAATAGTATACATTATTTTTTTTAGTGTCCAACGTCTTCTCAAAAACATTATTTCTTTGTGGATGTGCTATATTTTAATAATTTAATATGAAATTTCATAGAAAATGCATTGGAGAGAGGAATAGCATTATTTTTATCCTAAGTAAAGCTAGTTGCATTTGTTTAACAGTTTAATAATACACTTGTATATTTTAATATATATTTTATTTGCACATTTTTTTATTATTTGGCACACAAACATGTATTTATTTTAGTTGTTTATATATAACTTTATTTACAAGCAATAGGAAAAAATGTTCCACACCCATTTGCTGTTCAATACATGTAGCATACATTTTTCTAAGTTAATAAATGTTGTAATGTAATTTTTCATCAAAATCAAAAAACCAACCCAACTGCCTGAACACTGTCATAAATAATCAATAAAATTCATACAAATTGAAAGAATACATGTGGAAGGACACAAAACCCTCCAAGTCATATCATACTTCATACAAACTATCACAAATGTATTCAGCATGAGGTCTCACATTCACACTCTCACTCAGACTCATGAACAGGACAAGGACTGCAACCCAAATAACCTAATATAAAGAACTGACAAATAATCATAAGTATACCAACTGCATACAAGAAAACAGACATTAATACATACTATTTGGTACTCAATTGGTGTCAATAAGCATTGTTGTTAATGTTTTAAAGTTTAAAAAAATATATATATTTTTCCTTTTTTTGTTTTGTTTTTTTAGATTTTTGCCGTCCAGTCTTGTTCACATAGTGCGCCAATGCGCGTTTCGGTGAACGACCCAGAGGATAAGGTCACACCTTCTTCAGGGCGCTTCGGGGATAGAAGTGAGGGGCAAATAAAAATCAAACATATCTGAACAGCACGTAGAGGAGGGTCAAAATAAAGGATGCAGATGAATGGCCTCAACCAACGTATCAACCCAATGGAAGTCATAGAACCTCAAATGACCGGGGAGAGGCTCTGGGCCAAACAACCAATGAAAGGCCCTACAGGCTCCAAATGTGGAATTAAAGGATGGAAGGGGGGATTATGCCCCAGGCTCAAACAGGATGTACAGAGATGCCGTCTTGAACAGATGTGAGAGGTCTCTTGGGGTTACCAGCGGTAATTGGGCACTATAGGTGCAATAGTTGCGCTGCATGCCCACAGACAAAAGATTCTAAATTTGTGGAGATAAATAAGAAACAACATAAACAATTGTGTTTTTCGAATTGCAACACTAAAAATGTAGTGTATTGCGTGACCTGCCCATGTGATAAAACATATATTGGGCAGACGACACAAGCTGTCAAGATGCGGATACTACAGCATAAGTCTTGCATACGATGTAAGACTTTGGGAGCTCCTATGGTCCAACATTATATTGAAAAAGGTCTTGACGAGAATGAATTGAAGTGGTCGATCCTGGTGGTGGTGAGAGCAACTAACAAAACAGCATTGCAAAGTAGTTTAAACCATCTAGAAGCACGAATGATAGAAAGATATCACACGTCGAGAGTAGGACTGAATGATCGAGATGAGATTTGGGCTTTAATTTAACATCTGTAGATTGTATGAGACATTCGAACAGGACACAGGCAGGTCTTTTGCCCCTCATAAGGTAGAAGGAGAGAGGGGTAATTGAGCCAGTGATGCAGAAGATAGGGTGGGATGTTTTCATTGAAAATTATTGTATATCTTGAGATAAATCTTGATAATTAGATTTATGGATACAGGCTTAGCCACCATGTATAATATATTGTTTTTATGTATACATGTGTATATAGTGTATATAATATATATATTTCGTTGAGATATATTGCTCAACCCTTTGCGTGTTAGGAGGAGTTGGCATGACTTGTTGTGACTGCCCAATTATTCTTTTTAATTATTCTTCTTCTTCTTATTTTATTGAATGTTCTCTTTTTTTCTGGATTATTGTGCGGGACATGTATTATTCCATGGGATTTTGTGATCCCGGATGATTTTAGCGTGTATAGTTTTGCATGACCGAGGAGACGTTACATGGGAACGCTCTGTTTATATAAGGCGGATTCACTATTAGGGAGAGTGTACTTTCGATTTGGCATGTTGGAGTGTAGTCCCCTTGTCGATGCCGCTTGCCCACGCCGTACGTGATGACGCTGCGCAGGGAAGTGAGACTTCCTTTACATTCCCGCGCGCGTCCTAGATTTCCAGCAGACGCACTTTGGCGGCCGTGGAGAATGGAGGCGGAGTGAGGGATTGCCGGCTGATTTACTGAGCTGTTATAGTAACCGTAAGTGTTTACCCTCCCGAGTCTGGGGACTGTGAGTGAGGGGATTGTTTTATTCTCCCCAATTGGTAAGGATTTGAGTGCCTTTTTTGTTGTGTCATCCTGATGCAGGTGTAAATCGGGATTTATGTGTTTGTAGAAACACACGAGGATGGAGATCCATTAAAGGGATACAAGGAGTGGGTGTCCCACCCTATTGATAGGGAGGTAAGCGCTTCCCTGTGAACAGCCACATGTAGTGGACCTTGGTTTGGCTAGGAGAGATGGGCATCCCACTCATTCCACCCCCTCACTCATTACTTTTAGGTACTGTACCCGGGGTGCTGGAATAGATTTAGCGCGATAGATCCCTCTATCCCGGTCTTTAGGATCATGTAAGTAGTCGATGTGGACTCTGCATGGTTTGGTAATTTTTGAGCACTCTTTTTTGTATTGGGATTTTAAGGTTTTACTTATTTTTATTTTCACAGGGATTGAGTGGTAGTTGACCCACTGTTGTTTTCTTCCTCAGTTGAGCACGGCACTTCTTGAAAGATTTACACTTGAAGTGGTAGATGGCCCATGTTCTTGGTTTTCTGTTTTCTTTTGTCTTTTCGTGTAGCACTGGTGCACGTTTATTTATTTTGTAGATTGGGCAGTCACTACTATCAGCCAGCATGCTCCACACTGAGTGAAGGATTAGAGTAATGTTCTGGTATTGTACTTTATTATTATTATTATTTCATTTTATTTTAGTATTGTATAACCCCTGTCCTGAAGAGGCCTAAGAAGAAAAGGCTGAAACGTGGTCACGTCGACACTTTTAAGGAGGAGTCATTGGATTTATAGTGATCTTTGGAATTGTGTTGTGTTACACTAGAGCTAGGCCAACTAGTATACAAGCCTTAAAGTGTTTCACTTTGACTATCTCTAAGTGGTTCGCCCAGACGTATAGGGGGGACACTAGTGTGTATATTTGTTTTAGGGTTATTGTTATATGTTTTTGTTTGCTTTTCATTTTGATGTATAATGTATTGTGATACATGTCATTTGTTGGTTTTTCCCCTTTGAATAGGCGCCATTGTTTGTGTATGTTATAAATAGATTTTTATATATTCGTTGTGAATAATAATAATTTTGGAGAGGGTAATTAAATGTGCTCTACTCAAAAATTTGTTTAGTATTGTTTCCTTTATACCATTTTTTATTGTATAAAACTACGTCCCATACCCAGGTATTTAAGGGTAATTTGGGTATACCCCTGTTGATTATCTTTGGTCTTGAATGGAAGAGGCACTCTTAAAAGGGATTTGGAAGATTCTCACGTGGCAGAATCCATTGTGCCACGAAAATGTCGCTGTCGTGTAATAGAGTCCCCGATATGTTGAATACACTTTATATTTCATTAACATCAATCTATCTATCTATCTATCTATCTATCTATCTATCTATCTATGTTTATCTATATATTTTTTTATTAAAAAAGTAATAAACCTTTTTATAACATATTTTTTTTAGATTGATTAATTAGAATGACTAATTACATATAATAATGTCAAAGTACTATTTCATATACATTATACAAACATGTTTTACATCGTTATATTTTTATACATATTTTTAAAAAAATTGCACAATGTTTCAGGACATACTTTTTATAGCTTTATTATTTTTTAAATGTCCAATAATTTCTATTCATTTCAAATACAACATGGTCTTTTTTATTTCTTTTTGTTAAAATTTAGCATCCAATTGCTTTTACCAGTACCAAATGTTTTACTATATTATCATCATTGTTAGGTAATTTCAAGTCCTTTCCTTTGTGGTTCCCTGTTGCTAATGGTAAGACCACTTTTAAATTATTATTTGGGTTTGTGGGGGACCGGGTAGATGTGGGTATGGGTAGTTAGTGCATAATAATGGATTCATTTGTTATGGTAGTGTATTTTTGTGTTGGTTTGTGCTTTGTAGAAATGCAGTAAAGTGACATAGCCCATAGTACAGTATGTGTAGTGTAGTTATTTAATTGATTATATGAGTATAGTTTGTCAATTCATTTTACATTGTTTGTTATGTTTTTGAGGTGTATATTGTGGGAGGGTGACTGTTTTGCTTTTTTTCAGGTTTTTTGGTTGGAGCAGAAGCGTTTTTCTTATTTTTGGATGCATTTTGTTTTAAAAGAAAATCATTTTGATTATATTTAAACCAACATCACTTTTTCAATTTCCTTTTTTTTAGGTTTTACAAGAGTGGCTTTTACATGAATTTTTAGTTTTTTTTTAATAGTTTTCCAGGACTGTGGTATAATAATTTGGATGTGCTTGTTTGGCTATTTAATTTTTGCATTTTTTGGGTTACTTTTTCTCTATTTTTGTGGATCTGTTTTTTGTTGGATTGGAGAATTACCATGAACATAAGCTACAGAACCTCAAGTTCAATTACGTTTTTTTATTTTGGATGAGAAATGTCTGCTATGTTTGTAATTATGTATTATTCTGTCATTTTAAATAAAATATTGTGTATTGCATGTATTTTTATATTATGTTTGTTGATTTGGGTTTTTTAATTTGTGTGTCATTGGGGGTTATTACAAGCCTAGAGGTCCACGGACCGCCAGACTCCCAGGGGCACGGCAGTGGCGGTCTCCCGACCTCCCTATCACCACCAGGGCAGACCAGCCACCCTGAGACCACTGCAACCACCAGTGATAAGAGATCCCTGGCGGTGGCGTGGCAGTCTTGAGGTTGTAATATGCTTGGCGGAGATGCTGAGGCCCCGCCAAGCATATTACGAGTTTCCTCACCGCCACACATTTCATGGCGGTGCGGCCACCATGAAAAGTGTGGTGGTGAGGAAACAAAGGGGGCCCATGTGGATGCACACAGGGGGGCACAACATGTGCTTCTCTGTGTGCATGCACACCAGTATCTGCACAGCATGGACTAACAGCAGTCCATGCCATTCAGGTACTGCCTTTAACATTCCCATTGCGGTGCAGGGAACTCCATAGAACTTCCCGCCAGATAGGAGAAAACTCCTGATCTGGCGGGCGGTTCGTACATGGGTTTGGCGGTGCGGGAGTGAAGCGATCCCACACCACCAAACTCTTAATAAGGCCCATTTTGTTTAACCAATGTATTTATGGATTTATTTATGTATTTGTGTATTCATTTTTTTATTTATCTACTTTACTGTAAATTGTTTTGTTTATCCGTCTTATTGGAAATTGTTGAATTTGAAATTTTACTTTAGACTGTTAAAGATTTTTTCAATACTATTTTAAAATAAATATATTGTATTAGTTTTCTTGGCTTATGTTGGATGTAAGTTTTCGTTGGATTGTTAGGTGGTTTACAGTATTGTGCCTGCTATGCTTTCCAAGTAGTGCAGGCAATGCAGTATTTTGCATTGTGGCATTTCATACTTTTTTTTGGTCTGTTTGAATATTTTGGGTTTAATTTTGGTTAAAGACCGCTCTATTCTAAGTTATGGTAGCTTAGTTCTTTTTTAGGGTTTCTAGGAATTGCTATTGGGTAGGATGGCTTTGGCCTAATGTGGCATAGAAGGCCACATTGTGCAATCCTTCTACTGCAGTATTTGTTTTCACTTGTTTGGTCATGGTGCTGGAATAGATATTCCACCACGGTATTTTAAACATGGGTTGGCACCTGCGGCCAGATGGTGCAGTCTGCCAACACAAGAGTCTTCCAAATGGTCCATTAGGGGACTTAGGGGGTGATTACGAGTTTGGTGGTAGTGCGGCGGCTACCGCTGCACCGGCGGTTCGACCGCCGTATTCTGAGTTTGGCGGTCAGACCGCTGCATGCCCACTGCAACCATTGGTGGAACCACAGTCTTGCAGCGACGTGAGGCAGTAATATGCTGGTGGTGCCTTTGCAGCACCACCAAGCACATTATGAGTTTCCTCACTGCCAGCCTTTTCATGGCGGTGAGCCTGCCATAAAATGGCTGGCGGTGAGGGAACTAAGGGAGCCCACAGGGCCCCCTGGTGCCTCGGGCCATGGGGATGCATTTAGGTGAGCCCCTGTTGTGCACCCCTTTTCCTGCATTGCATGGACTGCAGAGTCCATGCCGTGCTGGAACAGGCTTTGCCATTCCCATTGCGGTGCCTTTTTCAAAGGCACCGCTGTGGGAATGCCAAAGGACTGCCTGCCAGACAATGAGAGAGCTCGTAATCTAGCGGATGGCCGGCAGTGAGCTTTGGCATTGTGGGAGAGGGGCGGTGACGTGCCATCCCACTCCCACACCACCAAACTCAGAATCAGACCCTTTGTGTTTGTTCTTGGTTTTGGTAGTAGGGGGATTCTATAAGAAGGTTGTAGTACTTAGCAACGTATGTGACTGGTACATATGCTAGGACTATTAATTGTTTTATTTATTAAGGTAATTGACTGTTTGTTGCATAGTCTACACTTAATGTACATTAATGGAGGTGTCTCCAAATGCTTTGGTTGAAATAAAATATCAACCTTACATGGCTGTGGGGGGAGTGAGCGGGTAGATTTTAAAACTGCTTGCATCTTTGCCTGCTCAAAGTCTATTATGATTTATGGGTTAATAGTTTGTTTTTATTATAATTTGGCTTAGTAGTTCATAAGAGATAGAAGTCTGTTTGTTGGGAATAAGAGCTCAACTCAGGGTATGCTACTGTTATAGTATTCCCCATGTATGCTGTACACATGTGTGAACGATGGAGGGCATGACTTAAAAGTGCCATCCATCATTTTGGTTGGCTTAGTCTAACACAGTTATTCTCTGTTGCATATATTATAATTCTCCTGTCATTATTTTTATTATCGTAAAGGAGGAAGGGTTCTTCAGTATGTGTTGTGTTAACTTTTCAAGAATGTCTATGTCTTGGTATGGTCGGGGAGCAGTAGGGGTTTCTCTTGTGGACTTCTTGGTTCATGATATTAATATTTTTAAATCAGGTATTTCTGGCCTGTGGTGTGCTCAGGAACATTTGGGAGTATAGTATTTTAAGACTCTTGCTATGGGTCCCTGGGAACTAGTGCTTGCTTCTCTCAGGCTTAGCAAAACATATCTTACTTTTATTTCTGATATATTTGGTGGATAATTGTGCTCTCTAACAATAATTAGGGCATCATTTTTAGTTGTAGCTCTCTCATAACAAGCATTAGTATAATATGTAGTACTTTGCCAGTGCTTACTCTCTCCTATGTATATCCCATGTGCAATATAATGTTTTGCCTTTCTGGGAGGTGGTGTACGTGGCTATTTTTGACATTGTATTTTTTTTTTTTTTTTTTTTTTTATTGCATACTTTACAATCAAACACAGCTTTTAGCCTTCAACCCTGGGGCCGGCAGCATATCTTCATGAACAGGAATACACAGCTATTAAGCCAACAACCCCAAGGGGCAGGCAGCGATCTTGAACCAGCAACTCTGTAGAACAGTATGCTTACGAGGAACTTAGATAGCTACCCAATAAAAAAATTAAAAAAAACAAACAAACCATACTCAGCTTGCGTCGCTAAAGTGTCGATCCTTGTACATTAAACTGTGGAAGGTCAGTGATACATCAGTGTACGGTCAAATGCACATCCTATCCAAAATGTGTTAGCAAAACCCGTGGCCCCTGTGTGTAAACCCCACGGTGACCCTATCGGGGTGAGAGGGGGGGGTTGTCAAAGTGCTCTACTACATGACTTATCTTCCGCAGGGGCCACTACCCACCCTGGGCTAGACAGACGCAGTGTGCGCAGTGCCTTCTAAGTCCACGGGCGACTCAGCACTAGTTTCCTCCGCTCTGTTGACATTGTATTTACAAATGTTTAGAAGTATATATTTACTACTTTAAGTTTAAAATGTTTTTAATTCACAGCAGTTTACATTTTAAAATGCATTTTAATTGTTCATATTTTATACTTACTTGCTGTCCTTTTACTGTGATGCTTTTTTCAGGGGGTTATTTTTTCTCTGTTAGATAGAGAAGGTTTGTTTAAATTGTATGTTTAAAACCACAGGTATGTTAGTTAGAGGGGTGTTTGTTAGTTTTTTTTTAATTTTTAGGTGTTTTGAGTTCTTTAACATTTAATTATATTCACTTAATTTTTCATTTTGTTTGTTGATTTTGGGCCAGATGTACGACGCTTTTTAGCATGCGCAAAAGGGTCTTAGACCCGTTTGCGCACGCTAAAAAGCATGGGCCCATGTACAAACAGTATTTTGCGAGTCGCAAATAAATTGCGACTCGCAAAATACTGTTTTGCGACTCGCTATTAGGAAGGGGCGTTCCCTTCCTAATAGCGACCGCAAAGCTATGTACCAATGTTTTGCAACCGCAATTGCGGTCGTAAAACACTTGCAAATTACCTCCTACTTCAAGTAGGTGGTAATGCATTCGCAAATGGGAAGGGGTCCCCAGGGGACCCATTCACCTTTGCAAATGCATGCAATATTATTCTTTAAGGGCAGGCAGTGGTCCCAGGGACCACTGCCTGCTCCTTAAAAAATGAAACGAAAACGTTTCATTTTTTTTTTAAATGCATTTCGTTTTTTAAGGAAAACGGACTGCATTTAAAGAAAAAAAAGCTGCTTTATTTAAAAGCAGTCCCAGACATGGTGGTCTGCTGAGCCCAGCAGGCCACCATCCCTGGGAGGGCTTGTCATTCCCAATGGGCTCACAAATTGCGAGAGGCTCATTAATATTCATGAGCCTCGCAATTTGCGACCCCATTGGGAATCGCAAACAGTGTTAAACACACTGTTGTACATGCCAAATAGCGCCTCGCAAATTGCGAGTCGCACATGCGACGCAATTTGCAAGGTGCTATTTGGCAGGTCGTACATCAGGCCCTAAGTCATTTGGGGAATTGGTGTCTTTGGTGAGCAGGATAGCACTGTCATTTGCAATCTTGCAATGGTAGTTAAAGTTTGTAGATATAAAGAGAACAATTAATTGTAGTGGTTTATTTTAAGTTAAGCAAATAGTTTGGGTTAATTTTTAGTTCATTTATATATTTTACTTACATTTCAATATAGATTGTCAGTTATGTGCAGCACAGGTCCCGGAATTTCAATGTAGAATCTGCCGGAGTGTTGGTATCATCTAAGTGTAGCATTTTTGCTGCAAAGTTTGGGGGGGGCGGATTCTGCTTTTTTATAGTGTTTAGTTTAGGAGTTCTATTGGTTACTTTGTTTTACCATTAATTTTATTGGATACTTTTTGCTTGCTTTGAATTGTTTTGTCAGTTTGCTCCTGATTTGGTGGATGCTAATTAAGGATCATGTTTAACTGTAACATATATTTCTATGTATAAAGATTATTTATTTTGAGTGTGCATTATTTTAAATTTATATTCTTCTTTAGTTATTGTTTTTATATATGTTAGTTTATTAGATTCATATTATTTTTGTGCCTATTTGGTTAAAATCATTGTATAATTATTTAAGTTGTTTAGTTAATAAATATGCTTTTAAATATAATATATAATTTTTTAGTTATTTTTAGTTAGTATAATATTTTAAAATGTTTTATTTGTTTTTGGTTAATTTATTGTCTTTTAATAGTAATTCTTAGTTTAAAATGAATTGCTTTAATTATCTTTAATTTAGTTAAACAATATTTTAGAAGTCAATATTGCTGTTTTGGATATTATTTTCAATTTGTTTATATTTAATGTTTTAACAGAGTTTTGTTTTACTATAATTTTGTAACTGATATTGTGATTTTTTAGATATTTTTAACAGTGAAATTTTTGTTATTGTTATTTTTGTTTTTCTTGTGTCTGTATAGGCTGACTATATTTTTGTCAATTATATTTTGATGAATCTATATTTTGGTAGATATTGTATAACATAACCAATGGCATGACTATAAGTTAGAATAATGTGGGGATCTGATCTTTAGGCTCAAAGATGATTGGTTTGCTCACAGAGATGGCCTCTCCCATCTCAAGATGTGCACATACTAACGTCCCAGAGAATGGCTGACTGTGAGATTACTTTTTTGGCAACAATGTAAACATTCTCAGAGTATCAGAGAGGCTAAAGGGCCAAAACCTGAAGTAGTCTGTGATGCATACCCTTTTAACGACCCTTTTAATTGACATTAGGTACCCCACAGAAATGTATTGAGTCTATAAGGGCGCTGAGACTACACCCTGACTCCAAGAAACATCCTTTTCCAAAACTGTTGCTTGTTCTGTACTTCACTATCTTAGAAATGATTAAGCATCTAGCAAGAAAGAAGTTAGAGTCTAAATGAGAGGGCCATGACATTTGATTCTACTAGTACATTGTACCCTGGAGAAGAGCCACACATTTGCTGAAGCTTCCAAGATGCTACAGGAACATGAAATACTCTGCACCTAATGATTTGCATATGTGTCCCTGAAATTCTGCTGCAAGGGCAAACATTTCAATAAGACCTGCTAAAGAGACATCATAGACCTACTTGACTCATAACACAATTGCAGCAGATTCCAGTCTATGGAAACTGAAGATTCTGCATCCAAGTGCATTCCTGAAATATTTACAAAGCAGAGGCTCAAAGTCAAACCTGGAACACTAGAGTGAAAGTAACAACACAAGGGGCTTTGACGTTTTACATATCCTCTTAAGAATGTTAATAGGGTGAACAAAACTATTAGCTTACCTCCCAAAGGAAAGACTCAATGTGAATGTAGAAAATGAGAAGTTGAGTAAAAAACACAAAAAGGCAACGGTGTAAATCTGAGATGTTAGGAAGAAGAATGTTGTTGCAGTTATGAACTATTGGAGAGTCCCTTTAATCCATGATTTTAATCTTCCCGGACTATACCCACCTTGTACAGCACCAACGCCGATCCTTTGAAGCGGTGAAGGAAAAAACTGAGAGCAATGAAATTACGTTATATGCTCTTGTTCCCAGCCCATCTCAGAGTTATTCATGCTTTCAAATCCTACTTCTTTGACACTCCCGAGTTGGCCTGGGAATGGCCACAGAGACCAGGCCCTTGTGCACCAACTCAACGCCCCCTTGGAGGATCATTCTTCTGATGGAGGTGCTGCTGGCATGGCTGTGGCTGATGATGCAGCCCTGCATGACAGGGCAAATGGGTCTGGAGGTCCACTGCCTCCTCCATTCTGAAAATTCCTAGTCCCTCTTATGACCCCATTGGGGAGGCAGCAGCTGTTACTAAGTTGGACCCTCTGGTGATGTCTGGGGCTTCCACACTTTCTTTCTAGGATACATGAGGGGGTGCTTAGATGTAGCCCTCTCAGGGACTTCTTCAATGCCCACTAGGCTTTATGTATCTCCTGAGCCATCAACAATGCATCCTTATTCATCTGGACTCCTCCGGAGGAGGGACGTTGTGTGTGTGCACTCAATGAGGTAGACTTTTGGAGGCTTAGTCATGTTTGGGGGGGTGACAGATGATTCTAGGGGAGTATGGGCTGGGAGGGTGGTTAGGGAGATTGTTTAGGGCAGTTGGGCCTGTTTGGCCTTGTATGTCTTCTTTTAGTTTAGACAAGCTGTGGCCTCCCTGTCCTTTCATTCCCACTGGATGCCTACTTGGCACATGCCTGGGCCTCTATGAGAGTTCGTTCCTATGCTGGTTCTTAAGATAATGGCATGGAATGTCAATGGCTGTAATGACTGTATTAAAAATAGTGCACCTGATGTTCTCCACCTGCAGGAGACCCATCTCCTTGGTACCGGCAGCTCCTTCTTACCCCACTATTGGCACGATAGGGTGTCCTCGCTGGCTACACAAAGGGATCCCGGGGGTAGCTATCCTCATCCACAGCTGCCTGCTTATAATGGTCACTCATAGCACATCAGACCCTCAGAATAGGTTTGTTACGGTTGAAGGGACAATTGATGGTCAGGCTTACCACCTGCTGAGCGTCTATGTACCTCCCAACTTCCTGGCCCTACACTTGATGCATTACAGAGGGTGTTGACTGGGAACTCCCAAGGGTCCCTGTTGTTGGTGGTGACTTTAATATGCTGATGTCTCCTGTTTGGGATAGTTCAAGGGTTTTGACTTGCCCTGCACCCTAGACTACTCACCTCATGGATTGGCCATCTGGCATTGGCCTCTCTGATGTCTGGTGCCCCTGGCACCCCCACTCCCAGGCATACATGCACACCTCGGCTTCACACAAAATGCATTGACTATGTCTTAATGCCGGCTACAGATGTGCTCCTCACTGCAGGTGACCGTCACCCAGGCACTCGTCACCAGCCGACTGGACTATGGGAACACCCTCTACGCCGGAACCACAGCCAAACTTCAAAAAAGACTCCAGCGCATCCAGAACGCCTCCGCACGACTCATCCTGGACATCCCCCGACACAGCCACATCACCGGACACCTGAAAGACCTGCACTGGCTCCCCGTCAGCAAGAGAATCACGTTCAGACTCCTCACCCACGCACACAAGGCCCTCCACGACCTGGGCCCAAAGTACCTCAACGACCGCATGACCTTCTACACGCCCACCCGCCAGCTACGATCAACCAGCCACGCCCTCGCCACCGTACCACGCATCCGCAGAGCCACCGCCGGAGGAAGATCCTTCTCCTACCTGGCAGCCAAGACCTGGAACTCCCTCCCCACTCACCTTCGGCGAACCCAGGACCATCTCTCCTTCAGGAAACAGCTCAAGACCTGGCTGTTCGAGCAGTAACTTACCCCCTCCCCCAGCGCCTTGAGACCCTCCCGGGTGAGTAGCCGCGCTCTATAAATGCCGTGATTGATTGATTGATTGATCCTACCCCGAGGTATTTCTGGCCAAGTTCCAGTCACTATCCAGATGGTCTGTGAGGCACATGGTGATCATCCAATATGGAGCCTTAGTGCCTGGTGCTTTAGGGACACAACTGCGGTCAACTATCTGTCACAGAAACTGATTACCTTCCTGGGGCTCAATATTGGGTCTGTGGGATCTCCTGGGATGCTCTGGCATACCAGCAAGGTGTATCTGAGGGGTATAGCTCATACACATTCTTTTAATCAAGACCGGCAGTGGATGCTGCAGGCTCAATGGCTTGAACTCTGTATCACTCAAGCAGAGGAGGCATCGGCGGCGAACCTGTTGAGCTTCACCAACTTGCCCTTGACTGGCTCTCACTGTGCCAACTGAGCCTCGATGAGGTTTGGCGATGCTGGATTGCTTCCCAGAGCAGGGTGTATGCCTGGGTTAACAATTCCAGCAAACTATTATACTGGTTGTCCCCAGTAGTCCCCAGTTGTCTCTGACACGGGTGCCTTCACAGACTATTACAGTGCACTGTAAGCACGTGGCACTCGACCTCGGAGCAAGTTTTTCTCCCCTTTGATCGCAGACCTACCTCTCTGGTTGCTCGGACTGACAATGCAGCTGCTCTAGATTAACCCTTTACTATTGCAGGGGTTGAATCTGCCCTCTCTGACTTGAATTCGAGCAAAACTCTAGGTCCTGATGGTTTCCCCACAGAATATTATAAGAGGCTACGGACTCCACTGCTGCCCCATCTACTAGCACTATACAATGAAGCCATTTCTACTGGCTGGTTTCCAGCGGAGTTGAACAACACCACGATCATTGTCCTTCACAAATCAGGGCACCCTCCTGAGTTGTGCAGCCCTATTTTCCTCATCAATACAGAACTTAAACTTTATGCCAAGATGCTTGCTAATCGCCTCCTTTGTGTAATCCCCATGCTGATCCATTTGGACCAATGAGGCTTCATGCCTCATCGCGGAACTCAGCACTGTATCTGACAGGTGCAAACAGCTGTGGTGTACCGTCATCTACTACCTGGCTCTAACGCCTTCCTTCTTCTCAATTTTGAAAAGGCTTTTGATTCAGGGATTTTCCTTTGTGATGTATTCTCTCTGATGGGTATTGGTCCCAGGTTTATCAGATTTGTGCAAACTTTATATATTGATTCTTTGTCGATGATCTCCTTGAAAGTCACTCTCTCTCGGGTGGTCCCAATTCAAAGGGGCACTAGGAAGGGCTGTCCCTTCTCCTGTTCACACTTGTGATCGAGCCCCTTGTGACGAGGGTCCAATGTGATGCACCGTTATAAGGATTTTGGTGGGGAGGTGATGTGTTGGAAGACCGCATCATGCTCTACATCGAAGACGTGGTCCTCTTCCTGCATGAACCCTTGTTGTCGTGCCCTTGAGCACTGGATATGCTCACTCTCTACGGCCAAGCATCTGGGCTTTTAGTTAACCACTCTAAGTCCATGCTGATTCTGTTGACAGGCCCTCTGCAGGATCATGGCTGGCAAGGCTCCATACCCCTTCATCGGCTGAGTTTCTTCACCTTGGCATATACAATTCATTGGTCCCCACCCTGACGTGGTCGCTCAATATTACACCTTTGGTGGCACGCATGAAGAAAGATATTGAATATTAGTCCCCTCTGCCTCTCAACCTATTGAGCAGAATTGCGCTTTTTAAAATGATGGTCCTGTCCTGGCTTTTGTACTTTTACAGAACTTTCCCTTACGGTATTTCCTCAACGTGGTTTTGCTCAGTTCATGCTCTCATACCTCCCTTCTTGTGGGACCACAGGGTCCCACAAATAGCATTCCGCACGTGTGTGCAGTCCACCTTTGATTGGGGCTTGGCTGCGGCTTATCTGTAACTTTACTACTGGGCCTCCCACTTGGTGGTCTTGAATGACTGGCTCCATAGGGGGCACAGCATGCGGCGCAGAACATACAGATGATATCAGTGCATTGAGAGGTGTTTTTTTTTAAGTCATATTTTTGAACATGAATTTAAGAAACATTCATGCTTCCTTCCATCCACACTAGCAACAATCGCAATAGTGAACTACGAGGCAAGTATATCAAGGTCCTCTTATATGTGATAATGAAGAAAAAGGAGGGAAAATGAAATAAAAAACAATTGCCTGAAATCACACAATTTGGTCTAGTGAGGTAGCTGGGATTGATCCCAGGTTTTCTGGTTTCATATTGTGCAATTCAGCCACTAGATGTACATGCTTCACTTCCCCATACCCTCCCATGCACACACACATACACCCTCCAGGCATCTGGGCGGCCCTCGGTCACACCACAGACCAAACTTTTTGGCCCTTAAAAAAATGACCCATGACCTACACCATATGCAGTTCTTCCACTTTTTGCAGATCCATCATGCCTTATCTTATCTTATCACCAGCCCGCTTTGGTGGAGGTCCCTGAGTACAGCCCTATGGAGGTTAAGGTCCTTATGTCCCCCCTGGGCCACAAAGGAGTCACCCAGATGTATTGGTCCCTGGTCATCAACTCTCCAGACTTATTTCTGCCCCTCCGCACTCGCTGGGAAGCCTGGCTGGGGGCCCAATAGGATGGGGAATACAGGGAAGCCTTTATGGCGCCATGGGAGCTGGCCATCTCCTCTCACAAATTAATGTTCTCCATATGACTTACCTGACATCAGAATGGCTGTGGAAGGTGGGTAAACTTCCATCACCCACATACCATCACTGGTGCTGATACTGCAGATTTCTATCATGTGATTTGGCTGTACCCTGTAATACAGCAATATTAGGCTCAACTTTTGGGAGTCCTATCAGATATGTTGGGGAGGCCGATAAACTGGTCCCGTCAGATTGCGGTTCTGGGTTTAATGGAGATGCTGGGGGCAGGAGACCTGAAAGATACCTAGTAAGTTTGGGGACGTTACTAGAGAAACGTGAGATTGCCCGGAACTGGATCTCGAAGATTGCACTGGGAAAGATGTACCCCATCTGGGCAAGTGCCCAATTCCTGTCCTACTGTATACGGATGACGCAGTCCTATTGGCCAGTACTGCCAAAGGGCTGCAGGACCTTCTGGACGATTTTGCCAATTTTTTGAGGGACATGGATTTAACCATGAATTGAACTAAGTCATTCACAATAATGTGTGAAATAATACAAAAAAGCATGCCCATAATGTCGATACCACTACAGTCAGGAAGGCGAACATCTTTATATACTTGGGCATCCTGCTGCACTCCACATTTGGTTGGAGTCACTTACACAACGTAAGGCATCAACAAATCTCTAGATCTATTGAGGCTCTTTTTAGATTCACTTCTAACGTAGGAAACAAACCTATAAAAGAGTTTTTGACATTTACAATAGTAAATGTATATCTGTGGTATCCTATGGAGCAGGGCTGTGGGGGCAATCAGAGGTAGCACTTCTTCAGCGTGCAGAGAGCACCTTTTTTAGACGGTTACTTTCAGTGCCCCGTGAGTGTTCCACCTTTGTCTGCTACAGTGAGTGGAGACTCTCTTACCTCAGAGATCAAATTAATATACAACCATTTTTACTGTGGATCTCCATATGGGTTAAACAGGAGACACATTTCTCGCGTGAGTGTTTGTCACTGGATAAGGCAGTATCTATCCAGTGGCGTAACGAAACTTGAGGGGGCCCCCCTGTAAAGTACATAGAGTGGGCCCCCCATCCTCTCGACCCAGTCAGGAGCTCTCAGGCCAGGGCCGGACTGGGAACCCAAAGCAGCCCTGGCATATTTTGTCAGACCAGTCCCTCTATGGTACGTAGCGAGCCAGCCTAACTCTTGCAAGTGGGCTTGTGGGGGCGGGTTCTCCCCCAATAATTTTTTTTTTTTTTAAATGGCAAAAGCTGTGTATTATACAACATATTTTTCATTGTATATTCAAATGTATTAACCTTTAAAATATAGTAAATGATGACCTTACAGTGCACCGGGATACCCAGTCATACCCACGTTCTTACAGAGAACATTGAAAATAGACCAGAGAAGCACCACTAAATCTGTATCTCTTTTGCACATTTTCCATCAAAGGTCACTGCTCTGTCTGTAATGTTTGGCACCTGAGTGTAGAGCGTGGGTGGCAGACAGAAGCCACATGGAAGTCTGGCTCATTTTGGTCTTGAGGATCCTACCAAAAAGAGCTGAGCTGGAGCAATCCTCTGCACGGAGGGTCCGATCTAGCTGCTGTGCCGGAGCTGGTCAAGGCCAACACCCATCTGGAAGCAAGATACCAGGAGAGAGGAAAAAGGCCAGGCTGAGCCTACCTCCCATCCAGCCTCATTTGGAAAGCAGCCTGCGCAACTGGGGGCTGCCAGACACTGAAAACATCCCAATAGAAGCAACGCTTTCCCATCACCTCTCCCTGAGAAGAGAAATACAGAACCCCCAAAGAGGAAGAATGCAAAGAGGTTCTGGGTTCACTTCCTGCTCAGGTGGAAATATGCCTCAGAGGAACTGGCACTGCCCACGAAGACTGAGGCGATGCAGCTGGAAAACTGCCGGATGGTGCCCCTCACCCACGCAAGGGAGCTGGCTCTATAAACCTTCTTGTGCCCACCCCCTTCCCTCGTGTGTCTTAGTGCACTTAAGTAGACCTCTATCTGCCTGCAGCACTCTTTAAATCAGCAATGGTATGCCATATCACAGCCCGGTAACATAACACAATATAAAAGCATAACAACGTAACACATAGAAAAACTTGGCACACCATACTATTGAACAACATAACATATCATGCAATTTCATTATACCATAACCCAACATACATGACATAGCAGCTCTTATAAGGTGGTCCGATTTTTACTATGTTGCTCTCATCGTTTTATCTTTGATATAACCTTTCATTTAAAACAGCAGGATCACAGATTTTTAACGTTTTCAAAATCATCTTTAGAGTCGCACTTTCATCAAACAATCTACTACACTCTGTCTGTGTTAAAAACATCAATGGTGCAACCTCAAACAGGGCTAGTCTGAGGCATGCATTCATATATTGAGTCCTGCCCCTTATAGGTTTATCCAAGAAATCAGGCATCCGAAAGCCCTGCCAAGCTAACTAACACATAAGGCAGCCTCACCCATGCAACCCAGGGATTTTGAAAAAACAGCTTTTCTGAAAAATGGTCAGTTGTTTTTTTTTTATCTAATATGATGTCAATAAAATTCATCTTACTAATATGCTTCTTACTATTATGACCACATTATCAATGCTTTCAGCCACTGTAAAACTATGCCCACCCACACTTCCTGTCAATGGCATGGGCTGTACTGGCAATGTGGTGTCAAGAACACACACATGCTGGAGAAAGTATCTCTTTCTAATAAATATTACAGTCAATGGTGGCTTGCGTATTTGAACTGACATTTTACCAACTTGGTGGCAAACCTTCGCATCCTTAGTCAGTTGTTCTCAAAATAGCTACATTGTGTATTTTTTAATCCTTTGCACCTTAGCAATGACAAGGACCACTTCAAGACTGCGTTATGACGGAAAGGCAGACATTGCGCTGTAGAAAATACAGGGACATCCAAGGTAGGTCCAGGAGAGCCAGGGCCTTGCCAAATATTTAGGATATCCAAATAGAAAACATGCACATAAAATGACTCTAAATTGCATTTGTTTACATAGTGCGTGGATAGCTGAATATCTTGCATGGATCTGGTTCTCCTAGACCTATGTTGGACACCCCTGAGAGACTCAACGTTTGCATTTCTTTCAGAGGAGGCACAGAAAGAAAAAGTAGCAAGAGAAGCTTTGTATTTCAAGTGGCTGCTGAATTTTAACAACTGTTGATTTTAGAGCTGACAGTTTTAAAAGCAAATCAGCTATAGTGCCAAATAACCATGGACAGACGCACAGATAACCCAGGCTAAAAAGAAGATGCATGGACAATTGAAAAACCAGTCTGCGCCAGGGGAGTGCAGCCCGAGTCGATAAAAAAAGTAATTAGTGGAGGTGGCAGCCAACACAATATTTAGTGGAAAGTGCTTTTCAGCCTGCAGATACACTCTTTTTGTGTAATCTAAGTATATTTGTTCATTTCAGAGTCAAAGAGGGGGAGCGGAGATCTATCTTGAACGACGTTTCTGAAGGTTTTTTATTTTTTTATTTCAGCAAAACAATGTCCACAGTTTTGTTAAAAAAAGAACTGTTCCTGTACTGATATGACGACCTTGAGTTTTCTCAAGTTGAAAGGAGATGGTCTCCTGTACTGTAAAGATTGGTTTAAATTGCTTTTGTTTGGGTTTTTCATTTGAAGTGTATGCACTACTCGGCAGTCTGACGATGGCAGATAACAATTAGCAAAGGTGCCGAGGGCGTGTGGTGTGGGCAGGCAGGAGAGCAGAGTCGCAGAGACTTGTACTGGACAAGTAGACTGTCTCACAGGAGTCGACTCCTTAACACTGAGCAGTCAACACTGGAGTGGCACTTGGTTATAGTGCGGCTGGGTCTCGGATTAAGGCTCATGGTCTCATATTGTACAGAAGAGCGGCAGAAGTGCGGAAGCAGAGGCCTCTACCCCAGGTTCATCCTCCACCTTAGCTATAGAAAATACGGTTAGATGATCCATCCAGTGCCAGATCAGTGAAAGGATGTAGCAGACAGGCTCTCACCACTAAAGGCACACATCAATGGCTGAAATAGCAAATACATCCAAACCATACAGTGCATGTTGCACTCATTGAATAGTGGTTTCATCTGAATCTGTATTCAGCTTAATGTTATGGCCTATGACACAGTAATGTTACTCAAAAAGTAAAACATACTAAGACGACTTTCTTCAAACTGCTGCCCTTTGCAGCAAGTCTCTTTTATTATCCTGAAAGGCATGAAGTCTTTCTGGAAGAAGCGCGCATGCCAACTGCTGCAACAACATAAGATGCCGGCCGACTTTGTGTGGCCTCCGACAAACAATGATGTACTTATTAGCATGTTTAATTTATATTTCAAGGAGGAAACTGAGGTGATTAGTCTGCATCTGAGTTCTCTCCTGGCCTTAAAAGTGTGCTTGTAATGCTTAACCGGTCTAACTCGGTGCAGATGCGCGCTAAACTCCTCCATATAAGTAATTGGGACTGCTGACCTTTTGCTGTTGTGATGACACAGGGCCCGGCCGTCCTGGTGCTCACCCTTGCCTTGCTGTGCGTGCCCATTCACTAAGCCCGACTCAAGAACTTCTACTGAGGCAGCCTACTAAACACCTTTCAACCTGCAAAACCAACAAGCGCAATTACCTTTTTCAGGATCAGACTGGCGCTCCACTCCACTACAGGTTGTGCCATCTGCTATCGCGGGAGTGAGCGCAGAGCGACGTTGTCTCTCTTTTATTTCCGTGATGACTGACTTGGAAATAAAAGAGGGACAACGGCGTTTAGTTTAACCCCAGTGCTGCTACTTTTAAAGCTGGCATTTAGGCCGCCCCAAACACCTTTGATGGGTCGGGTGGCCTGATGTGATATAGATCCCCAATAATAAAATCACCCCCCCCCCCCGCCTGGAATAAAACCGGCCCCAGGAAACCCCAGGTACTGCCAGTCTGGGCCTGTCTCAGGGCAGGGACCCGCTGCACATGCACAGTGCCAGAGGGTGCTTCCTGGAGCTCGGGGCCTCCCCGCGCTGCGGGGCTATTGTTACACTTCTGCCATTGAGCACAGTGACAGTTAACTGGCACACTCATTTATTCAGCAACGCTCCAAACACCAATCAGATGAGCCAAGGAACTAATACAAGGGAATAGAGTGGAGGGGGGAAACAAAAATGAACAATCAAGGTAACATAATGAAAGATGTATTGCAGTGCATGAGTTAGAATCATAGTTAGACCAAACACATTCATAAAGAGGAGGAAGCTGTAAGAGAGGTGGAGACTGCAGGAGAGAGTGACCGTCATTGACGAGAAACAATACAGGAGGAAAGAAGCAGCAAGTAAATAAGAGTGGTCAAATAGCGAGAGACAGCAGGCCATAATGGATGTATAAGAGGAAAGAGAGACTGAAAGAGGATGCAAGATGATACAGTCAAGGAAAGAGAAAGAAAAAGAGATCGAGAAGGACAGTCATAACAAAAAGTGGGTATAGACAGTTAGTGAGTAATGAAGGAGCACTCTTAAATAATGTGTTTGAGAGAGAGTAAGTGAAAGAGTTAGGAATAAAGAGAGAGAAAGAGTACTTAGAAAGTCAGGACAGTTGGCAAAGAGATAAAGGAAAGAGTGAGAGGAAACAGGTCAGAGAGGTGAGGGCAGAAAGGAGGGGCATTTATGGGAAAGAGAAGAAAACAAGAAAGGGAAAAAACAGAGAAAGAAACAAAAGAGCTAGAAAGAGACTGGGGGTTTGGAGGGTCAAGAGTGACCACCTCTGAGCAGATCCTGTCAAGAGAGTAAGATTGCCTGAAATGAGGGTCATTCACAGTGCATGAAGGGCACTATATGGAAGAATGAGGAAGAGGCACAGAAGAACAGTACGTCATAGTAGCAGCTATAGAGAGGGGAGGAAAGAAAGCAGGATGGAAACTAAATGTTAGGAGATAACGGAGATCAAGTAACCCACAGAATAAAAGGTGAGGCAACCAACAGGGAAAAAGAGGGATGTTGTGTTGGGCGTAGAGATTTGCAAGGTGATGGGAAGACACTAGTAATAAGTACATTGAATGCAGCATGAACATGGTATTTTAAATGTTTGCTTTATTTCGAGTAGCAGAGCTCTGAGAGCTTTTACACAAGTTTTCAGTGCTTTCCTACAACACGAAAAACACACATTTTAAGGAAGTGCAGTGCACTCATTTTAGTGCAGTTTGAAAAATAGAAAAGCTGTCCCATCTTTCTCACCCAGCTTTCAATAATTATGGAGGAAAAAGATACATGTAAAAGGAGCAATGTCCACTATTCAGAGGATCATTGGGATAGAGCTGCAGGCCGGGGCTTTGAGACATGGGGCCACCCTGCTACAATACCTACGCACTGACAGTCTGAGCCGACAGCGCCACTGCCAGAGTCACAGAATCTAAACCTGACTTGGTTCTCCTCTCCATCCTCAGACCAGAGCAACATGTGCAATCCACATCTGCGCTAAATGTAATTCTGCTTGAGGTTGGAAATCCTAATGCAGGTGCATTTACTTGGTCAGATCTCACTTTGGGAGGAGGGGGGCAGATCCTACCTCTGAAAAGCCAGACCAAGCAATGCAAGGAGTTACTCCTACCCAGATTCCATCCGCTGTCAGGCATTGTTAAAACAGTTGCCTTTGTTCACTACTTGCAGGGGCCCTAAGTGGGGGCTTCTGGGGTTTTTGTTAAGTCTGGTGTGACCAGGTGGTGAGGCATAATGAATGCTTCTATGGTATCGGCCCAATACCCCCAGGGCCTGCCAGTTACTCCATGCCTCCCTTTATTACATCAAGGTAGAAAGAAAAGGGCTGTTAGTGGACTCACCTGTTTGGGGGGCACCAGCTAGTCCAGCGCTAGCCTCACTACTTCTTTAATCCCCAGGAATCACAGCCCTTCAGCAGTTGAAGGATGCCAACATGGCCTGGGAGAAGGCTGCTGCAGGACCAGGACGCATGAGACCCTTTTGCTCTTTGCTGCTTGCCACCTCTGTAGTCTGACTCCGATAATGGACTCTTACTGAGGGTGCAGGCTGGATGTTGGAGGGTCCACAATCAAACACTGAATCCTGCTTTAGTCATCCATTCAGGCCTTCTGCAAGAGCCCTTCACCCACTCTTGCAATTACAAAAACCCTGGCCTGGCTTCCTGTAGAATCAGTGGCTTCCTAAAATGTAACAATAAAGTGTTACATACATTTCTTCAGAGCAGTGTCAACTTATCGCACTGTCTCTGCACAAAGAACAGAGCAAGTTGCTGTCTGCTGCATAATATCAGGACAAGCAAGGTGCATGGCTGAGGGGTCCTGGGGGCCTCCTGCACCATAGGGGTGGGGGGATAGTTAAGCCCCTTTGCGTGCACACACATTCACTCACAGAGTTCTGTCACCTTTCTCTCCCTCTCAGCATTGCTTCTTCCTTTGAACTTCCTTTTGACCTTCTCCTTCCCTGCTCTGTCGACTGTTTCTTTCTGCAACCCAGAGCTCAGATTCACAGATAAATCCTGGGGTGCCTTTCCTTCCAGGCCTCTGTATACAAGCAAGAAACAAAAGCTATAAATTGCAACTGTTTCCTTTTTGTGTGCGAGATCTTCAGAACACTGCTACCTTCCCGAAGAAAGGCTGAAGCTAAACATGAACTGATGTGCATTGCTCAGGCCTGTTGGCCCTGTGCTTCAGCACTCACTTCAGTGTGGGGCCGAGGGGCCCCTTCAAATGTAGGGAAGCCTGGGGGCCCCCACGCACCGTGTTTTCTTCTCTTTCCCATAAATGTCCCTCCTTTCTGCCCTCACCTCTCTGACCTGTTTCCTCTCACTCTTTCCTTTATCTCTTTGCCAACTGTCCTGACTTTCTAAGTACTCTCTCTTTATCCCTAACTCTTTCACTTACTCTCTCTCAAACACATTATTTGAGAGTGCTCCTTCATTACTCACCAACTGTCTATACCCACTTTTTGCTATGACTGTCCTTCTCGATCGCTTTTTCTTTCTCTTTCCTTGACTGTATCATCTTGCATCCTCTTTCAGTCTCTCTTTCCTCTTATACATCCTTTATGGCCTGCTGTCTCTCGCTATTTGACCACTCTTATTTACGTGCTGCTTCTTTCCTCCTGTATTGTTTCTCGACAATGACGGTCACTCTCTCCTGCAGTCTCCACCTCTCTTACAGCTTCCTCCTCTTTATGAATGTGTTTGGTCTAACTATGATTCTAACTCATGCACTGCAATACATCTTTCATTATGTTACCTTGATTGTTCATTTTTGTTTCCCCCCTCCACTCTATTCCCTTGTATTAGTTCCTTGGCTCATCTGATTGGTGTTTGGAGCGTTGCTGAATAAATGAGTGTGCCAGTTAACTGTCACTGTGCTTAATGGCAGGGGCGTAACAATAGCCCCTGCAGCGCGGGGAGGCCCCGAGCTCCAGGAAGCACCCTCTGGCACTGTGCATGTGCAGCGGGTCCCTTCCCTGAGACAGGCCCAGACTGGCAGTACCTGGGGTTTCCTGGGGCCGGTTTTATTCCGGGGGGGGGCAATTTTCTTATTGGGGATCTATATTACATCAGGCCACCCGACCCATCAAAGGCATTTGGGGCGGCCTAAATGCCAGCTTTAAAAGTAGCAGCACTGGGGTTAAACTAAACGCCGTTGTCCCTCTTTTATTTCCAAGTCAGTCATCACGGAAATAAAAGAGAGACAACGTCGCTCCGCACTCACTCACGCGATAGCAGATGGCACAACCTATAGTGGAGTGGAGCGCCAGTCTGATCCTGAAAAAGGTAATTGCGCTTGTTGGTTTTGCAGGTTGAAAGGTGTTTAGTAGGCTGCCTCAGTAGAAGTTCTTGAGTCGGGCTTAGTGAATGGGCACGCACAGCAAGGCAAGGGTGAGCACCAGGACGGCCGGGCCCTATGTCATCACAACAGCAAAAGGTCAGCAGTCCCAATTACTTATATGGAGGAGTTTAGCGCGCATCCGCACCAAGTTAGACCGGTTAAGCATTACAAGCACACTTTTAAGGCCAGGAGAGAACTCAGATGCAGCCTAATCACCTGCAGTTTCCTCCTTGAAATATAAATTAAACATGCTAATATGTACAACTTTGTTTGTCGGAGGCCACACAAAGTCGGCCGGCGTCTTATGTTGTAGCAGCAGTTAGCATGCGCGCTTCTTCCAGAAAGACTTCATGCCTTTCAGGATAATAAAAGAGACTTGCTGCAAAGGGCAGCAGTTTGAAGAAAGTTGTCTTAGTATGTTTTACTTTTTGAGTAACATTACTGTGTCATAGGCTATAACATTAAGCTGAATACAGATTCAGATGAAACCACTATTCAATGAGTGCAACATGCACTGTATGAGTTGGATGTATTTGCTATTTCAGCCATTGATGCGTGCCTTTAGTGGTGAGAGCCTGTCTGCTACATCCTTTCACTGATCTGGCACTGGCTGGATCATCTAACTGTATTTTCTTTAGCTAAGGTGGAGGATGAACCTGGGGTAGAGGCCTCTGCTTCCGCACTTCTGCCGCCCGCTCTTCTGTACAGTATGAGACCATGAACCTTAATCCGAGACCCAGCCGCACTATAACCAAGTGCCACTCCAGTGTTGACTGCTCAGTGTTAAGGAGCCGACTCCTGTGAGCCAGTCTACCTGTCCAGGACAAGTCTCTGCAACTCTGCTCTCCTGCCTGTCCACACCACACGCCCTCGGCACCTTTGCTAATTGTTATCTGCCATCGTCAGACTGCCCAGTAGTGCATACACTTCAAATGAAAAACCCAAACAAAAGCAATTTAAACCAATCTTTACAGTACAGGAGACCATCTCCTTTCAACTTGAGAAAACTCAAGGTCGTCATATCAGTACAGGAACAATTCCTTTTTTAACAAAACTGTGGACATTGTTTTGCTGAAATAAAAAAATAAAAAACCTTCAGAAACATCGTTCAAGATAGATCTCTGCTCCCCTCTTTGACTCTGAAATGAACAAATATACTTAGATTACACAAAAAGAGTGTATCTGCAGACTTTCCACTAAATTTTGTGTAGGCTGCCACCTCCACTAATTACTTTTTTATCGACTCGGGCTGCACTCCCCTGGTGCAGACTGGTTTTTCAATTGTCCATGCATCTTCTTTTTAGCCTGGGTTATCTGTGCGTCTGTCTATGGTTGGTCATTTGGCACTATAGCTGATTTGCTTTTAGAACTGTCAGCTCTAAAATCAAGAGTTGTTAAAATTCAGCAGCCACTTGAAATACAAAGCTTCTCTTGCTACTTTTTCTTTCTGTGCCTCCTCTGAAAGAAATGCAAACATTGAGGGGCCGATTCCGATTCGGGCCGGAAAACATACCGACCGACTCGGTACGGGAATATAGTCCGACCGACACGTACCGGCGTTGCCCGACCTGGGAAGTACGATGAAATGCATGTGAATCACGACCGACTCGTACGGAACACAAGCCGAACGACCGAACCGGACGGAAACAAGATATCCGGCCGGGAAACCACGCGAATAGAACCGACCGACACGCACCAGGCATCAACCCGAACGAAACGTACCCGCGAACTCAGACCCGCGCAGTACGATGCAATGCGTGGAAAAACAGACCGAGTCGCACGGAGCTCAAGCCGAACGTCCGACACGAATACAAAAGCCAGCCGAAGGAAGCCAATACTCGGCGACCGACGCGTACGCCGCACAAGAAACCCTGCAGAAACACAGTGTGAACGACTCGGAGAAGCTCGCACGAGACAACTGCAGCGTCCTACTCGGTCAGAAGAACGTCTCCTACATGCACAAAAAATACTAAGGAAAAAAACAAAAAAAGGGCCAAACAAGCAATGACAAAGTCAATAAATACAGGGAAAAAAACATGGAACAAGGACACACCCCCAACTCCACCTATATAAAGGCCACAAATCCCTACCATGATCCTTTGCAAATTCAACTGACCTGCCAGCACAGAACACCATCACACAGCAACCACAGACACACTCACAGCTCATCCATCACACAAGCCACACACCATTAGCACCTCAACAAATAGCACCCTCACATACACCCAGCAAAACCTACACTCACACACCCTCACCTGCACACACACATACATCAATCCCCACCACCAGCCATCACCATGCCCCTAAAGAAGAATCCAAAGTTCCTAGACAGTGAATTGGAAGTCCTGGTAGATGAGATCCTCAGGGTAGAGCCACAGTTGTTTGGTACATTGGTACAACAGACCCCCATGTCGCAGAAAACCAAGATGTGGCAGAGGATCGTCGACAGGGTCAACGCACAATCACCATGTTTGCGCACAAAGGAAGACATCCAGAACAGGTGGTATGATGTGCGCAGGAGGGTCAGGGACCTACTAAAGAAGGATTACATCGTGAGTCAGCGCACCGGCAGTGGCCCTCCTGCCAAACCACTATACCTCAGGCCCTGGGAGGAGAAGGTGCGGGCCATCCTACCACCAGTGAGCGTATATGGACTATCAAACATCCCAGAGCCTGGTGAGTACACAACAAATATACACAATATTGTGTGACAATACACACATATCACTGTCAAGGGGATAGTCAAACCATGCACCCTTAGCAAATACACAGCAATCAAAAGATAATCACCCCAAGATTTGTCTGTCAGTCAGATAAATACAATACATGCCATCTCATAGTGACATGTAACTGTGTCAAGATATGTACAAACATAACTACAAATACAGCAAGGCAGTGGCACAAATGTAACCAACAAACACAGTTAGACATTTTGCCACCACTAGAACACCACCTCACAGGGAAGCTCACTCAAAGGAAGGAATTCTGTGTATGCTGGTGAAGTCAGTGTAGCCGATAGCATGATGGGAGTTGTAGTCACAGATATTGGTCACACTCACAATTGGCCCATCAACACCACTCTGAACCATGCTCACATCACAGGAAGTGGAAAACAACTGACAAGATGGCTGACACTGGGTGCTGCTGTGGGGAGCACAAGGCCCTGCTGGGAACTGTGGACCAACCAACAGCAGGACACCACTGTCAGCCATCTTGCCATTGCTGTCACACTCACACACAGTGAAGTCCACTCAAAAGGAAGGAAGTATGGGCATGCTGGGAAGGGGGGTGTAGGCCATAGCATGATGGGAGTTGTAGTCACAGATATTGGTCACCCTCACAATTGGCCCATCAACACCACTCTGAACCATGCTCACATCACAGGGAGTGGAATACAACTGACAAGATGGCTGACACTGGGTACTGCTGTGGGGAGCACAAGCCCCTGCTGGGAACTGGGCACCAACCAACAGCAGGACACCACTGACTGACATCCTGAAAGCCAACTTGCACTCCCTGCAATAGAAGCACGTACCATGGTGGGATATCTGGCTGGGTGGGAAGGAGGACTGACAGCTCTGACTATAGTCACCAGCAGCTTTTCTCACACACCCCCTTAACACAAACTCCACACAACTCACCTGGGAGAATGCATTGCCTCACACTCTAATTAAATATCCCACAAAGAACAACCACACTGGGTTATGCTGTGTGAAGCACAGGGACACTCTTGGGACTTGTAGCCAAACAAACGCCAGGACAACACTGTCAGCCATCCTGTCAGCACAGGCACACTACCCCACAGGGAAGCAGAGTCAAAAGGAAGGAAGTATGGGCATGCTGGGAAGGGGGGGTGTAGGCAATAGCATGATGGGAGTGGTAGTCACAGCTCAACATCCCCCACCCACATGGCCCAGCAAGCTCACACTGAAGCATGCACACCTCACAGCCAGTGAAAAGCCAGTTCAAAGATGTCTGACACTGGCCTCAGCTGTGGGGAGCACAAGGCCCTGCTGGGAACTGTGCACCAACAAACAGCAGGACACCACTGTCAGCCATCTTGCCATTGCTGTCACACTCACACACTGTGAACTCCACTCAAAAGGAAGGAAGTATGGGCATGCTGGGAAGGGGGGTGTAGGCAATAGCATGATGGGAGTTGTAGTCACAGATATTGGTCACCCTCACAATTGGCCCATCAACACCACTCTGAACCATGCTCACATCACAGGAAGTGGAAAACAACTGACAAGATGGCTGACACTGGGTACTGCTGTGGGGAGCACAAGCCCCTGCTAGGAACTGGGCACCAACCAACAGCAGGACACCACTGACTGCCATCCTGAAAGCCAACTTGCACTCCCTGCAATGGAAGCACGTTCCATGGTGGGATCTCTGGCTGGGTGGGAAGGAGGACTGACAGCTCTGACCATAGTCACCAGCAGCTTTTCTCACACACCCCCTTAACACAAACTCCACACAACTCACCTGGGAGAATGCATTGCCTCACACTCTAATTAAATATCCCACAAAGAACAACCACACTGGGTTATACTGTGTGAAGCACAGGGACACTCTTGGGACTTGTAGCCAAACAAACGCCAGGACAACACTGTCAGCCATCCTGTCAGCACAGGCACACTACCCCACAGGGAAGCAGAGTCAAAAGGAAGGAAGTATGGGCATACTGGGAAGGGGGGGTGTAGGCAATAGCATGATGGGAGTGGTAGTCACAGCTCAACATCCCCCACCCACATGGCCCAGCAAGCTCACACTGAAGCATGCACACCTCACAGCCAGTGAAAAGCCACTTCAAAGGTGTCTGACACTGTCCTCAGCTGTGGGGAGCACAAGGCCCTGCTGGGACCTGTGCACCAACAAACAGCAGGACACCACAGTCAGCCATCTTGCCATTGCTGTCACACTCACACACTGTGAACTCCACTCAAAAGGAAGGAAGTATGGGCATGCTGGGAAGGGGGGGTGTAGGCAATAGCATGATGGGAGTTGTAGTCACAGGTATTGGTCACCCTCACAATTGGCCCATCAACACCACTCTGAACCATGCTCACATCACAGGGAGTGGAAAACAACTGACAAGATGGCTGACACTCGGTACTGCTGTGGGGAGCACAAGCCCCTGCTGGGAACTGGGCACCAACCAACAGCAGGACACCACTGACTGACATCCTGAAAGCCAACTTGCACTCCCTGCAATGGAAGCACATTCCATGGTGGGATATCTGGCTGGGTGGGAAGGAGGACTGACTGCTCTGACCATAGTTACCAGCAGCTTTTCTCACACACACCCTTAACACAAACTCCACACAACTCACCTGGGAGAATGCATTGCCTCACACTCTAATTAAATATCCCACAAAGAACAACCACACTGGGTTATGCTGTGTGAAGCACAGGGACACTCTTGGGACTTGTAGCCAAACAAACGCCAGGACAACACTGTCAGCCATCCTGTCAGCACAGGCACACTACCCCACAGGGAAGCAGAGTCAAAAGGAAGGAAGTATGGGCATGCTGGGAAGGGGGGGGTGTAGGCAATAGCATGATGGGAGTGGTAGTCACAGCTCAACAGCCCCCACCCACATGGCCCAGCAAGCTCACACTGAAGCATGCACACCTCACAGCCAGTGAAAAGCCACTTCAAAGATGTCTGACACTGGCCTCAGCTGTGGGGAGCACAAGGCCCTGCTGGGACCTGTGCACCAACAAACAGCAGGACACCACTGTCAGCCATCTTGCCATTGCTGTCACACTCACACACTGTGAACTCCACTCAAAAGGAAGGAAGTATGGGCATGCTGGGAAGGGGGTGTAGGCAATAGCATGATGGGAGTTGTAGTCACAGATATTGGTCACCCTCACAATTGGCCCATCAACACTACTATGAACCATGCTCACATCACAGGGAGTGGAAAACAACTGACAAGATGGCTGACACTGGGTACTGCTGTGGGGAGCACAAGATCCTGCTGGGAACTGTGCACCAACCAACAGCAGGACACCACTGACTGCCATCCTGAAAGCCAACTTGCACTCCCTGCAATGGAAGCACGTTCCATGGTGGGATAACTGGGCTGGGGGGAGAAGGAGGGCCGGATGTCCACCAAATACCACCAATGCTGGCCATGCACACACCTCAACATTCACATAGAAAAGCTTCAGGTTGGCAGGACAATGTGCTACACCAATATCAACCTCTGACTGTGACAACTTAGGATAATGCAATGTACAGGCCCACAAGCAGAGGTACAGTCACAACTGTCAGTTGTGTGAACCATTGATGCACGTAGAAACATAACATACATTGGGTGTCTCTTCCAAAAACAGGTGATGATGGGGACACAGCAGCAGACGATGAGGAGTCCCTGTCCCAGGCTCCGGGGGACACTGAGCTCACTGGTGTGGAACAGCCTCTGCACTCCTCGGATGATGGCGAAGACCTACCTGGCCCCTCCGGTGCGAGTCATCATGCAGCACCAGCAGGACCAACATTTGCACCCCCTGCACCAACCCCTCCAACAACTGCCAACACACAGACCACCCCAGCCAACACGGACAGACCAAGGTTCACCGATGACAACAGCACAGGAACCCCGGCCCAACGTGGAGCAACGGACAACGACCCCAGTAACAACCCCCAAGTGGGCCTACGGTCACCTGTGCGTGCCACCACAGGTCCCGCACATGTCGCCAGGCGTGGTGGGAGGGGTGGTAGACATAGGTCGCTGTTTGCAGAGGGGCCTGGACTGCATGATGACCCACAACTGGCACGCATTGCTGAGGCGTACCAGAATAGCACCGGAGAGGTCAGCCAGGTAGTGGGGATCCTCAAGGACATTCAACAGCAGCAGGCTGCCCATCATGCCCGCTTGGACTCACACATGTCCCGTGTGGAGACACACATGTCCCGTGTGGAGACACACATGTCTGGCATGGAGTCCAAGTGGGACACATTGGAAGAACTGACAGCGGTGCATAGGGACATATTGACATGCCTCCACCAGATTAGCACCAACATGGCCACACCTCCCTGTGTGCCCACAACATCTGGTGCTGCAACAACTGCAACTGCCACAGGGAGGGAGGAGGACTCTGGCGGAGAGTCCTCTATGTAGGAAGGTGGAATCTGACTATATGGTTGCCCCCACTTTTTTTATGGTGTTTTGCTGGTTTATGACTTAGTTGGACTGGGATCCTGCTATTCAGGGCCCCAGTCTATCTGCTTTCTCTGTAAAAAGGTTTCCATGTGCCTTAGGCACATCACTGATTGGGATCTGGAGTGCCCTTATAAGTCCCTAGTATATGGTATACTATGTACCAAGGGCATAGGTACCTCAGAGGCCTGCCAGGGGCTGCAGCATGTATTATGCCCCCCCTGGAAGGCCATCCAAACTGACACCACAGGTCTGCTACTGCAGCCTGGGTAAGGTGGTGCATGCACCCCTTACTGTGATATAGGTTACCTATATCACTAAATGCATACACACATATAAACCTATAAGTCACTCCTAAGGCAGGCCTTATCAATCCTAAAGGCAGAGTGCATGGTTCCTATGTGAGAGGGTGCCCCTGCACGATCAGGGCCCCTCTGCAGCGTTCGGAGACCATCTCTGATGCTGTTTGTAGTGCAGCCTGACCATATACTCTTAAGCGCATTATATCCTCGCGGTAAAATGCTAACTTTGGAATGGCTGCACCTAAACATGTCGTGTTTGGTGTCAAACATCTTGGAATACTACCCCCCGCCAATCCTGGTGGCGGGGGTAGCATTCCACCCTTCTAGAGGGAAAGACATGTTAACTCTGACTAGTCCGGTAACTTCTTTCCAGAGCCCTGGCATCACAAAATGGATGCTGCTGCCACGGACACGAGTCTGGCCTCCTGCTGCTGGACGAAACTCCGGCAGGGGAGGCCTGGACAATAGGTTTCCTGTCCCAGGGAGGTGTGACCACCTCCCCAGACAGGATAATGTGTATTGGGGCTGGGCGGGAGCACTTTCGGGTGCTTTGAAGTCCTGCACTGGGGGCACATTTGGTGTCCCTGTGCATACCCCAGTTCAAACCGGATCAGGGGCTTGCAGCCCCTGCTTTGGCGTGAACTGGACAAAGGGAAAGGGGTGTAGCCACCCCTCTGCCCTGACCCACCCATAGGTGGGGCCACAGAGTAGTCCAACCCCTATCTTTAGTATAAAGGTAGGAACCCAGTCCTTAGGACTTTAGATTATCCCTGGACGAAACTCTGAAACTGAATCCTGGACCTTCGACGCTCTACTCACGATTAGAGGACAGAAGAATCTCCCTTGGGGTCAAGGAGTGACTCCCTGCTTGGCAGGCACCAAAGAAGCATCTGTCCGGTTCGCATTTCTGAAGCTCCCGTCGGACGCCGAAGTCATCGCATCACCAGAGGTGGATTCTCAGACTTCCCCGAGGCTACCCTGAGACCCCAGCAAAGCTGAGGCCCGTGGCTATCGTGGGTGACTTGAGACCGTGACCCCTGGACACCGAGCACATTTGCAAGTGCATCCTCTTCTGGGTCTCCCAAGTAGTCGTGCTTTGGGCTCCGAGTAGCCCTAGCCTTGAGCACCACCTGCACTGAAGATCACTGGCCCCCACTCCACGAGTGTCCTGTAAGCCAGATCCACGTGCGGCGTCACGAGGCTCCTTCGCGGTCGCTAGCCTGTTGGCTAGTAGCCCTTAACGAAGGCCAATCTTTTTCTAACTTGGCATCCTGGTTGCTCCAGGCCAGCCCTCATTTACCCTCGCTGGGTGAGTTCCCCAGACCTTGCTGGTTTGCACCATCAACGATCTTCCTCTGCATCGAGACTTGCCGTTGCCAAGGCTTGTTGGGTCCAATCCGGTCGTCGACACCTCAGCACTCGATAAACATTGTGTACCAGACCGAATCCTGCTCCTGGTCGCCGACAACGCCTCCTGGACCTCGTGGCTGAAGAGACAAGACGACCGTCAACGCACCTGAAGCACTCGACATCGGTGGGCATCTGTCCATCGCCCTCCTGGTCACTGGCTAGTGACCCAGACTCTGTCCCCTCTGCTTTCAGGTTCTTCAGAACTCCGATCCACTCTTGGATCCACCCGGACACTTTTCTCTTGGTCGCCAGCAGCACTTTGCAGCAGATCGCCATTCGAATCGACGACGAAACCCGACCCCGAAAGGCACCTATGCACCCGGCTTCCCTGGGTGAGGTAACACGAGTACTCCGGTGCTCCCGTGGGTAGAGACTCTTCAAAGTCCTAGATCTCAAAGGGTTCTGTCCTAGTCCTCTTTTAAGTGTCCCTTTTCTCTAATTTCCCGATCCCGACTTTCTCCATAGAAGTCAACGGCGTATCGCGGTTGTGTATTTACACTGCACGCGTCTCCCGTGGGTCCCCTGTGTCACTACCTTGGGTGGTTCCTTGTGGTCCAAGCACTTCTAGAGGCTCTAGGCCTAGTGTCTAGTTCAGTCATGGTTCGCATACCACTTTATTGGTATATGGTTTGGTACGCCCCTAGGGCCCAAACGTGTATTTGTGCTATTACTGTGTTTAAATAACTTCTAACTTATGTACTTCGAACTCTAGCCTCATAAAGGGACTAGAGGGGTGTGTTTAGCAATAAATACATATATTTTGAATATATACCTGGTGTGGTGCTCTTTCATTTGATCACTCAAGAGATTATAGACTGGTAAAACAAGCTGCTTTACATTCCTTCAAGACTTAGCCTGAAGGCTGCTCTCCATAGCTACCACTAGGATAGCTTTCAATAAGGTTGTCTTTAACCTATCTCCAATAAGGTGTTGTTTGGACTGGTGCAAGGTGCCCACTATAATTAGTGGACAGCATATGCCAGGCCAACTTCTCACACTCTGCACCGCAGCAGCCTGCACGTGAGGGTCCCCCCCGGAAGAAGAGGGGTCGTCCGAGGAAGGAAAACTGAGAGGCCGATGGCCATGTACATCCCCCAGGAACCCAACACCTGTTCTGGAAATTCTCCTTTGTGTGCAAACTGTTTACCCTGTCGAATGCAACACAACTCTCCCACATGACATGGGGAGCTTAAGTTGGCCCAATGTATCAGATGACTGTGGACTTTACTCAGGACATTTCTGCTACCAAGCCTTCCAACTCATCTGGGAACTTTGGATTCCATCGCTGCACGCTTCCAGTCAAGTAGCACATGGCCACACTCAAACAGCACCAGAGCAGCACCAACACATATCACGCAAACACACATCATTGACATGACATCTCTGGATACTCACATTCAGCTGAAGAAGTTGGTGATGAGCTGTGTGCGGACATCACCATCATCATCATCATCATCACTGGCATCGTGGCCCAGGCCAGGATCCTCCACAAGTGGCGGATGTTGGTCATCGTCATCCAGGATGAGAGGCAACTCCTTCCGCACTGCCAGGTTGTGTAGCATGCAGCAGACGATGACAATCTTGCACACCTTTGCTGGGGCATATGGGAGGGCCCTTCCTGTCTTGTCCAGGCAGCGGAAGCGGCTCTTCAGGAGACCAAATGTCCGCTCGATCACTCTCCTGGTCCGACCATGTGCCTCATTGTAGCGCATCTGGGCTGGAGTCACAGGGTTCCTGAGGGGTGTCAGCAACCACGGCATGTTGGGGTATCCGGAGTCACCTACAGACAGACAATTGCACATTAGCAGAGTTGGAAAAGAGGGCGGAATACAACATAGCAGAACACACACAATGGTACAAAGTCAGTACACACCGACAAGCCAGGCACGCTGGTTCTGCATCTGTGACATCATCCTCGGGATGCGACTACTCCTCATCACGTAGGCATCATGTGTCGAACCAGGGAAACGGGCACACACATGTGAGATGCTCATATCTGCAAGACATACCACCAGAGCATTGATCGAATGATAATGTTTCCTGTTCCTGTATGCCTGCTCATGTGCCTGTGGTGGTACCAAAGCCACATGTGTCCCATCAATGGAGCCAATGACATGTTGCATCCTCCCCAGGGCATAGAAGTCACTCTTGATGTCAGTGAGTTGTTGACGTGTAGGGAAATAGATGTACTGGTTCAGGCTTCTCAACATTGCCTCCAAAACATTGCGTAGCACACGGCTGAACATAGTCTGTGACATCCCACCAGCAGTCGCCACAGTGTATTGAAAGGTACAGGTGGCAAAGAAGTGTAGGGCTGCCATCACCTTCACCTTGGGGGTCAGCGCTGTAGGGTACGGCCGGCCAGGTTGCAAATGTGGGGCCAAGCGCACTGCCAAATCCTCAATCAGCTGCCTGGTGAAGCGGTACCGTCGGATGCTGTCACGTTCCACCATCGTTGCCAGGTCAGGGAATGGTCTATGGACAGCTGGTGCCCTGCAGTGCATAGGTGAAGAAAAAAAGATTGTCAGTCACCCCACATATGTGCCATTCACCATACTCAATTTCACATGATACATCATTACGAGACACAAGTACTTGATGTGTGTGCTGTTCTGTATGGACATATATGGCACCTACATGGACATCATCTAACATCTCAGTTCAACATGTGTTGACAACAGGTTCCAGGTTGTGCTATGGGAAACCATTAGGCTGTGTCACAGTACCCATTTACTGCTGTCACGTTCCACACACACACCACAGTGACATGTCTGGACAGATGCGCCACAGGCATCACAGCTCATTGACAGGTAGATTCCCAGTGACCCTGTCTTGCCACATGGACACTGGCATGACATGGCGTATCATGTACACGTCAGAAAAACAAACATGACTCCCACAGGTAGTGGCCCCTGTTGCCTCCGCAGGACAGACATGGACGTCTGTGACACACACACGCACAACATCAAAGTCCATGCACAAACAACGTTGATGTGGAGACTGTCTCCCATTGTGCACATGGAATCAGAGACATCGGAAACACAACATGCACACAGACTGTGGAGGGCCATCACTATTGTGGCAATGGGTCACCCTGTGACGTACATGCCTTCCCACATGGGACTCTGGGGGTATGTGACATGTCATACACATACACAACCTGGAAATGTGACCATGCCACATGCTCCGAAATGAACAGTTGCACATCACAGTGGTCATGTGCACAACACACAAAGGATCCTGTCCCCATGAACACGTGCACAGCCTGGGAGTGGCTGCCCCCAAGTGCCACCCCAAAACCACATGTTTACCCCCATACACAGAAAAGGTAATGCAGCCTTACATGCCTTAGGATACAGTGTGGACTGGGTGTGGTGTTGTAGGTGTGCCCCTGAGTCCCTGGCAAGTATATGTGGCTGGCATACGTTCACCAGTGACAAGCATGGTGACATATGCGAGTGACCTGTACAGGGACGCGTTGTACAGCAATGGACCGATCGGTGTGCACGCACTGGCCATTGCATCTGTTGTGAGCGGGTACGAGTTGTTTCCCGGAATACGCGTTGTACAGCAATGGACCGATCGGTGTGCACGCACTGGCCATTGCATCTGTTGTGAGCGGGTACGCGTTGTTTCCCGGAATGCGCGTTGTACAGCAATGGACCGATCGGTGTGCACGCACTGGCCATTGCATCTGTTGTGAGCGGGTACGCGTTGTACAGCAATGGACCGATCGGTGTGCACGCACTGGCCATTGCATCTGTTGTGAGCGGGTACGCGTTGTACAGCAATGGACCGATCGGTGTGCACGCACTGGCCATTGCATCTGTTGTGAGCGGGTACGCGTTGTACAGCAATGGACCGATCGGTGTGCACGCACTGGCCATTGAATCTGTTGTGAGCGGGTACGCGTTGTACAGCAATGGACCGATCGGTGTGCACGCACTGGCCATTGCATCTGTTGTGAGCGGGTACGCGTTGTACAGCAATGGACCGATCGGTGTGCACGCACTGGCCATTGCATCTGTTGTGAGCGGGTACGCGTTGTACAGCAATGGACCGATCGGTGTGCACGCACTGGCCATTGCATTTGATGTGAGCCTGTACGCGTTGTCTTTTGAAATACGCGTTGTACAGCAATGGTGCGGACGGTGCGCATGCATTGGCTAGGGCCTGGCATGGCAACGGAAGCGTTTTTGAAGCTGGAACGAGTCTGATGCAGTGAATTCAGTTGGCCAGCCACAACAATGTTGCAAAAACATGGGTGTCATGAAGTTTAACTTTTGAAGGATGCTGTGGGCGTTTATAAGTGGTGCAATTCCATGGATTGGCCAGATTCAGAAGATGCAAATGACTTGGACTTATCACTTTGGACACATGGGACAGTATCTGCCTCTGCAGCACACATATAATGCTGGCTGTTCCCCTGAGAGCTCACTTGCCTGCACTACATGCTCCAGGACGACATCTGCCACCAACACTGCTGCTGTCTCTGCATCCTCTGGCTACTGCAATGGCACATACTGTGGAGAGAGCCCCAGCCTTCAGCCTTGAGGAGAACCAGGCCCTGCTGGACAGCCTTCTTCCACAGTACAGCAAGCTGTATGGGAAACCAGGGGAGCAGGTGAGTGTGCTGTCCACTGCCTTACTAATTGTGCATATTGTCTGACTAGCAAGACTTACAGTGTGCACACCACTGGCTAGCATGCTCACTGAGTAGTTCTCACCCCCCAAAGTGTGTAGTTACATGCACTGAACAGGTACAGTGCAGTAACAGTGCATTCCAACAAGGTTTACTTCCCATGCAATGATACCATGTAGTAACTGCTGGCAAACTGTTCATAGCCATCGTTGCACTGCCTGTGTACATCATATGCCCCTGTGATTGAGACATGTATATCCAACTGTGTGATGCACGTATATGTTGCATGTGTAGTAATGGCATTTTCACTTTGTCATCCTCACAGGTTGATGCCCACCAGAAGCAGGAAATCTGGCTGACCATCGCCTGGGCAGTAAGATCCGTGGGGGTCTACAAGCGCCGGATCCGCAACTGCCAGAAGAGGTGGCAGAACCTTCGGGGCTGGACCCGGAGGATCGCAAGGGTCCAGCTGAAGCTGTCCCCTCCTTGCAGGAGGGGCGGACACCGGACCCTGACCCCCCCACATGCTCAGGATCCTGGCGGTGGTCTTCCCTGACCTGGATGGGCAGCTGAAGGCCAGACACCAGCAAGGAGGGGGTGAGTCCATGACTGCACTGTGCACTTTGTCTGACATGCTATGTGCCCTCCTCTGGCCTGGTTAAACTTCCACAGTACATCAGTCTTGTGGTTCGTGGACCCATGTCCCTCAATTGTGACATGCCCACTCCTCATCTGATACACATATGTGTGGCCCTTACAGTCAGGAAATTGTGTCACTTGGGTACTGTGTCATTGCATTTTGCTTCGCTCAAGGTGGGGGACAGCATTTGTTCCCGTGACTATGTTGTGGGATTCATGGGTGGGTCAATTGCTTACACAATGCCTAAGTTCTGACATGTAATCTGGGTGTAACTTTGATATGTGGTCCACTTGCTGATCTGAATCACCACATGTCCCTGGGGTATTTGACACACCCCCATGCTGCGGGTGGGAACAATGTTTGGGCCTCAGGAGTATGTATATCAAGTGTGTCACACATGCTTAGCCACCTGCCTACTGTCCAGGGCTCATCCCTCTTTCAGGTGGAGCAGGTCAGTCATGCCTACTCCAGGGCATACAATACACTCTGTACTCCCACTCCCGTGTATCAGCTGACATGTTGTGATCAGTGAAATGTTCCCTCAGGTGTCTGCCTCTGTGTCATTGTGCCGTGGCTTCGTTGTCAGGACTACTGGGATGTTTATCGTTTAGGGCTCAGCATGCCATCTGAGATGTGACCATGAGAGACGATACTTCTGTGACTCATAGGTGTTTGATCACTTGACTGTGCACACAGGTGTATGCGACTGTGAACTTCAGGCAGCTGTTTTACATTCACAGCAGACTGTGAGGTGCTCAGGTTCATAGAGTTGTGTTTCATGTCTCCCATATGTCCAATTGGCATGACGTGGCCAAATAAGAGTTCAGATGATGTGGTTTGTGGGGGATGAATATGTGCACTTGTCAGCTACATAACTTGCATTCCCCATTTCCTAGGATTGTGACACAGTGCAGACTGTTGTTGGCTGGCTGCCATGCCCATGTGACTGAAGACAGTGATGTATGACTTTGCAGGCATGCCTGTGCCATGGCATTTAACTTCCTAAGAGTGATCCTGCAGGGGAGTTACATGTGCAACATGCACCCCATTGTGGCATTGACTATCCGGACATGGGTGCATCATGGTGTCTGGTGCTGGTATGCATCACATGCATTTCTAATTAGACTCTGGCCATCCCTTTACCCGGACACCTGTACTAACTCAGTGGCAAGAGATGTGATGTGTGCATGTTCACATACTTCACCGTGTTCTCTGCAATGTCCAACAACTGTGTAGGTGGTGCATGTGTCCACACTGGGGTATTACCATCCAACAGGCACCAGACAGATGGGTGCAAGGGCAGGAGGGGTGTGAGTGCCATGGTTGACCATCAGACTGACAATTGGCTTCTCCTAATCTGTGTGAAGACTTTTGGCAATGTTCAACGGAGGATGCCAGGGCTTGCTCTGTAATGTGCTGTACTTACTGTGGTGTGTGCGGTCAGTGCAGGTGACTGATGTTTGTCTGTTTCCCTAATTGTTTGCAGATACATCCACGGCCACAGGAGGGGACAGCTCCACGTACCAGGAGGAGCTGCAGAGCCAGACTGGGTCAGCAGGCGATGAGTGGTCGGAGGGACCCAGTGACACGGAGGGCGAGGGGAGCCACACCGAGGAGTCCTCAGCACCATCCACCTCAGCTGAGGACCACAGCAGCTCGGAGGATGACTCCCTTGTGGAGGCGGGTGTCAGCAGCCACCACACCCCAGCTAGTATGTCTGGCCCCGCCACCACCACCACCACCGCCCTCCCATTGGCTCCCATTCCAGAGGTCCGTGGAGGCTCCCGTGTCCGGGAGCATGTCTCCTTCGTGCCAGGCACCGCACCCCCTGCCCCTGTGTCCCCTGCTGCCCTGAGTGAGGAGTCTGTGTACCTACTTCGGCAGCTCCATGTAGGGCAGACAGCAATGCTGAGTGTCCTCCATGCACACACCACTCTGTTGACACAGCTGGTGTCGTTCATGGAGGGCATCTCGACGGGCATGTCTGCCCTACAGAGGAGCAATAGGTCCATGGACTCCTCCCTGACGCAGCAGTGTCCCTCCTCAAACAGTCCATCACCCCTCCTACCTCTGCCCCATCCACACTTCCTGGCACCCTACCTGTCCCAAGCACATGCACACCTGCACAATCACCCAAACACACAGACACGAGCAGCACAGAAACACACAGAACAAGGGCAAAACGTGCACACAAGCATCCTCAGGGGACTGATACCACACCCACAGGGGATGGGGAACAGACACACACACAGGCATCCACACTCACTCCACAGTCCTCAAAATCCTCTCCCTCCAAGACCCCTTCCCTTGCCTCACCTGCAACCCCACCTACAAAGCAGCTCTTCCTCTGTGACCTCGGCCTCTTCCCCTCCGATCCCGCTGATCCAGCATACAGGGGGAAGAGGAAGTCCACCCACACAGAGGGGAGTGCCCCCGCCCCCGGACACCCTCCCCCAGGCGCAGACAGCCTGAGGCCCCCACCCACAAGTCCCCCCGGTCCCGGAAGAGCAAGACCCCGCCACCGCCCTGCAGGTCAACCACACAGTCTCCTTCCTCCATCCCTCAGTCACCCACAACACAGGTTCCCCCATCACACCCTGTCCCAGGTTCCCCCACCCACAGATACACCATCCCCAAAATGATGCGGCCTTCTCCTCCTACCACTTGCTCTTCCAGCCCCACACCCCCCGCTGCACATGTTTGTGCCACTGGTGTGGAGACCGTGTCCTCCCCCTCTGTTCTGCCCACCTTACCTGAACCCCATTCTACTCCCCCGGAGATGGGCACTGCAGTGGAGTCCACTACCTCCCCGTCTGACTTGGGCACTGCAGTGGGGAACCTGTCCACTCCATCTGGCCAGCCCACTGGAGTTGTGCCGGCACCCACACCATCTGACTCATGCCCCCCAGTTGTGCCGGCACACACCATGTCAGACACCTCCACTGCAGTTGTCAGTGACTCTCCACCACCAGCCACCCCTTCCCTGCCTCCTTCTGGTGAGCCCTGATCCTGTCCCTGCGGTGCCTGGCCTGACCCCCTGTATGCCCCTCCGAGGGGAGTGTCCCTGGTTATTAGCAGTGCAGGAAAGCAAAGGGTGACATCTGCCACTGTCACCCTGTTTGGACTTCAGTCATGGACTGGCCATTGGCCTTTGGGTTTTGTCTGGACTTTCTTTTTAATATGACATATGCTGAATAAAGCTCCTTTCAGTTCTCCAGTGGTTTTGCTTCAGATGTACATGATGTTGAGGATGCTAAACATGCCCTTGCTGCAGTGATGGTGATTTTTACTATCAGGTAAATGAAGTGTTACTGTGCAGGACCCCATGTGGTCCAGGGTGAATGTGTCCTATCCTGGGGTGTAGCCATGTCATCCTTTGCAGCAATATGAGGGTGTCATGTTATTCATATTTGCCAATGGGATTCCCTACATCTTTTTGCAATATCACATCTGTGGCTTACACCCCTGCACATCAGATGTGCTTGCCATTGTTCAATTTGTCTATTTCCCTGACCGTGTGACCATCTCCTCTGAACATGCAAGTTTGGGCATCAATGGGGAAGGACTCATCTGTGGTATCAGTGCAACTTGCTATACATGACTATTTGATCGGTGCAGATGATTTTGGTGACACTGCCATGACCAGGCTGATGTGACGAGAGCCTTCATTTTGTGCTAATTGTTGACTGAGTGACCAAGTGTTCTGCTGACATGATTGAGCCCTGCAGAGACAACGTATGGCACAGCTTTCCTTACACAGGAGTGGAGTCCCCTCATGGCAGTGTGTAATTCCGTGACATTGCCTGAGCCCAAGGTGTGTGTTGTGTGAGCATGTCTGTGTGTGTTCACTTCCATTTTGCTACGCAGGCTGGGGTCCCTAGTGATGTTCCTGTTTGTGATGCTTGCTGAGTTGAGAAATGTTCCCCCAAATCTTCGCCCTGGGTTCTCTGTGATGTGGGTGCATGGCACATTACTGGTCATCAGGGTGTCATCCATAGGTGTGTTTGCTGTCAGGGCTGAGTTTGTGGGCAAACGCAGATGAGACACAGTCAGGATTCCCCTTGGCACTTGTTGGTTACACAAGTCATGTAATTTACATTTTGTGTTACCTTTCAGTGATTGTGACACGTTGTGTGTGTGACTGCTGCCACTCCTCAGGGTCAGAGCTGCAATGTTTGGAAGTTGTCTATGTGTGTTCTTGGTGGGTAACCTTGGCTTCTTCATTGGTGTGTGACTGTGGCCGGGATCCCATTGGTTGGAGTGGATTTGACGTCATGCCCATGTACAGCGTACTGTGCAGTGTGTCAGACATTCACAAGTCTTGTTGACTGGCCATGTGTGATGGGTATCTCCACCTTAGTTCCCCCCACCACCCCTGGGATTGTCATGGGTGCATGTGCAATGTCACCAGTCCATGTGAGCTTCACTGCTGCACATTGGTGGAGGTCAAGGTGTGTGGTGTTGAGTGTGTGCAAATGAGAGTTGTTGCACGGCTAGACCCCTACCTCCATGTTGGCCTTGGCTGACAGGCCGTGCTGATTGATTTGTGCTTGTGTAGGTGTGATGGTAGTTTGTTGCTCAGGAAACATGACTGTGGTTCACTGTGTGTACGACATCTACCTTTGTCATCACAGTGGGATTATCATGCAGGCCACTGTCACCACAATGTGGGGTCCCTGGGGGTAGTGCTGTGGTGGGTCTGTCTCTTGCTGTGTTAGTTGCTGTTCCTACAAGCTTGTGTGACATTTGTAATTTGTGCTCCCTCTCATCTAACAATGCCTGATTGCCCACATAGGGGAATCCGATCCATGAGTTACTTTTGTGTGGCACTGTATACACATCTGTGTAATAGGGATTCAGGCCTCCTCATGTGTTGTGTGGTTGCCTGGGGACACTGGCACACCCCCATCACCTGTTGTGTTTGATATGCAGTGTGAGTCTGCCTGTTTGTGTTTGTGCATTTGCACCACTGCATTGGCATTTCTTTAGTGTGCCATTGGCTGTATGTTGTTTGGTGGGTTTCCCCTGCTGTCCCTGGGACTCCTAGGTCATCAGTCAGCACAATGATCATGGTTTGTATGTCCTATTGCTGCCATGGAATGGTATTTGTTCACCTGACATCTACAGTCTCCACAGGATATCTACATTTGTGTGTCCATTGGTGCTGATGTGTGGGTCTGCATTATGATGGTCACTTCTGTCATTGTGTAATTCGTGAATGTTGACAATGTGAGCCCCCGTGGGTGAGGTTTGTCTGCACATGGCCAAAGCGATGTTTCATTGGCACTGCACTGTTTGCCTCACCCAATCTATGTTGCTATGGGACACAAGCACTACTATGCCACTGATGTGTTTGTTGTTGTGTGACCAGGAATCATCCATGAAGTTTGGCATTTGCAGCTTTTCACATGACAACACTTACATTTTGGTCACTGTGGTGATGGGGCTTTAGACCCCATTGCCACAATGTTCAAAATGTGCTTCAGCTATGGACCCCACACTTACCTTTTGGTCACTGTGATGATGGGGTGTTAGACCCCATTGCCACAATGTTCAAAATGTGCTTCAGCTATGGACCCCACACTTACCTTTTGGTCACTGTGATGATGGGGTGTTAGACCCCATTGCCACAATGTTCAAAATGTGCTTCAGCTATGGACCCCACACTTACCTTTTGGTCACTGTGATGATGGGGTGTTAGACCCCATTGCCACAATGTTCAAAATGTGCTTCAGCTATGGACCCCACACTTACATTTTGGTCACTGTGGTGATGGGGTGTTAGACCCCATTGCCACAATGTTCAAAATGTGCTTCAGCTATGGACCCCACACTTACATTTTGGTCACTGTGGTGATGGGGTCTTAGACCCCATTGCCACAATGTTCAAAATGTGCTTCAGCTATGGACCCCACACTTACCTTTTGGTCACTGTGATGATGGGGTGTTAGACCCCATTGCACAATGTTCAAAATGTGCTTCATCTATGGACCCCACACTTACCTTTTGGTCACTGTGGTGATGGGGCTTTAGACCCCATTGCCACAGTGGTCATGGTCTGCTTGCATTGTGGAGGCCACACACATTTATGTGTGACACATGTAATAGGGGGTCACATTGTATGTTCAATGTCATGTTCAGTGTTGTAGGCATTTGACACAGTCTACACACGCTTGTCATGGTGTTGGGGGGGATGTATTTTTCAGACATTCCTTATGTTGGAGTATGCTGGTTGTGTCATGCATTACCCATCCTATGAGTAGGGGTTGTGTGGGTGGTAGGCATCCAGGCCCCCATGAGTAGGGGTGGTGGTGGTGGTAGGCATCCATCCCCCTATGAGTGGGGATGGTATTAGTGGTAGGCATCCATCCCCCTATGAGTGGGGATGGTAGTAGTGACAGGCATCCAGGCCCCCCTGAGTAGGGGTGGTGGCAGTGGTAGGCATCCAGGCCCCCCTGAGTAGGGGTGGTGGTAGTGGTAGGCATCTATCCCCCTATGAGTGGGGATGGTATTAGTGGCAGGCATCCATCCCCCTATGAGTGGGGATGGTAGTAGTGACAGGCATCCAGGCCCCCTGAGTAGGGGTGGTGGTAGTGGTAGGCATCCACCCCCTATGAGTGGGGATGGTAGTAGTGACAGGCATCCAGGCCCCCATGAGTAGGGGTGGTGGTAGTGGTAGGCATCCAGGCCCCCTGAGTAGGGGTGGTGGTAGTGGTAGGCATCCATCCCCCTATGAGTGGGGATGGTATTAGTGGCAGGCATCCATCCCCCTATGAGTGGGGTTGGTATTAGTGGTAGGCATCCATCCCCCTATGAGTGGGGATGGTAGTAGTGACAGGCATCCAGGCCCCCCTGAGTAGGGGTGGTGGTAGTGGTAGGCATCCATCCCCCTATGAGTGGGGATGGTAGTAGTGACAGGCATCCAGGCCCCCATGAGTAGGGGTGGTGGTAGGCATCCAGGCCCCCCTGAGTAGGGGTGGTGGTAGTGGTAGGCATCCATCCCCCTATGAGTGGGGATGGTATTAGTGGCAGGCATCCATCCCCCTATGAGTGGGGATGGTAGTAGTGACAGGCATCCAGGCCCCCCTGAGTAGGGGTGGTGGTAGTGGTAGGCATCCATCCCCCTATGAGTGGGGATGGTATTAGTGGCAGGCATCCATCCCCCTATGAGTGGGGATGGTAGTAGTGACAGGCATCCAAGCCCCCCTGAGTTGGGGTGGTGGTAGTGGTAGGCATCCATCCCCCTATGAGTGGGGATGGTAGTAGTGACAGGCATCCAGGCCCCCATGAGTAGGGGTGGTGGTAGTGGTAGGCATCCAGTCCCCCCTGAGTAGGGGTGGTGGTAGTGGTAGGCATCCATCCCCCTATGAGTGGGGATGGTATTAGTGGCAGGCATCCATCCCCCTATGAGTGGGGATGGTATTAGTGGTAGGCATCCATCCCCCTATGAGTGGGGATGGTAATAGTGACAGGCATCCAGGCCCCCCTGAGTAGGGGTGGTGGTAGTGGTAGGCATCCATCCCCCTATGAGTGGGGATGGTAGTAGTGACAGGCATCCAGGCCCCCATTAGTAGGGGTAGTGGTAGGCATCCAGGCCCCCCTGAGTAGGGGTGGTGGTAGTGGTAGGCATCCATCCCCCTATGAGTGGGGATGGTATTAGTGGCAGGCATCCATCCCCCTATGAGTGGGGATGGTAGTAGTGACAGGCATCCAGGCCCCCCTGAGTAGGGGTGGTGGTAGTGGTAGACATCCATCCCCCTATGAGTGGGGATGGTAGTAGTGACAGGCATCCAGGCCCCCATGAGTAGGGGTGGTGGTAGTGGTAGGCATCCATCCCCCTATGAGTGGGGATGGTAGTAGTGACAGGCATCCAGGCCCCCATGAGTAGGGGTGGTGGTAGTGGTAGGCGTCCAGGCCTCCCTGAGTAGGGGTGGTGGTAGTGGTAGGCATCCATCCCCCTATGAGTGGGGATGGTAGTAGTGACAGGCATCCAGGCCCCCCTGAAAAGGGGTGGTGGTAGTGGTAGGCATCCATCCCCATATGAGTGGGGATGGTAGTAGTGGCAGGCATCCAGGCCCCCATGAGTAGGGGTGGTGGTAGTGTTAGGCATCCATCCCCCTATGAGTGGGGATGGTAGTAGTGACAGGCATCCAGGACCCCATGAGTAGGGGTGGTGGTAGTGGTAGGCATCCAGGTCCCCCTGAGTAGGGGTGGTGGTAGTGGTAGGCATCCATCCCCCTATGAGTGGGGATGGTAGTAGTGAAAGGCATCCAGGACCCCATGAGTAGGGGTGGTGGTAGTGGTAGGCATCCATCCCCCTATGAGTGGGATGGTAGTAGTGACAGGCATCCAGGCCCCCATGAGTAGGGGTGGTGGTAGTGGTAGGCATCCAGGCCCCCTGAGTAGGGGTGGTGGTAGTGGTAGGCATCCATCCCCCTATGAGTGGGGATGGTATTAGTGGCAGGCATCCATCCCCCTATGAGTGGGGATGGTATTAGTGGTAGGCATCCATCCCCCTATGGGTGTCTATGGCATTGGTGATAGCCATCCCGCCCCTATGGTTCTGCTGTTGCTGGTGTACGTCATTTGTGCATCCCTATGTGTGTGTGACATATTTCGGGTATGTGTCGTTTGTTTGTGTTGTGGGTGTTTCACTTACCGTCTGCGCCGTACGTGTCCGTACCGGTCCCGGTAATAGATGTAGAGTATTGGTAGGACCTGCGCGATGGGATTCATGGTTGGGTCGTCTCGTTCGGGTTTCTCGTGGCTTCGACTCGTACTCGTCGCTGGCTTGTTTGTCTCGTAGCCGTGGATCGTCTTGTGGCGCGAATCGGGGCTTATGTACAGCTCTCCCGGATGCTCAAACGTGCCGGACATAGCGACGGGTTCGGCGCGTACGGAAGGCGCATCGTACTAGTCCGGCCGGAAGGTGCTGTGTATTTGCTTCCGTGCGACTCGAATCGGCGTTTACGGATCCGGCTCGGGAGGGGAACAGGAGCTGAAATGGGTAAGTACGGCTCGCTCGGAAACTGGGCTGTTGTGCGCATCGTACTTGTTCGTTCGGACGAGTGTTCGAATCGGTCGGGAAACACGCGTTCGGCTTGTATTTTTTCCGGACGAATACTGTTAGGTGCGCTTCCGGCTGAGATCGGAATCGACCCCTGAGTCTCTCAGGGGTGTCCAACATAGGCCTAGGAGAACCAGATCCATGCAAGATATTCAGCTATCCACGCACTATGTAAACAAATGCAATTTAGAGTCATTTTATGTGCATGTTTTCTATTTGGATATCCTAAATATTTGGCAAGGCCCTGGCTCTCTTGGACCTACCTTGGATGTCCCTGTATTTTCTACAGCGCAATGTCTGCCTTTCCGTCATAACACAGTCTTGAAGTGGTCCTTGTGATTGCTAAGGTGGAAAGGATAAAAAAAATACAAAATGTAGCTATTTTGAGAACAACTGACTAAGGATGCGAAGGTTTGCCACCAAGTTGGTAATATGTCAGTTCAAATACGCAAGCCACCATTGACTGTAATATTTATTAGAAAGAGATACTTTCTCCAGCATGTGTGTGTTCTTGACACCACATTGCCAGTACAGCCCATGCCATTGACAGGAAGTGTGGGTGGGCATAGTTTTACTGTGGCTGAAAGTATTGATAATGTGGTCATAATAGTAAGAAGCAAATTAGTAAGATGAATTTTATTGACATCATATTAGATTAAAAAAAAAACATCTGACCATTTTTCAGAAAAGCTGTTTTTTCAAAATCCCTGGGTTGCATGGGTGAGGCTGCCTTATGTGTTAGTTAGCTTGGCAGGGCTTTCGGATGCCTGATTTCTTGGATAAACCTATAAGGGGCAGGACTCAATATTTGAGTGCTTGCCTCAGACCAGCCCTGTTTGAGGTTGCACCATTGATGTTTTTAACACGAGAAAGAGTGTAGTAGATTGTTTGATGAAAGTGCGACTCTAAAGATGATTTTGAAAACGTTAAAAATCTGTAATCCTGCTGTTTTAAATGAAAGGTTATATTAAACATAAAACTATGAGAGCAACATAGTAAAAATCGGACCACCTTATAGGAGCTGCTATGTCTTGTATGTTGGGTTATGGTATAATGAAATTGCATGATATGTTATGTTGTTCAATAGTATGGTGTGCCAAGTTTTTCTATGTGTTATGTTGTTATGCTTTTATTTTGTGTTATGTTACCGGGCTGTGATATGGCATACCATTGCTGATTTAAAGAGTGCTGCTGGCAGATAGAGGTCTACTTAAGTGCACTGAGACACACGAGGGAAGGGGGTGGGCACAAGAAGGTTTATAGAGCTAGCTCCCTTGCGTGGGTGAAGGGCACCATCCGGCAGTTTTCCAGCTGCATCGCCTCAGTCTTCGTGGGCAGTGCCAGTTCCTCTGAGGCATATTTCCACCTGAGCAGGAAGTGAACCCAGAACCTCTTTGCATTCTTCCTCTTTGGGGGTTCTGTGTTTCTCTTCTCAGGGAGAGGTGATGGGAAAGCGTTGCTTCTATTGGGATGTTTTCAGTGTCTGGCAGCCCCCAGTTGCGCAGGCTGCTTTCCAAATGAGGCTGGATGGGAGGTAGGCTCAGCCTGGCCTTTTTCCTCTCTCCTGGTATCTTGCTTCCAGATGGGTGTTGGGCCTTGACCAGCTCCGGCACAGCAGCTAGATCGGACCCTCCGTGCAGAGGATTGCTCCAGCTCAGCTCTTCTTGGTAGGATCCTCGAGGCCAAAATGAGCCAGACTTCCATGTGGCTTCTTTCTGCCACCCACGCTCTACCCTCAGGTGTCAAACATTACAGACAGAGCAGTGACCTTTGATGGAAAATGTGCAAAAGAAATACAGATTTAGTGGTGCTTCTCTGGTCTATTTTCTATGTTCTCTGTAAGAACGTGGGTATGACTGGGTATCCCGGTGCACTGTAAGGTCATCATTTACTATATTTTAAAGGTTAATACATTTGAATATACAATGAAAAATATGTTGTATAATACACAGCTTTTGCCATTTAAAAAAAAATATATATTGGGGGAGAACCCCCCCCCCAAGCCCACTTGCAAGAGTTAGGCTGGCTCGCTACGTACCATAGAGGGACTGGTCTGACAAAATATGCCAGGGCTGCTTTGGGTTCCCAGTCCGGCCCTGGCCTGAGAGCTCCTGACTGGGTCCAGAGGATGGGGGCCCCCTCTATGTACTTTGCAGGGGGGCCTCCTCAAGTTTTGTTACGCCACTGTATGATCCATAACAACTACTTGAATAAAACAACCTCTGTTTGTCAGACCTTCTGTGTTTGGGAGGAATGGGCAAGGTAAAGATGGACTCTTTAATGCTTGATTGACTGAGAGGAAGCCCTAAAACCTCCAATATAAAATGGTACATAAGCGCTAAAAGTGTAACAAATCTATTGAAAAACTCTTGTCAATGGTCCTGAAGGCCTATGTGAATCACTAATGAAGACTTTGGGCCTTATTACAAGTACCGCTGTACTTGTGGTGGCGGTCCGACCTCTGCCATACTGGCGGTCCACCCCCTGTATTATGAGTGTGGCGACCGGACCGCCATGAAACCGCCGGCTCTGCAGGGATCAAGGATCCCGCTGCAACGGTGGTCTGGAAATGGGCAGGAATATGCTGGTGGTGCCGGTGCAGCACCATCGAGCACATTCCGACTTTAATTTCCACCGCCCTTTTCAGGGCGGTAAACCCTCCATGAAAAGGGTGGCAGACATGGAAGTAAGGCCACTTTTGGGCCTGGGGTGCATGCAGGGGGGTACTTATTGAACCTGTTCCTCCACGTTATGGTATGCACGACATGGTGCATGCCACACCATGAAGGAACTTGCTGCGGTCTGCTGTTAAGGCTCTCCTATGACCTTAACAGACTACCGGTGTGAGACCGCCATGGATTACACTCATAATCCTGCTAATTGGTGCACTACGGGCAGGAGGACCGCCAGACTCGTAATAAGGCCCTTTATAGTGAACCTTTTTAACACAATACTCTGGATTAGATGCAATCCAAGACTTTAAGCAGCCTAACCCAATATGGGAACTTTTGAGAGTCATGTGGAGGTCCATATACAAGGGTAAAGAGATCAATGTTGTCCTGCCATGGCTGAATTCACACTTTAGCATTGAGGGTCCATTTCTCTGCTGGACAGATAGCCGTGACTGGTTAAACAGATAATTGGGAAAGGGACTAATAATTGAATATATGCAGCATGAAAGAATCAGTAGGGGATCCTGGCATGCAGTTTAATATTTCGCTAGCAAAATCGAATGTTCCAAAGAGATCTTATGAAAAGACTCAAGGAATTATTTTAAAATGGGTTCTGGGTCTAGTGAGGAAGCAATAGCTTTAATCTTTTAACTTCACTTGTCAAACGCGGAATAAATACTTACTATTTTGTTATGAAAGAAGTCAGAAAGATTATTGCACAGTTCTCCAGAAGGGGAGAGTTTTAGTTGGCAAGCTGTAAGTATCTAGAAGGACTGAACAATTTTTGATATTTAAGAAAAATTCATTCTGGGATTTCCAGATGCATTTACGGTGTTTTTTGTTTTTTGGACGAATCCTTGAATGTTCAGCTAAAGGCTGCATAAAACTGGAAGCTAGGTTGCCCCTCTGTTGGAAGAATCGGGCACAAAAATAAAACCTGTCTTTAAAGAATTACTTGGAAATAATAGAACTTCTGTCAAAAATAGTTGCAGTCTCACCTTCAATCCTTTGTGCCTTTATCCCTATTACATAGCCTTCTCGATTATGGTTCCTTCAATGGTTCTGCAATCAGTATTGTCTGCTCTGTTGACCTCACAGTAAATTATGCAGTGTTTCTTCCATTTAAGTGGATAGTTCCACATGCTCTTTTGTGGCACATAATCAGCAATTAAACCATGGGAAATTAATCTGGTAATATTTCACTGAACACCCCTCCAATAATCTGGCATGCTGAAAGAAAACTCCCAGCATGTTAGGGTCACTTGTAATATAGATTCTGGCAAAGTATATTCTAATTTACTAGTACATCTCTACTACCTCAGTATGCCAGTGAACATCCCTCAAGAAGCACAGCCATGGTGGAGTTCCTGCCACTCTCTTTTTTCTCAGAGATTTGTTGTGGTGGAGGCAGTCACCTTGGAGAAAACACCTGTCACAAGTATTGTTATTATAATTATTATATTATATTTTTGTAGTTTTGCATAGCACAAACAAGGTACAAGGGAGTCAGAGCATTTTGCTTGGCAACGCAGAAAAGATACAGAGTTTTAATTACAATGACAAAACAGAATATAATTATAATGCATGTATAGATTTATATGGATATATTATAGTTGGAAACTATGAAGCACAAAAGCTTCTTCAGATTATCCGTGTGTGTATGTATGATAAAATGTAAAATAGCAATTCAGTTAGTTTAAAACATATAATAAGGAAGAGTAAGTCAGAGGTTGAGAGATTTATGGCCTTTATCTTACAATATGGTGGTCTCTTCTCCACCAATGTGATAGAGGCGGCACCTCCACGGAGTAGTAGATGGAAAATCTGCCAATGAAAATCGAATTTGGCCTTACAGTATCACCAAAAGAGAGTCTTATTTAAAACTAGCAAGCTTTTTAACACCTGCCTGTGGATGTGAACGGAGATTTAATAGGATTAAGAAAGAGCTGGGCCTTGGGACACATCACACATTGCTGGGAGAGCAGATTAGTTGAAGATGTTGGTGTATAGAGTCACATCTGCTTTATATAAGCCACCATCATTGCATTTTCTCTTGTTTTGATATCCAGTGAGGACATTGTATGTGCCTGTTGCAGCAATTCCCAGATGTGTTGATTTTTTTAAACCACATCTCAAGACAGTCACAATAATGTTGTCACATTATTCACATTATTTGGTTATTGCACCTGGATATGGACTCTAAAATATCATTTGACGATGGTCAAAATACCGTCAGTGGCACATTATCATAGGTATATATATCAAGGATGAGTACGTGATTTGTTTTATCTTTCTGACTAATATTGATGTTTGAAATACTGTATACCAAAATACTGTTGTTTTTAATGTCTTTGTGATATATTATGTTATGTGTTTAGCTATTATGAAATATTTGTTAAAATCTGGTTATTAAAATTTTTAATTGGTTTATTTAAACATTTTCAGGTTGTGAGGTTTATTGGGGAATAGGACGGGTAGTAATTCATTTCAAATATATGTATTGTAATTTCATTTCATTGTATTGTTACATTTGATTGTTAACAATTAAATTATTTTAACTATAAAAGCTTTCACAATATTTTTTGAGTTGTTGGATACTTTGGGAAATAAGGTGGGTAGTGTTTTATTTCTGTTGTACTTTAACAGATTTTTAAATATATTTTGTTTAAATGTAATATATACTATGTTAATTATTAATTAAAAAGAGTTTTAAAAGTTTTAAGATTTGGCTTTTCTATAAAATTTAATCATTTAAAAATATTTCTTATTTTTTTGTGTGATATTGGCTGTGTACTTTATTTTTATTATTGGTATACATTTAGAATATATTTGGAGGATGTTTGTGATATTATTTTTAATATATTGCCTAAAATATAAAGGGGCCGATTCCGATCTCGGCCGGTAGTGCTCCGAATCGGATTTGGATTTACCGGATCCGATTCGGAGCCCTGTTTCCCGACCGAATCGTACGCGGGTTCGGCCGAGCAAGTACGATGCAAGCTCCCGCGAAATCGCCGACCGACTCGTACGCGGCTTCAACACGCTCCGACCGACTCGCATGGACACGACTCGCACCGCGCTATGGAGACGTTTCCCGGCCGGGTAAGTACGATGCGCGCCGCGAGCAGTCCGACCGACTCGCACCGTCCGGCTCGAAAAAGCTGTCAGAGCCGGACTTTGGGGGTCCGCGTCGGACCTCCCTGTACGCGTAGGCGCGCGAGTCGCACACAGGGGGGACCCATGGGTCCCCCCTACCTGTGCATGTACACCGCGATGCGCATGGACGCGTACCCGCTGTAGGGGGTGCCCTTGTTCGCCTCGCACCCATTGAGTCAATGGGAGCCCGCGTACGTGTTGTACGACCAGCTCCCATTGACTTCAATGGGAGTCCGACCGAATCGAGTCCGATGGCATGCGAATGCATCGTACTCGTCCGGTCGGACTGCTAGGGTCCGATTCGGTCGGAATTCTCTCCGGGTCCGGCTCGGTCGGAGAGATTTCCGGCCGGAATCGGAATCGGCCCCAAAGTATTTACATTTTAATAAAACATTGGATGCAATGTTTAACGTAATATAGAAACTTAGAGGGAAACTATAATTTCATTTTTTTAAACATATTGGGATTTACATTTATTTTAATTTATTATTATTTTCATTTCTTTAACATATTTGGCCAACTATTTTTTAAAATAATAATGCGTATTTTGCAAAGCAATTTGCATGATTTAAATGTACTTAAAAATATGTATTTTATATTGAATTTCTTACATAAATATTTTAAAACCTAAGTGCTTCCCCATACAAACTTCTTTCCTCAATATTTGTTGGACTGGATTTAGAATACTAACTTTGATCCATCTCCATGTAAATGCGATTGCAGTTAGAATTTGCCCCTCAGAAAATATATCCACTTTTCGCAATGTTTGTGGGCCTGGAGTTAGAATAGCTTATCTAACCTTCCCCTACTTTATGTACTTTCCCTAATGTAAGTGGTACTGAAGTTAGAATAGTAAAATGTGGGTGGTTACGGTGCCAACTAAGATGGGGGCGCCGTGTTGAGCTCCGTTAGGACAAGAGAGCCCTCTTGCCTTACGGGACGGCTCCGGCACTCCCTGGAGAGGGAGACTGCTTTGCATCTTCCCCTGCTTTTCTGGTGAGTTGCTGTAGCCTTCAAATGAACACCGAGCACTTTACTTCACGAGCGGCCTGTCCCGGGGGGATTTACCGTGCAGTGAGAGGTCGTGCCCACCATTGTGGAATGCAGCAGGCGCGTTTCCTCATACCTCAACGTGGCCAGCGCAGTTGAATGAAGAGCCTTTCGCATTTTTGAAGATAGCCTGAATTCTTCATATTAACTTCAACAAATGTTTGCCTTGGCCCTTGCAGCTGTTCTTTTTCCTATATATTTTTTCTCTCTGTACGCTCTGAATATGTTTTTTAATTCAGTTTTTTCTGGGCACTGTTTTAAGGGCCCTCTTATACATTTCTTCATCGCATGAATTTCATTTATTGTAAGACTTCTGTGAATTGCTCCTCAGTTTATTACCCTTTCTTCTCTTTTTATGGGGTAACAAGGAATATTAAACTTTTGAGTGCCTCAAATAACATTTTATTATCCGATTCAGACTCCAATCACAATGATATGGATGACGCCACTTCTCAGAAACCTGAATCTCATTCCGGTACTATTCCAAAAACCTCCTCATGCTCTAAAATGCCGGTGGGGTCTAAGAAGAGACCTAAAAAAGACCCTCCTTCACCAGTGAAACCTATGTCGGCATCAATGGAGGTCATACTTGATGAAATTTGTGCATTGAGATCATTTATGGAAGAGAATACTAAAACATTAAAACATTAAAACAGCTTGTTGACAAATGGCCTTCTTTAAAGTCACATGTTTTATGGATAGAGCAAAAGACTGAGAGTCTACAGCAAGCATCCTTTTCGGAAATATCTCTACTTAAAAAGCACACTGATGACCTTGAAAATCGAAATCGTAGAAATAATTTACGTATATATGGGCTTCCATATCTAACCCAACCTCATATTTTCAATCCTTTTTACCAAAACTTCTTGGCATGCCTACATCTGCTCCTCTCAATTTACAAAGAGCACATAGACTTGGTCCTAGAGTTTCTACGAAGCCGCAAGGACTTTTTTTGTTCTTTCTGCAATATATAGGGGCCGATTCTGATGCGGGTTGGAAAAGCTTCCCGACCGAATCGGTTGGGAAATGGTATCCGACCCACTCGGATCGGGAAAGTCCGACCGGCGGAGTAGGATGCATCCGGATGCTTCCAGATACGATTTGGTTGAACTCCCATTGACTTCAATGGGAACATTTGTTCCTAACCGCATCAGAATTAGGCCCTCGGTCGGGAAGACACGTTCCCGATCCGATTTGGAAGGAGCAAATGCCGTTAGGAGGCCTTCCTAACCGCATCAGAATCAGGCCCTCGGTCGGGAAGCTTTTCCAACCCGCATCAGAATCGGCCCCATTGACTTGCTACAAGTGTTGTCTGCTGTTAAGGCAAAAAAACAAATCATTTGGGACAGTCACAGATTGCTTTTCCCTCAAGATGTCGCTAAAGTTACTGCAGATTGTCAGAAGTAATTTTTGGATCTGCGCCCTCAGTTAAGAGCCATGAATGCATGATATGGTCTAATTCATCCTTGCTTGTTCAAAGTCACATATAAGGATAAAACTACATCCTGTGAAGAGCCGGCTACACTTTAGAGATTTCGACAAATGCACGGCGGAGAGGATATGGACATTAAAAAAATTACTTGATATCTATTTGTTATTCTTGTTCTTTACTTTTTTTTTTTTACAGTTTTTATTAGAAAGAAAGCAACATCAGTCACATATATATCAGCGATCATTACAGAGTCAGACATATGTTGTCTACAAACTTTACCAATCAAAAGCTCAGTTTCACTCAGCCATCTGTATCCCTTCTGTCCCATCGGCGTTCCGTCATTTCCATTTCCGTGGTCGGTGAGACACACAGGTCATCCCTTGTTCTTTACTTTTATTAATTATTGTGTATTAGGTTTTTTTATTTTTGAAGTGTTATAATGTTTTTTCTCTCTTTTTGACATAATCTAACTCCATACAGTTTTCTTTCTCTTATTTTATATACAGGTATTTGTCTTCACGTTTTGTCCCCATAAGTTCTACCTTATGTGTTGTTCTCACTCAAGTCAATGCTATCCTGCCATCCTGTGGAGTTTGAATGTTGACACTGCTGTCTCTTGGTGTTGCCACCCTCCCTTTCGTCTCTGTGTTTTGTAGGTGTGTTCCTCAGTCATCATTTGAATGACTCGTACTGTCTTGTCTCACCTCTTAATGATGTTTATTCAAATATTTCTATTCAAATTTCTGATCTTTTTTCTTTCTTCCTTCTCTTCTCCCTTTCTGCTGTCTACTCTATCACTCTTTCTTCCCTTTCCTTTTTCATTAAGCACGTATTTTATCTTTCTCACTGCTTTAATCATTTTCTTTTTGAATTTGATACTGTAGAAGTTTTAATTGTACATAATATTATTTAGTACCTCATTGCGGGTTACAACACAGAATATTAAAGGGTTAGGTAACCCAATTAAACGGCAGAGGGTATTATCCCATCTAGCCAGACTAAAAACAGATGCTGCCTTACTACAAGAAACTCACCTTTCAGAAACAGAGGTTGCCAAATTAAAAAGATGCTGGTTAAGTAGTCTGTTTGCCTCACCTACTAAAGGGAAAAGAAGAATGATGTAGTTATCCTTTGTCAAAAGAAACTCCACATTATTGTCATCACCCAGGAATTTGATTATGATAGTCAATGGATTGTTGTCAAACTCTTGGTTGATAATATACCTTTAACAGTTTTTAACGTTTATGGTCCATTTTCTGTGGACAATTGATTTTGGACAAAAATATCCGATAAGTTAACAATGTGTGACGACGATTATATAATATGTGGGGGTGATTGCACGCAAATTCATGATTTTATTTTAGATAGGAATTCAAAAGTTACATTTGTTCATACTAAAATGTACTCACAATTCAAATGCACCATTCAGCGTAAATCATTAGTTGATAGTTGGAGACTATGTCACCCAGATCTCCGGAAATACACCTTTTATTCGAATTCATATCATTCACAATCTCGCATAGACTATCTTTTCCTTAGTAAATCCTTGGCCAACACATCCTTCAATCTGACATAGGATCTATTCTCATATCTGATCACGCACCGGTGTGTACAGACCTCGATCCGATTCCCTTCTCCCCCATGCAGGTAGATGGTGTTGTAATAACTCACTTCTTTAAGATCCCATATTCACTTCTCAATTTGATTCTTTCGCTTCTGAATTTTGTACTATTAATAACACATGTAGCTCTTCTTTTTTAATGGTTTTGGATTCTTTTAAGGCAGCGGCAAGGGACTTTATAATGATTTTTTTTGCAAAAGACAAAAACATATGCAATTCCAATCAGACCAATTACTTAATAAAATTTAAAAAAACTAGAGCATGCCTATTATCATTCTAATACTGAGATTTCTCTAAACCGCCTTATTGATGCCAAAATTAATTTTAATAGACTAACTACAAATACTGCTTCCAACTTTTTGCTAAAAAGCAGTGCACATTATTATGGTGGTCAAAATAAAATGGGGAGAGTGCTTGAAAACGATCTAAAAAAAAATAAGGAAGGACAGAACCAAAATTGAATCCTTACGCAATAGTGCTGGGAATACTCAGGAAATTTTACATTAATTTGTTACTTTTTATACTAATTTGTATTCTCCAGAAACGCAGCCATTACAATCAGATTTGACTAAATATTTGTAATCCATTACCTCTTCTTCCTCTCGTCATATTGATTTTGATCCTCTACGGGCTGATTTTTCACTCTCAGAAATATCACATGCAGTTTCTGTCCTTCATAAAGGGAAAGTTCCTGCCCCTGATGGCTTTACTATTGAATTTTATAGACATTTCGCAAGACTTCTTCTTCCCAATCTCTTACTTTTACTAAAGACAATAATGACCCCACACAGTGCAAGAATTACCATCTCATTTCGTTAGTTAATATTGATTTCAAAATGTTTGCAAAGATTTTGGCTTTGCCTATTGTTTCTATCGTGTCTGATTTAATAGGTCCTGAACAGTCGGGTTTCGTTAAGGGACGGCTGGCCACAGATAATGCTCGGATCCTTTTCAACATCTTAAGTAAAGCTTCTACACTGGATCACCCATTCCCACTATTGCTTTGGATGCGGAAAAGGCTTTCGATCGACTCTGTTGGGATTTTATGTTTCAGACATTAAAATGGATTGGCTTTCCACCCAAATTGATTACTTTAATATCCTTGCTCTATACAGGTCCTAAAGCAACCATTTTTGTCAATGGCATGCTTTCAGATTATTTACCTTTGTTTAGAGGGGTATGTCAGGGTTGTCCAGTATCTCCTCTTTTGTTGATTATAGCACTTGAACCCTTTTTAAAAAAATTCGGCAGGATGAGCTCATATCAGGTTTTTCTGCTGGGTCACAACAAAAAAAGATGTCAGTATATATCTGAGGATATTCTTTTTAACTTCTCTAATCCTTCAGTTTCCCTTCCGCCTTTTCTCCTGCAAGTTTCTACTTTTTCTCAATTATCGGGTTATCGGCTTAATGCGAAGTGTTAAGTACTACCTTTAAATGTACTGTGTACTAAACAACTTTTCACACACACACGGTTTACCTGGCAACCCACTAAGATAAAGTACTTTGGTTTATGGTTTTCACAAACCATTAAAGAAACTTTGAAATTGAATTTTAACTCCATTATCAAGACATTAAATGATAGTATTGCCCACTTTTTCTATCTTGTTGGGGTAGGATTGACTGTATTAAAATGATGCCCATTCCCCTCATATTATACGTTATTGCCATGATTCCTGTTTTTTTCCCCTAGTTATTATTTTGGGAAAATTGATTATCTTTTATTAAAATTTCTTTGGAAAGGTAAACCTTCTCGCATAGCTCTGTCCTCTTTAAAAAAAGATAAGTTTAATGGAGGCCTTAAATTTTCAGATTTGAAAAACTATCACTATGCTTTTTCTTTGAAACAGGCTGCTCGATGGGTTTCTTCAGATCTCCCTTTACATTCTTCTTTGTGGTTACAGTTAGAGAGAACCCTTAATACTCCCTTTGATTTTAAAGAAATTCTTGCTTTCGCTACATGTACATCTCAATCACGCTCTCCTGTCATTTCCCATTCCTGTAAAATTTGAAACCTCGCTTACCTACCACATACCCCTTGCTTGCTAATTATTATCAACAACCCATTTGGCATAATAAAGCTCTAAGAATTAAGAATCGTCCCTTTTATTGGAAAATTTGGCAAATCAGGGGTTTATGCTGGGTATCGCAACTTTTTTCAGGTGACCAACTTTTGTATTTTTCTGATCTTCAAACATGATTCTCTTTGTCATCTACCTCCAAGACACAATACACACTTTAATGCAAATCTCTAAACCAATACATTTCCACTTTGCCATCTATTATCTTCCCTCCACCTTCATCTAACATACTTTTTCCCTTTCTCAGTAATAATCCTTCGGCATCTGTTATCAATAAATCAATACAATTAACCTCAGATATAGCCAAGTCAAAACCTGAATTAGCTTGGGAAAAGGATTTGATATAATTTTGATCTACTCTTCTATGGGATAAGATTTGGCTTAAACTCCACAAAACGGCACGACCTGCAAATACTACTCAAACCCTTTATTTTGTTTGTTGTTGTTTGTTATTTACACCTGCCATTCTAAGATCCTTTTTGGCAGATGCTACCTCATCCTCTTGGTCATGCTCATGTCCCATTGCAGATCTGAAATATATGTTATTTGAATGCCTCATCATTTATCATTTTTTTTAATTGGTTTTGACACAAATAATTAAGATTTTTTATGTTCGTATCCCTTTCTCCTTCACTAATATTTTCTTAAGAAGTCTAGCACCTCAGTGGTCTCATTCAATTCCAGGCCATAAACTAATAGATTTTCTGTTGGCTGTTGCATTTCATTTAATTACATCAAATTGGAAACAAGCTCATACGTCACTTTCAGGTCTTGGTGGAATGCCATTTGTTTTCATCATAGATTTGACACCAACTACGTTACTCCTATTTCTCTGGCTATTAAAAGAGATATCTTATGGCTTCAACTAAGTATTTAGCCCTTTGTGCCTCATGCGCTAATACCCTTATTTCTGTACGGGGTGAAGTATGGAAACCACCTTGAATCTCCCTTACTCTGCCTTTGAATAATGTTGTAAGTTGTTTTCAAAATATAACAAAAGACAAAAGGTGTTTTATATTTCCTTTTCTGGTTATAGTGCCTAGAGTTTCCAAGTTATTGTTATATTTCTTTATTTGATATGCCATGTTACATATTGCTATCCCTTCTCTTTCCCCCTTTACCCTCTTTCCTTATATTACTATGTAGTTTATTATAGTGCAGAGTTCATATGCTTTCATATTTACTATTCAATTTTTATCAAAATATTTAGTGCCTTATGCTTATTATTTCTGTTCTGTATTGGTTTTTGATGGCATATGTTTATAATTCAAATGCTGTGTCTCTACTGTTTCCTAATAAACTCAAACTTAAAAAAAAGAATAGTAAATATGCACCACCCATTTGTGCACTTTGCAACTGTTTGTGAGCCTGGAATTAGAAAAGTAACTCTGTTTCTTCACCCCATAGTTGTATCTACGTTCCACAATGATTTTTGGTTTAAAGTTAGAATGGTAAATGTGGCACCCAATCCCCAAATGTATGTATTTTCCCCATAAGTTGTACTGAAATAAAAATTGTAAATATGAACCACCTCTCTAACATCCACCTCTTGAAAAAATATGCACTTTCCCCAATGTATGTGGCTTGGAAATAGAATAGTAAATCAGAATTACACTAATATAAGCACATCCCCTAATGTAAATAGAATTGGAGCTAGAATGATCCCATTCTCCCCAAAGATATGCACTTTCCCCAATATTTATTAGATTAAAATTAGAATAGTAAATTGTCTCTTCCTGCAAATATATACTCTTTTACTAATGTAGGTTGGTTTGGAGTTAGGCTGCTGAATCTCCGTCCCCTTAAATTAATGCAAAATTTGCCATTAATATTGGACTGGAGTTAGAATAGAACATTTTCTCACCCTTCATTTTATTGTATTTTGATGTTTTAAATTATTATACATATGTTTATATTATACATGCAATAATTTAAAAAATCTATTCAGTGAATTATTTTTAATAATTTCAATATTTCAATAAATTAATTATATGTTAATTTTTCAGGTTTTGTTAATGTAAAATGTAATATGTTGCATATGTGTATATTGTGAGTGATGTACACATTTAATTTACATTTTGGTTAAATGAAGGTTTTTGAAAAAATAAGTATAATTATATATTTATATTTTATGCAAAGTATTTGATATCATTTATATGCTACATAAAATAAATTTGTGGTAAAAATTAATATTTTTTACATTAAATATATTTTTCTAAATTATTTTTTAAATATGTGGATCTTTTAGGATAGCATTTTCACTAATAAGTAATTAATTATTTTGAAGTTTCTTGTTAGAAATTGGGTCTCTAGTTATCATAACGTGTATTTGTAAAGTGCACATTAACCCAGAAGGATATCTTGGAGCTGAACAACAGATGTTTATTGTTAACGAACTCAATGGTATTCATTTTATCAACCTCAGAAATATGAAAGACTGAGTAGACCCACCGGGATTTGAACCTGTGCCCATGAGGTCAAACAGGCCCCTACAGTAGACGCATTAGACCACTAAGCTACCATACCCAGCTGGCAGATGTTTGCACCCTGTCCAAGTAGGGACCACAATCCTAGTCATGGTAAGTCATCTCCACAACCTAAATTAGCCTGTGCTCACCCTCTAGTAGCTTGCCACAGAGCAGTCAGGCTTAACTAAAGAGGCAATGTGTAAAGTATGTGTGCAACACTTAAATTACAGTAACACAGTGAAAACATCACAAAAAAACTACACATTAGTTTAGAAAAATAAAGGATATTTTTATGAGTAAAACCAGACAAAAACGATAAAATATCTAATAAGTAGAATTTGAGATATTATTTTTGTAAAGAATAAATCAAAAAGTAGTTCTTAGAAGCAAATAGCGCTTAGGGGTTACTTGAGGTCGCTCTGGACCAGGGAAAATCCAAAGTTCAGGTCGACCGTGATGAAGGGCAGGTCGGCTACAGGACCCACGCAGGCCCTGCTGAAAAAGAACTTTGGATGGAGCAAGCGTTGACATCGAAGACTTGATGCATCAGTTCCGATCCACACAGAATGGTAGATGCGTTGTCGTCAAGCCTTACAGTCACATCCCACATTGTTGTCGAACTCCCTACGATGTACGTGCTGCTTCCTCGTTGAGCCTCACAGTCGGGTCCTGCATCGTCGTTGAGCTGCACAGGTATGTCCTTGAAACAGCACTGCGTTGGTGTCAAAGGGCACTGCGTCAATTCCAATTGCTACAAAGTCGTCACTGTCAATTTTTGTAGATAAAAGCTGCAGAACCCACCATCAAGGCCCAGGACTGGATTGGCAGCTCTTGGCAGGGCATTAAACTCACAGTTTACAAAGTCCAGCAGCTTAAGCAGAGTTGAAGGAAGTCTTTGATGGCCCTGAGACTTCAAAACAGGAGACAAGCCAGCAAGCCTTTGGAGTCACTTAAGTTCTTGGAGGATGTAGAGATGCAGGTCCAGTCCTTCTCATTCCGAGGCAAGAGGTGGCAGGCAGCAGATCAACACAGCAAAGATGTCCAGCAGAGTGGCAGTCTCTCCTGGCAGCACAGCAGTCCTCCTTATTCCTGTCAGAATGTCCTCAGATCCAGAATTGTACTGAAGTCATGGTGTCAGAGGTCCAGTACTTACACCTATTTGAGTCGTTGAAGTCGGGGAGACATTGAAGTGTACAAGGTCCCTTACTTCCCTGCCCTAGCTCTAGACTAAATACTGGGGTGTATGCAGCTCTTTGTGTGGGGACAAGCACAGCACTATTCAGGTGCAAGTGTCAGCTTCTCCCTCCCATCCTGTCCAGGATGACCCATCAGGATGTTAATGGCCCGTCAGGGTATGAATGAACCATCAGGCACACCTCAGCCCCTTTATGTGTGACTGTTTATAGGGAATACACAAGGGCCAGATGTCACCCACCCCAGACGTGTATTCAGAGACAGAAAGAAGTACAGAATGGTTTAAGTAGGAAAATGCCAACTCTCTATAAGTAGGAAAGTACTTGTCAGGTTTCACTCCTTCCCTTAATCAAATTTCATGTTCATACAAAGAAAAATAGTAGTCTGTAAATGCGTGCGATCAGTTACTGTGAATCGCATGTTTAGAGTACGGAGCACATGCACTTTAGTACAGGTTAGCAGTGGTTAGCAGTGGTAAAGTGTCCAGAATTCTAAAGCCAACAAAATGAATTCAGTAAAAATGGGAGGAGGAAGTAAAAAGGTTTGGGAGTGACCCTGTAGAAAGGGCCATTTCCAACATTACATTTGAAAAGCTTATCACATATTTGATTTTTATAAAAAATAATAAAAAATTTAAGTTCTGATACTTTACAGTTATAGATATATTTTACTGTTACAATTTCAATATTTTGATACACTATGGGCCTGATTCACAGAACTAACTTACGTCAAAAACGTAAACTTACTACCATTTTGTTATTCACAGAATGCACTTACTCATTTTGGTATTCACAGAAGGCACTTACTTACTCATTTTGAGTAACTTACTCATTTTGTGTAACTTACTCATTTTGTGTAACTTACTCATTTTGGTTTTCACAGAAGGCACTTACTCATTGATGAGTAAGTGCCTTCTGTGAATACCAAAATGAGTAAGTTACACAAAATGAGTAAGTTACACAAAATGAGTCACACAAAATGAGTAAGTTACACAAAATGAGTTACACAAAATGAGTAAGTTACACAAAATGAGTTACACAAAATGAGTAAGTTACACAAAATGAGTAAGTAAGTGCCTTCTGTGAATACCAAAATGAGTAAGTGCATTCTGTGAATACCAAAATGGTAGTAAGTTTACGTTTTTGACGTAAGTTAGTTCTGTGAATCAGGCCCCAAATTTTTGTATTGGATTTGTTTTAGATTATGATTATTCAGTATATAAAGTCTATATTTTTATTGTTGCTATTTTAACAACAATGTTCTTATTCCACAATATTATTGTTGTGAATGTTATCAAATACAACCACAGAATTGAAGCTTACCTCTATCTGCTCTGGAATTGTGCATATCATTTTGGGTAAAAGAGTTAATTAACAAAGGTTCTTGTACATGGGAGAAGAATGCCCCTTTCAATCAGTATTACTTTTTAAACGAAGCTGTAAATGAACATTCATTTTACATCTGTTTTCTTTGTCATCATTTGTACCATGGGCACTGGCAGCGCATGTGACACTCTGAAGCCTACAAGATTGAGTAACCTATTATATATGAAATATAAAGGTATACATTTCTATCTCACTTGTTTCAGCAGTGATCTTTACCAAAAAACTATTTACCAATTTTGATCCAAAAGAATCTGAAATGCATATGGTGAGTATTTGTTTCTAAAATATACTTTATAGACGTTAAAAACTAAAGTCTGCAACCAAGTACCCGGAAATACAAAATCCTCTCAATTGAAACAGGTACATTTTAGAGAATAAGCTTTAGTGGCCTTCCTGAAATGTCACAAATGGGCTAATTCCCAGGATGCATGAATAGCCTGTAAATCCATCGGCTTGCAAATTAGCACAAGTGCAGGGAAGTGAATACTGGCTTTAATTATTGCTGCGAGCTGTACTTTGAAATGATGGAGCTAGTCCAGCCATAGTGCTCATTAGCAAACAGAGATAACTGCACACATGGAATCTGTAGAAAATAAAAAGTGTGATTTAAGCAGCCATAAACCAATTCTCTCAAGATGTGGTTGGATCACAATGTTTTTAAAGGTTATGTAGGTCAGCTTTGGAAATACTATGATTAGCGTGTTTGTGGTGTGAACCTTGCAGCACCTAGGCCCAGATTTATAAAGCTTTGATTCAGCACATATAAGTAAGCAAAGTTGCTGCAATGCCGTTAATCAACCGGAGAGAACATCAGCTCTGCTCTCTTCTTGCGCTATCACACTTACTGCAGCCAGGCCCCAGTGCAGCCATCCTTGCGCCATACTGCAAGGGATTTCTTCATTGAGGTCAGCACTGGTTTGTACAGGAATGCGTCCCTTCCTGCCCAGAAACTGGGCTGAAAGGTAATTTCCTCTTTGTATGAGTGCTGCAGAAGGTAGCACACATGAAAAGAGGAAAAAATGAGGAGAAATAAAATATTTCTACTAGTTGTGCCAGCCTCAGGGAAGCACAGGAAGTCTCAACTTGACTGATCTTGCCCATCAGACCTACTGAGGGCAAGATGTCTCAATGAGTTAAATAATCTCGGAGAACTTTCTTCTGTGACCTGTAGGTCAAGAGTGTGATTGGTAATCTGAAGCTCGCAATGTGAGTATTATTAAACTGGGTAAATGTAATGCCTTTTATTTACAGTTTTCATGAATATCTGATGTTTACTATGGAGTGTTATATAAAGACAACAGGCCCGATTCACAAAGGTAAACTGAGACAAAGTCTAACTTTACGACTTTCGGTATTCACAAAGGACATTTACGAGTAGTGAAGTTAGACGTTTGTCTCAGTTTAACTTAAGTTTTGGACTTAAGTTTAACTGAGACCAAAAGTCTAGTCTTAGTTAAACTTAAGACAAAAACGTAAGTTAAACTGAGATAAAAGTCTAACTTTACTACTCATAAATGCCCTTTGTGATTACCGAAAGTCATAAAGTTAGACTTTCGCCTCAGATTACCTTCGTGAATCAGGCCAAACGTATTGTTAATAAGATTTATTCTCATGATCAGTGGAATAATGTGGTCTCTGTTTTTGTCCTGCCTGTTTTCTCTGATTAAGCAAGGAGTGTAGGGTAATCCAACATAAAACTTTTATTTGCATTGATGGATATCATCACAGCTAATTATGGAGTTGTTGGGACCTCTCTGGAGTCTGTAGATTCCCCCAGTTAAGACTGAAGATTATGCATTTTTTGCATGAATGAGTTTATAGCTTGATACCTAGTCATAATCTTCTGGAGGCTTTTGCAGGGGATCCGGAGCTGTTGAGTGTTGTGGGCTATTACAGCCTGAATATGCTGTTACATTAAAGGCCCATTCTGCAAGGATAATCAGGGTCATCAGTTTAACCAAGAAATGACCCATATATAGAGGGGCATATGCAACAATTATTCATGCAGTGCAATAGTGCAAGCCACCTTGCTGCACTGCGTGAAAGGTAGAGGGCAGGAATGCACTATATTTAACATTATATGGCGCATTCCTGCTCTTTGCCTGCGCTGGCGGACAAGCTGTTGCCTAGCGCCAAGGCACCTTTGCAACATGGTGCACGAGTGCCTGCGGTGTAGGCAGGATTCATTTTGTGCAGGGAGGGGCACCTTCCTGCACAAAAACAATCTGCAAAGGGATTTTCCTCTTTCTATGTGTGCTGCACACTTAGAAAGCGGAAACAGGGAGAAATAAAGATCTTTCTCCTCGTTGCTCTTGTGGTGGGGAGGCATACAATTCCGACGCATTCCCAGGTCTACCCGTGTTGGTAAATCTGGGAATCTCTAGATTTATCTAGCCATGCAGGGCCACACAAGGTGGCTTTGCATGGCTTGGTAAATCTCATTCTAGGTTTTGCGTCACCCTGCATCTGTAGCACAGGGCGACACAAAGCCTTTCATACAATTGGCCTATAGCGTTTAGCGAATATCACATCTAATTTGGATAGGTGACAAGAGGGACACATTCATCAGTATAGTAACTTGTGGTTTCAGTTATCACAATTGTTCCCATCTGATGTATGGCTCAAGAAATCCCACGTAGCAATGTTCTCCCACAGGAGCCCCTAAAACATTGCTCAAACGCCACTTCAGCATCTATTTTGGATTTGGTCCTCTCTGCATGGTTACGGCCAAACCTTTTGCCTTCACCCCTCCTGAACCCATTTGTGTTGGGTTTTAGGACTCTGAGCACATTACTTCTGCTAACCAGTGCTAAAGTGCTTGTGCTCTTTCCTTGAAACATGGTACAATTGACTTACACCTGCAATGTCTGTCTGGGAGGTGGTGTCCATACCAAGAATGAAACTATAGCAATATTGAGGAACTTCACTTTTTGCTTTTAACTGGACCCTATTTTTTACTAGTATTAGGACTCTCTCCTATTTTGTGCTATGGTGTGTGTACTCTAGCCCCAAAATATTACTGTTACAACTTGCTACATCCAAATGGTCTATGTAATTTTCCCATAACACCATTAAAGATGGTGCTGAACTATCGCTAGTGGCATGGAAGTGAAATGTATGTGGCTACATTGTTTACTTACATCGCCCACATATGCAACAAACATGTGAGGCTGCCAGGAGCCCCACTGTGCTCTGGATGGGTTGTAGTTTACATGTTCTGTAGTAACATGCTGCCAGAAAAGGTCATCATTGGCATCAATCAATCAATCAATTAATCGATCAATCATTTATAAAGCACGGCCAATCACCCGTGGGGGTCTCGGGGTGCTGGAGATGCTGGATGCTGATTGGCGGTTTGTTTGTTTGAAAAATCCAGGTCTTGAGTTCTTTCATGAAGTGCTGGAGTGTTGGGGCGGTCCTGAGGTGCAGCGAAAGGTTGTTCCAAGCATTGGCCGCCAGGTGCGAGAAAGAGCGTCCTCCGCTGTTGGTTCGGCGGATCCGGGGGGCGTCTTCGAGGAAGAGAGAAGCTGATCGGAGTTGTCTGGTCAGTTGGTGGAAGGTCACACGTTTGTTGATGTTTGCTGGTTCTTGGTTGTGCAGGTCTTTGTATGCGTGGGTCAGCATCTTGAACTGGCATCTCTTCTGGATTAGGAGCCAGTGTAGTTTCTTGAGGTGGGGGTGTGATGTTAGTCCTTCTGGGGAGGTCGAGGCATAGGATAGACTCTATATTGTTAGATTTGTCTCTCACTAGCTCCATACCCAATGTCTCTAAAAAACTAGATTCAGCCACTGCTGACTACCATCACTGGATAGGCGCATTGGTAAACCAGCTAGCCCCAGACAAAGTGCATACTAGCTGTAGAACTACCCCTTCAGAACCATGATTTTCTGATAAACGTAGAGCCCAAAAGCATACAGGAGCGCAGGTGGAGAAAGAATTATGACATCCTTGAAAAAGATATTTACAAACACACTATTAGTGAATATAAATCTATGATCCAAAAGGAAAAATTCTCCTAATTCATCCATAAGATTGAGACCTCAAAAAATTCCACTAAAGAACTGATCATGGCAGTAAAAAACTAGCTAACATTCCGGACAAAAACAATACTAACTGCAACCAATCCTTTTGCAACACTTTACCCTCTTTTTTTCAGGCAAAAGTAGAAGATGTCTATGACATCCTCTCTGAATATATTATTCTGTCCTCTGGCTCTTGTGATGGCATTTCACCTCCTACCAGTACAGAAATACTGCCTTCATCCTCTCACTCTCATGATGATTTTTCTTCTTCCGCCAGTTCAGCAACACTGTCTTCCTTCTCACCGCTCATGGTCAACCAGGCTCCAGCCTACTTAATTCTATTAAGTTGGGTTCCCCATTTGATCCATGTCCTTTGAAAATAATTCACTTGGCCCCAAGACAATATCTATGCACCTGACCCAAATCTTTAATGGAATATTTAGCCTTGGTTACTTTCCAAAAGCTTGGAAAAAAGCTTCAATCCTTTCTTTATTAAAAAAGTCCAAACTCAGTCCTCTAAATTTCAGCAATTACTGACCCATTTCATGCCTCTCTTCTCCGGCAAAAATAGTTGAAAAGACCATAAATCGAGAGCTGGCTTCCTTCATAAATACCAACTGCCTTCTTGACCCTACCCAGTTTACGTTCAGAAGTGAGTACAGGACTGCATCAGCCCTGATTGTCGGGCCGAAGAGATAAGATCTACTTTGGATAAAGGAGAAAATGCAGCCCTGATTCTTCTAGATCTCTCAGCAGCATTTTACATGGTCAATCATGATCTGTTGAATGGCCGTCTCCATTCTATAGGAATCAGTGGAGCAGTGCTTGCACTCCTGAAATCCTTTTTGTCAGGGAAACAACCATTACAACGCAGCTATTACAATGCACTACATTTACAATGCAGTCATTACAACGCAACTGCCTTTACATCGCATGCCATTACAACGCAGCCATTATAACGCATGTCACTACAACGCATGTCACTACAACGCATGCCATTACAACGCATGTCACTACAACGCATGCCATTACAACACATTATAAGGTAAGTAATAGGGAATAGTAATTTTTACCCCTACACTATCCAACACTTACCATACTGTTGCACTCACTGGAGTGGGAATAGTAATGTTTACCCCTACACTATCCAACACTTACCCTACTGTTGCACTCACTGGAGTGGTAATAGTAATTTTTACCCCTACACTATCCAACACTTACCCTACTGTTGCACTCACTGGAGTGGGAATAGTAATTACATTTTACCCCTACACTATCCAACACTTACACTACTGTTGCCTTAAAAGTATTATGCATTGTAATGGAATGCGTTGTAATGGTATGCGTTGAAATGGAATGCGTTGTAAATGTAGTTTCTAAAAATGCATTGTGATGGCATGCGTTGTAAAATCATGCGTTGTAATGGATGTTGCGATGTAAAAACCGCGTTGTAAAGGCATGCGTTGTAAATGTTTGCGTTGTAACGTGTCCTATTCTTTTGTCACAGCGAGAACAATTTGTTGCTCCGAATTAATTTACCTCTAACCCTTTTTCCCTACTGTGTGGTGTGCCACAGGGATCCTCCCTAAGTCCCGACGTTTTTAATCTCCATGTTACTCCTTTAGCTAGGCTCATGAAAACATTTAGCTTCTCTGTAGTATCATATGGTGATGACATCCAAATTGTCTTCTCAGTATTTAGCAATCCTGATGACACTGCAGCCAGATTTCACAACTGTATGTCACACATACACAAATGGATAAACAACAACTGCTTTAAATTTAACTCGGGTAAAACCGAGGTCCTTCTTTTTGGCAACAACATCTCCTTTTGGTTACCAAGATGGTGGCCGCAGGAATTGGGCACCTTGCCAACCCCTGTTACAAACGTGAGGAACCTAGGAATTTCTTTCAACGACAAACTGTCTTTCAAAAACCAAATTAATGCTGTGACTTCATCCTCCTTTCTCACCCTGAAAATTCTCAGGAAAATGCTCCCTTTTCTTCCCCAGGAGCTTCAGAGGACTATTGTCATTTCTCTTGTGCTATCCATACTGGATTATTGCAATGCCCTTTATATAAATATCCAGCAAAGACAAACAAACTGCAGATCCTGCAGAACGCTGCAGCCCGTCTGCTGCTAATGAGCTCTAGGCATCAGTCAGCCTCACAGGCCCTAACTCAGTTGCACTAGCTGCCCATAAGGAAGCGCATTGATTTTAAAGCTCTGTGCATTGCTTTAAAAGCACTCTGTCTTAAATGCCCTTTTTCATGTTATACTCCATCTTGGTCACTGCATTCTATCTCGGCTAATAATGCTGTAGTTCTCAGGTTTAGAAGGTCGCATAGGGTGGCAGAAGTTTTGTAATTTGCACTCCCAAACTCTGGAAAACTCTTCCTCTCAGTTTGAAAAAAATGTCAGGTATTCTTCCTTTCAGAAAAGCATTAAAAACATGGCTTTATAATCAATACATTTTTCATCCTGTTTTTACTGCAACATTCCTTTATATCAAGTTTCTCTCTTTTTCCCTCTATAGTTGTAGTGTCAAGACACCTCCGGGCATAAGTGTGCTTTACAAAAATAAATGTAATTTCATTTCTCATTTCAAGATTGCCTCCGCCATATAAGAAAGCCTGCTTTTGTATATGAAGGTGTTCTCATAGTGACTAAAGGCCTAAAATATTTTTTCACTCTGTGTTCAGGTTTCGTTCTCAAGGAATAGGTCTGCATATGATGAAATAACTATTTTGTATCTCCGCTTGTGAAGTAGCAATATAAATAAAAGGGGTTTTTTTGCAGTTTGTTTTCACAATCTGAAATTAATAGTGAAATCATGTTTCTGATAACTTCAGTGGAAAAGTATCTTTGTAAAAACATACTTTTTTCTGCCTTTGCCAAAAATGACATATTATCAGTTTTATCATTCATCTCATTTCCAGAGGCAGAATACATATTCCTGGCTGAAACTAACAACCCTGCCCTCCAGTGAATAATAGCCTGCCATCTGGACCCAGGAAGGCAGGAGACACATGTTAGGGGTTAGAAAGCTGCAGGGAGAACAAAATTAAAAAAACATATACTGCTATAATCAGAAAGTACACAGTAAAGGACATATGATTTACATGTTGCTAGGTGCAGTGAGAATATTTTAACCACTGCTCACTTTACCCAAACCATACATCCAGGTAGGCTTGCACACATTAGAACTTATGTAACCATTGGAAGTAAATCAGTGCTGCTGGCAGAAAACCTTGCAACAGATTTTAATAATGGTAGAGCCATTACCAAAAATACCTCTGCAAGCTTTGGGGAATTACTAATGACAATGTTTCTTGGGTGGTGTTTGTGGATAGCTCTGAAATCACAATCAGCAGTTCACTTCAGCATACAGCTGCGTAGCCACAATAAAGCATCAGGCAATAGCAGCTATGTGTGCTAGGCATGGATCACAAGAAAACACATGTGCACCCTCTATTATCCTGAAGAATAACCTGGACAGCAGGAGTGATAATAAGTATGAAATAATGCTGGGGCTTTATCCATTACTTCCCAGTAAGGGTTAGTTGCAGTGCCACACGTGTGAGCCTCTAAAACCTACCTGAGCATGGTAACACAATCAGAATATCCCAGCCAATATGAAAATCCACCACCCGCCCCCACCCCCCAATATTTAAGGCCCTTGGCCACAGCGTGCCCTACATGTGGGAAGAAATGTGTGGTATGAAAGGGATTTGTGATATCCATGGAATCCCCAGTTCAAAGTTTGCCACCCTATAAAGTGGCCACAACACTTCCAAATGCAGTCGTGAGACAAACAACTAAAACAATCAATAGCCAAGAACGACAGATATAATAAAACAAAAAGTTATTCCTATACTCATACCTTACAATAGATCCATACACTTCTGGCAGTAGAAATACCTGCCCCTTAATACACAACTTTCCACCCAGCCGGAACTTCTTATATCATTCTTGAAATGAATGAAGGGCTGGTAAGTTGCTCAACCACTGTTCCCTAGGTAATAAGGAATCTCTGGGTCCAGCAGGCCCATAGCACCTTTCATGCTGAGCACCCACCATCCCACCAAGAGCCCAGAGGCCCTTCTCAGAGTGGTCACAAATCCAGGCCCCACTAAATTAGCTCTAACAGACATGGTCATTTGGAGAAAGTGAAGGGCTTCAACTTCCTAATGTCAAAGGATCATAACTATGCTCACAAAGCAAGTGTCTCACTACTCTTTCTAAGTGTCTAAGCACTTTATGCAGCCCGCTAAGCACAGGTGAGTGTTGCTTTGCTTGTGATGGAACCATGCATAGCAGGTCACCACAAGACCTCTTTTTCTACAGGGCAGTCGTTCCCTGCACACGGAAATCCCCCTCATAGATGACAAAATAACACATTAGAAAATCACTTACCTATGGACCAGCCCTAAGGCATAGGAAATGCCTGGTGTCTGTTTATCGCGCAAAAAAATAGCGTAGAGGCCTTTATCTTGGTTTCCCTGTACACTGGTGGTTGGTGTTAAGGAGCATTGGGGTGCTGCCCTCCTATTCACGGAGAAGAGGGAGCACTCCGAGCAGTTTAAGGCTAATATGGCGGCAGGTTCCTCACAGTGAACCAGACAAGACTATGTTTGTTAAGAGAGAAGGAGGGGGGGGGGATAGGTTGGGTACTTTTGCACTTGTGCTGGTCAAGGTTCCAATCACCCTCAAAGTCAAAGGCATTGAAGTGACATCAGGACCGGTGGGCATGGCCTGTTTCAGAAGCTCTGTATAAGCCTTCCCTGGGGTGCTATTGTTGTGCCCCAAGGTGGAGTCAGGAGAGCTTCATGCTAGTGAATGGCAGGGGGCAGGGCTGGCATGCAGTGTGGATGTGGGTGTGGATGGTGCCGAGGGGTTGTGTTAGGGGTGGAATCCCTTCTCACTCCCCTTCCTAAAGGAGTGCTCCTTTCCTCATCCCCCTCCCTCTGACTGCCTCTGGGTTGGGGGTCACCATTAGCGCATCAGCAGGGCTCTCGCCTTCTTTCACCCCTGCATGGTTTTAAAGCTTTATTAATTTCCCAGATGCTTGGTGAGTGGAACTTTACTTTTTTTCTTCAAAGATCGATATATAAAAGACAACTACTGGTGTCAAGGGCTATAAATGTTAACATCGATTTTCTCAAACACAGGTTTAAATTGCTGCTGTGTTGATTTAAATGTTGCCAAAAGCTGACTTTGTTAATATCTTTGTTTAAAGACAGCAATGATATGATGCTTTGGGGCAACCCCATTTGATTTACTACACTATTTTTTAAACGGAGACACAGAATTTAATTGATGGTTTGCAAGAAGAAAAATCCCGCAACAACCTGCTTTCAGACGTGCTTACTCGCTCGTTCACTGCCCCGACACTTTTATAATCCAGTGGACGCCACTGCCTGTCGGTGTCCTCCTCAAACATTAACATTTTCAGACCTATACTGTTTGGGTTTTATTAGGTTGAAGACAACATTGCCTGCATCTCAGATGCTCATACATCTCTATACGAGTTCCCTGTTCAACAGAGTGTTGTGTTAAAAGGACTTTGCTATGAACAGCAGTCCCCTGTAAGCATCTGTCACCGTTTTTAAGGTGAAATAACTCCTTCATCATAAGATATCAAATGCCCCTCTGCTCACATTTCCTAGTGTTGATGCAATCTTCCCGAGTAGACAGTTCGGTGGTCGAGCTCACCAGGTCATTGGACGGAAACTGAAAAGCACTCCTGGTTCACCTTAAGCAAATTCAGGATTTGGGGGCGTTTAGGAAAATATTGATAACGTTTTTGAATCATTACATTGTGTGAATTTTCTACCATGATTTATGTGCGATAGTTTTGTATTTTTCCTACCTTTTCTGATATAAGTGCTTTAAGTTCTTTAGTGCCGAGAAGCCATTAGCTAGAGTACAATAGCTCCATAAATCCGTCGATCAATCAATTATCTGTATACACTATGCTACTAAGAAAGTATTTTGAAAAGGCACATTTAAAACAAGTGAGCCAATAGGCAAGCTTATTTTAATCCACTGATATCACACTTTCTTTTATCTTATGGAGCTAAATTTGATATATATCACCAAATGCATCAATACTGAAGCTCAAGAATCTTATCAAACAAGAAGCCTTGTAAAAGGGAAATCATTTATGCAAAATCATTTTATTCCACGACTAAATAGCGCTGGTAAAAATATTTCAAAATGCACACTACTCCTAACCCTACATATTTAATCTATGCTTTGGCTCAAATGACATCTAAGTGGAGCTTGGAAAATGTGTATTAGTAACAACAGCATACATTGCAAAATGTGTCCTTTATGGTACATTTCAAAGAAATGTAAGAGAACATCTAAAACATGCTACTATGCACTTGCATAAGTGAAACTAATGATAGTTCCCTATTGTGCACTTTACAATAATGTGTAAAACAAAATACAAGGCAACTTAAATGTTGATCCATCATTTCTGCCTTTGTAACCAAATCTAGCCAACTATTGATCAGCAGGTCCTGCAAGGTTGTAATGGTTCAAAAGTCTTGAATAATCAGGAGATAAAAGAATTAAATTAGTATAATTTGAAAATGCAGTTACAGTTACATATAGAAACAGGACGTGGTCTTCCAGACTGGCTCAAGCATTTAACACCAAGGAGTGAATTTTTGACATGGGGGAAAGATCTGCCAAGATTTAATGTACATCTCTGCACAATGGAACCCTGCTAAAGGAAACCCTGGCCATTCTTGGCCTAGCTAAATTTACCATGCATGCCCTCAATAGCAAGTAGTGGCCTTACAAGTAAAAGGTATGATACCTAGATAGATAAATGGATGAGAGAAGGTCAAAATAACCTTTAGCATGCCTAGCATTACTGTTTAAATAGGATCAGGGGCTTTTTATTCCTAAAGTAGTGCTAATGGCACTACTGGCATTAGAGAATATTACCGCTGCTTGTGAAGATCACATAGTTCTAATGAGCCTAGCTCACAGAATATTCATCAACTGGGAGATGTACTACTGGAGAAGACTGCTTTAGGACTGTTCATGTTCCTTTGCAGAAGACTGAATATGTGTATAAGAAAGTGGGTTATTAATTGGGGTGGATGTGAGTCCACCACAAGGAATAATACCATCCACGTGTCATGCTATAACAGAGTTTCAATAACTCAAACATGGGCTCAACCCACTGGTAGATATGGCACAGAGCATACAGTCTTAATGTAGGAAAATGTTTAAAGTGTTTAACAGTAACAAAACAGAAAAAAAGTAGGTCTGTTCGGAGTTTGCAGAGTTCCGCTGAACTCCGCCAAGTGACCGAAAAATTCTGTGACACTACGCGGAGTTCTGCAAGTGGTGGAATGCATTAGATCACGCCGTTCATGTGGACTTTTAGCGCTGGGTGTTTGTCCCGTGCTAGAAAATCAGCCCGAACTGCAACATGCGCAGCGCAAGAGGGCGCTGCTTCTTTCTGCCACTCGAGTAGATTTTCTGCTCGAGCGGCAGATTCCTCAACGCAAACAGAAGATTTCTCAACACGACCATCCGCAACCGCCCGTGTTGAGAAATCTCGCTGGGAGGTGGTCTAGCGGTGGATTTTCCTCACTCGCCAACTTAATATTGGTGAGTGAGGAAAAAACTCGACTGCACTTTTCGCAACTCTGTGAATGGAGTGGAGTTTACCGCAGAGGCCTTTTTAAAAAGCTAAAACACAGCACAATAAAAATACCACAACCAATTTAGAAAAATAGAGATACATTTAATGAGGAAAATGACAACAAAAACACAAAACTTCAGGAAGAGGAACCAAAGGTATACATTTTTAAAGATGTAAGGCAAACAGCACAAGGAAAAAGTAAAGCACCAATCATTGCTCCCTGGTCATGGCTGACTGAAACCTAGACGTGATTTAGGCAGACTGCGATGGAGCGCTGGCCAGTTACACCAAACTGGTTAATCTTGGTCACAGAGTTGACCTTCTGACTTAGTCTCTCTCAAATGAAAGTCCAAATCCTACAGCAGGGCAAGGTTGCAGGTTGAATCTTCTGAAGTCCTCTTGAACCCAGATAGCTACTGGATAAGGTACCGCTGAAGCCATTGGTTTTGGCAGGAAAAGCCCCAATTGGAAGAAATTCATATTTCACAACCACCAAAGTCCTCACGTTGGGTGTATACTTTATGAGACTTTGTCTGGTCAAGATTTCTAACTTTGGACTTAGAGCTTCATTTATAATTTGAAAGTTGGCCTGTCCTCCGCCAGGGCGATTGAGTAAATTACCCTGATGGAGGTCCAGGCAACCAAATTTTGAAATGCGCATTCGGCCTGAAGAAATTTAAAGCATTGACAGGAACTGCTATCAAGGCAGTTTCTGCCAACGTATTGTAATGTTGCCGTATGGCTCCGTCAAACATGATTGAGCTTTACAGCAAAGTTTAAAAAAATATATATTTTCAAAAACAAAACCCCATGGCAGGATTTTGCTTTTGAAAATATAAATAACAATGCCCCCCTTGCAATGGGAGTTATGTCTTATGGTGAGGGGGACATTTTGTAGTTTTCAATGCCCCTTGATGCCTAGGATTTCCTGGCAGTGACGGGCAGTGAAAACTGACCTGTATGTCCACTCATCTAAATTAGGTGATGCTCCGTAGGTCTTGGAAATCCAAAAATGTTCTAAGTCCCAAGTTTTCAGAGTTTCTAGAGTAGCTCCTCTTGGTCGTTTCTAAGGCTCCCAGCACCTAAGGGATAGCACTTAGGGGCCCGGAATTACTCTGCCAGAGGCCACAAGCGGGTTCAGTCCAGTTCCAGTTACAACTGGTCAGCTGTGCACAACTTCGGTAAAAACACTTCTTATGTCTCTGTAACCATACAGAAGGTCAACAAATTGACCCTTACAGTTCACTTCCTAGTCCTGGGTACAAGTGGTAGAGAGGTTCAGCTCTTCCAGCCTCCACACAGGTCTAAAACAGCAGGCACACTTCTCTTATTTTCTTCCGCACGTCTAGATAGTTTTCTAATGCACAGTTTGTGAGGTGACAGCTTTGTAGGTTTAACTAGCCAGTGGGAAGGGGTGACTCCCAGACACTCCTTAGCAAATAGGAAAAAAGTTCCCAGAGGCAACGCTTCCCGTTTTTGCAGAACATCTGGTTTGCCTTACTGTAAACTAACCCATAGTGCACTATTCCAAGGCAAATCCAACATGGCAGAATCTTTGTGCTCCTGAATGAAGCTTGTGTTACAGCCATGGGTGAGTTTAGGGATATTAACAGGCTCCTCCTTTTCCGCTACACCAAATTGGTTTTGGGGCCAGCTTCCCTCCCACTAGTCTTCTGCCAAGCTGCTGATGGATGGCCTAAGGAACAAAATGCTTCCCTGCCTCAGGTCTCTCTTTACACTTAACAATGAATGGTTAGGTCTCGTCCTCATCCCTTTCAAGCAGATGGAATTCCTCAACACCTCCCAGCTGTCCTTCCTGGGCTGAGAGGAGTCCCATTTCACACCCCCATGTCTTCTTGTCAAAAGGTCTAAGCTTTTTTCCTGCTTTATGAGAAGTTTTCACCCCTCATTAAGGGGAAGCACTGACAGGGTCCAATGCTAACTCGCTTGCTAGAAGTTCAGGCAAGTAAATTGTAACATTTTAAAAGTCAATTTTCCTAAAGATTTACAAAAAATCTAACTATACAAATGAATTGTACTTTTAATAAATATCACAAATAGTGGTTTATTCACCTCTAGCTTATCCCAACCCAAAGTTAGGAGGCTTATTATTTTATTCAATTTTATTGTTTCAAACAGGACAGTTACAACCCTAGCAGTGACAATAGTTTTGGGCTGTTTTTGTGTTAGATGTTTAAATTGCTCCAAGTCTTAAAATTGTGTTGTTCATGCCAGTTTTTTCTATGATTCAAAATAACTACCTCAATGTTCTGTCTGATTTACAATGTTACTTAATTTAAATATGTTTTAATGAACTAACCTTGAAAGCTGTCACGTAAGCAGAGCAACATTTTTACACACAATAAACATATATTTTAAAATGTGTATTATCGTTCATTTCAACTCACAATAAAAAATATTTTGATGCCAGTGCACCGCCATGCAGGGAGAAGCAAATACTTACACTAGGAAGCGAACTGAGAAAAACTGAAAAGAAAAAAATGAATGTCCAAAAGACCAGCTCCAATGTAATGTGAAAGACTTAAGGCAACAATAATATCAAATCACAGCAATAACCTAATAAATTAAAACACATATATAGACAAAGAGAGAACCACAATATCTGATAGTTATATATAAAATATCAAAAATGTTTTATTAATGAACAATGAGATAATGGCAGAAATTTATAATATTAAAACAATACCCCAATTATACTAATTCAATCATACTATCATTCATACATTAAAAAGTCACAAATGATTTTGACAATATAATAAAAACACTTAATATCTAATAGTCTTGATCAATAAAGTACAATGTGGCAAAATGAACTATTATATTATAAAGACCAGCTCCTTCAGTTCAGTGAGTGTCTCACTAGCCAATTCAGCACAAATCTATTCACCTCTAAAAAAATCTACTCACATTCGCATAGGTGGAAAATGTAAACAAACACTAAATTGCTACTATTTTACAATTCAGGAGGTATTATGTCACAAGGAAGATAGGTGCCCTAAGTAAAACAGATGTGGAAAGGAGATGCTAGATGTAGGTTGAGGTCTCGCTTGAATTATTTGTAGCCCTATAAAATATATTATGCCTCAAATGGCTAAAATCCATATTTCCCCATACATGTATTTTAAACAGCTCAGTTCATTTATGCATTAACAGCTCAGTGCTGATTTCCTTCAACCTAATTCACAGTAAAGACTTCAAAATCAACAGCTCCAATTACAACAAAATAGCATTCAAGAGTGGCTCACTTTAATCTTGAATGCAGAATGTTAACACTCTAATTGTTCATTGTGGTGATGCTACAGTACAACACTGGAAAGCCAACTGACAGACTGCCGCTGGTATTGCAAGTGTATGATTCATTAAGCAAGCAAGACTTTTTTCTGACATAGATGAGGAAGATATTTGAGAAAATATAGAAAATGTGCCCTTATTTTGGCTTTCTAGAGCATCGCTTCTTAACCAGGAGTTCGGAGACCCCTGTGGGCGTGCAACTGTTCAGATAAATAATATTACCAGATTAATAAAGCATATACGCATAAGAAAAACAATGTGTAAAATTTAGAATTTTACAATGCTATGCAATGTGAAGGAATTTGAAATAGGTTGGCATCTTTAGCTTGATTTATGGGAGCAGCACAAATACAGCAAGTAGAATCTAGTATGGATGGATGATGCTTATGGATGATGCTAGTCTGAATTGAAGCACTGGTATGCTTCGACAAAAGAGAGCATCAATTAAGAGTAAAAAGAGAATGTGACATACTAGTCTTTCTAGAACAAGTACATTTGCTTTTTCTAAGAGTTAGTCCATTGTTGCTCATTTTTGTGCTTTCAACCTACGTTCAGTTTGTGGTGGAAAGAGAGATGTGAAAGCCATGGGTGATCCTGGAAAGCTATACATTTCTGAAAAATAGATGCAATTCTGCATTCAACAAGGGGTCATTAGAGTACGTACCTCAAAGTTTTACAGTGAAACTAATTTTTGAAATTAAAATTAAAATAAGTAGAAAAAATAGTAATTGGTGACAATGTTTTTATCAGTAATTTTTAGTCATGATGGCCAACAAAAGCGACATACCGTTACATATGTGTGGCCTTTCTGATTGCAAGGATACAAAAGGTTTGTGGGTTTTCTAAAAACATACGATACCCAGAGCAAACAACGAAGCTGAAGCATACAATGATTCTTGCATTGTATCCTGACCATGCAGCAATTCATACAGTAAAATCTAATGGATGAAAAATGGGTATGAAGGAAGCTATTGAGTTTAGGAACATGGGTTATTTGTACACCTAGTGTGAGTCACCACCACTTTGATGTCCTGATAAAAACAGTATCCACTTGTGTGGCTGGACCTAACACCTGAGACACAAAACATACCAAAACGTGACCTGAAGACATCACATTTCACCTAGCAAAATTAATGTATTTTTTACAATGTGGGTAGCTGCAGACATTGGACCTTAGCTCAGCCAAAACCATAAGAAAGCTACCACACTCAGACATTTCTGATTAAACATCCAGGGAGTCCAGACTTTTGTGGATCACATGAAAGGTTTTTACCCATAAGGCCTTTCAAACCTCAAACTGTGGCATTCTTTTTCCTCATATTTCTGTGAGAGAAAGTTCTTGAAGCTGCAGGGATCCACAAAATTCCTACCACCACACTTCTCTCAATAAAAAAATGCTACTCTACTTGTGTGGCTCGTCCTAGCACTTGAGACCCAACTGGCCCCAAAATGCAACATAGAGAAATCACATTCCATCTCACAAAGTTACCAGATTTGGTGATGGGGGTAGCTGCAGTATTCTAATTGTTTGTAATTTGATCTAATCCTGTTGCAGAACTAGGCCCAGCCACACAAGTGAGGTAGTGTTTATATTGGGACAAGTGAGTGTGTGGGAATGCCTTTAATTGGGGGGTGGCACTGGCCTTTGTCCAAGAGGCCTCCCCCCCAAAGAAACAAAGACATTTCTGGTGTCTAGTGGGTTTTTTCCCTCCCCCACGAGAGGCAGATTTGGAGCAATCACCCCTAATCTGCCCCTTATTGTGGTGGCCAACTGGGAACTAACCTCTGAATCTGCCTCCGGGGAGAGCAGAAAGACTGTATTGCCCCCTTTGGGATGCTGGCAGGGCCCTACGCCAGGGTGGGTGGCCCTCACTCCTTTCTTTTTTGTACAAAGAAATAATTCCCTGGTGTCTAGTCAACTTTCTACCCCCACCCCAGGGGCAGATTGAGGGCAACCCCCTAATCTGCCTCCCAGTGGGGCAGAAAGACAGTATTGCTCCCTTTGTATTGTGTCCCAAGCAGTCGCGGCTCCTGGAGGGAGTGCTGCGAGGCGGTGGGGTGGGGCGGGGAGGGCCAGGGTGGGGGGTAGTAAACTCCGGCATACGGCCGAACTGAGTTAAGTACATAAATAAATAAAGAAAACGAATTACATTGCGCACACCGCATCGCCATTTGGCGATGCGGCGCACGCAATGTAATTCGTTTTCTCTATTTATTTATGTACTTCACTCCTTCCGGCCGTATGCCGGAGTTTTCTACCCCTCACCCTACCCCGCCCCAACGCCCGCAGCACTCCCTCCAGGAGCCGGGACTGGTCCTGAGTGTGATGGGTATCCCCAGACATGGGCCCCTTGCTCACTGTGACACTAGAACCTAGTTACACCCGAGTAAGGTGTCCCCATCTTGGTAAAACAGGTATTGCGTTGCTTGTGTTCCGGTTTAGGAAGGACCTGACCTGGCAGTTGGGCTGAAGCAGGGTCAAGACTGATTTGCATGTGACTGGTTCCAAACTGAAGTGGCATGGTGTGCAAAGCAGAATGGACTGGGATGCAGCCCCAAAAAATACCAATGGCTGAGATTAATACAAGCCTTTCACCCATCACCTTTTTGTATTCTTCCCTTTGGAATGGTGGTATGGCCCTTTGCCAGAGTGGGAGACCCATCCTTTTTTATATAAAAACACAATTTCTGTTGTGTCTAAAGGGGTTTCTACTCCCTTCGATGGCAGAAAAACTGTATTGTTCAATTTGGGATGGTGCCCTAGTCCATGCTTTCGGCCCCCACACCTTTTGATTTTAATACCTGATGTATACTGGACTTTCCACCCCTGGGGGGCAGATTGGGGACAAAACCCCATATATGCCCCTAATGAGGGAGCAGAAAGACTGTGTCACCCTTGATTGGAAGAGCACTGGCTCTTGCCCAAGGGGCCTTTCCTCCCAAGAAACAAAGAAATTCATTGTATCTAGTGGACTTTCTACTCCCCACGGGGAAGCACCCCATGGGGGGAAGGCAAATTGAGAGCAATCCTCCCCAGTCTTCCTTGAAAGAGGGGCCAGGAAGTCTGTCTTCCCTTTCCCCTTGAGCACTGGACCTTGCCTCGTCCCTCTCACTAAACTAAGTCACTGGTGTCTAGTCGTATATCCATCATGGGGGGGCAGATTAGGGGTAAAGCTACCCCTGCAACTCAGAGCAGAAATACTATCTCACCCTTGAATGGGGAGACACTGGCCCTTGCCCCAGGGGTATCTTTCCTCTAGAAACAAAGAATTCCCGGGTGTGTAATGGGCTTTCTACCCCCCTGGAAGGGACAGATTGCGGACAATCCTTTCCAACCTCCTGCCTAAGGGGGCAGAAATTCTGCCTTTGCCTTGCTCTGGTGGAGAACTGGCCCTTGCCCAAGTGGCCACTCCCACCTCACCAAATTAAGCCCTGGACTGGTCTAGAGCAGTTGATCTCTGCCTGGGGATTGTGTGCTCAGTGTGATCCCAACCAGGAATCCATTGAGGAAAGATAGTGCTGTAAAGGTGAGTCCCCTTCCAGGGAGTCCCCTTTCCAGCGCTAAATCTCCTGTACACATCCATGCTCAGGGGCAGAGTTTTGACCCTGAACGATTTCTTTGTGTTGCTCCATCAGCATACAAATTTGTAGTGCATAAAGAACTATATATATAGATATAAATTATATTATTGAAGTCATCGATGTAAAGTCATTATTGTATTGGATTAAAATATGGACAAATCTAAAGCAACATCTGACATTTTAAATGATAAAAGAGCTACATATTTTCAAACGAGTCAGGAGCTCACCGGTTTGAGTACATAAAAAGATGTCTTTGTGAATTAAAATGTAAATGCTGGTTCGCAAATGGATGATACTTATTGTGTTTTCTGGAATGTTAAAAGAGGAACACATTAAATGTATGAATGGCAAGAGATTCCTGGTTTCCAGCGAAATCCGTTCAGTTCAGCGATATATTCCTCTACTCACGACCAAAGGATCTTTCACGGTGGCTTAAAACTGAAAGAAAATATCTCACCCTTCCTTCATTTTTGGCCTTTGGTTTTTCATCTTAGTTCAACGGATCAGGAATAGCCAAATAGTCCGAATTTCTCTAAGTTTGCCTTCGTGTTAACTTCGTGTTCACAATTTATGAATCAAATAATCTGTGCCAGATACTATTATGCTGGTTAGCCAGTCTAAAGCTATAGGGTGAGAAAATAATGCTTCGAGAGTCTCACTGGAAACGTTATGCCAGAGAAATGGTTAGATGATATATCTTGATAAATTCCGTAATATAGAATATGATAAAGCAATTAGATATTGTATTGAATGAGAGATTGTGCTATGGTTAGGATCATTTTTTTATATGTTTCTTCTAAATTGTGTTAAGTAGCATTCATTGTGAACATGAACATTTCTGAACTGTTTGTGTTGTTTCACTGTTTTTAACATAAACAACAATGATGATGATGATGATTATGTTGTGTATCAAAAAAGGGGGGAACTAGGAGCTTGTTGTGGTCCAGTACCCGTGCTCCATGTAATAATCTCAGACCAAACAGGGGGTAACTGTTTCAAATGTGGGCACAATAGTCATCCACATGAAAAAAAGAGAAGAGAGGAGGGAACAGGAAAAAACCTAGGTCTAAACCCCACAGACTAGAGGCAAGCGCAGGTCTTGTCTCTTGATGCCCTCACACATCCCGAGGGATGTCATGTTTCATCATCGGGCGTTGCTCCTCGTCGGGCCGGCGCTGCAATGCTCTACGGGTCCCCCGAAGGGTCGTTTCAGTGGAGATCTTTTATTGGTAATGCCATATGATGAGTGAGAGTGTGAGTGTGAGATAAAGGGTTCGGAAAGATAAGTGAGTGAGTGAGTGAATGTTAAAACTAGCTTAGGGATACCAAAAAAGAGCTAAATTTAATACGTGGGTTTCCCTGCCAGGTTAAAAAACCCGTAGGTTGTGTGTTACTGATGGAGCAATTATGTGCCTCAGTAACTCTCAGTCGACATGTTTCGCGCCCTCTAAATGGTCAGAAAGATCCCTGGCGCTTCTTCAGGACCAACGAAGTGAGCGAAAGAACTGTGAGTGGGTCTAGAACCCTAATAAAAAGGAAGAAACGGTCCACCCTTGTGTAAAACTACAAGGTGGCTTTTAGCTCAATTAATGACCGCTCCTGTTGCAACCTAGGAGTAAACAAGGAAAAAGTAAAAGAACAAAATCACAACGTAGGAGTTAACATAATCCTCTCTGTGGTGAGATGGTAGATTGCATCTCATCCCAGTGGTGTAATCATATGATTAGGCACATGAACGGACAGACTAGACAGACAACATATACTAGAAAACACATCCAGCATGTTGTTAATTCATTGTACTTCCCCACAGAGAGCACATGATTCAGTAGGCAAAATACAGAGCGTTCCACTTATGCCTGTATAGGGTCAAGGCACATATTGGCGTGTGGACACCAGTAAACCTACACACCACATAGACTGAAGTACGGATGTCAAAATATGTATCACATAGGTAGACGGAGTCTTGGTATAGTGCTACAGAGAAATTAGCTGTATCGTGTGTACCATTGTGGGTACGCGGTCTCATGGTGTACAATAATTACACTTCCCTTTTCACATCAAATAGCGGCACATGTTATTATAAACTCAAGTACAAGTGGCTTTTAGAGAGATACATGACATATGGTCTCACCTATTCTAAGGTAATAAGTTGCTCCATAGGCTAGCGTGTGTTCGCCCGCACCTTAACGGGCTGAAAGTTAAAATACATGTGGAACGAAGGAGAGAGAACAATGTAATGGCCGCTCGAACCAGTAAAACGGGTAGCGTGCAAGACCCGATCGCGGTCACACGTATGCCCATCCAAGTAGTACTTACGGTTGCTGTCGGGTGCATTGCCTGTCAGGGCCTACCCCTGAAACGCCTGCCTGCATATTGTCGGGCTGCTCGTCGGGGCCACCTGATATAGGGAGGATCCACTCTCGTAGAGATGCCTGACTTCCGGGGGGTGTGGTTGAAAACGTTGGTGCCCATGCGCGGGCGCCATCTTGAAGTGGTGCATCCGGGGCATCTGCGTAAGGAGTGTTCTAGTATATCAGAGCTAGTGTGCAGGCGCCATCATAGAGTGGTGTATCTGGTATGTATTGGTGACAACTCCGAAATACTGTGGAGAAAGGCCGTTAAAAGGCACGGGGCCCTACAAGAGGAGGAAAAGGAAAAAAGGCCTCTTTAATGGCTAGGGGCCTGTCAGAGTGGAAATAAAATTTAGGAAATCTGGGCAAGCACCCATGTTTTAGGTGCAGTAGTACCCTATTGGTGAAAGGGTGCTAATCCCAGCTTACAGACTGTAGCCACTACACCTGTTGGTAATACCTTCTGAATTGTATAGGTATAAGCAAAGGTGGCCTAGATCGTGTATCAAGGCCTAGGATGTATGGGATTCATAGTTAGCAGAGATAATGTATGAATGGGAGAAAGTACTGTCCAAGGGTCAGTGTGGACAGTCATTAGGTAGTGTAGAGGAAAACACAGTACAGTGTGAGCGTGCAATCCATGACGCTCTTTCCATGGGATATCAGTAATTTCAAGGGTGCGGGCCCAAGGCTCAAAGGTTAATAAAGACACGCAAAGGTAGGGTTGGGGTCACCCTAACATTGGATGAGCGCATAGCCGCTAGACTTTCAGAGTTCTGCACATGGGATCTCATCATTCAGACCCCTAATGTGTGTCTGAAGGCGCTGTACCCACCGTTGTTCACGTTTCAAAGTGCGGTGTTGTTCCATGTCAGATTTGATTCCAGGACTGTCCATTTGATATCGTCAACTGAGTGTTTCTTCTCGATGAAGTGATTGCACATTCTAGTGGCGGTGCTTCCGCATCGTATGGTGCTTTTGTGCTCACTGATCCTGGTCTTGATAGGTCTTGTGGTCATTCCCACGTAGAGAAGATCACAAGGGCATGAGATGAGGTACACACAGTTCCTTGTGTTGCAATTCGTGTGTTGGCGTTGTTCCCACACGAAATCCCCAAGTTGTAGTCTCTTGGTGTGCTTAGTGGAGGCGCATGCATTGCAAGTACCGCAAGGGAAGTGTCCAGTGACAGGTGGTAAATTCCACAGGGTGGTGTTAGTAGGTTTTCTGCGTGGACGAGGTCGTGTGTTTATCAGTTGATCCCTCAGGTTGGTTGTTCTTTTGAACGCAAATCTGGGTTTTGCAATGTTGAGTGAATCTGAATTCAAGATCCTACAATTCCGTAAGATGATGTTCTTGATTTTGTTAGAGAGAGGAGTGAAGGTAGTAACACAGGTCATCACGTCATCACTCTGGCGTTCCTTGTTTTCCAGTAGACCTTCACGGTTGTTGTTTCTCGCTCTTTTTCTGGCCTTCGTTTATGACATTCACAGGATAGTTCCTCTCTCTCAGGTTAGAGGTGAGAGCTGCTGCTTGTGAGTCAAGGTGTGGGCGAACACATGCTAGCCTATGGAGCAACTTATTACCTTAGATTAGGTAAGACCATATGTCATGTATCTCTCTAAAAGCCACTTGTACTTGAGTTTTTAATAACATCTGCCGCTATTTGATGTGAAAAGGGAAGTGTAATTATTCTACACCATGAGACCGCGTACTCACAATGGTACACATGATACAGCTAATTTCTCTGTAGCACTATACCAAGACTCCGTCTACCTATGTGATAGATATGTCGACATCCGTACTTCAGTCTATATGGTGTGTAGGTTTACTGGTGTCTACTCGCCAATGTGTGCCTGGACCCTATACAGGCTTAACTGGAACGCTCTGTATTTTGCCTACTGAATCATGTGCTCTTTGTGGGGAAGTACAATGAATTAACAACATGCTGGATGTGTTTTCTAGTATATGTTGTCTGTTACGTCTGTCCGTTCATGTGCCTAATTATATGATCACACCACTGGGATGAGATGCAATCTACCATCACACCACAGAGAGGATTATATTAACTCCTACGTTGTGTTTTTGTTCTTTTACTTTTTCCTTGTTTACTCCTAGGCTGCAACAGGAGCGGTCATTAATTGAGCTAAACACCACCTTGTAGTTTTACACAAGGGTGGACCGTTTCTTCCTTTTTATTAGGGTTCTAGACCCACTCACGGTTCTTTCACTCACTTCGCTGGTCCTGAAGAAGCGCCAGGGATCTTTCTGACCATTTAGAGGGCGCGAAACATGTCGACCGATAGTTATTGAGGCACATAATTGCTCCATCAGTAACACACAACCTACGGGTTTTTTAACCTGGCAGGGGAATCCACTTATTAAATTTAGCTCTTTTTTTGTATCCCTTAGCTAGTTTTAACATTCACTCACTCACTCACTTATCTTTCCGAACCCTTTATCTCACACCCTCACTAATCATACGGCATTACCAATAAAAGATCTCCACTAAAGCGACCCTTCGGGGGACCCGTAGGGCATTGCAGCGCCGCCCCGATGAGGAGCAACGCCCGATGATGAAGCATGACATCCCTCGGGATGTGTGAGGGCATCAAGGGACAAGACCTGCGCTTGCCTCTAGTCTGTGGGGTTTAGACCTAGGTTTTTTCCTGTTCCCTCCTCTCTTCTCTTTTTTTCATGTGGATGACTATTGTGCCCACATTTGGAACAGTTACCCCCTGTTTGGTCTGAGATGATGATGTTGTTTCATGAACCAAACCATTAAACAACAGAGATTCCTTCCACACTTAGCAAGAGAGCAAGTACCCAGCCAGTTTAAGGAAAATAAGTTGAATGTTCAGTGCTAAGAAAGTTAGAGTTCAATTTCTAGGGGCCATTGGGCTTGCAAGGGGGGGTCCTGTTTCTCAAGAGCCATTTGGTGATGAAATCACGTGCACTGAGCAGGGATGCACACCATATGCACCAATATAAATGGGTTTAGGGTGTGTAGCATTTTGTTGAGCTCAGAGGATACTTTGCAAGAACACAAAAACGTGTCCAAGGGTTTATAAAGCCTGTTGGTGAGATATGAAGTCTATGCTTACATTCTATACATGTCAAGCTGCCAAAACATACTAACAAAAATTCATTTTGCTTGGGTACGTAAAAAAGTGTCCCTGCTTACTTAAATCAAATCAAAGACAGTTTTGGTGTGACCATTACGCTGGGGTCAGCTTCTATTCTGAACAGCTCGAATGACTTCTGGAAGCCACAGTGGAAATACAGCTGCATTGTTGCCACCATATACTACATATCTTTGTAAATAAAATGAGCATTATGAGCTCACAATCACATAAGTGAAGCATACATGCACCAGCTCTGTGTAAAGTTGCATTCCCTTTGTGTGAAGTCTAAGTGGATGTAAAAGACTCATGTGTCGTGATAGAAGGCGTCTATCTACAGAGTGTTGAAGTACAGGGCTATCCAAAGGGCACTAAACAACATATCTCGTCTAGTGGTTAAGGCGACTTGCTGAAGATCCTGCATCCCTGCTCTGGCAGCCACATGTCAGTCCAACCCATTTGTGACTGCTGCACTCCTTGCTCAAGAGAAGAGCTGGTACTCATGGCCCCATTCCACTCACTCTACGGTCTCAAACGGCACTGAACTGGCCCCTAATCCATAGCAGTGTCTACCGTAGCATTGGTATAGAGAGAGAGCTGGCGGGCTGGTGGACTAAAAATGCGTTGATGTTACAAGGTGCCAGTATGCCTGCTACTGTAACCCACTCCTAATCAAAGGGGCTTGCGTATAAAAGAGAGACTATATGGTTAAAGCATAATCTTGAAGTTATATGAAAAATGGCAGGAAATACAAGATGGGGTTTAATTACCATTATTGGAAAATCCCATTCTAAGATGGCCACCACATTTCCTTCCTACTGAGAGCTCTTGTCACCTGGGCAGCAGAGTTACGCGGCCTATCACTGGCATCTGCTGCTGCCTTCCTCACACCGCCTGAAGTTCTACTCCTTCCTGGGAAATGAAGAGGCTGGAAGACAGGGCGCTTGCTTGTTAGATGCATGCTTTCAGCTACTTTTAGCCCATTCCCCAAAGTAAAACATCTGTAGGAAAAGTGTAGGCATCCTTGAAACGCCATGGACTGAGATCAAAATGTGACGGACAAATGATCAAGCTAGTGACCGAAGGGAGTGCACCCAAACAAGCCAGTGGCTGAATGAGGCTGACCGAAACCTCTGTTTGTAGATTATTTGTTGTACATTGTATGTTGTGCTATTTTGAGCTCTGGAAGACACCTATCAAAAACATTTACAGTGGTCCACCTCCAGAGAACTTCCCTGCCCATATTTCAAGACACCCTGAAGCAAATCACATTACTGATGTTTAATCGCTAACAACAGGTAGGAGCATATGCCTTTACACGTGCACCTATAACTGCTGATGCTGAAAAATAAATGTTTGCAACTAGTGATGTTCTAAAACCATTTACGTCACATGCTCTGTAAGACTGGCACAATAGATTTGATTTAATATAGTTGTACCGGATTGGCCATCACTTACCTTTTTTGAATGAAAACCAACCTTAGTGAATTATAATACAACAGGATTGAAGAGGGATAGAATGGAATGAACTGATGTAGCAATCTTATCAAAACAATAAAATCTCTGTGAGAGGAAGTCAAAAAGGTCCCTCGAACGAGCAAAATGTTGCCAAGAACTTGATAGATCCTATTTTCTACAATACATGTCTTAGAAATTATGACAGACAATTCTGATGTCATGTTCTACTGCAATACTCAACTCCAAAACATAGAAAGCAATCAGTCAATCCTAGACTTGTAAGAATGTTCCCTCTAGGTTATCCTATATCCTTACATTTGTGCCCCAGGATGAAATTCCACTCTTGAAGTGCTGTATGTACTTGTCCTCCACAGGCCTGACGCTTTTCCCTAATCCCCCCTCCTCCCAGGCGGCCAGTCACTGCACAATGGGTTGAAGCGGCGATTGAAACTTTCCATCACAAGAACAGCCTGCAGGGTGGCTCCCTGGAGGCTCGGCCCCTGCTAGGAGCTGACCCTCTCCTCTCAAGTACTTGCCTTCCAGTGTTGTCAAACTTGCCAACATACCAGAACAGCAGCACCAAGTATTGGAGGCCACATGGAGGGACTGTCAGTGTCTGGGGACCTTGGACAAAAAAGAGAGATCACAGAAAGCAGAGACTGAAACAGAAGAAGGACAGGCATTGTAGAAGAAAAAACCTTTCTAGGGGTTCACTGATGCACCTGGTCCTTAAACCAACAAAGAAGAGATTGGCACGGAAGCTGGAATATCAAAATAACAACTTTATTAACCTCACATGAGGGAAACTGTGTCAATACAGTACCCGCAGGCCACTGTACGAGACAGTCTAAGGAGTACAAAGATCCTGGGCCTTTTATGCCCAGTTTACCGCTGAGTTAGCATGTAGACTCAAAAAGAGGCGGTACAAGTGTGCACATGAATAGCTAGTTACATATAAGGATACATAAGAATTGCTTAGTCAACAGAGTGGGAGGGTTTACAATATTACTGACATTAGTTAAAATAGCCTGACAGTTACTCTAAGAGCAGGTGCATTCTAGCAGCTAGACCTTTCTGAGCATGTGCAGTGCTCTGGCTCAGTACTGAAGGAGTTAACTGTAGTTCCTGACTCAAGTGAAATACAAGAGCAGGCAACAGTGAAGAGGGAGAAAGCACATGGCGAGCACATGGCTAACTAAAATGACTGCCAAAAACAAAATGGCTTCAGCTGATGCTAACAACCATTGCAGCTAGTTTTCCACAGCATGATGGAGGTGTCACCAGACAATCAGGTGACCATCTTGGATTGGGGCTTCCTTGGATTTTGATAGACTGTATTGTTGTGTCTTACACCCAGCACTGAACTCTGATGTCAGAGGCAGCATTCAATATTTCGCTAAAAAACTGCAAGCATTGGCATTGTCAGGGGACAGGGACATCATAAGTATTGGTACTAGTTAGTACTGCTGTCATCTTGTATTAACAGTTAAGCACACTGACATTATATCCTGTATTTCCAAACTAAATAGCTGAAGCTGACAAACCCTGAGGGATGGGAAACTAGACTGTGACGGGGAAGTTGGTGCCAAAGAGTAATGAGGTTTGCTGGTAAGTAACTGGCCTTTACCTACTCATCTGACTTCCCGGTCATAGTCACTACTTTTTGAGCTGAACGAAGCAATCAGCTTCAACAAACCAAACCTTACCAAAACTTGATGCTTAAAGCTTAATTCATCGTAGACAACCAATGATATGTCATCATGATTTAACTCATCAATAACTTTCTAATGAATTCTGTGAAGAAATGCCAGAATCTGACGAAGTATCCCACCACCAACAACCTGCAATGAAGATTACCGGTAAATAACCGACCAAAAATAGTGAGGCAGGAAAGGGCGGCTGGTGTTCAAGGGCACGAGGGGCATTGCCCTGCCCTCATGGGGAGGAGGAGAAGGAAATTCGAGCAGCTTAGCACAAAGGGCTACTAGATGCTTGAGATGAATCAGCTTGAATTCTGTGTTTTTTTGGATTGAGGGATTGGTGCTAGGACTGGAGAGTCCTGGTTCTGGAATACTGGATAAAGAATTTTACTCCACAGTATACTATTTTGTTTTAAAACTGTGATGGGTAATTCATCCGGGCCCATCACCCCGGAAGAACGCAACCCCCTGATCACCCTTTCAATTTCTTTTTCAGAAGGTGATCCATACGAAAGGGGGTCCTCCTTTAATTCGATATACTTGATTGCCTTTGCATTATCTGCATATAAATCCTGAATAAAGCTGACCCATTTTTGCTCCTCAATGGCCACCGGGAGTGGACGAGATCTAGCACCACATCCCTCCCCAATAAGAGACCAAAATGTTCTTACTTGGCCTTTAAAGGCTGCTTCTCTCAATTTTATCCACATGTTATCTTCCCTCTCTTTTCTTAACTTAACCTTTACCTGTGTCCTCCTCCTTTTTAATATTAATATTCTATGATATCTTTCTGAGGAGTAATTCAAGTATTGTTCCCTAACTAGTTTATTTATTTCGAGATTAAGCGACAGGATGGGTCTAGGGACTACCTTAGTACTTTTCATTCAATTCGACATCTTTGCAATTTCTATCGCTTTAATCATTAATACGTTGAAACTGGCGATCTCTATTCCATTCCAACTGGACAGATTTTCTACAGCGACCTCTAGGACACTGTCAAGGCCCAAGATAGCTTTGCTATCCCAATGACATCTCCCTGTTTTCTTAGAAAAACTAACGGATTCACCATTTAATACCCATGGATCCTGCGAAAGCAAACTTAAGTTTACGGTAAGAGTTAGTACTTTGTGGTCACTGTCGGGGAATTAGAGACCTTTAGATCTTTTAATAAAAAGAAGGAGGAGCTTCCCACTATCACGTAATCTAAGATAGATTCTCCGCTATGAGATTTGCAGGTTAAAGTAGCCGGAGTATCCGAAGGGAGTCTTCCATTTACTATAATACCATCAGCCTTCATTAATTCATCAATAAGAATTTTCCCTCTCTTATTTGTTCTAATATTTTGTGGAAATAATGCTTGTGGAATCTGCAGTGATTCTTCCTTTTCTTTATTTCGGAATATATCTAAAGTAGTATTAGAAATTTTACAATTCAGATCCCCTACCAGAATTATTTTTGGGGGAAGTTCTACATCGAAGGGGAGTATATTAGTTCCTCTGTTTAAGAAAGGAGACCGAGGTGTCCCGCATAACTATCATCAAATTGCACTTCTTGATGCAGTGGGTAAAGTTTTTGCTAAATGCCTTTTGATCCAAATTAATGATTGGTTGGATACGGTTGAGATTTTAACATTGGAACAAACTGGGTTTAGGACAAAGCATGGAACAATTGATAACTTAACCGCTTTACAGGTAATAATCGAAAAATATGTTAAAGTTAGAGGAGGAAAAGTGTACACAGCCGTTATAGACTTCTCCACAGCATTCGATAAAGTTGATCGTTTTTTACAGTGGAGAAAACTGTCGGATCTGGGTATGCCTGTAATTCTTTTGGAGTTAGTTCGTGCTCTTCACTCGGAAACTTGGTGTAAAATCCTAATGGGAGGGGACAGTGGTCTCTCCCAAACTATCCCTACTGCAAATGGCCTAAATCAAGGATGTTTACTGGCTCCTCTACTTTTCTCCTTATATATTTCTGACCTTCCTCATGATTTGGCTCTAAGTGAGGGCATCGCCCCGTTATTGGGGGGAAAACCGATAGTTTGTTTACTTTATGCAGACGACATAATAATATTTGACCTAACGCCAAGAGGTTTAAATAATCGTCTACAGGCATTACATAATTTTGCAGAGGCTCATTATTTAAAGATTAATATATCAAAAAGTAAAATCATGTGCTTGCACGGAAGAAAAAAATTGCAGTATGGGAATTTTGTATGGTCTGTGGGTGGCCAAAAACTGGAACTTGTAAAATCTTATGTTTTCCTGGGAAAAACAGTGTGTGGTAATCTAAGTAATAAAGCTCATATAGAAAATAACATCCGTAAAGCTACCACACAAGGGAAAAGCTTGGGCTCCTTTATAGATCAACTGGGAAAAGACACTTTGCACTATTATTAGAGGTTTTCCGTGCAAAAATTCCTGCTTCTCTGTTGTATGGTATTGAATTGCTTGATGTAGAGAAATGGTATTTTTTAAACACAACAGAAGGCAACATTTTAAGGAGCCTAGCCTCAGTCAACTCTGCTTGTCCCGTGGCTGCTCTAAGGCTAGAATTTGGCTTAAGAAGTAGTTGGGTACAGGGTCTTGCGGGGATAGTGCGATGGGTTGTAAGCCTGGTAAAGAGTGATCCCGGCTCATTAAGATTCTTAATTAAGAAAGAAGTGTTAGAAAATTTAAAGGAGCAGTCTTTAATATTTAAAAATGTTAGAATTGCGGCCGACTTGCTACAATTACATGAGTCTCTGCTTTTCACCCTATCGCCATATCAATTAAAGGCCACTTTGAAACAGGCCACTTGGGAATTAAGCTTCACTAGGGATAGGGAAGCTCGTATCTTAAAGAAGGGTATCCACCCGGCCATAGACTCCTGTACGATAACTAAGGCACAGGCTTATATTTCCTGGAACCTGCCTCATGGGGTGCGCCATTTTTGGTTACTACTGAGGCAGGGTATGCTTCCTTTAAATAAAGCACTGTCTAAATGGTATGGTTCCTCTGAGATTTGTAACTTGTGTAACAATTCCATCCAGGACATTAATCATGTGATATTTATCTGTCCTGCTTTATTATTATGCCGGCGTAAATGGGTGAGACCAATTTGTCTACAATTATCTATTCTTTCAGCCTCTGCACTAACTGATTCTATTTATGAGCCACCCAATGAAATGTTCTGCCACAGGATTTTTAATTTTTTTAAGTGCTTTTTAAATCTATATTAATGCACCTAATATGATGAATGCAATTATTAATTTTGATTTTATCGGATTCTTATATAGTATTAAGGGCATAAAGGATCTTTTAATCTTCTCAATTGTATAAAATATTATAATGTCTTGTAGTTTGAGATTTTTTACTGTCGATTTTTGCTTATACTTGTAGAAACTTTGTTGTACAATTTTTTGCTTTTATACGTTGTTGGTTTTTCTGTTTATGTGGATCTCTTCGGAGTTCCAAGATCATAAATAAATAAACTTGAACTTGTCCTGGTTCTGGAGGCACAAGCCAGGGCAGTGACTTCACAGGCAAGGGCATGGCAAAGTTCAGCAGTGCTGAACATGTTTGTTTTCAGACATTTGCTGCTGTGTCCCAGGGAAGGGTCAGTAGAACTAAATTCTAAGTAATGGTCTGGGGGCAAAGCAGGCTGATGACTGCAAGGCAAGAGTGGGTGGGTGGGAACCACCTAAGCATGGGCTACACTGCCTCCACCCTCACCACCTGCTGGCCTGTTTTTAGTGCTTGGATGCAGGCTGAAGGAGGAGAAAGGCATCCTGATTTTGGTTGTACATGCTCGAGAACTGCTGAAGAGCAAGCATGTTTTCTTGTTGATGAGGAGGAACTGTTGCTGAGGAAGAGATGTCCACTAACCGAGCTAGTGCGTTCATCAGGCAATGCTTGTTCAAGAAACGGAAACCGTGGGTGACTGCAGCAACAATCCCACCACTAGTTGATTGAATATTTGATTGTTTCTGCTGTCACCTACTTTAAATGAAAATATGCACGTCTTTCTCGACTCACACTAATGACTGAAAAAGAGCATGAAACTGTTTTTATAAGTAAGTTACACGGTGAAGCCGAGAGTGCATCTGTGGGCTGTTTTTCATTCCTTAACGAGAAATCTGAGTTCAGTGGAAACTAAACAAAAACAGAATAATGTACAGACAGGCACGTTTTCCTTTTGAAGGTTGTTACTAGAGCAACAATCAAACTGCAAATAGTTGCTTGTGTGATTGTTGCTGCAGTCGTGGGTGGCTTATGTTGATCGAGCAAGCCATCCTATATGAAACATCTGCTCAGCCTTGGCTCTGTCTCCTAGCAGAAAGAGTATTTAAGTGCCTCCTAAAACAGGTAATGTATTTTCCAAAATCAAGTCTTTACTCATTTAATTCCAAAAGTAGTCTTTTAAAACGTAGCTCTTTTCCAAGTTAGATGGGTCAGGGCTTATATTTTTGAGTTATATATGCAGGTAGATTGCTGCTTCACCCACTTGTTCCATGCATATCTGGACACTTTATGCCACACCACTTTCAGATTTCACCAGCTGGCACTAGGCAGGATTCTGTTTTACAGGATGTGCTGCGAATGCAGGGATGGAGTCTCATGAGGAACTGCATACTTCCATCCCTGCATTTGCAATGTTAGAATTCCTACTTTATCTTGGATTGCAGCCCCAATCCCTTAAGAGGACAGGGTCTGAAATAAAAAAAAGTAAACTAGTTTTTCTGTGAAAAGTATTGGGATAAGCACAGTAGCGTAATGAAACTTGAGGGGGCCCTGCATACTACGTGGAGCCCCCCCCCTCCCCCCACTCAGTCAGAAGCTATCACGCCAGGGTACTGTGCTAAGGGGGCCCCCTGGAGCACGGGTGCCCCCGCACCGCGAGGGCCTTTGTTGCACCACTAGGTAAGCAAGCAGTAATCCCCTCGAACGTTGCCTGCTCCCCCGCAATGCTGACAGCTCACATTCACACAGTGGAAGCGGTTCCTTACGTGCAGCTTCCTCTTTGCAAATGGATTCTGTAGTGCCGTCTGGTCACGGTCTAGTGTTTGTAAAGTATTGTCTTTCCACCAGCCACTCCTCGAGGGCTGGTTTACAGCTCACTCCTCACCCATCCATCACAGGCCTCACCGGTCAAGTGACTCTGCCAATAAAGGCAGGTGCCCTGGGCCAGTTCCAGAATGTAACAGAAGGTGGCCCTGTCATTGAGGCCACTGCATGAGGGCCTAGGCCACTAACACTTACAGACACCACCAGCCGGTTTACAGCCAATGTTGGGCAACCACAATTGCGGTCACAAATGATCGCAAAGCTTTACATTGCGTTGCGATTTGGAAGTACAAGAACACCTTTTCTTGCACCCTCCTCCTTCTGAATTGCAATGAGTTGTATAAAGCACATTGCAACATTTTCTACTCAGGGTGTGTGCCTTTGTGTGGTTTCGCAATTGTAAAACTTGTAGTTTTACAAGCCACGCAGGCTTTGCAACCACAAATCCATGTAATACATCAGGCCCATAAATAGCTATTTGTACTTGGAGAAGGGTAAACCGTAAGACAGAAGGGGAAGTAAGAGAGATAAAAGCCCAGAGACAGAGTGGCAAAGAAATGTTAAAGCTTCACATTGAGTTTCAGAAAACTGAACATTGAAAGAATTGAAGGGGAGATTTTTTATACCTTTGTATATTTAATATTTGAAGGCTGTAAGGAATGAATTAATATTGTTCAACATTAGCGCATGTTGCTTTAACATTCTGCCTTCCATACGTGAAAGGACACCGCAATGTTTGTCTTCTGAAATGTACTTGTTTAAAAAAAAAATCACATTATAAATGTTGCAGCAATCATTAGCGCAGTCTACATAACCTATGCGGAATAAATTGGTGCTCTTCTCTCAGGAAAAAGCAGAGGTCAGGATATCTGATCCCTGGAACATCAGAATTTCGTATGTGGATGAAGGCTGGTCAAATCTTTACACGCCGGGCAATTTTATAATATTCTTCTTCCATTAAACGGATCACATTCTGTCATAAATTTTCAATGAAGCACAGGATATTAGGATCAACAGTGCCACCCTGTGGCAAATTATTCATGAAGTAGCTCAAGGAACTATCAAACAAAAACAAAATCTGGAAATAAACGCCGATCGACGTGGTTTTTACACCTTCATAGTGGAAACATCGGATGACGTACGTGTGAAATAAAGTCTGAAAAGTGGCGAAAATGAAATAAAATTGTAGCTTTGACATTTTTGTCATCAATTTAACAAACCTTACATCAAATACGCATGGACATTTCTGGATTTATGGTCACTTTTCTTCCCAGTGAAAATTGTGTTTTTTTCAGCGAAAGCCTGACTTGGGCTTGGGAAAAGCTTCCTAAAACTATAACTTGTGAGTTGTGACATTCATTTACCGATACTTCTTCGGCAGCCATGTTAGTCGTCACGAAATTGGGAAAATTAATTTCCAGCAGTTATGTTGTTAAACGCGCTTGTGCCATGCTCCTATTTTCATTTAATTTACACGTATGCGGTCTTGAATAACACCGAAGAAAAGCTCTACTAAACAGGACTAAACTCGTTTGGTGGGCCATAGGTGCCTTTCACAATGCAGATAACATTGTACTCTGCAGCGTGTGACCTCCAAGCCTTTGTAATTGCGTGTGCGAATAGTAATTGTATGTATGCAAACACATACTCTGAAAAAGGTCGTTAAAAAGTATCGGGAATGCACTTTAAGTCCCATGATGAAAGCACGTACCTTGAAGAGAATAGTAACCGTCAAATATGGCGCTGTCGTCTGGCTTCATAATAGTCAGGCATAGTTATCTGGATAAGTACTGCCCTTCCGAAATGTGCTTAATCTTCAGCATGTCTGGATTTAGGCGTTTGCATACTGTGGCCTCTTGCTCTTTAAAGTGGTTTGCTTTTTCACCTCAAGACCAGCACTTTCTTTGTATTAGCATTACAAAGAAACGAAGCTCAACACTGGGATACTAAGATGTTTTTCTGCCTTGAGGTGATTGGAATGTTTTGTTTTCTGGTTATGTTGCTTATTGTGGACAAATGACATCATAGATTGCTTTCAAAAATGAATTAGGGAAAACTTTAATGTATATTGTAAGGCTTGGGGGCTAGCAGTCTGTAAGAAATCCCACTGTGAACTGCATGGCAGGGACCAGAGCGTGGATTTGGTCCTAGAGACAGTTTATAGGCAGGGACATCCCAAGGGGGGCTGTTTTACTCCAGGCTCTGCACTTTATGGGGCTCTGTGCTCCTCTCACTGCAGGTGATGCAATAATCAAACAAGCAGGCCCCATCCCTTCCTTTATGTTTTTTATGTATAGCGCAGACGTGACCCATGGGCATTAGAATGCTTTACATCACACATTACACATTTTTAGGCGCAGGAAGATTAAATGATTTGTCCAGAATCAGAGGATGTTGAGCCGAGGCCGGGATTTGATTTTGAATGGTTCCCCAGTTTCAAGGACAGCAGCTCTAAGCCGGTAGGTCACATCTCCTCCATCCTGTGATGTGGGTAATTCGGCGACGCCAGCAGGTGGCGCAAAATACCTGTTTTGTCTTTCCCATCTTGCATTTTTTCTTATTATGAGCTGCTTCTAGAATCTGAAAAAAGAGCAAGGCCGCACACATGTTTTTGTCCCACAAAAGCTTCTGACAAGCCGGCTCCTGGGCACCACTACAAGTCATCTCTGCTGGGTTACTTCTCAGTTATGAACAGGGGTGTAGCCCACCTTAAAAAGAGATGGCCTACAGGGTATATGTGTGAGGTGACCAGGGTTCTCATGAGGAGCTGGGTCAGTACTGATTTGCATTAGGTGGGCATCATGGGCTGACTTAGAGCTTGGCTGACAGGTACTTTGTTGTGACTCAGTTGTGACGGAGTATCCTGTCTGCCAAACTCAAGGTCCTCCAACCCAATTTTGCCATCAGAAGTAAGCCATCTACCCTATTTACAAGTGCATGGTCAGATGTTTTTTCCTGGCGATGAGGGACAGTAAAAAAAAAAAGAAAAAATGACACCCACACTATGGGAGAAAACTTCTGTGGAGTTCATAATTTTTTTTTCCCAAAAACAAACTTCCAAATTGGGAGTTTGTTTTTGAAAAATGAAAAACTCTGGAAAAGTCTGACAGCCAGCTGTCATGTTTGACAGAGCCACCCGTTAAGCTCTTCCTACCTTGACAGCAACCACCATATTGGCAGTTCTTACCAATATATAGAGATGTCCACGGGGTTGGTGGATATGTCTAAATTTGGCTGGCAGAGTAAGGCAGAGGCAGTAAACTCCTCTGTCACCCTGTTCGCCTTTACTTTGTCTGCTAAGTCCTAAATCAGTTCCTCTGTCTAGAGTGGAACGGTGGACGAAAAACAACAGTTTGTAATGGGGCCACCCAAGGGATTGCCAGTGGTTAAGACTATTTGCAAGCCTTCGTCCCATCACTTTTTGGATGTTTGATTGCCATTAGTATTAGTGGAAACCAGGGACTGGTGTAGTTTTCCAAGCCTACTACTGCCAATGTTTGTGGATTCTGAAAAGTAGTAAATTTGCATCCAGTCAGGGAGTACTTCTATGGGTTCAGATTTGCTAATTTTTTGATAAACTGATCACTAAGGGCCATATTTACAAAGAAGTGGCACAACTCAGTGCAGCAAGCAAAGTTGCTGCGCTGAGTTGCATCACCTGAAAAGAGCAGAATTGTGGCATCTCTTCAAAGAAATGGCTTAGTTCTGCTCCCTCCATGTGCTTGTGCACTTAAGGATGCCTTGTGCCAGCGCAGGCTCCCTTGCGCCATGGTGCAACGGTACTTGCAACATCATCAGGATCGTTTTTGTGCAGAGAGGGGTACCTTCATTCACAGATACTATCCTTGGAGACTTTTTAGGTCTCGCCTAGGCAGCGCACATGCGCTGACCTAGGAGATGACCTTTAGAAATCGGTCTGCTCCTTTGCACACTCGTGCTTGTGCTGGCATCCTCCTTGCGGGAGCGAGCAGCAGCGCGCGTGCTAATTGAAACCATATGGCTCTCGCGCCGCTGCTGCTCGCTCCCGCAAGGCGGAGGCCAGCACAAGCACGAGTGCTTCAAACAGCTGCTGCTTGTTCTCGCGCAAGGCTGAAGTTAATTCAGGCTGCTGACTGGCACACGTGGGGAGCTGAGAAATACAGCCAGGTTTCACAAGACAAGTCAGTACATAAGATTTCACGGAGCGCACACGCACCTGAACAAACTGGGCGTCTAGATAAAAGGAGCTTAAACCGACTGAACACCGGAGGCAAACTTGTTTCTTTTCTTTGTGAGCCACTCTCACTGCAGGCCCGACGTGTTTTTTTTATTAAAGGAGCATTGGCTTTAATGCGCTTTAAATTTTATTGTATCTAATAATCGGCCTCTTTCTGCTCTCCCATGTGCCCCCTTCGAGATCCTCCTCTCCATCCGCATTCTGCCAGCACCCTCCTACCCAATAGTCGTCCACCACCACCACCACGTCCACCACCACCACCATGTCCACCACCACCACGTCCACCACCACATCCACCACCACCACCTTGTCCACCACCACCACATCCACCACCACCACCACCACGTCCACCACCACCATGTCCACCACCACCACCACATCCACCACCACCACGGCCACCACCACACCACCACCACCACGTCCACCACCTCCACCATGTCCACCACCACATCCACCACCACCACATCCACCACCACCACCACCACCACGTCCACCACCACCACCACCACGTCCACCATGTCCACCACCACCACGTCCACGTCCACCACCACCACTTCCACCACCAACACGTCCACCAACACGTCGACCACCACGTCCACCACCACCACGTCCACCACGTCCACCATGTCCACCACCACCACGTCCACCACCACCACCACGTCCACCATGTCCACCACCACCACGCCCACGTCCACCACCACCACTTCCACCACCAACACGTCCACCAACACGTCCACCACCACGTCCACCACCACCACGTCCACCACCACCACCACGTCCACCACCACCATGTCCACCACCACCACCATGTCCACCACCACGTCCACCACCACCACCACCATGTCCACCACATCCACCGCCAACACCACCACCACGTCCACCACCATGTCCATCACCACCACGTCCACCACCACCACGTCCACCACCACCACCACATCCACCACCACCACCATTTCCACCACCAACACCATGTCCACCACCACCACCACGTCCACCACCACGTCCACCACCACCACCACGTCCACCACCACCACCACATCCACCACCACCACCACGTCCACCACCACCACGTCCACCACCACTATGTCCACCACCATGTCCACCACCACCACATCCACCACCACCACCACGTCCACCACCACCACGTCCACCACCACGTCCACCACCACCATGTCCACCACCACCACGTCCACCACCACCACTACCATATCCACCACCATGTCCACCACCACGTCCACCACCACCACGTCTACCACCACCACGTCCACCACCACCATGTCCACCACCACCACATCCACCACCACTACGTCCTCCACCACATCCACCACCACCACCACATCCACCACCACGTCCACCACGTCCACCACGTCCACCACCACAACGTCCACCACCACTACGTCCACCACCACCATGTCCACCACCACTACGTCCACCACCACCACGTCCACCACCACCACGTCCACCACCAACACCACCATGTCCACCACCACCACGTCCACCACCAACATCACCACATCCACCACCACCACCACCACGTCCACCACCACTTCCACCACCACGTCCACCACCATCACCACCATGTCCACCACCACCACGTCCACCACCACCATGTCCACCACCACATCCACCACGTCCACCACCACCACCACGTCCACCACCACCACGTCCACCACCACCACATCCACCACCACGTCCACCACCACCACCATGTCCACCACCACCATGTCCACCACCACCACCACGTCCACCACCAACACGTCCACCACCACGTCCACCACCACCACCACGTCCACCACCACCACCACGTCCACCACCACTTCCACCACCACCACATCCACCACCACCACGTCCACCACCACCATGTCCACCACCACGTCCACCACCACCACCTCCACCTCCACCACCACCACCACCACGTCCACCACCACCACGTCCACCACCACCACATCCACCACCACCACCACATCCACCACCACCACCACGTCCACCACCACCACCACGTCCACCACCACCATGTCCACCACCACGTCCACCACCACCCATGACAGGTAAAGTGTCAACCCCGGCTGTACATGGGACATTTAAGGATGCATTGGGTGCGAGAAGACGGGAATAGAGGCTAGAAGTATTACACCAGACCCAAGATACATTTTGAAGAGGCGCAATGTCACAGGGGCTCCTGTAAAAGCACTCGCAGCATCTGTACCTCACAGTGGCATACCTGCACGAGCCACTCACTCAAAACAAGCATTGGCATAGCCAATAGGTCTCACCTTTGGGACCTTATAAGTGTTTAGCCATGCAACACTTGATGTTGTTGCACCAAGGATACTCTGCTGGATAATTAAACACTTATAAGGTCCCAAAGGCGAGACCTATTGGCTATGCCAATGCTTGTTCCTCTTTGTATGTGTGCTGCAGGATTGAGTACACATTCAAAGAGGAAATAATGAGGAGTAATGAAGATATTTCCCCTTGATACGCCTGGCCCCGGAGGGCACACCATTTTGGCGCAAAGCCATGTCACCATGTAAATATGAGTTTGCGTTCAAATCCATGGGAAAATGCACAGGAACACCCATGCACCACTCATGGAACGCGTACCTGACGCAAAGTAACGCAAGGCAGCACATTGCACTGCATTGCATTACTTTTTACCTAACAAAGTCTTACAAATCTATCTTTGTGTCCTTTGTAAATACTGAAAATAATTTTGAATTGGGGCTGCATCAAAAAAGTGATGCAACTTCAATGCAAAATCATTGTAAATCTGGGCCTAAATATATTTAAGTTTCTTATCCGAAAAATGGCACAGGTAAATCCTCTTAAAGAAATCACTATGACAAGAGAAACCACAACAGGCATATCAGCCCGACTCAGGTTCCCCAGACCCAACTACCAAGCTAAAAATGTATCTATTTGGGGGGTGCCACACCCCAAACACCCCCCTTATTCTATGCCCCTGGTTATGGAGTTTACAGGTGCTAGGATAGTATATCTCATGTCCAACATAATTGTGCATAAAGCCACTGTACCAAAATCAAAGATATTTTATTTTACTGCATTGTTCTACTTTTAGTAAATAAAAGAAGAAAACCTAGATTTTTGAAAGGCCCCCAGTTGGGAAAGTTCATGTTCTGATGAGCCCAAATGGTATCTAGAAATGAGGTCTATTTGTAAGTTTTGGAATATTTTTAGTTGATAGTAAACTCTTCAACAAAGATTGCGTGGACAATCAGTAAAAGCAGCACAGACCTTATCATAGGTGTGTGCCCTCATCAATTCCCCATGACATGGTGATAAACGTAGTCCTTACTTTATTCTTTTCATGTTCCCTTATGCACTCAAGCAATTAATGCTGGTCGATTTTCATTTAAACAGTTACAGTTAATAGAGTTCAGTTTCTACTGAGATCATGATGTTTGTCTTTCATGAAAAGTATTTGCAGTGTAGCCTCAGACATGAAATAATAATGCAAAGACTACAACAACCACCATGGGAGTGCGTAGCCAGCCATCTGCCACTTCCTGCTTGGTATCCCAAGGGACATCTTAGTGCAGGAAATGGATGCCTGTGAAGGTTTGACTAGTCCCATACCTGTGGTCCTTTCCTTTCCTCATGCATTTATTGTGTGTGTTGTGCAAGCTTCCAGTGTTAGATCAGGGGTCTTTGTGGGAATTGGCTAGTGTCCATTTGGAACAGCATGTGCAGAACTGCTGAAGGTGCTGGCTTCCCTGCAGGCCTCCTTGTGTTCATGGACACTGCAGCCTTCCTGTCACATGCTCAGGCATCAAACCCCGAAACTGAAGTCATATGGTAGGGGTAGAGTGCTCATCCCTCCGATTGTAGTGCAGGTTTTTCCCTTGCTGTAATGAAACATACTTTCCCCCTCTTTCTGTGTTATTTATTAATATGCATTTAGAATGTTGTTATTCATAGTGACATATTGGTGTGGTTTCAGAATATTGAGGAGGGAATAGCAAGTCCACACCATATCGTGACCAGAATATTGAGGACCAAAATATCGACAGGTAAGAAAAATATATATTTTCTATACCTAGCTCCACATATTTACATTGCTTGATAATATATATATTTATTCAAGGTACTTAGATATGGAGTTAAGAATGGTAAATCTATACCTCCCTCTGTGCACTTACCTTCTCAATGTTTTGATCCTCCATATTCTGGTCACAATATCACTATATCCCTTCCAATTAAGCCTGATCTGAGTATCAGATTTGCAATGCCTGCCTGATCAGAGTTTATGAATTAGAGTGTAGTTGGGTGTTGTTGGAAGCCGGAGTCCCCGTCACGCGTCACTGTCACAAATGCGCGACCCGGGACTCCCCACTCAACGTTAGGCCAAGTAAGGACACCGTTTGACATAGCCCTGCTCACCCCCTTAGTAGCTTGGCACAAGCAGCCAGGCCTATCTCCAAGGCACGAGTGTACAGTATGTGCAACCACACCCACAGCAACCCCCTGGTGACACCACAAATGGACACCACACAAGTTTGATAAAAACGAGTATAAACTTTATATAGAAAGATATATGATCAGACCACACGTTACAAAAACCAACATATAATAAAGGGTAATATTCGTTCCGGCTGACTGGTAGGTTCAAATCCCAACCACCGCTTTCCAAACGGTATGCTGGTCGTAATGCTAGAATCACACACGTTGCAATGGACAAACAATAGTGCTCTGCTTAACGATACAATCCTGTGCTGGGCACAGGAGAAATAATACAATGCGTAACGATACACTCCGGTACCTGCAATGGGAGAAATTATGCAATGCGTACCGCTACAATCATGTACTGCGCAATGAAGGAATAATGCAATGCGTCACACCCCAATCACGTACTTTGCAATGAAGAAACAATGCAATGCGCGCCGCCACAATCATGTACTTTGCAATTAAGGAATAATGCAATGCGTAGCTACAATCATGTACGTTGCAATGACGAAATAATGCAATGCGGGCCGCTACAATCCTGTACTTTGCAAGGGAGAAATAATGCAATGCGTAGCGCTACAATCATGCACTTCGTTAGGCGGAAATAAGACAGTCCGGCAGTTCATTAGCAGCAATATGGGCAATGTGTATTACGACAGTCAGCCTCTTCGATAACAGTTGCCCCCCACACGTATTCACGATGAAATACAGTACAGTTTCCCACTCGGGCCCCAGTACCACCACTCCTTGGTCAGTACGGGCCCCAATCTGAGCCGAAGCACAGGCTCATGTCGTCAGAAGGACTGAGAGGCCGAGAGAGTGTCCCTCCGAGCCCGCACCCCGCCCAGGCAGTGATCCACGTTACCTGGGGGGCGCGACCCCACTCTCCTCTTCTCCTTCAATGAACTAGGCCTTTCGTGCAAAACTTTCTCAATGGGCCTCAGCGACTCGGCCTGGCAGCTTAGCTCCTCTGGGGCTGCCGGTCCGGGCCGTGACTGTTAGGAAGGTCTCAGGCGGCCGCAGGGCACACGTACCCCACGCCCCTGAGATTACGTTACTCCGGGTGCACGTTCACCACCGCACCCTCCGGGTCTCTTCTGGCACGAAGCCACACACACAACGCTGATGGGACTTCATGTGGACTCCGAGTGCACGTTCAACCAGCACTCCTTTCTGCGGTCTCAGTTCGCAACAAGACACGCACACCACGCTGCAGAGACTCACTTTCTTCCGGTGCACACGATGATCAGCCGATCACCTCCACAGTCCCAGGTTGCACCAAAGCACGCACACTGCTTCACTGAGACTTACTCCAATTCCGGTACCCCGATATCCAGGCGCTCCTCACCAACGCCTCCGGCCACACCTCGACACGCTCACCGTGTCCGAGCCTCGCTTCTCCTCCGGTGCACTCGATCACCAGGCGCTCTTCACCAATGCCTCGGTGCACCCGACACGCACCCTGCACGTCCGAGACTCACTCCACTTCTGATGCACGCGCTGGCCAGGCGCTCCTCGCCAACGCCTCCAGTGCACCACAACACGCACCCAGCGCGTCCGAGACTCTCTTCACCTCCGATGCACCCGCTCACCAGGCCCTCTTCACCAGCGCCTGCGGTGCACCCCGACACGCACCCTGCGCGTCCGAGTCTCGCTTCACCTCCGGTGCACACTTCACGAGGCGCCCCTCACAGACGCCTCCTGTGCACCACGACACGCACCCAGCGGGTACGAGACTCACTCCTCCGTCGATGCACACGTTCACCAGGCGCACTTCACCAACGCCTCCTCTGCACCACGACACACACCCAGCGCGTCCAAGTCTCGCTTCTCCTCCGTGTGTCCAAGATCACAGGGCACACCTTCTGAGGGTCTCAAGCTGCCACAACACGCGCCCAACGCGTTGCTTGAAACGTCTCCGGAAACTTTTATGTTCCTGTGTTTCCAAACAGGGAGCCAGCTCACCTCGGGCCCTTGGGGTTACCAGACACAGCACAAAGCACAGTCTTCTTCAAGCAGGGGGACCCAGTGCCTCCAAGCACAGTCCCAACAGCCTCTCCCTTAGTTAGAACAGCAAACTGCAGACCAGCCCCAGATCACGAAGCAAGGATTGGTCTCCCCAGCAGTCTCTTCAGTTGCTCCTTCTTTAGCAGAGGTTCCTCTTGACCACAGAATGGGTCCAAGCCTTTTCAGTCTCAATCCATTTCTGTTTCATTCCCATGTTCAGGGGTTTCAGCTCTCATAGATATACCCCTAAATGTCTTTGAAGTTCGTTGTGCTCAGGGGTCCCTGACCCCTGCCTAAATCAGTTCTGGGTGTCTCCCTCCCAGTGTCACCTTTCTCCCTTTGATACTGGGGGTCTGGATCCTTAATCACTCAGCAGGAGATGGGTCAATTGTTTTATAGCCGTAACCCAGGCCTCTTCACCTCCCGGGGCTTCTCCTCGCATACTCTCCAGCTGCAGGTCAGCCTGGTGCCATCTCACCCCCTCCCCTCACAGATCCAGACAGTCAATCCACATTCAACAGAGACACACAGAAAAGCTTAAAGCACAAAACTCAGCCACTTTCTAAAAGAGCGGCTTCTGAACACAGTGACAAAACCACTTTTTTTAATAGAAAGATGGGTTATGACGCTGTGAGTTCATACACACCAAACTTCACTTCTCCATTCTAAACTTACGGGAAACTAGGCTAACAAACACAATACCCGGCCTCCCCCATTCTGTCCTATGGGCAGAATGGCCTTTCACCAGTGAAAAACGAAATGGAGTGTTTTTCACTGTCAGGACATAACACACACCTCAGTATATGTCCTGCCTTTTACTTACACGGCACCCTGCCCAGGGGTTACCTGGGACCTACCACAGCGGTGCCCACGGTGCATGTAAAAGGGAAAGTAAGGCCTGACAAGTAGCTGTACTTGTCAGGACACATGCTAACTTAGCAAACTGCGCGTAGGCCCTACACTGTAGGCCTGAGTTCCCTTCTCCGCGCACCCTTTGCATTACTAGCCCTGGCACACACAGTGCACATCACTAGGGACTCTACTAGTAAGGCAAACATACCAATCAAGGCCAACCAATTACCATTACACTTTACACAGGGAACTACTGTACTTTGACACTGATCAGCAGTGGCTAAGTACCCAAAGCATCTAAATTGGCACTCTATGTCAGGAAAACGGTCTAGGGGAAAGCAAAAAGTTTTAGGGAACTTTAGCCAAAAAGGCCAAGTCCTACAGGTGTATTGTAATGAAGGTTTCTGACCATTCCCTAAATGCTTGTTTTTTACATAGTGCAGAGAGTTTTTAAACTTTGTTCTCTGGTTCAGTGGGCACCGGTGCAAATATTTCAAGGCGAGGGTGATGGGGGACAATTTTGACGACTCAGGCAGATCTGGCTGTTTGAAGTTCCATTCTTCATAATTCTTTTTACTTTCCTTCTGTGTGACCGGATGTAAATTTTCTCACAGTAGTCCAGTCTGGACTACACCAAGACCTTACTGACTTTGATATGATATCTCATCTGGAAAAAAAGGAGTCTCTTTCTCAGCATCAGTAGTCGGTAGCTGGCATTATTTGTGATTGCTTAGATTTGATGATCAAAGAAGACCTCATTGTTAAGATTTGGAGCTGGTTATCTTGTGTACAGGTTTGAATGAGCATTGGCAAAGCCAACAGATCTGACTTTGGAAAGTTGGTTCAATTATTATTATTTATTATTACTTTTTATTGCAGGTATATGCTACAAAAGTGAAAAGAATAACAAAAAAAGAACACATGGCAGCACATAAAAGTAACAGCTATATGCTTGCAATAAAAATGTCAAATAAAAAACATAACTATGACATATAACTTTACTAGAACAGTATAGGTGCTTCATAGAAGGCATGTCTCTTTAGAACAGGCATGGAAACACATTTTAGTTTTAATACATATCACAGCGGGGGCGTGGCTTGTGCCGCTACGAGATGGCCGCGTCCGGCTGAGGCTCCGTGTTACGAGCGGAACCTTTTTCATCTCCGGAGCCGTTCCTGCTGACTTTCGGGGCAATGCACTAATTCCTTCTGGGGAGCGGACGCGAAGGCACAGGTAGCTATCTTTTGTTTCCGCCTTTTTAGCTGCTTTTTGCCCTGTTTCCTCCGCGCCTCGCCCGCCTCAGAATTCCCGGCTGCGCCCGCCATTTTGCTGTGGCGGGTAGCCGTTTTGATTTTTGGCTTTTCCGCACCGCTTGTGGTACATCTCTGGTATACCACTGATATATACTTCTGAGTGCTTTATGTTTTTGACATAAGATACTGTGTCTACAGCACTTTCTTCTACCTGCATTTTTGTGAAGAGAAACCTTTAATATATCCTCATGACCTGCATTCGCCTGTTATGTTTTCAAGCTAAGTCTACTGTTGAGAACAACGTACATTTTCACAAGGTGGCCACATCCAACTGAGGCCTCGTTCTTTGAAGTGGATTAATTTCTGAGCGACTGAAATTAATGAGCTTGGACATTACGCATTAAGCATGCTCTTCATTTGTGTTCCCTCAGCTTGCGATACTCTGCTCCTAGTGGTCTGTGGAGGTGTTCAGTAGAAGTTCCTTCTGCACGCTTTTTGTATTATGAACATTTAATAGAACTGGGAACTGCTTGTTGTTACCAAAGCACAACCGTATGTTGGGAACAGCTTGAAACTTCACAGGGTACATACATTTACTTGAGGCTCCGTTCTCTGCACTGGTTTTGCATTTCTTGTGAGTTAGTTGCAACTGAGTTTGGTCGTCCCGTTTTTCAGTATGCCCTTCATTTTTGTGCTGGTAACATTATAATCTGGAATAACCTGGAGCATTGCAGAGCTGCCACTCCTAAATGAGCCTACTTTCCTGAGTGTTGGACTTTCTTTTTTACAATGCGGCTACAGATGTGTCAAGTTGCTGCGCATTAAGTTTGCTCTTCATTAGCTCCTGCAGCAATTTATACCCTGTTGCTTGTGGCCTGTAGCAGAGTTCATTGAAATGTTTTTTTTTTTTTCTTTTTTCTGCTTGAATTTGTTATGCTTTTTCTTAAACCAGCAGCCTGTCAATATTACTCCTATGACATATTTTTACTGTTTTGGTTTCCTCTGAGCTGACTTCATAACCTCCCAACGCCAATTTGTTTATCTGAGACCTTTATACTACTTTGCATGTGGTTACAGTGAACTTACAGTTAAGACTGTGCCTTGCTTTTCATCATCTCTATACATTTCTCTATATGGAGCCTTCCTCCTCCCTTGGTCAGAAGGGTACCCCTGCCGGTATGTCTTACCTCCGCAAGGACTCTAACACTGCTGCCTCTTCTAAACGCCTAAAGAAGGACCCTACCTCTCCTTCCAAGTCTCCTCTTCCTAAAACATTGGAGGACCTCATGGAAGAGATAAGGCTCATTAAACCGTTTGTGCTTGACACCAACGCTACCCTTCAGAGGATGGAGGAGAGATGGTCTAACTTAGACTCCAGAGTGTCTGCGGTTGAACAGAAAATCAGCGATACCCAAGATGTGATCCCTCAGGTTGCTGGTATGTCTAAAGAGATTGCTCTCCTTAAAATGCAAATAGAGGATTTAGAAAATTGCAATAGGCGTAACAATCTTCGCAATTTATGGTATTCCTGAGGGAGAGGAGGGGTCCGATATGCTCGCCTTTTTAAAAACACACATCCCTAAAATTGTTGGTCTCAAGGACGGCACCACTCTCAACCTGCAGCGTGCTCATCGCATCGGTCCTAAATCCGGAGGTTCTTCATCTACCCTGTCAGTCAACCGCCCCAGAGGGATCATCGTTCTGTTCCTGGAATACACAGAGTTGTTAATGGTTCTCTCGGCGGCAAAGGTACGAAAGCAGATGCTATGGTCTGGCCACAGAGTTTTCTTCTCCCAGGATGTGGCCCGCGCCACTGCTGCTCGTCGCAAGGAATTCCTTTCTCTTTGTCCGGCCCTTCGCTCCATGAATGCCAGATACGGCCTAGTGCATCCGTGCTTCTTCAAGGTCACATATAAAGAACGGTCCTACTCCTTCGATCGTCCTGAAGATCTAAGACAATTCATTTCTCGTCATAAAGGAGATTAGATGGACTTTGGCAGGGCATGAGCAATGTCTCCTCCTGCTTTGTCTCATGTGCTTTGAGTTTTCCTTTTTTCATTCCAATGTTTTGAAGACTTTCATCTTCCTTTGTTGTCATTGGCTGTGGTTCTTTGTGCTATTGCTGATTGTTGCTGTTTGTTCGCCTTCCACGGAGGCCATTTCTTATCCTCTCTTTGGTTTTTCTCCACAGGTGTTTTCCTTCATGTATAGACCCATTTCCCTGATGCCTCCTCTCTTCCTGCCTTCCCTTCCCGCTCCTAATGTTCATAACCACTCCTAATGTTTGGTAAGTGTTAACTTGTTCATCATGTACTTCTGTTGCTGTTGTTTGCCTGTTTTATTTTTATTATTATTTGTTCTCTTTGTTCTCCTGTTTTGTCATTAATTTCCTGTATTTTCCTTCCTTAGGCTATTGTTATGAGGATATTCGTCCTCTTTACTGCTGTTAGTTACTGTTTGCTGTTGCTGTTACTGATTGCCGCAGTTTGTCCGCCTTCTCGGGCGGCCCTTCCTTACCACTTCTTTGGTCTCTCCCCACAGATTTCTCCCTTCTCGTTCAGTTTCATTCCCCCGACGTTTACTTTCCTCCTACCTTCTCATCCTGTGTTTGTTTTATTGTTTACTGTCGATCCCACTGTTTTGGTAAGTGTTAATTTCCCCATCTGATACCCATGTTGTAGTTGTTCGCTTGTTTTACTCATATCATTTTATGTATTTTTGGGGTTTTTTTCTTTCTATTTTACGCTGTCGGTCTCCTCTCCTGTAGTGTCTTTCACTATGCTCCCTCTCCTTTATATATTCCTATCTAATAGTTCCTGTCGTTTCCCGGTGTTTTCGCTGGCTCTGCCATCGGTCCTTCCTTCGCGGCTCCCCGCCTCCACATGCTACTCTTTTTCCTCTGGACTTATATTCCGTTATTCTTGATTGAAGCCTTCCGGCTTCATGTCAACCTCTCTTTTTTTATCATCTTTTTTCTTTTGTTTCTTCTTTTTCCTTTCTTTTTCCTTTCACCTTTGCCTTTTTCTGTTTTTCCTTCTTTGACTTCTGATCCCTTTTCATTTTTTCTTTTCTCGGTTCTATCATCTTCTACTTCTCTCTACTCTTCTGTAGTCCTTATTTTTCCTCTCTTTCACATCCGTTCCTCTTATTTGTTTTTATTTCTATTTTTTAACCATATTGCCATTCACATTTTGCTTATCGATTTTTCTTTCTCTTTCCTCAAATTTATAATATTCATGGTGCTGTTTGCTGCTCTTCCCCCCTGTGATGACTGACAATGTTAGAATTATCTCTTGGAATGTAAAGGGCTTACGAAACCCAGTTAAGAAACAAAGGGTTCTTACGCATCTTTGCAAAGTACAATGTAAGATTGCTGTGTTACAAGAAACGCATCTAAATGAACAAGATGTTAATTCTCTTAAAAAACAATGGGTGGGCCAAGTTTACAATTCCCCAGCTAAAGACAGGAAAAATGGAGTGGTTATACTATTTCATAAGTCTCTTTCCCTTACTATTGAGTGCGAGGAAAAAGATACAGATGGACGATGGCTTCTCCTTCACACCCTCATAAATGGATCTCGTATTTCTTTCCTCAACATTTATGGCCCCACTGGCATTGATTCCCAGTTTTGGCAATCAATGTCACACACCCTTCACTCCTGTTCTGACTCTAATCTCATAGTGGGCGGGGATTGTAATCAGGTCCTAGATCCTTTTATAGATAGGAAATCTTCTTCTAGGTACATTCCCAATCAAATACAAAAAACCTTCGCCAATACAAAACACTCAAGGGGCCTGGTCGATGCTTGGCAGGTATCTAACCCTGATTATCTGGAATTCACCTTTTATTCTTCCACTCATAACTCCACCTCAAGAATTTACTATATTTTTTTAAGCCCCCACCTTCTTCCTAATTTACAGCACGCTGAGATTGGCTCCATTCTCATTTCTGATCATTCTCCCGTCTTAATTAATTTAGATCTCCCCTCTTCACCTTCCAAATCCCGCCGCTGGCGCTTCAATAATTATCTCCTCAAAGACCCTACCTTTCTTGAACGCTTTAAAGATTTTGCTTCAGAATTTTTTCTTCTCAATACAAACCCTGATATGCCCTTCTCTATCATCTGGGATGCCTTTAAGGCGACAGCCAGAGGCTTTATTATTGAGTATGTGGCCACCAAAAAGAAACAATGTCTTAAGGAGTCTGCTTCCATTCTGTCTTCCATCAAAAAATTGGAACATGCATATTTTTCTTCCAATGACGAGGCTACACTTAAAAATCTGATCCAGGCAAAATTAACTTTTAATAGAAAATCCACTGAGGCATCCTCCGGGATGTTACTAAACATTAACTCCAAATTTTACGGCGGGCGCATTCGTGCTGGTAAATTGTTGGTGAACTATTTGAAGATCAAGTCCCAACGCTCTAGAATAGTTAGCATCACTGATGAACATGGTGTTCATCACCTTAAAGATGACGAGATATTGAATTGCTTTACGGACTTTTACAAATTATTATACACCCCTGAATCTTCTCCGTCTGACGCCGCCTTGGATTCCTTTTTTGATTCATTACCTCCCCATTCTTCCCCTCTTCCTGATTGTTCTCTGTTGGAAGCAGATATCTCCCTTTCTGAAATCAAGTCGGCCTTGTCTAAGCTACCCAAGGATAAGGCTCCTGGGCCGGACGGCTTTACTGCTGAATTTTATTCTTGTTTCTCTCCAGTACTTATACCTCATCTTCTATCTCTTCTTCAATATTTTGTTTCTCATAATGAGGCTCGTTGCTCTTTTCTTGAGGCCATGATCTGTTTAATTCCAAAGAAAGATAAAGATCCCTCTTTCTGTGCTAATTATCGCCCCATTTCTTTGATTAATTTAGATTGTAAAATTTTCGCTAAACTACTGGCCCTACGTATTAATCATTTACTTCCAGACTTGATTGGTTCTGAACAGACGGGTTTCGTTAATGGTCGGACTTTAGCTGATAATTCTAGAACTTTTCTTAATATTATCCATCTAGCATCCAAGAATTCTTCCCCTGTTGCAGCCATAACCCTCGACGCGGAGAAAGCTTTCGACCGTATACATTGGCTTTTTATGATGCGTGCCCTTAAATGGCCTGGCTTTGGCCCTTCTGTCCTCTCCCTGATTAATCTGTTATATTCCTCTCCTACTACTTCAGTTTTTGTCAACGGATCTCAATCTTTCTATTTCCCTTTACAACGAGGCACCCGTCAGGGTTGTCCCCTTTCTCCCTTGCTTTTTATCCTCTCTCTTGAACCTTTTCTTCATTCTCTGCGTTCTTCCTCTACTGTTCACGGTTTTCTTCACAAGGCAATCGAAATCAAATTTACTGCCTATGCCGACGATATTATGCTATATGTTTCTGATCCCTCTACCTCTTTGCCCTCCTTTACCGATCTACTTTCCTCTTACGCCGCTCTGTCCAGCTACAAGTAAAATGTTTCTAAATCCGAAGTACTCCCATTAAATAAATATTGTTTAAAAGTTTGTTCGATGGGACCGATTTCAAATGGAACAGTAACAGTATCACTTGCTTGGGTATTAAGTATTCTTCTTCTATTGCCGGAACTGTTCAGCTTAATTTGGAACATCTTTTATTGAAGGTTAATACCATGGCAGGACGATGGTCTCCCCTCTTCTTGTCATGGTGGGGTAGGCTGGACACGATCAAAATGATGATGCTCCCCACCATTAACTTTTACCTGTCCATGCTTCCGGTGAAACTTCCCTTAAAATTCTTTAAGACCCTTAACGGTGTTCTGAGTAAATTTCTCTGGAATGGCCGAAAAGCGCGTATCTCTCTATCTCTCTCATCTGCCCCTAAAGATCAGGGCGGTGTTCACTTTCCTAATTTCTGCCAATATGGCAATATCACTCCTCCTTTTTAATCCGTCAAATGTTACCTTATTTGTCCTCTTCAACAGATCTTCCCTCTTCAGTTTGGCATAGATTGGAGGAATCCTTGATCTACCCTTTTCCTTTTTCCTCGTTAGCCAATTTTTCTCATCCTCCTCGCTCTTTTAATGTTCCGACCATTTAATTCTTTATTTCCACCTTTCATCCGGTCAAGCGCAAATCTCATACTCCTACACAAATGTTTTTAGACTCACCTCTATGGTACAATATTAAACTTTCTAATCGTACCATGTTTTGGAAAACTTGGGCGACTAAGGGGATCCTTTTGGTTAAACATCTCTTACAAGGATCACACGTTCTTTCTTCCCAGGATGTTCATTCTAAGTTCGGCCTTCCTGTCTCCTCATTCCTTAGGTATGACTCCTTACGATCGCTTTTAGCTACTCATCTTTCTCTACTCTCTGGTTCTCCTCCCTCTGCTTCAGACCCCATTTTTGAGCCTCTGTCCACCTCCTCTTCCATTTGGGCCTCCCATATTTACAAATATCTTCATTTCTCTTCTTCTAACCGCCCCAAGAGTAAAGTTGAACTTGCATGGGAATCCGATTTGCAACGCACCCTCTCTATTCACACATGGAATTCCAAATGGGCACGCATTCACCTCACCTCCTGTACTGCTAACACCACCCAGACCCTTTATTATTGTTATCAAAGATTATTTTTAACCCCATTATCTCTTTCCAAGTATAGTTTGGACCTTTCCCCGAATTGCTGGTCTTGTGACAATACCCCTGGCTCTTTTATGCATTCTTTTTTCCTCTGCCCCAGTATTACTTTGTTCTGGATTAAGGTGTGTAAATCAATGTCCTCTATTTGCTCCATTACTTTCCCCTTTGATATTTACTCCATTTTTCTGGGCAGTAATTCTGCTCGGTTGTTTGGTTCTCACAGGGTGGGCATATTTGTGGATTTGTTAATTGCCATTGCCTTTCAGATAATTACATCCAATTGGAAGGATGCCACCAAGGTCTCCTTTTCTTCATGGTGGAACCTTCTCTGTTATCATCACAGAATGGATAGAGCCTCTGCCATAACATCTACGCAACTTCTCCGGAAGGAGGCCTTCTGGTCTCCACTCACCAATTATCTATCTGCATCTGCATTACGCAACAAGGACAGCTCCTTCGTCTATCAACCACCATGAGTACTTTGTGATTTCTTCTATATGGGTTTTACATTTTAATGTTTGACCTTTACTCTGTTTGCACATAATGTATTGATTGTATTTTACTAGCTTTACTTTGTTTATCTGATAAGGATGTTGTCCTCCCCTCTCGTTCTCTCTTTTCTTTTCTTCTCTTTTTCTTTCCTTTTTTTTTCTTCTCCTTTTTCTTTCTTCTTTCCTCTTCTCTTCCTTTTTACTTTCCTTTTGTTTTTCTCCTCATTCAAAAATTGTAAAAATTGCTATTTGTTTCATGGTTCAACTTTTCACTAATGCTTTCATCTTCCGGTTTTATTTCTTTGACATTTGTTGCTTTCATCAGTTTTTCATCCCTCCGTATTATACATTATGCCTGTTAGCTTTTGCTATTTTTCCATAATGTTTGCTTTATTGTTGTACCTATGTTCTTACCTGTTTCAATAAAGCTCTTTAAACTTTAAAAAAATACATATCACAGCAATATTTGTTTCTTATTGGTGCTAAAAATACATTACTATTGGCTTCATAGATTAAACACACCAAGTAGACTAAAAAAATAAATAAACTAAAGCCTGTAGGATCTTGTATCTAAAACTAAACTCACACTGGATCCTTTTTTGTAATTCACAGAGTGAGCAAAACAACTGAGAAGTGGAGACAGAACTGCAAACGTTTGCAGCCCAGTTGAGCATTATTAGAACCAGGCCCACATTCATGCCTCCTCCCCATCTTTTAGATTTGTTTCTATTTTCAAACCATGCATCCCAGAGAGGCTTAGGTCAGGCAGGTTCAAATCTTTATTAGCTTTTCTGGTGAATTGTCAACAAACTCTTTACAGAACAACTATTCAAAGTGCTAAATCCACTAGAGAATGTATTCATAAAAGCCACAAAGCAGCAAATAATTTTTCCTGGTCCCTTCAAAGGGTGAATACTATGTACAAAGAATATATCCTTACATCGCATGCGTTTACAACGCATGCGATTATAACGCAGTACATTACAACGCAAGTCGTTACATCGACTTGCTGTAGGGGGCGCGCTGGACTTAGGAATGGTATCATTTACTATTCCAACTCCAGTGTGCGCAACAGTAGGGAAGGTGTTGGAATAGTAAATTATACTATTCCTTAGGTTAGCGCGCCCCCTACAGCAAGTCGATGTAACGACTTGCGTTGTAATGTACTGCGATGTAACAACACGGTCATTGTAACGACCGCGTTGTAATCGCATGCGTTGAAACGCATGCGATGTAATGGTTGCTTCCCATGTACAAAGCATATATGCCAAAGTGGAAGATTTAGAGAAATAAATCGGGGGCATTTCATTTGTCCATTAACTTGCATGTTAGTAGAGCAGGTTTTAGGTAAGAGAAAGTTAAACAATGGCTTGAAAGTCCGGGATCTTCCATCTCAGTCAGGAGTGTAGGAATGTATGTAAAAAGTCTAAAGATACTCAAAGTGCAGGTATCAGGTTCCAAAGTTGTAAACCCTTTGAAAGCTCCTGCCCTCCCTGGATAACTATGCCAGAGAGAGAAGAGAGACTCACCACCAGACATAGGAATTGGGGGAGAAACAAGGAAGGGAGTTAGTGTCAACACTCCTTCAGGGTTTGTCTGTTTCAAAGGATGACACCTCTCTGCCTAGATGTTACGGAATGGGTAGGTCTTCACCAGCAGATAGACAGAGAGGAGATGGTAAATAAGCAATCCAACCAGTAACCACATGGTAAAGCACAGATGGAGTTTTGCGTATGGTTCTGGCAGCGGGTAGTGCTGCTATGATCCAGAAGCTGACAAGAACACAAGCAAAATGCCCCAGGATGCTGCAGCAACACACTGGTAAGACTCTAAAGCAAAAAGAGGAAAAGGCAAAACAGCCATAGAGCAACATAGGGAAACTGAAAAGGGAAGGGAAACTCCAAATGTGGAGGAACACAATAAAGGGTACAAACTAGTACATAGGAGAAAATCCAATGCAACTATTCAACGTATTCCAGGCAAAGCCTATCAGCCTAATCAGGGTTGAGTAGTGCTCTAGCTCTCTTCACCCAAAAGTGATCCAAAACCAGGAAGTGAGTAACTACTGCTGCACTGACGTTTCGAGCTATAGTGTCCCAGCCCTTTGTAATCTCCGGTGGCCAGTTCTCCAGCATCCCCAGTCTCCTTGTACCTGCTGTGTCCCCTGAATCCTCCCATCAAGCCAGACTGGGTGCTTGCATTCATTCCTTCAAAATGCTGCTTTATTTAAGAGTCCATGACTGGTCAGTTAGCAAATAAGAAATAGGAGGTGATGTAAAACAAGTGTTCAGAGGCATTAGCCAGTTTGTGATCCGCACCGAAGTGCCAGATGCCTAAAGTATTTCTTCTCTTCATTACAAGAGGTGCAGCTAAAGGCTGTTGATGCAGTTATGGATTGTCTAAAAGCTGACATAGATTGGAAGTCTGAGGCTGATTCTGAGATTCTTCTTTTTACAAAAACATGAATCAATTTCCAATGTAACTCTCTGGTGGAGGAATTCCTGCTTTTTTTTTTGTTTTAACGAGTTGCGGTTGCACACAGTAACTTGGTTGGAATCCCAAACACAGAAGCAGTGATCAGAAATGGCAATTTTGTGAACTTTTCTCTTGAGGCACAATGTCCTAGTAGCATTATAATAAATGTGACAATTAAAAGTAAATAACAATACAATAAAACAATGGTGGGAAAGAGATAGGAGACTATAGAAAAGCATTCTATATGAGATGAGCTCATTCCAATAAGGCCACCACACAAGCTTGAATGTCCGAGATGAAACTTGGTTCATGGAAGGCAGCACGGGCTCTAATTGCTTCAGAGCATCCCTGCACCCAGTTGGCAATACCAAACTATGCAGCACTTCCATTTCCCTGATTGGACAACTGAAGGAAAGTTCTTAAAAGTGCTGCAGGAGCATGTTACCATTTTAAAAGTGCTCAAGGATGATAAACATTACGGGCCCTGTAAATGAATGGAGACTAATTTGTTTTTTCTCCAACTTAGTGCTAATGTAATAATTTGTGAGAGAAATACGACTCACGCAAACTCCTCCAGCAGTGAAAAATTTGGTTGTCACTGTACACTTATCATAGAGCTATGAACCAGTTTTCGAGAGCTCACCTATGCCCAGCAGACATCGCACTTTCTTCAAAAAGAAGCTTGTTCATCAAATGAAAGGCCACACTGGTATTGAAGGGGTCTATCTTGCAGGAGGATGTGCACATTTGCATAAGCAATATGTCATCACTTACAGTGAGGGCATCCAATGAATTAAGTGAGCTGATCTGTTGCTCCATGCTGTATGCTGTTGTGGATGGAAGAAGCGTGTGAATAGCACAATAACAGACCAGTATATGAAGAGGGATGACTGAAAAGCCCTATGGGTAAGTATATTATATATATAATTTTGCTAAAATCTAAAGGTTTTGGCATACACCTAACCTAAAAATGAATTGATGTTGTAAGGTTACCTGAGCCTTTGGCCTGATGTAGGCACATACCAACAGTGGAGACAAAGAGGCGCACAGGGCAAGTCACAAGGGATGGTTTTAGATTCTGATGTAGCAACGCCAACACTGGTCTATAGGCTTTCCTTATCTTGCAGTCTCTGTACCTCTGAGTGTAGAAAATCTATCCAAATTTACCTTTTGCGTCTTGATATTCCGGTCACTCTTTAATATTCTGCCTTCAATATTCCTGATTGTCTAGACCCACACCACTCTGGTATAATTGCATAGATTTTCTACACCTTACTCCACATATACATATGCATATTGTCTATAAAACTCCACATATATGTCCCTTGGTGACATATATATCTTCATGGTATGTAGAAGTGGAGTTAAGAATAGTAAATCCATCCCTCCCACAATCATTTACCTCTTCGATATATTGTCATTTGATATCTGGTCATGATATTGTGAACCTTCAATATTCTGCCTTCGATATTCCTTACTACATTTCTTCAAAGATGAATAGACATCTTTGGCTGGGAAGGTTCACAAATCAGACTTAGAGGACAATATTTTGCCCCTAGACTCGGCGAAGCCCAAACGGTGTTAACTGCTGACCACATAGCAGGGATTAGGTATCTGGGAGTGGACAGGAAAAGTTGGTAGAACAATGGCCAACTTTAGTACTACCTATCTTGCCTAGAAGATGTCAAGGAGAGCCTCCTGAACAGTTAGGCTCTAGCCACAGATGGAGGGAAAACCAGTTTTGACCCTGTCAGGTAAGGGTGAGTGAAGTCAAGAAGCTGAAAACAAGCCAGCCTGGTGACAGCTGGGTCCCATGATCTTGAAACAGAGGCTCCTTGGTAGTTTTACAGTGAGGCAAAGAGGAAAGTGGGGTATTGCGAGAAAATTATTAGGACTGCGGAGTAGAATTCCTGTGGCTTGTGCACAGGATATATCTGGCACCTCCACCTCCTCAGAACATTCCTGGCCCTGAAAAGCCTCCATCTGAAGAAGAAGGCCTTGCTGGAAAAGAATCCTGACTTGTGACTCCTGACTCCTGCTGGGAGTAGAGGGCTTACACAAGGACTCAAAGCACCCTGACTCCTGCTGGCACCCAGTGACTGGAACTGCTGTCAAAGAGTCAAGTGGTTGGCCTCCAATTTACCTCCTTCAGGAACAAAAAAAGCAGAAGGACTCCTGACTCCAAGAGGGCCCAGCTGACTTAAGAAGATAGGACCCAGCAGCTGGCCTGGCTGGTGAGACACCTGGCACCCAGAAGCATGCTCTGAGGAGCTGGGGGCTGCAGGACTGACCATAAGAAGCGTTGTCTGTAGTTGAAGATATAAGTCTGAAGGTAAAATCTTTAATCGGGACAACCCACTTAATCTATTCTACCTCCACTCTATTGCAGTCAAACTGAAATTGCTCCTAGGTCCCCGTCCCTCACAAACTGTTGTTTTTCCATAATGCTTGACATCTTTCCACGCACTTTTTGCCTTAAAAGTTTAAAAATCCATATCTCTGTTTCCTGTTAGCCTATTTTTATGATCTTGGTGCCTTTTTGTTCATTAGATTGTTTCTATTTTTCTAAATTGGTTTTTGAATTTTATTGTGTTGTATTCTCTACTTTGAAATGGTTGGTTCTTTTTGAACTTAGCATACACTTCTCTGGAGATTGCCTGCGGCTTGTGCCATAGCTACCAGGGGTTGAGCAGAGATTCTCTCAGAACTGTGTTTGGGCCTAACCAGAGTGGGGACATTGAAATGGGGTTATCTTTCATATTGCTTAGCCAGATAATTTTGGACATGGAGATTATATAATGGAATATATGCATTTAAGTTGGTTTGTAATTTTGACATCACTTGCTACATACATTTTTTTATTTTGCTCTACTTTTAGAAAATGGACATCATGGCAGAACATAAGTTGAAGGTAGGTAATGAGTTTGAAGTTCATATAGACACCATCATTCCAAACAAAAATTAGCTATTTGACTCATTTGCACACCAAACTCATATCTTTGTAACAAATTAAATGTGTGCTAAAATAATATCAAAAGTGAAAGATGCTACTTCCGTGAGAAGCTTAAAGGAAGCCTGTAAGGAAAAATAGTTTGATCTAAAGGAACTATAAAAGATGACATAGTAGAGGAAAAACAATATAGCAGAGGAGGAGGTGTGGGTCCATCCCTAGAGCTGAAATGCAGTTCTAATGAGGAAAACATATTACAATATTTGACATAGGCAGAAGGGACCACTGACGGACTTGATTGCATGAATCCATAGTAAAATTATAGAGGTAAGCAGCGGCAGCTCCTCCGTTAAGGCGGAGGAGTGTTGCGCCACTGCTCTCTGAGCAGTGCAAAAAGGAAAAATAGAATGATGATAACACAATGTTATTATCATTTTATTTTTCAGTAATGAGCCAGGGCAGGGCTGTGCTATCCTGATGGACAACAGCAGCCAGCAGGGAGGAGGAGTGGTGGGCACCTGTAGTATTGTGATTCTTTTGAGCATCCTTGTGTGTCTTTGTAGGGCGAGGATGCTCTATGATGTTTTAAGTGGAGTTCCATGATCTGGAGTGGAACGATGCATGTGAAGGTTCAGGCAACGTTAATCAGTTGTTTGGATCGCTTCGCAGGCATTGGACGCTCCTGGTCGTGGGTGTATGCGAATGAAAATACTTATAAGATATCCTGTTTTAGTGATACTCCTTACCACATTTTGGCAATGAGGATATGATCAACCCATTCTGCTCCTCGCATGCTAGGCGTGTCCGGCGTCCTCTTTCTGCCTGTTGGTTTGACTCCGCCACCTTTCCTGCATTTTGTATTTTGAAAAGGAGGCCATTTGGTGGTTGCTGCCACTGGTGCCAGCACGTGCATCGTTCTATCATCAAGTGCATCTGTGTGCGCAGCGTCAGAAAGTGCAAAATACCATGAGCTGCGGTCCTCATGCAGACAGGCATCCTCTGCGTCTTGGCGGCAATCTTGGTTTGGGCACTATGTGTTAAGCCCAATACAGGAAGCGCACTGCAACGTCTGTTGTCCGTCCAGAAATAAGTTTTGTGGATTCCTGGAACAGCAGGTAGGACCATTTATTGCCTGCACTCACTGTGACAGGCACACCTTAATTTCAACATTTCTTATTTTGTTGCCTGCACTCACAGTGACAGGCACACCATTATTTTGGCATTTCTTTCCTGGAAGGCATGTTCCTCAACTGGTAATTACTCTGACAGTTGGTTTTATCTCATTGCACGCTACTTTTAATTTGCCTACACATCAGTTGTTGCTTAACAGTTGTAGTATGGCCACTTCACAGCAGTTTGTTCAGCCGCCTCCCTTTCTGCAGCATCCTGGGGAAACCCACTATTAGGTGGTGGCAATGGATACAAATTTTTGAAAACAACTTAATCGCCATTGATGCAGTTAAATTCCAACCTGCACGCAAGGTGGCAATTTTGTGTGGTTGTCTTGGCCTTGCAGCACAGCAGGTGTTTGAAAACTTACCATCTATTGCCCCACCACAAGGCAGCTCTGGTAATGGTGAGAAATGGAATGTTTACAAAGAGGCACTAACCTGCATGGTAAAACAATATGATGAAGAGCTGAGTATAATGTTCGAAAGGCTTCTTTATGAGGAGGCAGAGCGCAGATGAGAGCGTTGATGACTATATGTCAGCCTTAGTTGTACTGTCAGCTACTTGTGAGTTTGAAGCTCATACTGACATATACATCAGGGATCAGTTCGTGTTTGCATGTTTCTCCAAGTAGATTCAGGAATGACTCCTCAGTTGTAGGAAACTGACACTCCTGGAAACGATTGATATAGCCAAGAGCATTGAGCGCTCAATGATTACAACAAGGGCACTTCATAATGAACCCTCTGCCAATGCTCTAAAGGTTTCTAGGGATGGGATCCCTGATTCTGTCAGTGTTGTAAATATTGTTAAACTTGGTAGACAACCTTTAAAAAAGGGTGCTACTTTTTGTTTCAGGTGTGGCTCCAGGACGCACCTCAGTAGCAGTCCTAACTGTCCTGCAACTGGTAGGAGGTGCATGCTTTGTAAAAAAAAAATTGCCCACTTCCAAGGAGACTGTAGATCTGGCAAAAAATCCAACCGGATTAACAGTGTTGAGTTATCAGGTCCCGTGGAAGCATGTTCTGAGCCACTTCAAGATGTTTTGTTGAAGGTTGAATGCAATGCTATTCTTGATTCCAGTAAGGTTAAGGGGCCTTGGGGCACTGCAGTAATTGGCGACATTGAAATTCGAATTATGGCTGACTCAGGCTCGCCAATTACAATTCTTTCAGAGGTCATGTTTCTTGACAAGTGGAATGGTAAAGTCAATTTAGTTCAGACGGATTTGAACCCCAAGGCGTTTGGGGAGTCTGACATAGATGTGTTGGGGTACCTCATATACAGAGTGGAGTGCTTGGGTAGGTGCATTCACAACAAGGTTTATGTGGCTGTCAAAGGACGTAACATCATTGGCTGGCAGGACCTAGGATGGGCCTATATTTGATACCTGGTTCTGATCATCCCATTGCTTTGCGAGATATACCTGATGGGTATTCAGAGGGAGGTCCTCATGACGAGGGTCTTCATGTAGATTGTGTTGATGGTGTGATGCGCACTTCAGACATTGAGGGTGTGTTGAGACAGGTTCCCTGTGCGTTTGCTGACAAACTTGGGACCATCAAAGGGATTCAGCACCATATTCATCTCAAGTCAGATGCTCAACTGGTGGTTCACAAGGTGTGCCCCCTTCCCCCGAGTGCAAGAGATGAACTCAAAGCTGTACTTAAAACTTTGTGTGCTCAGGGGTCATAGCGCCTTGTGACTCTTCTGGATGGGTTTCTCCCATTGTGGTGGCGACAAAGAAATCAGGTGAGGCTAGGCTCTGTTAAACAAGAACATCCTTATTGATTGTTTTCCTTCCTAAGATCCAAGAGCTTCTTGCCAGGTTAGGGGGAGGCTAAATTCTTCTCCATCATAGACCTACGTTCAGCATATCATCAAATACCACTTGCAGCTGAGTCGCAGGAACTCACCACTTTTATTACTCCCTGTGGACTTTACAAATATGTCAAATTACCTTTCAACCTGGCCTCTGTGGCCAGTGTCTTCCAAAAACTGATGGGCAATCTCTTGGACGATATCTCGGGGTCCAGGCCTTTCAGGACGATATTTTGGTGTTTGTTAGTGATTGGGAGGCACACAATGTAATGCTGAGTAAGGTTTTATCTGTTCTAGGCAGGCAGGTATGACAATTAGAAAGGACAAATGTACATTTGGCACGTAACAACTTGAATATTTAGGTCACACTGTGTCATCAGAGGGCATTTGACCTAAGTTTCCATTGATCATGGCTATTCGCGAAGCTACACCCCCTAAGGACAGAGATGCTCTATGGTCCTTCTTGGGATTAGCAGAGTACTATGCCCGGTTTGTGCATTGAACTGACGAGCCCTTATGTGCCCTCTTAAGGAAAGGTACAAAGTTTGGTTGGACCAACATTTGACAAGGTCAAAGATCTTATTGTAGGGGCTCCTGCACTACATTCTTTTTGGGATTACTGTGGATGCAAGTCTTACTGGGTTGGGAGCGATTCTAGGACAGTGGGTCGCAGTCAAGGAACACACCAGGATGTTGGAACCAGCAGAGACTCATTACAGCACAATAGAACGTGAGGCTCTGGCCTGTGTGTGGGCAATTGACAAGTTCAGAACTTACATTTGGGGAAAAGAGTTCAAGGTTTTTACAGGTCACAAGCCCCTTATGAATATGTTGAGTGGAAGTGGTCAGGGGAAGGCCTCAGCGAGATTGGTGAGACTGTTGTCCAAACTACAAGAATTCCACTTCTGCATCAAGCATTTACCTGGAGGAAAAAACTTCAAGGCAGACTGCTTATCACACATGGTTTTGGCTGATGAGCTTGATGTAGATGATTTGCAGGACGCTGAATGTGTGGTGGTGACTTTAGATGCTGTTAAAGAATGTGCTCATGTTACTGAGCAATCATGGTTGGCAGCTTATGCCAAAGACGCTAAACTCAAGCAAGTCAAGGAGTTTATAATTGGAGGTTGGCCAGAAAGCAGTAAGATATCAGGAGATTTGAAGAATTTTTCCTGTTGTCCTATAGAGTTGTCTGTGGTTAACGACATGATTATGCAACATGATGTGTTCATTCCACCAGAAAGCCTAAGGGAGGACACTATACGAGCTGCATATTGTGGTCACTTAGGGATTTCAAAGACGTGCAAACTTATCAAAATGTATTATTGATGGCCTTCTCTAGAGTTTCAGGTCAAATTTGGGATTGATTCATTTGCAGAATGTCTGGTGCCTGAAAAAAGGGGAAACTGATGGATGCCACTCTCCATCCTGTTCCTTCTCCAGATAAGCCATGGGACAAAGTTGGTATGGACTTTTCGGGCCCATATGAGGTATTACCTAGTATCTTATTTTGTTAATTGATTACCACTCCAAGTGGGTATATCACATGTTTTGCAATTCTCCCAGCACTGACAATGCATTCAGATTTATGAAAAAGGTCTTTGCTATTGAGGGTTCACCCATGGTAATTGTTACAGACAATGGCACTCACTTTGTGTCTCATAAGATGTGTAAATTTTTGGCACTTAACCATGTGAAGCATGTTAGAGTTGTCTTGTATTCCCCGTCTTCCAATGGATTGGTTGAGAGGGCAAATAGAATAGTGAAAGAAGGAATACAGACAGCTCTTTCTTCACGGCAGATCATGCAAGAGTTTGTTGATATTAAAGTATGGTCTTACAACATTGCACCAAACAGCAGAACTGGAGTACCATCTTTTACTTTATTGAGGGGAAGGCAGGTATACACAGATTTATATCCTGAATGGCTGCAAGGTTAACATATGTGTAAAAGTGTAGATTTCAGGGGTGTCAAAAACAGAAGGCCATGGAGGAAAATGTTGACGTTGGGAAGAGTTTCAGGAATATGGATCTTAAAGTTGATGATTAATTAAAAATCCTAGGAGAGTACCAAAAGGTTTATTCAGATTTTCCCCTCCTGTCCGAGTAACCAAAGTGAGTAAAGGGTCAGCACTACCTGGCAGCAAGGGGTGGTGGGACATGAAATCACTGGTGCGTCTGTCTGATGCCCAAGTAATATCCTTGAAAAATCTTTCAGAAGAACAATGTGATTGGCCTAATTGGTTGCAGGACACACAAGTAGTTTTTTATTGTGTGTGAGGGAGAGTTCTCCAGGTCACACCACTACATCTGCTGTTGAGGCTTGTAAGCAAAAGGCCATTGTTGTCTTTGTGAGGAGTGGGGTAGGTTGTCGTCAAAGAAAGGTGGCAAGCAGATTTGATAACTATATCTTCAGGTAGGTTGCTGGCAAGAGAAGACACTATGCAGATTTCATGCCTATATACGCCTTTATTTAGTCTCTGTGTATGATTTTAGTAGGACATGATTTGCATGTATACAGAGCTTATGTATATGAGTGAAACATAATGTTACCATTTTGTTAACTTACATTTTTCCTCTGTGTGTAGTGTTGTAGGGTCATGCATTGTTGCTCTTAGGCTTTTATGTTTCTATGTTTTTAGTGGTATTAAGTAGGTTAAATGCAATGCATTTTGTTTAAAAAAAGAAAAATTGTAGTACTGTGATTCTTTTGAGCATCCTCATGTGTCTTTGTAGTTCGAGGATGCTATGTGATGTTTTCAATGGAGTTCCATGATCAGAAATGGAACGATGCATGCGGAGGTTAAAGTAACGATAATCAGTTGCTTGGATCGCTTCACAGGGATCGGAAGCTCCTGGTCGTTGGTGTATTAGGATGAAAATAAACCTGCTTACAAGATATCCTGTCTCAGCGATATTCCTTACCACAGCACCATAAGTCCGCATGAAGGTTTGGCCAGCCATCTTAGGACAGCCAAACTGTCATGCTCACATAGCATTTGTCCACCCGGATGTGTTGCACAGTCAGGTGGAGAACAGTCCCAGGCACCCAGGCACTGTCTGAGTGGCAAAACAGGCTGCTCAGACCAATCACGACGCTGCTCTCATAATGGTACTAGTATTACTAGCATGACAGTAGCATCGTGATTGACTTAGAGGTGTCTGGGAGCCTGTGTGCTGCCGGGAGTCAGGAGCAGAAGAAGACGGCGGAGAGGTGGCCCGCCATACACAGGTAAGTGATCTTTTCTTTTTAACACCCCTCCCCCTGCCCCACCACGTCTGGTCACAAGCAGCTGCCACTGGAGGTAGGTAGTGCAAACAATCAGCTAGCAATTAATGATACAATATGTGTGTGGAAGAAAGCCCAGAATGAGCACAAAGCCTGAGCCATGCCTGCCATTTATTCTTTGGCCTTAAAAATTCCCATAGTTTTTTGCTTTTTGGACATGTAGGGAATACCTCATGCCTCAGATTTGTTGCTTCTGAGGGACACTTTTAGTATGTTGTTAGGTTTCAAATTCCCATCCCTGCAACGCACTCTTTTCACGTTATATTAGGTTAGCAATGTGTGGCTAAATAGATGCCAGTTGTATTCACGTTATGCAACCCACTGAGTTATCCCAGTAATGTGCAGGCTTCAGTTAGCGAGTGTGACTCCATTTTGTTTTTCGCAATCCTTATTAGGCTGCTTAGACTGTGCCTGAGTTAGGCCTCATGGCTCGTAATGCTTGCCTCAGCAGAACACTGTATTTCGTTATTTTTTTCTTTCTGTCCAAGGCTGTTTCCCGACTTGCTAATGAGGAGACCATTCTGCTCTCACATACCTATCCAAGTGTGTAGTTCTGCTCCCACGTTAGGAGACGCTGAGACCCAGTGCAGTGGCCTTGGGTTTCTGATAACATGTACCCATCTGGTAGGTGGTAGCTCATCTCCCTGTTCCACCTTTGTTCATGTTCGGCCCAGGCCGGTAGTTTTCCATGGTGGGCGGGGTTGGAGGCTCTTGGGGAAGAATGATTACTCACTGTAGGCTGTTGGGGAGTCAGTCTCTCGGCAGACATCTTAGGGTGCAGGTCATGATGCACTCCTCTGCAGAGCATTACTAATAAATGTAAGTTTGCATTCTCTACTGTCTGACCGACTCTTCATTCATGGGAAGGCATAGTAGGTGGTTGTGAGAAAACCCGAGTGGCCCTAGAGGGCCACTTCCTTCAATGTCCTCAGGATGGGGAAACCTCCACTGTATTTTCCCCACTGTGCTCTTAAAGGCATAACCACACTTCAACCTTCTGCACAAATACTGCATGGAGGCAGTTTTGTAATTGTTTTTGTGGTGCATTAGATTCTCCCAGAGGAGTATGTGTAAGTCCAAAGGCTTCAGTCTGATGGGGGCCACCATTGTGTTTATTTATTAAGCAGTCATGAACGCACTATTCATTTGCAAACATTAGGACAAAAGGAGTATGGCAAATGCTTGATAAACACTCCTGCTTTACTTGCCATTAAGATTCCCTGTAGCTGATTTACATATACTGTTTACCTCAGTGTAAAAATAGATTCTGTAAGAAAGAGGATGAATGTAGTGCATGGATTACAACCACACTCCTCTACAACACACTCCTTTTTATATGTTCTCTTTTCTTTGAATGCCTATCTGAAATCCATATAGGGCCCTGCTATAAGTGACCTGGATTTTGAGGTAGTTATTCCACATCCCACGAGCTATCACTACCGGAAACACTAACTCCTAGCATGGAGCAATACTATGGATTAGAGGACAAATGCTGATATTTCCCTGGAAAAAAAGGAATTACTATGTAACTCCTTACTCCTGCGTATGATTCACCTGCCGATTTTGGCTGTTTTCAGCAGCATAAGCGCCCAGCTGAAATATGCAGACCTCAAAATTCTAGCAGGGCGGTCAACTTGTTTTCCCATTGAAATGAATGGGCAACATATAATGAGGCAGCTTGTAATGAGCCCCATACTTTCCTGCCTCAGCAGATCCCTGGAAAATGTACCTAGTCATCTGCCTGGGGGCTTAGGTCACTGCAGAACGTTTTGGGGAAATGACCGTCCCAAACTCATCTCAGAGGAGACTCAACCTCCCTCACTGGCTGCCCCCTGGAAATTATTAGGTTGACTATACCATGCATGGCAGGGAAGATCTGCTCAACTGCCTGGCATTGTGAATATTCTGGACATACCATACAGCCCATTGAACATCATTTGGACCTGCATGGACCTTTCTTCTTATTAAGGTTCTTATTTCTCCCTACAATCTATCTTGAAGGTCCTGCTGAAGCTCTGCTGGCCAGCCATGCTGCAGCTCCTACGCTTGGTTGCATGGAAGCCCACAACATGTCCAAGTAGATGCAAGATCATGCCCAGTACCGTTAAGTCTGCTGCACCCCTTAACGCAAGACTGGAGGCAGGCTGTTAAAGAAACATCCTTGACCACTGTTGGTGTTTGTGAATGCCAACTGAGGCCCTCTACAGAGTTAGAGACTGGCTGCTGAGTTATTGATTGCTACAATGTGAAGGTGAGACTGATGATGACTCTGCCTGGCGAGAACACCCCTCACTGTGCCAACTTTAATTATTTTCATTTTGTTCCTTTCATACTTTTGTTTCAAGTAGTCAAACGCCCTGATTGGCTATCTACCTAGTCAAATAAAGGGACACTATGGGTGTTTTGTGAGCACTGTGAACTCTTGGGCTTGCAGCCTGGTGCCCACTACTTTCACTCTATGGTTGGTGCGCCTCACTGGGATCCATAAAGTACACTCATACAAAGATACTCACAAAAATGAATGTCAAGACACTGTCCACCTATAAGTGCTGTTGTGTGTGCTTTTTCTGTATATTTGCACAGTTCTGTCCGGCATTCTGGGGTTCTGTGCTTTTTTCATTGTTCGTGTGGTCATAGTTTTACAAACTTTAGCACATTTCAAACGTTATAGTGAGTGGTTAGACAGGGACCTTAGTTTTATTGCTGTATATTGGTGTACTGCATTTAGTACCAGTTTCTATAACAGATTTCCATGTTCATAGTGAGAAAGCCAGTTTCATTGTGTGGTCATGTTACAATTGTGTAGTGTTACTTATGTACTTTCTATGTGATGATTACTCTTTATAATATAAGTATATTTAATATATTATGTAATATTATTATGGACAAGCATTCTCTGATGCTTTTGTGATAATTATGTTGACCTGGAATCACCCCCATTGAGTTAGACCTTGATTTAATGTCCACACCTACCCAGAGTGGCGAGGAAGCCTTAGGTCTACTCTCCACTGCAAATCTTGTTTTTAGAGTATAGGTTTCTAAGATTACCTCTTTTGGTGTACGTAGTGATCCCTGCTTCTTTATGGACCAGGTAGCGATCCTGACAGTATGTAGGATATAGCTGATAATAGGTAAGCCTAATTTCCTTACGTTAATCACTTTATATATCATCATTTGCTTTCATATTTTATTGCACTATATATTGTTTGCGTGAGAATTAATTGCTGGTGAATAAAGTATGCTAAAGGACATCAGCAAAAATGAGACCAATGTAAGTAAGTCGGTAGATGATTTAAATGATCCTAGACAAATTAATGCAGACCCTATTTAAAGCACTGCAGAAAATAACAATTTGTGTTTTTACCGATTTATGGCAAATTCTCTGTTAGACCTGGGGGTCTCTAGTTGGCTGAGGTATATACCTTAGTCCAAATACGGACCCTTGCTTCTACGTCAGGGTAAGGAGGGACACACCTTCAGATAACCCCTGCTCACCCCCTGGTAGCTTGGCACGAGAAGCCAGGCTTATCTCCAAGGCAAATGTGTAAAGTATTTGCATCCACGCTCTCAGTGAAACAGTGATAACACCACAAATGGACTCCACACGAGTTTCATAAAAAAACAATTATCTGTTTATAGAAAAAAGATATACGATGAGACCACATGATAAAAATCCAACATATGCGTATTTGTAATATTTCACCGTGCTGGTTATTAGGCCAGCACGCACTGGTAGGTTCTTGCAGTATTAATGAGCAATTCTCGATGATCCAATGCAGTCCTAATGCAATGCTATGCAGTTCGTAATGCAAGAATCAGGCACTTCGTAATGTAAAAATAATGCAATTCGTAATGCAAGAATCAGGCACTTCGTAATGCAAAAATAATGCAATTCGTAATGCAACAATCAGGCAGTTCGTAATGCAAAAATAATGCAATTCGTAATGCAACAATCAGGCAGTTCGTAATGCAAAAATAATGCAATTCGTAATGCAACAATCAGGCAGTTCGTAATGCAAAAATAATGCAATTCGTAATGCAACAATCAGGCAGTTCGTAATGCAAAAATAATGTCCTTCGGCACCGATCGCGGTGCTCTGGACGGTCTCTATGCCACTCTTACTAACTCGCGGTCAGCTACTGCCAAAATATGCCCCCAACACTGTTATGATGGAAAACAAAGTGCCGCTCCATACTCCGGCCCCAGTACTGCCACTCCTCGGCAAGTACGGGCCGCGATATGGACTTGAGCGGGGGCTCGCGCTGCAAAGATGGGAAAGGCAGAGAGCGTTTCTCTCGTAGCTCGCACCCCGCCCCAGGCGGCGACACACGCACGCTCGCTGAGTGTTACCTGGGGGTGCGATCTCACTCTCCTCTCTTCTTCTTGCGGCTTGGGCCTCCGGCGCGACATCGTTGATCTTGGGCAGTGGATCTCGGACCCCCGACGGTGATGGTTCGAGGTCTCTCCTTGGCAAAGGCAGGCTCGGGCCGGCGGCGGTGAATTCCCACAGCTCCTCTGGGGATGCCGGTCTGGGCCGATGGCAATGACGATCGCAGCGGTTCTGGCCACGCTGTCGATTGAAGCAGAGAACAAGACTGCTCTGGGACACACAGTCACAGGGCAATTTCTCACGAAGGTCTCAGGTTGCCACAGGGCACACGCACACAGCGTCGCTGAGACTCACTTAAACTCTGGGTGCACACGATCACAGGGCAATCCTCCCAAACGTCTCAGGCTGCACGAAGCACACGCACACAGCGTCGCTGAGATTCACTTGGACTCCGGGTGCACACAATCACAAGGCAATCCTCACAAAGGTCTCAGGCTGCACGAAGCACACGCACACAGCGTTGCTGAGACTCACTTGGATTAAGGGTGCACACGATCACAGGGCAATCCTCATGAAGGTCTCAGGCTGCACGAAGCACACGCACACAGCGTCGCTGAGACTCACATGGACTCCGGGTGCACACGATCACGGGGCAGTTCTTACGAAGGTCTCAGGTTGCAAAAAGCCCACGCACACTGCCTCGCTGAGACACACTTGGAAACCTTTATGTTCCTGAGTTTCCACAACAGGGAGCCAGCTCTCCTCGGGCCCTTGGAGACACGCTACTTCAGGACACAGCACACAGCAAAGTCCTCACAAGCAGGGGGACATAGCACACAGCAAAGTCCCTTGTCCTCTCCTTAGTCAAACCAGCAAACTGCAGGCCAGCCCCAGAACACACAGCAAGGGTCAGTCCTTCTCTTCAGTCTCTTCAGCTGTTCTTCTTTGCCAGAGGTTCCTCTTGAGCACCAAGTAGGTTCAATCCTTTTTCAATAGGGATTTCAGTCTAAAGTCCAGGGGTTTCAGCTCTCATAGTTATACCCCTAAATCTCTTTGAAGTCTTTGTGTTCAGGGGGCACTGACCCCTGTCCACCCCAGTTCTGGGTGTCTCCCTGCCAGTGACACCTTCTTCCTTTGATAGCTGGGGTCTGGATCTTCAATCACTCAGCAGGAGATGGAGCATTTGTTTTATGGCAGCAGCCCAGGCCTCTTCACCTCCAGGGGCTACTCCTCCCCCCTACACTCCAGATGCAGGTCAGCCTGTTGCTGTCTCACCTCCCCTCCCTGGGTCAAGACATTTCCCAGATCCTATCACATTCAAATCCAGACAGTCAATCCACAACCAGGCAGAGACACACAGAATTGTTAGAACAAAAAACCAGCCACTTCTAAAAGCGTGGTTTCTAAACACACAATTCAAAAACCACCCTCACAAAAAGATGTGGTATTAAATTGTGAGTTCAGGCACACTAAACTTCACCTCTCCATCTTAAACCTATGGGAAGATAGGCTGGAAACATATTACACAGCCTTCCCCATTCTGTCCTATGGGCAAGATGGCCTTGCAACAGTGAAAAACGAAATGGAGAGTATTTCACTGTCAGAACATGGTACACACCTCAGTACATGTCCTACCTTTCACAAACACTGCACCCTGCCCAGGGGGGTACCTTGGGCATACTATAGGGGTGTCTGATGTGCATGGAAAGGGAAGGGTAAGGCCTGGCAAGTGGGTGCACTTGTCAGGACAACATGGCAGTTTAGCAAACTGCGCGCAGGCACTGCACTGGCAGGCCTGAGTTCTCTCTTTAGGGCTACTTGTGTGGGTGGCACAATTAGTGCTGCAGGCCCACCAGTAGCATTTGCATTACCAGCCCTGGCACACATAGTGCACTTTACTAGGGAGTTTACTAGTAAGGCAAACATACCAATTATGGACAACCAATTACCATTACACTTTACACCGGGAGCACTTGCACTTTGACACTGATCAGCAGTGGCAAAGTGCCCAAAGCATCTAAGTTGGCAACACCATGTCAGAAAAAGGGTCTAGGGGGAAGGCAAAAAGTTTAGGGAACTTTAGCCAAAAAGGGCCAAGTCCAACACAACCCCCTCCCAGCCTAAAGCCAGGGTAGACCAATCAACTACCTTGATGGACTTCCCTGCTTGGGGCGATAGAACACAGATGCGGGCCCGCTACCACAGGGACACCCTCCTGTTCTATGCCTTCCTGACCCCAGGGGGTTCTCTTGGTCACTACTCCCTGGACCAACTATCCTGCTCCACCGGTACTTCCTGGCAGTCGAGGACCCTCTAGGGGTGCTGGTCCCTTGCCAACTCCCACCCAGTGCGGAACCCCTGGAAGACCCATCGACCAGGATACGGTCTCCAGTTATCCGGCCCTCCAGGTTAGAGGTGGGGTCACCCCGGTCACTTTTAGGGGACCTAGCCCTACTGGCTGGGCACTGTCCCACGGGTTTCTCCCCTCCTTAACCTTCCATTTAGATTTTTGTGCCTGCCATTTAGGAATGGCACCCACAAAGTTCAGGACCATGGGAGCTCTGGTTACAGACGCCCCGCGACCTCCTGACGCTCGGTGTTCCTCCTCGCACTGCTGGCAGGTAGGTTCTTGACCTCCACCCTGGTGCTCCTCTAAGGATCCCTCCAGTCTCTGGGGGGGGGTTTGGGGACCCCCGGGGACGCTGCTTACACTCTCTCCCTCTCCTTTGAGACAGGGTGCTTGCCTGCACGCCCCCCCACTTCTCTGGGCCCTGACGGCGCCACTCTGTCCTTCTTCCTTCCCACGGGACTGGAAGATCCCTGAGTTGCTGCTGGGGCTCCCCTTTGGTGTTTCTTCAGACCCCCCGACCCATGACCAGGGGCCTGTCTTGGGGGCAAGCTCCTGGGAATCAAAGAGCTCACAGTCTAACAGGTGTTGGCGCAACTCTGAAAAATGTTTACTGAGCCGAGGCTCCCTGGAGCCCAAATTGAGCAATCCTTTGTAATCATTCGGCATGCTAACCAACACCCAATCATCCAGTGCACACGTGTACTCATCCAGATCCTCCACCCGAGTACTGGATTCAAGTCTCTTGAAGTACCTGAATTTCTGCTGGTACTGTTCAGGAGTGAGCCCATACCTGAGGCATAAAGCCTCCTTCATATTGGCGTAGGTCAGGGTTCCCGCCCTCTTTAAAGGTGGTAAAACATCCCTCCCAGAAGCCTCAAAGTGTTTCCATAGGCCCGCCCCCCAATGCTTCTCAGGCACCTCATTCATCCTCAGTGCGATCTCATATGCCATGAACCACGCATAAATATCATCACCCCTTTGGTAATCTCGCACTAAGTCTTTGGGAATGTACACCTTACCCGCTGGCACTGGTTGTGTGCTGCCACCATTCGAACTGGACTCCGCCTGTTTAGCCTTAAGGTCCAGTTCCCTCATGCTTAACTCATGAGCCAAGAGAATCTTCTTCTCTTCCAAGGCGAGAGCGTTCTTGCTCTCCTCTGCTCGCTTTTCACTTTCAATGAGCAGTTTTTTCTCTTCTGCTTGAGCCTTAAGTTTTAAAACCTCCAACTCATGCTCTCTGACCCTTTGGTTTTCCTCCAGCTCCTCTGGGGAAAAACTCCTCCCTGAATGGTTACTACCAGCCCCTGAGGCTGGTCCTTCCACCGGCAAATCCTGTGGACCAAATCCATTCCCTGGGTCATCCTCATCCACCTCAGCATCACCTGTCTCCTGAGCCCCTTTGGCTTCCCACCAGGCCCTCAAGGCCATTTGCAGCTCCTCCTTCTTGGCGCTACTTCTCATGGGACATCCCAAAGCTCTGCAGAATTGCCTCCGTTGAACAACTTTGTAGGTATGCAATGCCTCAATGTCGAACTCCAATTCTGCAACCTCACTAACTACTTGACTCCTCTGAGACATGATGTGTGGCTTAAAGGTCGCTCAAAAATAGAACCAAAAATCAAAACACAATGGGGCATATTCACAAGGAGCTATCGCCGAATTAACGGCACTTTATCGCAGCCAAAGTCGTGATAAATTTACCCCCCCATTCACAAGCCGGTGTTAACAGCCCACAGCACCAGCTTACCCGCAATAGCAGCCGCAAAAAACATCGCCACAGAGGACCCTCGCAAATATCGCTGAGATGCAGAGTAGGCGTTCCCGTGACAAAAGCCGAGACAACATCACACCTCAACATTCACAACGACCAGCCACATCGGCGATAAGAACACAAAACAGGCGATGAGGTGCGGTAGCCGCAGGTATTTAACACCTGCCTCAAGCAGGTGTAAAGAAGGACGTCCACCTGCAGTAGGCAACGGAGTCCCGCACACAGCCATACCCGAAGAACAAACGACGCCATGGAGCTACTCTACATGCAGCTCGGAGCCCCAACAGGGCCACAACACCCCCCGCCACCACCCCCTGGACCGCCACCCCCCCCAGGACCCGGACCCGCTCCCCTCCTGGACCACCACAGAGGCAGCGGAGAGCAAGACAGCGGAGCTACCGTAAATTCACCACTCTCACAGACCAAACGCCCGCGGAAGTCATTGCCCACTACAGGCTCAAAAGGACAACCATCCTCCGCATCCTGACCCACATTGCCCACAGGCTGACGGTCCCAACACAGCGGAGAACAAACATCCCTCCGCAGACAAAGCTGCTGGCAGTGCTGCACCTGTTGGCCTCTGGGACCTTCCAACCAACAACTGCCAGAGTCGGAGGGGTCTCACAGCCAGCCCTATCAAAGTTCATCACACCCATCCTGGATGCCATCCTCAGCTTCATACCCCAGTACCTTCACTTCCTCAACACTGCGCAGGAACAGCTGGAGACTAAGCAAGGCTTCTACGCCATAGCCCAATTCCCAGCCGTGTTGGGGGCAATCGACTGCACACATGTCCCACTTGTGCCCCCTGCGGATACTGCACACCACTACCGCAACAGGAAGCACACGCATTCCATCAATGTGCAGGCAATAGTGGACCACCGGGGAATGTTTACCAATGTCGTCGCCAACTACCCAGGCAGTGTGCATGATTCCTTCATCTTCCGACAGTCCATCATCAACCAGCGCTTCCAGGATGGCACATATGGAACGGGACTGCTCGTTGGTAAGTACCAACTCAACACACCACACATCCCACAGCCACCAACGCACAAGGCACAACTGTGGGGATGCACACGTGACCTAACCACATCCGACATGTTAAACTACACGACCCCCTACCAGACACGACTACACCACTTCATGGTCATCCTGGGCTACCCCTGCACCCAATACAGACTCCACATGGCACCACAGCCACACAACAGCTGAACATGTGGAGATGCGGAATGCAGCCATGACACATGTGAGGCACTGCTCTGCCCCCTTGACCCTACCCCAGTCTCCCGCAGGTCAGCATCCCGTGGTGGTGGGCCCGTGTCGGCCGCTGTGCATCCGGGTTGACTAGCCCTGTGCGACTCGAGTCATCCCCCCTTGTAGTTCAGACATTGCATGTCTGTGTGCCTGATGACTGTTGTTGTAGTTGCCAGCACATGCTACTCCCTGAGGGCTGGCTTACACTCACCACCCACATAGCCAGCACAGGCGCCACTGGATTGGTGGGCCTGCCATCACGTCCTGCCGAACCTAGTATTGACTCTTTTCTCCCTGCACTGTCCCAGGTGATCAAAGATATGCACTCTGCCCTTGGATGATGACACCCCTCCGAGACCCGAACACACCCGCCCAGAGGCAGTACAATGCGGCCCACATACGCACCAGGGGCATCGTTGAACGCACATTTGGCGTGTTGAAGTCACGTTTCAGGTGCCTGGACGGCACTGGTGGGAAGCTCCTGTACAGCCCGGACGTCGTGTGCAAGATGATCGTTGCATGTTGTGTGTTGCACAACATCTGTGTTCGTACCAGGGCCCCATGGATCCCAGTTCCAGAGGTACCGGACGATGATGGTGGTGATGGGGCAGGTGGCCCACATCCCACTGCAGCTGCGGCAGGAATGGCCCGTAGGGACTCCATCATTGACACTTACTTCTCATGAGCACGTCACATTGTGACCCTCCGTGGCATTCATGGGACAGTAGTGGATGTCCAATTGCACTGCATGTGTGAATAAAACATGTTTGCAGGTCACAGGTTGGAATTGTACATTGTCATGTTACATGTCCCTGGGGTTTCAGGTGTGATTTGCCAGGTTGTCCGCATTTTCCGATCCAGTTGTGTCCTGTGTTCAGTTGTGGAGGTGTTGCTGTTTGTACCGGGATGTTGTCACTGTCCGGGTGCACTTCTGCTTATGTGCGTATGCTGCACGGTGGGTGTGTCGCTTCTGCGGCTCTGATTTGTCTGCCACTGGTCTCTTTCAAGTGGTGTGCCTTTGGGTTCTGTTCTTCCACGGTGCGTCGATGTTGTGGTGTGCATGTTGTCCTCTGCCGTTGGCCAAGGTGCATCCGTGGTACTCCGCTGTTGATGTATTTTGTTCTGTGGCATTTTCTGTATACTGTTCTTGTGCTTTTTCCCGCATTGCGCGTGCGTATTGCTGCCCTCGCGCTGGTTGTCACTGTTTTCTTATCGCTATTTGGCCTATCGCGTGTTTTTTGGTGTTGTGGTTTGTTTCTTTATCTCCATCATGGTGGTTGTATCGCGGACTTTGTTCTCGGTTTCGGCAGGCTATCGCATGCTACCGCCTTGTTGTGAATTCCACATTGACACGGGGTTATTTTCCCGTGATAGGCTGCCTTATTGAAAGTTGCGTTACGCTACTCTTGCGGTAGTTATCACATGTTCTTGTGAATATACCCCAATATGTGGTTGCGTCGTGGTCTGTGCTAAACTAGTGATGTACACCAAACACTGTGAGTGAATTTGCAAATACACGTTCCAATCCCACACCGCTGACCACCAATGTTAGACCTGGGGATCTCTAGTTGGCTGAGGTATGTACCTCAGTCCAAATAGGGACCCTTGCTTCTATGTCAGGGTAAGGAGGGACACACCTTCAGATAACCCCTGCTCACCCCCTGGTAGCTTGGCACGAGCAGCCAGGCTTATCTCCAAGGCAAATGTGTAAAGTATTTGCATCCACGCTCTCAGTGACACAGTGATAACACCACAAATGGACTCCACACGAGTTTCATAAAAAAACAATTATCTGTTTATAGAAAAAAGATATACGATGAGACCACATGATAAAAATCCAACATATGCGTATTTGTAATATTTCACCGTGCTGGTTATTAGGCCAGCACGCACTGGTAGGTTCTTGCAGTATTAATGAGCAATTCTCGATGATCCAATGCAGTCCTAATACAATGCTATGCAGTTCGTAATGCAAGAATCAGGCACTTCGTAATGTAAAAATAATGCAATTCGTAATGCAACAATCAGGCAGTTCGTAATGCAAAAATAATGCAATTCATAATGCAACAATCAGGCAGTTCATAATGCAAAAATAATGCAATTCGTAATGCAACAATCAGGCAGTTCATAATGCAAAAATAATGCAATTCGTAATGCAACAATCAGGCAGTTCGTAATGCAAAAATAATGCAATTCAGTAATGCAACAATCAGGCAGTTTGTAATGCAAAAATAATGCAATTCGTAATGCAACAATCAGGCAGTTCAGTAATGCAAAAATAATGCAATTCATAATGCAACAATCAGGCAGTTCATAATGCAAAAATAATGCAATTCGTAATGCAACAATCAGGCAGTTCGTAATGCAAAAATAATGCAATTCGTAATGCAACAATCAGGCAGTTCGTAATGCAAAAATAATGCAATTCGTAATGCAACAATCAGGCAGTTCAGTAATGCAAAAATAATGCAATTCGTAATGCAACAATCAGGCAGTTCATAATGCAAAAATAATGTACTTCGGCACCGATCGCGGTGCTCTGGACGGTCTCTATGCCACTCTTACTGACTCGCGGTCAGCTACTGCCAAAATATGCCCCCAACACTGTTATGATGGAAAACAAAGTGCCGCTCCACGCTCCGGCCCTGGTACTGTCACTCCTCGGCAAGTACGGGCAGCGATGCGGACTTGAGCGGGGGCTCGCGCTGCAAAGATGGGAAAGGCCGAGAGCGTTTCTCTCATAGCTCGCACCCCGCCCCAGGCGGCGACACACGCATGCTCGCTGAGCGTTACCTGGGGGGTGCGATCTCACTCTCCTCTCTTCTCCTTGCGGCTTGGGCCTCCGGCGCGACTTCGTTGATCTTGGGCAGTGGATCTCGGACCCCCGACAGTGATGGTTCGAGGTCTCTCCTTGGCAAAGGCAGGCTCGGGCCGGCGGCGGGGAATTCCCACAGCTCCTCTGGGGATGCCGGTCCGGGCCGATGGCAATGACGATCGCAGCGGTTCTGGCCATGCTGTCGATCGAAGCAGAGAACAAGACTGCTCTGGGACACACAGTCACGGGGAGATTTCTCACGAAGGTCTCAGGCTGCCACAGGGCACACGCATACAGCGTCGCTGAGACTCACTTGAACTCCGGGTGCACACGATCACAGGGCAATCCTCCCGAAGGTCTCAGGCTGCACTAGGCACACGCACACAGCGTCGCTAAGACTCACTTGGACTCCGGGTGCACACGATCACAAAGCAATCCTCACGAAGGTCTCAGGCTGCACGAAGCACACGCACACAGCGTTGCTGAGACTCACTTGGACTCCGGGTGCACACGATTGCGGGGCAGTTCTTACGAAGGTCTAAAGGTTGCAAAAAGCACACGCACACAGCATCGCTGAGACACACTTGGAAACTTTTATGTTCCTGAGTTTCCACAACAGGGAGCCAGCTCTCCTCGGGCCCTTGGAGACACGCTACTTCAGGACACAGCACACAGCAAAGTCCTCACAAGCAGGGGGACACAGCACACAGCAAAGTCCCTTGTCCTCGCCTTAGTCAAACCAGCAAACTGCAGGCCAGCCCCGGAACACACAGCAAGGGTCAGTCCTTCTCTTCAGTCTCTTCAGCTGTTCTTCTTTGGCAGAGGTTCCTCTTGAGCACCAAGAATGTTCAATCCTTTTTCAATAGGGATTTCAGTCTAAAGTCCAGGGGTTTCAGCTCTCATAGTTATACCCCTAAATGTCTTTGAAGTCTTTGTGTTCAGGGGGCACTTACCCCTGTCCACCCCAGTTCTGGGTGTCTCCCTGCCAGTGACACCTTCTTCCTTTGATAGCGGGGGTCTGGATCTTCAATCACTCAGCAGGAGATGGAGCCTTTGTTTTATGGCAGCAGCCCAGGCCTTTTCTCCTCCAGGGGCTACTCCTCCCCCCTACACTCCAGATGCAGGTCAGCCTGTTGCTGTCTCACCTCCCCTCCCTGGGTCAAGACATTTCCCAGATCCTATCACATTCAAATCCAGACAGTCAATCCACAACCAGGCAGAGACACTCAGAATTGTTAGAACAAAAAAAAACAGCCACTTCTAAAAGTGTGGTTTCTGAACACAAAATTCAAAAACCACCTTCACAAAAAGATGTGTTATTAAATTGTGAGCTCAGGCACACTAAACTTCACCTCTCCATCTTAAACCTATGGGAAGATAGGCTGGAAACATATTACACAGCCTTCCCCATTCTGTCCTATGGGCAAGATGGCCTTGCAACAGTGAAAAACGAAATGGAGAGTATTTCACTGTTAGGACATGGTACACACCTCAGTACATGTCCTACCTTTCACAAACACTGCACCCTGCCCAGGGGGGTACCTTGGGTCTACTATAGGGGTGTCTGATGTGCATGGAAAGGGAAGGGTGAGGCCTTGTCAGGACAAGATGGCAGTTTAGCAAACTGCGCGCAGGCACTGCACTGGCAGGCCTGAGTTCTCTCTTTAGGGCTACTTGTGTGGGTGGCACAATTAGCGCTGCAGGCCCACCAGTAGCATTTGCATTACCAGCCCTGGCACACATAGTGCACTTTACTAGGGACTTTACTAGTAAGGCAAACCAATTAAGGACAACCAATTACCATTACACTTTACACAGGGAGCACTTGCACTTTGACACTGATCAGCAGTGGCAAAGTGCCCAAAGCATCTAAGTTGGCAACACCATGTCAGAATAAAGGTCTAGGGGGAAGGCAAAAAGTTTAGGGAACGTTAGCCAAAAAGGGCCAAGTCCAGCATTCTCATTGGAGTGTTCCACAGCACCTGACAATTATCATTGCCTCTTGGTCAGTCTTCCTCGTCTCAGTCTTCACTGAGTGATCGTTTCCTACTGCTCCATGTATTGTGTAAAACCAACATTACTCATCATCTAGGCAAGTTTTGTGCATTGCAAAAATGTGTGAAAGGAATAGGATTAAGCAGGCGGGGAAATCTCTGAGCATACTTTTTTTTGTGAGACAGGCCGAGAGGGCACAAAGATACCACTGACACTTTGGAGTGTGGAAAAAGGCACTTTATTGAGGTAGGTGCACGTCACAAAAACAATACCTAAACCTAGGCTGCAATGCCTTACAAAACTAAGCCTCGTTATACATTAAACATCTACTGTCTTCTCTGAAGGGGGCACTAGAGAGCGCACGGCAAAATGGCCGCTCTGTAGAGCTGCTCCGCCGGCCGAGTTTCAACATCCGTCATTATCCTTGTCATCCCACCTGGACTGCTGCCCAACCCGAGGGGACTGCGGTGCGGAGTGTTGCGGGACGACCCTGGCCTGCATCAGCGGCTCACAACGGCCCCCCGGATTGAGAGCGGAGGACATGGGGGACTGGAGTGCGCACTGAGCGCGAGTCTCGGGTGAGCTGCGGTGGGGTCTGGCTGCGGGTGGCGGGTGTTGTGAGAGCCGACCTACGCCGCTTGCTTTGGGCCACTGGCCGGTGCGGTGTGGGCTGGCGAGACGCCGTGCCCCCCACTTGTGAGTGAGTGACCGCTTGGGGGTGCGGGCTGCCCGCGGGTCTCCGCTGGCGCGGCCTACCAGCCTCGAGTTTACTGCAGGCGGGGGTTGCGCGTCCCCTCGGCCCGGGGCTAGTGGCTAGGCCCTTTGTGGTTACGCTTTGGGCTGCGGCGGTGTGGTGACTCTCTGGCCCTTCCCACGACTGCCTGGCGCGTGCAGAGGTCCGCTGTACCTCCCTCCCCCATCGCGACAGGCCGCTGGGTCGGGCTGGGCCCTCTGAACTTCTGCGGCTGGTGCTAAGGCATATCTGGCTACACTGGCTACACTGTGAGTGTGCAGTTGATGAATCGGTGATTGGGCGGTTCAGCCTCTGCCCATGTGCTGCGGGGGACCGAGACAGCTGCAGGAGACCTGATACGCCCGGAGCGGCTGCCTTGCTGGTGGCGCCGAGTGGATGTCCGTGGGTGATCCTGGCCGGCCCTGCACGCTGCGACATTTCGGACATCTGTGGCGCTTCTGATCGACAGTGACGGCAGACTTGCGTTCACCTCTATATTGGGCTGCCGGTGTGAGTGGCGGAGGAGAACTGTGGCTCTGGTACCCGCTCGATCTGTGGAGATGACCTTCCTGCACTGGTGGGCTCGGCTGACGCCAACTGCTGGCCTAATTCCCGGGGTGGCTTGCGGCGGTGCGCCATCTCAGCCTTGAGATCCTGGAGCTGCTAGGATATGGTGGTATTCCGGCTTGCGTCGCCCCTCTACGATTTGCTGACATATTGGGTCTGCGCAGTATACGTCCTATTGTATTACGTCAACAACATAGGGAAGGCCCGCAAATCCAGTAGGGCCTCTCAGCATGCTGCATCGGACTCTGAAGCTGACGCCCCCACCGACCACCTCACTAACATTGACAAAACCCTCCAGGCGGTCCAGGCCAGTCTGCAATCCATCGATGGCAAAATCGATCACTTGAACTTGCGGATGGATCACATGTCCACAAAGTTAGATAAACATGCGTTACGTCTGGGGGAAGCCGAGACACGCATCTCTGAGGCTGAAGATGGACTACACCAGGTAACCACCACAGCTGCGTCTATGGAAAAGGTCCTTGCTGTCATTCAGGCCCGTAACGAGGATTTAGAAGCTAGATCGCGACGCAACAACGTGCGAATTAAGGGCCTGCCGGAATCCACGAATGTGGGCCACCTCGAAACATATGTGGAGAAGCTCCTCCGTGATATATTTGGGTCTGACCAGCTGTCTCAAGTCCTGATTGTGGAATGCGCCCATCGATCTCTCTCTGCGCGACCACCACCGGGCGCTCCACCGCGTCCCATCATCGCCCGATTGTTAAATTATAGAGACCGGGATGCGGTGCTTCGTCTGGCTCGCGAGAAGGGCGCTATCAATTATGAGGGGAACGTTCTCGCTTTTTACCCGGACTTCACGATGGCGGTACAGGAGGCCCAGCGAGAGTACCAGCCCGTCAAGAAACTCCTGATTGCTGCACAGGTGCCATACGCTATGCTTTATCCTGCGCGTCTGAGGGTGGAGGTCAATGGGAAGCAAAAGATATTTACATGTCCACGATCGGCATTGGAGTTCACCAAATCTGTTGACCGCCGCCAACGAAAGCCTCAAGATCCGGGAGGGGAGGAACGTGCTGAGACCACTGAAACGCTGAATGAACAATGACACTACTACAAGTTATGCACTGGACCATTGACATGCCTCTATTTGTCCAGTGACTACGTCGTCACTATCTGTCTGGCTCACCCTTGAATATGTGATCATGGCCATTTTCACTCGATGTTGGAATCCGACTGCTTACGCCACGCTCTTCTCTATTGTGCCTATATTTGTCATTGTTTTGTGCATACGCAGTCTTAGTTCTCTGAATGATGCATTGCTTTAGCGTATGGGTGGGAACGCACACCAACTCGGCCCCCTCCCTTTCTATCGGGAGGGTTGTTTTTGTGCTCCAGCGTGCCCCCTTATGGGTGTTCCCCACCACTGGTTACACACTTGGCCTTGCCTGTGGGACTTGTTCTTGGGGGTTCGGGATGGCTTTAGCAGGTTGGGGATGCTGAAGTGGATGGAGGGGGTAGGCGGGTGGGTGGGTTGCAAAGGGACGGGTGTTGTGGCAGCTTACACTGTCAATGTTTTATTTAATGTTGATGCGCTCTGTACGAAGGTTTTTCAGACAACTTCAATTGCTTATAGTTGGTCTGTTGCATATGCATAGCAATACATTGTCACTCTCTTGCCTGACGTGGAATGGATGTGGGCTTAATACACCTAAGAAGATTCGCCAAGTGCTAGCACACTTAGACCGACATGGGGTTGGTATTGCCCTGTTGCAAGAGACACATTTAACAAACGACACTGAGCAGTGGGTTGGGGCCCGGTGAGCCGGTTACGGTTTAGCCTCCTCCTATTCCTCCTATAGCCGGGGAGTGCTTATACTTATCAAGAAGGGTCTTCCTTTTAGTATGCTGCAGACTCCCGTTGACATAGCGGGACGATATGCGGTAGTTCATGGGATGCTGGCGGGTCTGCTAGTCACCATAGTTAACACCTACGGTCCCAATATAGACGACCCTGCTTTGTATGAGCATCTATTCGCTATACTGCGAACCCTACCTGATGCGGTATTGCTTTGGGGGGGAGACCTGAATACACACTTGGACCCCAGGAAGGATAAGTCTAGTGGCAGGGAGGGGCACTCCCCTGGGACGGCTCGTGTCATTAATGATGGAATGGCAGAATTGGGACTTCTAGACATATGGCGACACAGACACGAGGAGACACTTGAGGGCACGCATATCTCCACAGTGCATGGCAGCTGGTCCCGTCTCGATTATTGGCTTATGAGTGAGGGGCGGCGGGCTGGGTAACTGACGTGGTGAGTTTGCCGCGCACACTTTCGGACCACTGTCCGGTCCGACTCACACTTTGCATTCCACAAACAATTCCTCGATCGTTCACTTGGCGATTCCGACCTGAAGCATTGCTAGACCCCCTGTATGTGGAGCCAGTTCGTGAGGCCATAATACAGTATTTCGCGCACAACACGGGCTCTGTAGATAGCGCTGGCGTCCTGTGGGAGGGATTCAAGGCCACCATTCGGGGCACGTGCATCTGCACGTCGGCGGGCATTTTGAAGGACCTACGAGGCCAGCTGACTAAAATGGAAGCCGACTTGTCTAGACTTGAACGTGATTACGAAGCCGCCCCCAGTCCGTCGATTTTGGCATCCATTAAAGATGCTCTACTCGAACACGGGAAGCTGGCAGAGGTGGAGATGCGCTATATTTCCAAGCCACACGTGGCCCGTTCTTATGGCGAGGGAGGGAGACCGGGTCATCATTTAGCTAATAAGATCAAACACCGCTTGCACCAAGATGCGATCACCAAGATCACGGATGATACTGGTCGCGACTATTTCAGTGTCCTAGACATCACGGAACGCTTTCGCTTATTCTACGCAAACCTTTATACCTCACAGGGTGTGCCGGACATTGGCGAATTTGATGAATATTTCTCCCAAATAGCTACTGCGTGGCTGTCTGATGGACACAGAGACTTTCTGGGCCGGCCTATTATGGCTGAAGACATTCGCTCAGCAATAAAATCTCTCCCCAATCGTAAAGCACCGGGTCCCGACGGGTTCCCGTGTGAATTTTATAAAGCCTATGCGGAAGAGCTCACCCCTTATCTGCTTGAAATGTACACTGAGGCCTATGATACGGGAGTACTTCCACCGTCTCTGCGTGAGGCGTTAATAATTACATTGCTAAAAAAGGACAAGTCGACCTCGCGATGTGAGTCATACAGACCACTATCTCTTATTAACACGGACATTAAAATCCTGGCAAAGATTCTGGCCCTCCGTCTCCAACCTCTCATGACAAACCTGGTGCTTCCGGACCAGTCGGGCTTTATTCCCACGCGATCCACCTCCCATAACTTGCGTACATTGTTCGCTCTATTTCACACCATCTCTCCCGAGCTTCCAGCTGCAGCGGTTATGTTAGACGCTGCTAAAGCGTTTGATTCGATCGAATGGGGATATCTCTTTTATGTTCTGCAACGTATGGCGTTCTCCCCCTTCTTCGTCAACTGGGTCCGTCTCCTGTACGCCAACCCCACAGCGCGGGTTCGGGTGGGGGGGTGCACCTCGGACTCTATACTAATTACTAGAGGTACTAGGCAAGGTTGTCCGCTCTCGCCACTCCTATTTGCGCTAACGCTTGAACCGCCAGCGTGCCTCATTAGGCAATGTCAAAAACAGGCAGCATTAACCCTTATGCACCGTCCGCTTATCATCTCTCTTTATGCGGATGATATGCTGCTCTTTATACGAGAGCCTCAGCAACGCCTTGACCCGGTACTGCGGGAATATATCCGGTTCGCTCATTTCTCCGGGCACCATATCAATTGGGAGAAGTCGGTGGTGATGCCACTGACGGCGAGTACGCTTCCGCATACACTTGAATTCCCTCTAGCCTGGGCCACAGAGCCGGTCAAGAATTTGGGTGTATGGGTACATCGGGACCCAGATAGAGTCATTCGCGAGAATTACGGCACTGCCACTGTGTTGTTGGAACAGCAAGTCGACAGATGGGTGCACCTCCCGCTTTCACTTGCAGATCGTATTGCTTTGATAAAAATGGTAGTGCTGCCAAAGTATCTGTACTTTTTCAATAACATACCGATTCCTCTCACTCAGCAATTTTTTAAAGCGGTGCGTACCATGCTTCTTCGGCTGATATGGGGTGGGAAGCAGGCTCGTGTGGGCTGGAGCACTCTTACTCTTGATTATAAACATGGAGGGTTCTGCGTCCCACACATCTACTTATATTATCTCTGTGCACAGGCGCAATACGCATGTTATTGGTACCAGCCCCACGATTTCGTTGCACATGTCGCGGTGGAGCACTGGGAGGCGCACCCAATTCCATTGCACTCCGTCCTCACACATCACCGCAGAACCACTCCTAGAGGTACAATTAGCACTATAAACTCCACTATCACTGCGTGGCAGGGGCTGGGCCGCAAGGCCGGTAAACTGCCATTATACTCCCCACTGTTGCCCTTGGCTTATCATGCTGAGCTGTCGGTGGCGCGGGAGGCGGGGGAAATACGTACACTGGCACTAGTAGGCATTGACAAACTACAGGATCTCTACCCCAATGGTACTTTCCTGACAGCTACAGACATGGACTACATCCAACACAAAACGCCTCTGTTTCTATTTCTGTGTCACAGATTAAAAAAAGCGATACAAGCGCACTATTCTGTATTCCCCGCAGAACCGCCTGTATTACTGGCACTACACACGTTACTCACATCCCCATCCCGTCATAGGCTTGTTGCCAGGCTCTATCGCGCAGCTAAGGAAGATGGGTGCACTCCGCCTACCCGGAGTTTGGACACCTGGAATGCCTGTTTAGACCCCTGCTTGACACCGAGGGAATGGGAGCAGTGCTGCCAACTAACAAACACCCTTACCTCCAATGGAAATTTGCGCATCATCCATTTTAAATATTTGCACCAGGTCTATTACACACCAAATAAACTTTTTAAATATGGGCTCCGAGATACTGCCGCTTGTAAGCGATGTAGGGCGCCTGAGGCTGATTTCTGGCATCTGGCTTGGGCCTGCGTGAGAGTGCAGAACTACTGGAGGGTGGTGGTCGCTACTCTGTCTAAAATAGTGGGAGTTGAATTGCCGTGCTCTCCAAAGATGTGCCTGCTAGGCCTACTTCCCTCCCTAAAGGGTGCCATGGGCCGGCTGGCTCATGTGGCATTGTTAATAGCTAAGAGGCGGGTGGCGATGCTGTGGGAGAGCAAACAGAGTCCCTTAGCTGAACACTGGCTCAAAGATTTAACATACTGTAGGGACAATTTGGTACTCTATGCAGAGGAGCTGCCATCTATGTCCAGACCAAATGACATATGGGTGCCTCTTCTTCTTTATTTACGATCTGCCGTGCCGACGGACACCAACGGCGATATCTCTGTCTAAATCATGTATGCTATGTTACCCCGTACTACAATGTTGTGCAGTTGCAATTTCACTGTGTTTGGAACCTATTCCTTCTGAGCGCGTAATATAGCCACTTGTTGGTCGTTTCACTTGCTTTGTTATTCTATGATTCGCTTTTTGGCTTCCTCATACTGTATTCATGTATGTCATTTATCTGCAATGTATGAGAATATATGGAAACTAATAAAAAAAAAAAAATTATATTAAAACACATTCTGAAGAAAAAAAAAAACATCTACTGTCTTCTCTTACCTCCACTTGTAAATGTACCCCGAACACTTCCCTGTGAAGTTTACGATCTTTCCTGCACACGTTACAAAATGAACCTGACCAACCAATTTGGGGCATATTTACAACAAAGTGACAGAGTGCGGTGTTAGCCTTCCTGGCTTAATGCTGCACGCCAGAAACGCATATTTAAAACAATATGGTGCAGCCCTGCATTTCCCCTTGTGCTGGCACTAAACTTAGCAGCCTAGCACCAACGCAGGCACCCTTGCACCATAGTGCAAGGGTGCCTGCGTTGAGGGGAAGATTGTTCTTGTGCAGCAAGGTCTCCCTTCCTGCACATAAACAATCTTTAAATTACGTTTTGTAACGTTTATGTGTGCTGCTTATTGCAGCACATATAGAAGTTGCAAAGCGTAATTTTTGTTTTGATTTTTTATGTGCAAGAAGGGTCACCTTCCGGCATATGAATAATCAATGGCAATTTGCTTTTTCTATGTGTGCTGCACAACGCAGCACACATGGAAACAGCAACAACGAGGAGAAATAAAGCATTTTCCCTGGTCTTAATTTTGGCACTGCCTCCTATTTCCGCCATAGAGGGCAGCATCAAAATCAATGGGTGTTGTGGTGGAACACCCACCGCAACACCCATTGCCCTCCCCTTTCACGCTAAGTACAGCGTGAAAGGGTGCAATATTTACAAGGAAGTGTTAAGCCACATTAATGGCTTAACATTGCCCTGTGAAAGGGGCGAAGCCCCTGCCACCACAGCATCACTGAAAGTGACATTGTGGTAGCGATAGGGGCTTGCAATTATGCTGCTTTGTCTCTTCCAACTCACAAAAGTTTCAACTTCCTATATCTGCAAGATAAATAACTCTTTTTAATCTTTTGTCCCCTACCTCTCACCCCAACACAACAGAAACCTCTTTGAAATATTGAAAAACGTCTCTCCAAATGCCACACAGAAAAGCTCCCAGGAGATTTTTTGCCCCACCCTATGTAGCCTTACAAGCCAACATTCAACCCTAAGTCCACCACTGCACGCCCAGCGATTCATCCATAGCCCCTCTCAACTGCAACAGATAGAGATCCATCCCCATGGCAGATAAGTGAACTCCCATTGTCGATAAAAATGTTGTGCCACCTAAAACTTGACATCCAAATGCACTAACCTTCCCAGTCTCTTCTCCTGACAAAACGTCCTCATCTCCCTGTTGGTTTTCCTCCGAGTCTTGTCTATAGCCGCTGGCCTCTCTGCTCTTCTCCACTTACCCGAGACTTCCTTATCTCCTCTACATCTGCCTTCATGGCCTTCAGTAAAGCCAATCCTTTCCACTGAACCAGGTAATTTCCCCCCAAGAGCATGACCAATGCCTCTTGGCAGTCTCCTGCATCACTCAAGCAATTCAGTCACTGCAATAGTTCCGCCCACAACACAGTAGCGGCCCGTGGTGGGAATTTCGCTGCGAACGCTGCATCGCATTTGGCGATGCAGCGCACGCAACGAAATTCATTTTATTTATTTTTTTATTTACTTACCTCTGTGCGGCCATATTCCGTAGTTTACTACCCTCCACCCTGTCCCTCCCCCACCCCTCGTCACCGCCCGGCATCACTCCCATCACGGGCCGCTACTGCCACAACATACCCTCTTTCCCAAACCATGCAATCCGAATCCAGTGTGGTGATTCCAGGATGAAATCATTGATGACCTGGCCCTCTGGCCAAGAGAAGTGCAGAATCAAGCAAAATTGCCCTTTCTTTCTCTTTGGTACCACCCCAACCAGTCAAAAAATCAACCTATCCATCTGCCAGTCATCAAATTAGCCCACCATCCGCCCTTCCAAGACCACTTTGCTCAGCTAACCATCCACAATACTGGGGTGTTCCCACACAACTTTTCCACCCATCTCCGCTCCCTTGGACCCTCATATCCCGACCTGAAACCCTTTCAGAAACCTGTCAACAGTCACTCACCGTCCTCTTGGTTCTCATACCAATTGCAGCCAATAAGGTAACCAGCCCAACTTAATTGGTGTATGAGCCCTTCTCACCAATGCCTGCCTGTCCTCGGCTGCCCCCTTCATACGCTGATTGCTGCCAATGTCCCCCTTGACTCCCCTGCACCCCGGAAGCCCCTCCGCAATGTATAAGCAGGTGTCTGGTCGCACATCTTGAGCACTAATGTCTAAACTTGCAAAATTCCCTAACGCATGACCCCCAGTTTTATGCCCAACACGCTCCTCCGGAAGTTTGCCATCCTTTTGCTACTGCTCCCACCCCACGGTAGGTGGGCTTCCCTTGAAAGGGCTGGCACGTGAATGGCAAACCACTGGTTGTAAAGACTGATGGCGTTGGCTGCACCCGACCCATGGTGTGTAAAACCTCCATGTAATCCCCTTTCCATATCCAGTCCTTCTTTGCCTTCATCAGCTGAGACCTCAAAGGTTTTGTGATACCCATGTAGGGCAATTTCTTCACCCTAAGTTGCTTACTATTCCTTCTTACCACCTTCCATGGCACTGGAAACCCCTTCCTCCCGATCTGACATCACCCGTTCCTTATCCTGCCTTGCCCCCGCTTTCTCCCCCATCCCACTACCCTTGCTACCAATATCTGTGCTTCCCCCTGCCTGCACCTTCACCACTGTCCCTGCTTCATCCATCCCAACTCCTCTATCCCTCACATACCCACGCTTCTGCAACCTCACATCCACATCCTTGTGTCCCTCTCCCTGACTAGCCCCCACCTATTTAGAGACCGTTTTTGGCCCATCTCTCTCCTGTTCATGCTTACCTGAGTGCAGTAAGCAAACCTGACCACTGCAAGTGGGCTTGGGGGTTTCTCCCCTCAAGAAAATGTGGGGAAAATGGTGCATTCTACAACACAATTTTCATTATATATTCAAGTGTATTAGTTTTTAAGGCATAGTAAATGATGACCTACAGTGCACAAGGATACAACAGTCTTTATTGGGGCTCTTCTCACTATCATCCTCCAACAGGGCCTCTCATCTCTAGATAGCCCTCTCTCACATGTATTTGATTTGTTTTATAGCGCCTCTCATAGCAGTGTAGGTTGTCGGAGCATTTTACATCACACACATACAAAAACAATGAATCATACATGTGTAAATCAGTGTATAGAAAATGTTACATAAGGCAAAGGGGACCGCAAGGTGTAGGATTCACATGTCATCCATACTGGGGTAATGAGACAGAATATCGAGGCAAAAAATTCGAACAACAATAATATCGACTGAGAAATATTGTCGATTGGAAATACTGAGTGCAAGAATATCGTTTTCAAAAATATCGATTTGAAGGTAAGTAATATTGAATTTAAAAATATAGAAGTCATTAATATTGTTTGCAAAAATAAAGTTGTTTAAAATATCGTTTTTTAATTATTGGTATGTTTTTTAGTATATATTTTAAATGTATATGACATAATTTTTTTGTTTAATTATTTTTTATGTTTGTTACTATATTAATTAAATTTTCAGCAAGCATGAAATTTAATTTCATTACATTTTGTGTTCTTTAGTGCTGTAGCTTGTTGTGGGTTTATAGGGTTATAGGGTGGGATGTAATTTAATTATTATAAATAAATGATTATTTTTTATTTAATATTATTTTTGTAATTGATATTTAATTTTGTTAATTGTGTTATAAATTTTGTATGTAAATGTTTTTTGCAGGTTGTGGTGTTTATAGGGGTAAAGGGTGGTAAGTAATTTTTTTTAAATAATTAATAATTAGTTGTTAATTAATAATAATTAATTGATAATTAATTATGTTAATTGTTTAAATATTTTTTTAATAATCCAACACTTTCCCCACTGTTGCATTGACTGGAGTGTTAATAGTAAATTTTACCCCGCCGCAAACCAACACTTTCCCTACAGGTGCACTGACTGGAGTGGGAATATTAAAATGTTCCCCTCCACAATCCAATACCTTCCCTACAGCTGCACTGACTGGAGTGGGAATATTAAAAATGTTCCCCTCCGCAATTCAACACTTTCCCTACGGTTGCACTGACTGGAGTGGGAATAGTAAATTAAACCCCTCCGCAATCCAACACTTTCCCTACTGTTGCACTGACTGGAGTGGGAACAGTAAATGTTGCCCCTCCACAATCCAACACTTTCCCTACTGTTGCACTGACTGGAGTGGGAATATTCATTTTTTTTTGTTAATTATAAATTGTATTGTTGTGTTAAGTGTAGTGGGAATAGTATATTGTAGTATTTTGTAATTTTATATAATTTTAAATAATTTTATATTTATTGTAGTTAGAATAGTAAATCTTATTTTTTTGTGCTGTAAAATATTTTGTTACTGTTGTGTTGTGTTAAGTGGGATGTTTCTCTTTTAATGTGGTGGGAAATGTATATGCATTTATTTTAATTGTAATAATTTATTTTATGTTGTAATTTATATGTGTGTGTTTGATTTATAATAATAATATTATAATTTGCAATCTTTTTGTTTCTAACTAATTTTTTATTAAATTGTAAAAAATGTGTGTTGTTTACTTTTATTCTAAATTAAATTGATTCCCTTTTTTAATATTTTATGTTTTTGGTATATTTAAATATGTGTACATATATTTTTGATAATATTATGCTATTTAAGATTTTTTAAAGATGTTATTAATTAAAATATTAGTTTATTTATATTTTTATATATGTATAAATATATATATATATATATATATGAACAGTTTGTCATCGATGCCTTTCCTCCTCCTCTCGACGTCGGTGCCAGCAGCGGTAATGACACCCGCTAAAATTATTACACAACGAGATATCCGGGAAATCCTGAATAAATCAGCGGCACACCACAAGGACAGCACAAGAGTTTATTGTGCATACAACGACGCGTTTCGGCGAAGCCTTTTCTAGTTGTGTGACCTGCGCCCAATTACCCATAGAAATACGGGTTACAGTGCATGAACATAGAAAAATATTCATTACAATTTATAACGTGATGGAAAACGAACATTGTTAATTCATAATACTGTGCAATGCGATGCAAAACTACAATTAAATTTAGAATTGGATAAAAACATACAGGGCATGCTGACCATTACCGATGTTAGAAATAAATATAAGGTTTTTCGCTCTCTCAATGTTTACCAGATATAGAGGACAGACTATACTGTCAGCATCTCTTATCGATGTTGCCTTCTATTCTTTAAAATGAAGGCAGATAAACTGCAAATGAACATTGCCCATCCTACACAATTCATATCATAATTGCCCACATAAGGACATATATATCCTTGTGATTGGTACGCATGGGGCAGCAAATTTCCTGGGTAATGTACCTTGATACAACATTCTATCATACAGGCAAAAATAGAACGTCACATTGCGACTGATGTACTCCTAATAGATACATTTCATTATAAAATCAAGGCCCCCATTCTATTCGAGCCTAATTAATCCAACCAAATCACGGGTACTGTACCCCACTAAATTTCATCGCATAAATGAACAAATACGGGCATTATTAATCACATTGTAGCGATGTCCTGTTAACAGATGCATTTATGAAAATGCCCCCATAGCATCCAATGAGCAAAATCAGTTCAACCACGTCATGGGAAATGCAATCCTAGGAATTGCATCTCATGAGTGAGCAAGGCCTAAAAGTCACAATCAATTCGGCAAGTGCCAAGCATGCGTTCATGTTCATAAATAAACACGGTTTTGCAATTGCACAGCAATTTTCGCACAAGAAATTTTCGCACACAAAATTTTCATGATTATTCCTGAACTATGCAACAGACAATGGGCAGGTACTAAGTAAATGTGATACACCTAAGTGAACAAAGAATAAATAAATAGGTAAATCCAAACCTGGAACAGGAATTCTACTGGCAGAGACAGAGACAACATTCAATACTGAAGGAATCAGGTTATCATGCTCAATCTAGCCTAACCGAACCCACCATGGGGACATGATAGGCCAATGCCCATATATCATATCCAAAAATTGCTAGGGCTGAATCCCCTACTAAGAATGTTGCAAAATCCCTCCCATATTAAAAGTGAAGTGTAATTAAAATCAGACAAAGCTGAACAAGTTATATAAGTGCATGGTCAGAAAGGGATATAAGACCACCCCCTCATCTATATCCAATATGGGTTGCTAGCTCTTCTCCTGAATTGAGCCCATTAGGCCACTTCGTATTGAGCTCAATAATATACTTTGATTCTGTCACTCTTAGAAGTTTTCCCGATCACCTCCCTGGGATGTGGCAAAACTCTATCAATACCAAAACACTCCAAGAGATTGCAATTGCTTTGATGTTTCGCTTGGAAATGTCTGGCCACCGGATAGCTCAAATCGACATTAGTAACAGCTCTCATATGCTGCAAAACCCGCGTTTTTAATTGCAACTTTGTGCTCCCAATATACTTCAGGCCGCATGGGCACTGTAAAGCATAAATAACAAAGTCACTCGTGCAGGTAATGAGCTTTGTGATTTTCTTGGTTTTTCCTTTACCTGACATATAGCTGTCTTTGTTGTGGCTAAATTTACAGGCTTTGCAGGAGTTGCATTTCCTGAATCCCTTCAACATTCCTAGCCAAGTAGAGGGGCTGGATGTATCTTGATAACTATGTACAAGGTGGTCCTTTAGTGATTTAGATTTTCTATAAGTCACTAAAGGTGTAGTGCCCACAGACGATCCTATTACGGGATCAGTTAATACCAAGCCCCAATGGCGTTTCATAGCTTGCTTCAGATTGTTGGATTGGGTGTTATAGATGGTAATTAGTCTAGGCGCCTCTGTTGTATTCTTATTATACCTAGCTCTTCTCTTTTCTATTGAAAAAGAGCTTCATTTTGTGTGATACTGCTGGCTTTATTGCTAGCTGCTGTGATAACCTTGTTCTTATATCCACGCTGAAGGAACCTCTCGGTCATAACCTGTCGTTCCTTCTTAAAGGCCTCTTCTGTGTTACAATTCCTGCGAGCCCGCAGGAGTCGCCATATGGGATGCTATTGCGTAAAGGGACAGGATGGTTACTGTTGGCGTGGAGCAACGTGTTGCCAGCAGTGTCTTTTCGAAAAAGGCTAGTCACAATCTGTCCATTTTCTATGGCAACTGCTACATCCAAAAACTCGCAATAGGTGGAACTAATCTTGTGGGTAAATTTTAGATTCAGCTCATTCCTACCCAACTCCATAATGAATTCCTGTGCTAGGTCCACCGGCCCATCCCATATCAGGAACAGGTCATCAATGTACCTGATCCAGATAGGGATGTGTTCGATGAACCTCTCATTAATGTCAGTCCAAACCACCTGTTCCTCCCACCAGCCCAGGAAAAGATTAGCCAGGCTGGGGGCGAAACAGGTGCCCATAGCGGTGCCAGATTTTTGTCGGTATAGAGTCTTCTTGTAGAGAAAGATATTCTCCCTCAAACAATACAGCATCATGCTCCTCAGCATCTGTGTGTGGTCAAAGAATGAAATGTGTCGTTCCCGGAAAAAATACATGCATGCATCTACCCCTTGCTGCTGGTCTATGGATGTATATAACGAACACACATCTAGAGTTATCATCTAGAGTTATCATATTGAAGGATTCCTCCCACATAACATCGTGTATACGTCTAAGGAAATCAGAGCTGTCTCTGCAATAAGATCGTAATTTCACAACAAAAGGTGCTAAAAACAGATCAAGAAAGATGTGCAATTGCAAAACCGTGTTTATTTATGAACATGAACGCATGCTTGGCACTTGCCGAATTGATTGTGACTTTTAGGCCTTGCTCACTCATGAGATGCAATTCCTAGGATTGCATTTCCCATGACGTGGTTGAACTGATTTTGCTCATTGGATGCTATGGGGGCATTTTCATAAATGCATCTGTTAACAGGACATCGGCCACAATGTGATTAATAATGCCCGTATTTGTTCATTTATGCGATGAAATTTAGTAGGGTACAGTACCCGTGATTTGGTTGGATTAATTAGGCTCGAATAGAATGGGGGCCTTGATTTTATAATGAAATGTATCTATTAGGAGTACATCAGTCGCAATGTGACGTTCTATTTTTCGCCTGTATGATAGAATGTTGTATCAAGGTACATTACCCAGGAAATTTGCTGCCCCATGCGTACCAATCACAAGGATATATATGTCCTTATGTGGGCAATTATGATATGAATTGTGTAGGATGGGCAATGTTCATTTGCAGTTTATCTGCCTTCATTTTAAAGAATAGAAGGCAACATCGATAAGAGATGCTGACAGTATAGTCTGTCCTCTATATCTGGTAAACATTGAGAGAGCGAAAAACCTTATATTTATTTCTAACATCGGTAATGGTCAGCATGCCCTGTATGTTTTTATCCAATTCTAAATTTAATTGTAGTTTTGCATCGCATTGCACAGTATTATGAATTAACAATGTTCGTTTTCCATCACGTTATAAATTGTAATGAATATTTTTTCTATGTTCATGCACTGTAACCCGTATTTCTATGGGTAATTGGGCGCAGGTCACACAACTAGAAAAAGGCTTCGCCGAAACGCGTCGTTGTATGCACAATAAACTCTTGTGCTGTCCTTGTGGTGTGCCGCTTGATTTATTCAGGATTTCCCGGATATCTCGTTGTGTAATAATATATATATATGTGTGTGTTTACATTTTTAAAAGGAAGTTTAATTGTTGTATTTGTTAAAATATACATTTAATTATATTTTTTTATAAATGAAAGTTAGTGTTTAATTTTTGTATATTTTAATAATTTAAATTATATATATTTTAAAATCGATATTTAATACATCTATGGGGCTCATTACGATGTCGGTCGGAATTGCTTCTGACCGACACCATCACGGACACGGGACCGACCGACAGGCGGTCGGCGGTTCCGACGGCCTGATTACAATGCGACCGAACACTGTTCGGTCAGATTCCCATTGTTCTCTATGGGAGCTTGTGTTACGGCCGTAAAGCGGCCGTAAAACAGGCTTCCAAAGATAAGAGGGGGGGTTTGTAAAACTCTAAACTGTCAGTGAACCCATACTGGTAGCCATTTTTCAAGAGTCCTTGGTCTGGGGAAGCACAAACTCAGGTTTCAGAAGGTAACACAGTGGTTAGTGTTGACTTTACTAATAAGAATGAATTTCTTCACAAGTAAACTCTTTTTAGTAAAGTTAGGATAATAAATGACCGGGAAATAAACATACATTTCTATCCTAGATTTCGGTTGTAAATTACGAACTGCACAGTGGCAAAAGGATCTGTGTGACAAAAGCAGTAACCCACTTAGCTATGCACATAAAATACTGTTCTGTGATCTGCATAGTACACGCTCTTTGCAGCAGGCATATTAACCCTGTGCATTACCTTGGATGAGTCAAAACTGCCCCGAGAACAAAACTCTGATCTCTCTCCAGCAGGGCCATTAATAATCAGAGTTCTCTTGTCATTATTATTGCTGCCTGAAAACTGTTGGATAAACAAGGAACTCTGCAGTGCTTTTAAAACTGCTGCACTCTTACAAAACTGGCCCCGGTAATAAAAACGGTCCCCCACCCTTCCAGCCTCCCGGGGAAATGCCCAATGGCAGGTCCGGCCAGTCCGGCCTTGTCACCTCCTGCGCACTCCAGCCATGCATCACCACTATGTCCTGGCAGGGCATCCATCACATTTGCATCCCACCATGCATTCTGAGGGTCGGAGTTATGTCTTCTTCTGAAGGGCCACTCTAAACCCACCCATGCTGATCCTGGCAGAGACCCCACCAGACCTTCCGCCACTGGCGCAACCTTTGTCCCACGAAGCCGTCAGGCCAGATGCACCAGACCATGCCATCTCTTCACTCGGGGTACATGAGCCACACTGGATCTCCTGAGTCTGCTCCACTGTCCATTGCTACCACTAAAGGGGGGCATTAAGGCCTAGTGAATTGGCATGCCCTACGCTCACTCCACCCCCACCTCTCCTGGTACCCAGAACCATATACCCGTGCCTTGAAATGTCTTGCCTGCCATGCTGTGCCGGATTGAACCCCCCTTGGCACTCAGCCCAGCAGCCCCACTGGACCCCCGGGAATGCCCCCGTGCTTTCGCAGTATGGCCCCTATGCATCGCTGCCAGCTGACCACTGCCTCTATTGCCCTAGCTAGATGGAATGGAGGTAGAAAACTCGACCCCAGACAATCCAAAGATGTCAAGGTCACCTTTGCCTAATGCTTTCTAGGTCCTGGTCTCGCCCCCTCCTTCCTCCTCGCTGTTGCTCCATAACCAACTTGGTCCTGGCAATGGCAGATCCCGGGCCCCCCACTACATCTGCCACGACTTTACCTGACCCAGCTCCACCAACCCCTACACGGGCGTCATCCACTATCCTCATGCACCCCCCATGCTCTCATGCATCATGGTGCCCATCCTGCTGGTGATCTAGGCCCACTGGACACATGCTCTCCAGTGCTGGCAGTGGCTCCAGTCTTCAAAGGCTACCTGCCACCCTGGCTGTCCATCTGAGGGACCAGGCCCCCACTCTCTACATGCAACGCATGTTCCCCTGCTGTTTCCTGCCCCGCTGGCTCAGCCAATTATTTCTTGCCTACCTCAAGACCCCGGGGGCCCACCGCCGAACCAGACATGCACATTGCTCCATCCGTCCATCTCGCACCATACTTCAATAAAGGGGCCTTTGCCATATGGCTCCCTTTCACCGGGGCCTGCACTTCCGACACCGTAGTACCATCCCACACCCCCCTGCATACCTGGAAAGCACCAACGCAGCAATTATTGACACAGTGGTGAGCAGGCCAAAACTCACCGTGCCACGCCCTCCCCGCTATTAGCCACCGCATTCACCTTAAAATAGTGGCTGGTAGCATAACAAACGCCCCTATATAAATCTTGCCCCCTTACCTCAGCCGAAACATAGCCCAAGGCGGTGTTCACCTTTTTGGACCGAACCACTTGTCCAAAGTCCCTTTGGTGCATTACTTGTCCTATGCCCCCCCAAGCATAGTATGGCTGCCATATTGGAGGTGAGGAGACCGTCGCTGCACACCTCTGCGATTCAATTTCCCAGCCTGCAACGTGCCTGGTGCAGTGCTGGGGGACAACCGGGAATGTTGCCCCGCCTGGGGCACTTTGACTACAGCCTGGTGTGCTCCACCCTATGTAGTGCGACTGTGGGGACAGGACTAGTGGCTGGGGCCCTTGGATGTTGTTTGGACTTTTCCTCGATCTAACCAACCGGCCGAGACCATTATGTAATGCTATATAATATCGTTATGTTATGTCTATATTCTTTGCGCTCACTTCCTGCCAATACTGGCAAAATATATCAACACTCACAGTTTAAATTGGACTCATAGTTTAATTTTGTGTTGAAACTGTTTTGTATCTTATATGTAATCCATGCACTCTGAAGTCCTTATGTAATGTAACTGGTTCTATTGTGAAGCGCTCTGACACCTTCAGGTAAAGTACGCACTATATACAAATGCATAAATAAATAAGCTAAAGAACAAGAGCTTGGATTCATCTAAAAATGCAAGTGACAAAATGTGACAATAACTTGGCATCATACTGTACTTCCTTCATTATTTTTTAATACATCTTTCTCGTACCTATTGCTTTATAGTTTCCCCTCCATTCTCATAAACATTCTCATTGGAAGAGAGTTCTGAATTTCAATAAGTCACAAAATTGTTATCCATGTAACACATTGATAAATTGCAAAACATTTTAATAGGTTTACATTTTATGGTGCCTGCAAATATGCGCAGATATTCTTCTCGAATTGTGTTGCATCTCTTTGCATGGACCTCATCACATCAGTTGCCAACATCGCTTTAGGGATGAAGATTTGGTTAGCATCCATGATTGCAAGGGTAAGCGCTGTCACCTTCATTGTTTTGTTACTTCTGGAAGTAGCTCCTTCAATACTGACAATAAAGGCACCTCAAGGCAGAACAGTAATTATATCAAACATTGCATTCATCCAAAAATCAACTGTGTTCTTGGATAGCACAGTCATTAAAAATGGCATGTTGATGTTCCCAGTAATACATGCATCTTGGCTCAGTCATGGTGGTTGGTAAAGCAATGAGTGATCACCACCAACAATCCTTAAATTAATCTCAGCTACTGGAATTTACTAGGACTGCATCTCAGACCATTGTTATTTTGCGCACAATGCCACCTCAGTTTGGACCCAGCTATATGCAAATCAGGAGCGGTTGATTTGGGCTCATCAGCCAGGTGCAGCTTGATTCCATTGGCAGTGTGCACAGGTGAGCGGGACCCACATCTGGGCACACCCATCCCAGTTAGGGCGACGCACTAAAGTATACAAAAAAGTGATGGGTGGAATGCTTGAGTTAAACTCAACTCTGTATTCCTGGGTTTCTTGTACTCCGGTTCAGGGAGGACCTGGTTTAGCAGTACAGGCAGGACTGTTCCTACTGGAGAAGGGCAGCTCTGATTTGCCTATAGCTGGGTCCAAACTGAGGTGGCATGGTGTGCAAAATAACAATGAATTGGGATGCCGTGCATCAAAGGGGGCCCTGCTAGGGGCCCCCTAACAAGCTTTCCTACATGGTTTCAATGTTGGACAGACCGGCATTGAAACCATGATCATAATCTCAAGGGTGGAACGACCCGCCCTTGAGATTACAGGCCAGATTCTGACTGGCGGACAGGCCCTCGGAGCCCATTGGAAGCCAGCCGGAATGGCCGGCCAGTTTCATTTCCGACCATCTCCATCGTAATGAGGCACTCAGAAAGGAAACCGACCGGCCCATTATGATGCGGCCTTAACCTTTACCGGCTGTATCCGAATTGGCCTCTTAAGGTACACTATGTGCTAGGGTACACCTATAATTGGCATGACCTATCCTATAAGTCCCTAGTAGATAATAGGGAAACTACCTTTAAATCCCTAGTATATAATAGGGCATGGAAGTTTAGAGGCCAGCAACCCTTGTTGCACTTGCATGTATGCACTGCTGAGTGCCTGAGGCCATCTTAAAAGTAGTCCTGCTCTGTAGCACTGCTTTCAAATGTAAATTTTGCCCAAAGCCGACCTTGGTGGTAAGGGCACTTAAAAAGTGATAATCTATGTTATATTTACATATTAGGTACCCGCTGTGTCTCCCCTAGGTGTTCCAAGGGTGAGCAGGGTCATGTAATTATAAGCAGGGTCCTTATAAAGGATATTTCATATGTTCTGGGGATAGGGAAATTGTAAATTTCACTTCTGCCATTGTAGTAAAGTCCCTCCCAAAATCGACTTTGGTTCTATGAGCACTGTGGGGTTAAGATCCACATTATTTTTACATACTCATGGCCCCCAAGGTCTCCCCTAAGTGTCCCAGGAGTGGGGAGTCATATAACTATAAGCAGGGCCTTTATGAAAGATGTTTTGTATGCCCTAGTGATGGAGAAATTGCACATTTAATTGTCACCTAGCCAAATAGGATACAATTGCAATAGTTTATGGTTGAATAAATATTGCAAGGAATTGAATAATATCATTCAAAGACTTAGAAGAATGATATTGATAAATTCAGCAATATGCCATTGCTGAATTTATCCTAAATTGTACAGAAAAGAAGTTATAAGACTATCTTGTATGTAAGCCAAAATTCAGCCTTCATGTAGTCTTCCCTGATTGTCAGAGTTAGCAGGATTAGCCGGCTGCTTTGATGAAGTGATAAATGGCTCACCAGAGGAGAGGCTATCTGCTGGAGAGGGCTCTGCTACACAGGAATGGTACAGCAGGGGAGAGAGGTCATAAAACATGAAGCTTCAAAGGAGGACAAGGACAGGCAGGGAATGACTCAACTGGGAAAGCCAACCCGGCCTCCTTCAACCGCGACCCGGCCTGGACTGCTGGTTCATCCTGTTGAAAAGCCCTGGAGCTCCAACTTCCAGGATTTGACCAGGGCCTCGTGGAATCTCAATCAGTGGAACCATTTCCGAATCCGGTCTGGTGAGGAGCTGCGAGAGGGTCGGAAGAAAACGCTCCAGAAAACGTTCTAAGTGCAAAGGTAATATTTTGACCAGGGCCTCCGGCTCAGTGTATCCACCCAGGGCTTCATTGTGGTTGGCCTGGAACTTTGACTTTGTCCATGTCAAGCGCGGCCAGATGTCCCAGAGTGGCGCTATAGTCTTTTAAGCACTATAAAGTGGTAATTCTTTAAAAATTCATATCTCTGGTTCCCTACGTTGGATTTTGTCATTTTGGTGTCTATTTATTCATACAATTAGTTACTATTTTTATAAATTGGTGTGTAATTTTTATTGTGTGTTGTGTCTTACTTATTTGATGTATTGGTGTTTTTAAATGCTTTACATACCTGTCTCCTTCATATTTACCACTACTCATAACCCACTTTCCAACAGTTATATTATACCTTATAATGCTTAACTTCAGTTTGGGAATAGCTAGAAAAATGATTCAAGGACTCAGTGTAATGGTAATTTTAAATATAACTTAATGGTCAAGTCATATTTTAGTTTACTATTTCGAAAATGACACTTTTAGAAAGTTGCAATTTTCCTGCCTGAGCCAAATGTGCCTTTCTGCCAGTGTTCAGTGCCACGTGATTGTTGATGGCTTCCCTGTGGTGAAATGTGTATTGCTCCGGAACATTGGACAAAGGGCTCAGATGTGAAGAGATGTTTTTCTCTCTGACAGGAGGGCCATCTGGGATGGGCCCAGGAACTTACTTCAAAGGATGCCTAACCTGTCACAGACAGATGAACACCTGTGTCTACCCCATCTTTTGTCCTGCTAGCCAGCCAGACACCAATCCCAGTCGGTAAGGGGATGCCTTCAAAACTGGTTTTGAGTGACCACAAGGGAGGGTTTGTCCGTTATCATAGCCACACCTTTGGGTGGGCACAGGGAGTTTTGCACAGGGGAAGACACGTTTTGTCATATTGACTTTAGATAGAGAGGATAGTTTACAGTAAAATACACAGTAAGTGCTGAAAAAGTGGGTAGGGTCACCTCGTGAACGTTTACCCCATTGAGTTTCCCCCACCCATAGGCTGGGACCAGGCATACATGTAGCATTCCCTGTACCCTCTTCAGAACACCTCTGGATCTGTGGAAGGCAGAAGATGGGATTTACCAGCTGTTGTGTCCTGCGAGGAGACCCCCAAAGACTGGACCTGCTTCCACTTGTGCCCAGGACTGAGAAGTGGACTATAAGGGTCAGTTGGCTGACCTTCTGTTAAGCTACAGGGACACAAAAGCTGCAAAAAGCCCACCTTCTTTAGAGAGCCCAGCTTACCAGTTCCAACAGGACCTGCCCTGAACCCAGCTGGTGGCTTCTGTAGAGTAAGTCCTGACCCCAAGTACTGTTCCTTGGCTGGTCTCAGAGTATACTCCTAGTGCCTAACACTTAAACACTTTCTCACACCTAACCACCCAGAAAGCTCTCTTTTGGACCTTGGATATGAAGCGCTATACAAATGCTAAAACACAATGTAGTGCAATTGCAACTTTCACTTGAAGGACGCCTACAGTACAAAACTGGAGGACAGAAAGACATTTTTGCGTGATTTGCTGAATGTATGATGTAAGAGGGCTCCAGTTTTGTTATCATCTTAGCAAGCTTATCAAGGATCCTTTACTCCTCCACTTAATAAGCTTCCAAAACTTAGGGCATCATTACGATGGCGGGCGGACAAAGTCCGCCCGCCACCGTAACGGAATGCAGGACCGTCCGCAAGGGGTGCGGCGGTCCCGCACCTGGAATTAGGATGCCACCGTGGCGGTGGCAACCCCTATTCCCAGCATTGTGGCGGGCGGTGCTCACAGCACCGCCCGCCACAATGCTGGGAATAGACGTCGTGCGATTGGCATGCACAAGGTGACAGGCACCGCGCGGTGCCTGCCACTTTGTCCATGCCAATGCAGAGAGACCATAGGTACCCCCATGTGCACCCACAACCCCCAACTCTCTGGGGGCCCACTACGGGCCCCCAAAGGCAAAGACCACATGCCTTTCCATGGCGGCAACGCCGCCATGGGAAGGCACATCTCTGCCTGCATGCTAATATGGATGGCGGGGTCTTGCAGACACCACCACCATATTAGAGCCCTTTTCCGCCCGGTCTCCTGTCAGACCGGCGGAAAACCGTCGGATGGTCTTTCCGTCCGCCGGGGTCCCCCCCGCCATCGTAATATGGCGGGGGGAAATTGAATGCGGGCGGTGGGAAATAGCGGGCGGATCGCCACCGCCATACGGGCGGTGGCGATCCGCCCGCTATCACAATGACCCCCTTAGTTCAGACTCATGTTGAACAATTAGTGTGTAGCCTCTAAATCCACTCTTCTATTTCTCTCAACCAATGCAACCTCAGCACTGTATGCTGAGTTTTCTCAGAAGCAAGAGTAATCATGACAAGAGCTGCCAGATTTACTATTGCTTTGTGTCAACTTTTCATCACCTTTGTGACACATATGCAGGGCAAAGTGTTAGGGTCAGATATGCTATTATTATCCAATGTAAGTCAGAATTTGTGATGGATAATATCCCAAAGTAACACAATGTTGCGCGAAGCACAGCTTTGCGTTACTTTGCATCAAGGGGGTGCCTGGGCATTTCCATTCAACCACCCGTGGGTTTTGACTCAAATGTCTATCTACAAACATTGGTAAACAGGTATTTGTGCCACCATCTTATGCCTCCTTGGTCCAGATTTATCAAGAAGTCATGCAAGTTAGGGCAGCAAGTAAAGTTGATGCACTGCATTGTGTGAAAGGGAGAGAGCAGAACAGCACCCTATCCACTAAGTTTTGGTGACTTCTGCTCTCCCCTGCGTCGGGGCACCCATGCCCCATAGCAGACACCCTTGTGCCATAGCAGAAGTGTGTCTGAATTGTCTGAAGCATAGGTTTTGTACCGGAAGGGGTTTCTTCCAGAACAAAACCTATGCTCTGAGGTTTTCCACTCCGAATGTTAGTTGTACATTGCAGCACACTACACATAGGGGAAAATGAGGAGAAATTAAAGCATTTCTCCTCGTTGCACCTGCCTCAAGGAGGCATATGATTTTAGCACAAATTCCTGTCTACAATTATTTATAAAAAGGGATTTGCATCGAAAGCAATGGGTGGTTGAATAGGAATGCCCATACACCACCTTTGGCACGCCCCCTTGATACAAAGTAACAGAAGGCAGTGCATCATGCAACTTTGCGCTACTTTGGGTTACAATCAAATGTAAATGACGATTTGCGTTGAATAGTAAATCCCAACCTAACACTTTGCATCAGGTTTGCGGTAGAAAATCAATGCAATCCCCACACAAAGCGTTTGTAAATCTAGGCCCCTACGGCAGGCGTAACAAAATGTTCTTATTTCTCCTTGTTTTTCCAACTTTGCATGTGTGCTGGGTTGTGCAGCACACATACGAACCGGGAAAAACCTTAAAGCATAAATGATGTATGGAAGAGACCCCTTTCAATATAAACCTATGCTTCAAAGAACGCGCGCACCCGTCTAGTATAGCGCAAGGGTGTGTGCGTTGGTTCATGACTGCTGAAAGTGCTCTTGTGCTGAGGGAGAGAATAAATGCACCATTTGTCAGTAAATATTGTGCATTTTGTCTCTCTCCCTTTGACACAGGGCAGCACAGCAACAAGGGTGCAGCGTAGCCTTGCCTCAAAGAATAGTCAATCTGGGCCCATGTCTTCTTTTTCTTTCACAGGTCAAAGCAAAGTCAGTCGTGGCCATGAAGCCCTTCCCTACATCAAACCGACAGGAGAGAGCTGTCGAGTTGTTCGACATTTTAGAGTTGAAAAGTTTCTAAAAATACAGCTGTAACGTGTAATTACAAATACGATTTCTGTATCATTGATTATAGGGTAGGTCAATGTTTTCAAAAATGATTCTAAAACAGTCTAATTTGGCAGCAAATTATAAAAAATTAAACTATACTTTAGCAATTGATAAAGATACTGCAAATCTGACATTAATGAAGCATCAAAGAAATGTTGTAACAGCACGAGAGCAATTCAACCTCAATCGGGACCAGAGTTTCCCAGGATTTGCCTTCATTCAGTATGTGGAGCAGAACAGCCACCTGCAGAGGTGGGGATCCCAGCATGTGCGCCTCAGTGTGAAGGGCATGTGCTGCAGGGCCAGCACACGTCAACTCACCAAAGCAATCTCCTGTGAAGGCTTCGAATATAGCTTTAGTATATAATCGAGCGATGTTTGTTCCGATGGCGTCTCGTGGCTGTCTCAATCGAAGTCCAGTAAGATGGCTTGTCCAAGACAGCCTGTATTTTGTATATAAATGTATTGTTGAGAATGCATGTAGGCGAGGCCTGTTTTACACCTTTGCTATGTCTTACAGCATTAAGTCCTGCATTCTGAATTACACTGTAATACCGATTTGGGCATTACAAACAAATGTTGTCATCCAATACTGTGTATTACCGAACCCTGGTTTTCCAAGGCCATCTTTCATCAAGTAATACATGCCAGAATGTGCCTACTTAAATTCAGCAATTACCGAGAGAAATCAATGCTTATACTGCTAGTTTTCCAAGTAATTTCCCATTCCTTACTAGAACTGCAAATGACCGACACCAGGGTAAAGGGTGCTCCGGGTGTTACTGCATCGGAGGTCAGCAGCTCGCTCCCTGAGACCTTCATTCATAAAATTAACACAAGGTAAAATATTGCAGTTAAATGACTACAAATATATCGTCCATGATAGTCCTAGCCAGTCAGCTGCCAACGTCTCGACAATGGATGAATGCATTTACATTGCTGAATGAATGATGCAGTGAAGATGCAGGGGCAGATTTACAAGCCCCTTGCGCCACTTTTGCGTCACTTTTCCCATGTTAAAAGTGACGCAAAAGTGGTGCAAGGTCCTTGTAAATCTGCCCCGCAGTTTTGGCCAGCTTCTATGGAAGCAGTCATTCATTTCCCGGCCTCAGCTTCCCACCCTGCTCACACCGGTCTCGCTGAAATGCCACAATTTACATTCAAATACCTCGTCATTATTAAGGTCAGAGACTTAGTGGCCGATTCCGATTCAGGCCGGAAATCTCCCCGACCGAGCCGGACCCGGAGAGATTTCCGACCGAATCGGACCCTAGCAGCCCGACCGAGCGAGTACGATGCGCACGTATGCTATCGGACTCGATTCGGTCGGACTCCCATTGAAGTCAATGGGAGCCAGTCGTACGACAGCGTACACGGGCTCCCATTGACTCAATGGGCACGACGCTTGAACAAGGGCGCCCCTACAGCGTGTTTGCGTCGATGCGGGTCGCGCCGTACATGCACGTGTAGGGGGACCCATGGGTCCCCCTGTGTGCGACTCGCGCGGCTACGCTTACAGGGGTCCGACACGGACCCCCAAAGTACGGCTCCGACAGCTCCTTGGAGCCGGACTGCGCGAGTCGGTCGGTGCGGTCGAGGTGCGCATCGTACTTACCCGGCCGGGGAACGTCTCCATTGCGCGGTGCGAGTCGTCCCCGTGCGAGTCGGTCGGAGCGGTCGGGTCCTGCGAACGAGTCGGTCGGAGATTTCGCAGGCGCACGCATCGTACTCGCTCGCCCGGACGCACGTACGAATCGGTCGGGAAATAGGGCTCCGAATCGGATCCAGTTAAGCCGAATCCGATTCGGTGCCCTACCGGCCGAGATCGGAATCAACCCCTTACTGTCTAGCATCATAGTGCAGCCCCCCCATTACCATAGATTGCAGGAGC